>OU342479.1:8750000-10000000 GCA_910589355.1 Parapoynx stratiotata
TAGGTTTAAATTAATTACCATTTGATTTTATAGATCTATTAATGAAAATGAGGCTTTGCAATACTTTACATCTTGCTCATATGACTGCCAAAAGGGGACATCTAACAGGCCAAAAGTAAAAATCTGACCCCAAAATCTGACATACCAAAGGGAAAAGGATATAAAAATGTTTAAATACAAAAAATAAACTAAAAGCCTTTGAATAGTGACCTAACTCAAGACCTTATAATTAAGTCAGAAAAATTTAATGGCAATGGACAGGATAAATCCTGAGATACTTAAAACAGAAATGAGCAAGCTATAACAGAAAATGAAAAAGGGGTAGACTAAGTTACTGGTCCTCTATAGCTTCGAAAAAGGCAGAGTGGCCTGATAAAAGCCAGAATAGGCCTTTGTGTCAATAGGACACGTTGATAATATAATAATATATCTGATCTTATAAGAACTAAATTTAATGGATGGTAATTATCATTTTACTAATGTTTTTTTTTATTATTGTATTAGATGGATATATCTAGAATATTTATTAGGCTTATCATTGTAACAAATTCAAACAATATACAAACAATTTTAACTCCACTATGCAAGTAAAGGCTTATCTCTAATAAAGATCTCTTCTAATCCAGCCGTCACAGGGTTGGCTGAATTATTAGTGATAAAAATATTAAACATTTTTCTGTATTTCTTAGGGGATAAATAGGTAACAGAAAAACTTGTGTTTATTTTTTATGTGTGTCCAGCTGGTGTGAGTCACATAAATCATGCAAGTATTCACATTTATCCCAATCAAAGTATATTATAACAGATTTAAGGTAAACATAAAAAGGAAGCATGGCAAAAATTTGGTCAGTCATTAATATAATACTAATAAGAAAAAGCAATGTGTACAGTATTTGCTCATAATATTTGTAAATTCAGTTTTAATGATCTGGTTATCGAAATTTGGCAAGTATTGGCCGTAACATAACATATGATCCAGGAAATGTGGAACAAATCAATACCGGCCGCACACTCCCGAAAGTAGGTACGCCGAATAGGGGGTGGAAACTGACATTTGTCCATTGCGCAATGTCACTACTAACAATCACTCGGACTGCACCATACCAATAAAAACACATTAACATCCAGCACCCATAACACATTGCCTGCTTACTGCTTGACAAATTACTTCCTTCAAGGAAGAGCTATCGGTAAATCGCAACACTTCCAATGGGCGTACTCACCTGTAAATGCTCCTGGAAACGTATAGGTAATGCTTGCGCCATGGTTGTGAATGTCTTTCTCCTATCTACACCGCACGGATTAAATAGCAACCCTTAGAAATCGCGGTGTCTGAAAAAATATCACAAATAAAATTCACTGCTGTCTCATCCAAAAACACTTTTGACAATCAACATGGCGTTCATGTTCCAACAATTTTTTTTACCGATAGCGTGTAACAAAGATAAAAGTATTTTAAGAATATGCGCATTATATTTACTCACTATTTAATTAAATTCTACATTAAGAAACTAAGAAGGCGATATTTATTTTACTGTGGTACAAGAATATTGACGAATACTGTACACCCGCGGCTGCCACATACACAAATGAAATTAAATGAATGAGATAGCAGATGTTGGAAAAAGTTATGGAACCGTTCACTTTTGTATATATTTTGGCTAAATAAACAACATGTCTAAAAGGTCGCATGTAGATTTACTCAAAACAATAAAAAGCGATAAAGTTTCTTGTGCTTCATAGTGAAATGCCTTGATTGTAAATATTCAAAAGATGGCTGTACAGATGCATCCGCATACAATGACTGATGCATGTGCAGAAGAATCGCCATGAAGAGTCTACACGTCTATGTTGCTCCAAGATGTTGGTCTACTAGTCTACCTACCACCAGTCTATGTTGGTGTTCAGCGGGGATGCAACACGTATACGCACTCGTGTTTTCTATATCCATTAGGAAAATAAACAAACCTGCTGGCACCCTCAGCCAAAAATGTTCTTGCAACATTAAGAATCCTGGGAGTTTTTGACAGCATTTTACTATGGCGGATAGATATTGTTACCTAAAATTTGTGTAGTTTTGTGTAATAAATTTTTATAATTATGAGCATTTTACTTTTTGCGCTAAACTCTCCCAGGGAGCTTACTATGAGCATCTAAGAAACCGTTCAAAAGTAGAGCAGTTCAAAAGCAGGCCTTAAACACGATTGCTTCAAATCATACTATGACCGTCTTTTTGGTGAACTGCTTAAAGATTGCTAGGCTCGTAGGTGAACGATTATTTTGTCTCTGGTCTGTTTTGCGTGACGTCATGGAAAAACGAGATGACGCTATACAAATGTCACACTTAATCTCTCTTTCTTTTGGAACGTTCGAAACAGGTGATAAATTTAAAACCGGTAAAAGATATTAAAGATAATAAACTCTAATAAAATACATAATAATAGTTTTATTACACCTCGTAATGAATTACAAATTAATCATTATTTTAATAGTTGCTCCTCTTGTTTAATACTCACTTTTATGGCAAATTTTCGACTCTGCTATTTAACGGGAGCACGAATGAATCGTTCATGACTTACTCGAAACGTATATTATGAAGTTGAATAAGTAAAAAATGTGGCAAACAATTTTTAAATTTTCGAGTGGGTGTCTTCGAAGTTTTGTTGTTTTTAAGAAGTTTGTTTAAGAAATTTTGTTGCAGTAAGAAGTTACTATCCTCAGTTTTACTTGTGTTCGATCTTGCTTAAAATTAATCACTTATTAATTTTACAATGTCGTAAGTACTTTTCTAAATCTATTAACTTCTGAATTAATTCTAATGATCAATCATCTTCTGCATGAAGCGGTCAATGTTGATATTGATGTTAATTTTTTACTGTAACTTGATGTTTGCCAAACTTGAGAATTGTTTTTATTGATACTTACAGTTTGAGCACACAAATCATGTGCTAAAATAGATGCTTAATTTAACATTAATTTTTAGCGACAGCCAACGAAGACGTCGGGTGACATATACCCAGCTGCTTAACTTATGGGAGTTTTTAAACACACATAGAGATATAGCAGTTGGGTATAATAAATCAGCACAAGCACGGGAGAAATCAAAAAGTATGTGGGAGAGAGTAGCATCTATTTTGAACTCTACTGGTGAAGGTGCTATCAAAAGTGGTCCTGAGTGGTCTAAGGTAAATTGTTCATAAGGATTTTTAAAGATAAACAGTTATTACTTGTTTCTCTCTGATGTTTAATATAGATTTCCTTTTAGTATTGGGTAGATCTCAAGGCAAAAATCAAAAGGAAAAATAGGCTCATCCGTGAAGCAAGAGGTGGCACAGGCGGTGGTCCTTCTACTGAGCAACCTCTCACTGACATAGAAGAGAAGCTGTTATCCATCTTAGGAGAAGACTATGGATTAGGTCTTCCTGGTGTTCAAGTGTTGCCAGTAGTAGAAGTATGTAACAAAATATCTATTACATATATACATACAATCACGCCTTTATTCCCCGTAGGGGTAGGCAGAGTCCAAGGAGCACTGTGTTCCTTAAGACCAAATTTAAAAAATAATAATAAATATAAAATTAATAATATATAAATAAAATAATAAAAAATAATATATAAAAAAATAAAATAATAAAAAAATAATATATAAATATATAAATAAAATAATATAATATATAAATAAAATAAAATATAAATAATATAAAAAGTAAAATTGGAGAGGTTTGGCGCCATTCAACTATGGCGGACGTGATTTTTATTTCAGTGATTGTAATATTGTTTTGGAGTTGATCTTGATGCCTAAAATCAGTGTAATTTTGTGTGATAAGTGTCTAGAATGATGAGAAATGTGGAGGATCATTGAAAAAAGCGTCAAGTGTTGTGAAAAGTGATAAGTTTTTATCGTGGTAATCCACCTCATCAAAGTAATAATAATATAAGTAATAATATAAAAAAATAAAATAATAAAAAAATATATAAAAATAAAATAATAAAAATAATAAAATAAAATAAAAATAAAATAATAATAATAATAAAATATAAAAAAGTAATATTAATATAAGTAATAATATAAAAAAATAAAATATAATATAATATATAATATAAAAATATAAAATATATATAAAATATAATATATATATGTATATAAAATATAATATATATATATAAAATATATAAAAAAAATATATATAAAAAAATATAATATATATATAAAATATAATATAAAAATATAAAAAAATAATAAAATAATAATAAAATATATAAAAATAAAATAATAAAAATAATAAAATAAAATAAAAATAAAATAATAATAATAATAAAATATAAAAAAGTAATAATAATATAAGTAATAATATAAAAAAATAATATATAAATATATAAATAAAATAATATAATATATAAATAAAATAAAATATAAATAATATAAAAAGTAAAATTGGAGAGGTTTGGCGCCATTCAACTATGGCGGACGTGATTTTTTATTTCAGTGATTGTAATATTGTTTTGGAGTTGATCTTGATGCCTAAAATCAGTGTAATTTTGTGTGATAAGTGTCTAGAATGATGAGAAATGTGGAGGATCATTGAAAAAAGCGTCAAGTGTTGTGAAAAGTGATGAGTTTTTATCGTGGTAATCCACCTCATCAAAGTAATACCACAGTGTCAGTGTCTACCACCGACCATTTGGCGCTAAACTCTCCCAGGATGCATTAAAATTTATCACACTTGCATTTCGATGCAAATTAAGCCTTATTATCTCTTATTACTAATACATATTAATAGATAGTATCCATGGTAATGAACAATAAACAAGAAAAAAACTCTTTATTATAAGAAGTAAAATTGGAGAGGTTTGGCGCCATTCAACTATGGCGGACGTGATTTTTATTTCAGTGATTGTAATATTGTTTTGGAGTTGATCTTGATGCCTAAAATCAGTGTAATTTTGTGTGATAAGTGTCTAGAATGATGAGAAATGTGGAGGATCATTGAAATAATCGTCAAGTGGTGTGAAAAACGATGAGATTTTTATCGTAGTAATCCACCTCATCGAAGAAACACCACTGCCATCGATCGTTTGACGCCAAACTCTCCAAACAACTGAAAATATAAAATACTGAAGAATTGGTTGTATGGGCTTAGTTCCCTTTGCCTTCCCTACATGGAAGAATTTACAACAACAACCACAACAACAGAAGTAAAATTTTCCACAATCGTATTTTAACATTCTGAACATTATAATGGATAAAAAATAAATGATGAGTTGACTGAATTATACAACAAAATAAGTAAACAAACTAGTTACGAAGACTAGGATGTATGGTATTCACCTGGCCCTCCTTCAAACAATGTTTATTTAAAAACAAAATAAAAAAATAAACATCTGACATTTTGGTGACAATCAAATGAAAATTGTTTGTCATTCATGCAAAAGAGTAAAATATTATTTACAATAATTCAAAATTATAAAACAACACAGCACAGCTCTCAGATAGTTTCATTTATAGTAAAAGAAGTTGAAATCATACAAAATGGTATAATTAAAGTAGATGTATGAATTCAAATAGATGTTTTTTCATCAATTTTCTTCATTTATAGGATTGTTTACCTTGTTTCAGTTTGGTTTTAATGTATTTCATGAGATAAGAAACTTTAACGTAACATACAGATGTTTTTCTGTGTCCATGTTACCTGGAAATGAAAGACAAGATGTGGAAAGAGGAGGAAAGAGTAAGACAATTTTTTATGAATACTATACTTATCATTTATTCTAGAAGTATACTGACTGTAATTGTCATTTCAGTTATAATGCCCCCATCGGCACTTGAGCTACTCACTCGGCTAAATATTGTATATCCTATGATATTCAAGCTTACTAATAAAAAAATGAAAAGGGTTACACATTGTGGTGTCCTGGAGTTTGTGGCTGATGAAGGCAAGGTTTATTTACCTCACTGGGTTAGTATTATTTTAAATCAAATGGACTGAGTATTTATTGTAAAAACTAACAAGTAACATTAAATTCAACAGATGATGGCTAATTTGTTACTAGAAGAAGGTGCCTTGTTACAAATAGAGAATGTATCATTACCTGTAGCAACATTTTCGAGGTTCCAGCCACTTTCTGAAGACTTTCTAGATATATCTAATCCAAAAGCAGGTAATCATTTCATTAAACAACTAAAAGTACATATCATTACACCTCTACCACCAAAGGCAAGGTGTAGGTGTTAACAAAAACATTTTATTTGTAAAAATATTTCATTAATAATTACTAATACTATATAGAGAAATACATTTTTAAAATTCTAATACTATATTTATTATTATTAATTGACAGGCTGGCAACTGATGGATGCCTGTATCCTATTGAACTGTTGTTATTATTTTTAATTATTTTATTTCTTTTCAGTGCTTGAAAACTGCCTCAGGAATTTCTCTTGCCTCACTACAGGAGATGTGATAGCAATCAAGTACAATTCAAAAGTCTATGAGCTTTGTGTGTTGGAGACTAAACCAGGGGATGCAGTTATAATCATTGAATGTGATATGAATGTGAGACATGTTTTTTATTCATGTATAATATGGATCATAATATGGATGTTATGCTGTATCAATAATATTATTAATTATAGTTACAGCTAATAAGAACAGAAATAGACACAGATAAAGGATCACTTTTGTTTCTATTGATGAGAAATTAATCTTCAGTTATATAAATAAAATAAAATAAACATTTTACACTGTCAGTCTTGAAAAGAGCTTGAAACATTCTTAACATGTTACAATTAAAATTGTATAGGGAAATTAATGATAATATTTTTACTAGGTGGAGTTTGCCCCTCCAGTAGGTTACAAAGAAGACAGAGTACCAACAAAAGGGGAAACTATCAGTGATGGAATGGATGAAGATCCTGCAGCAATGATGACTGAGCCTAGTGGGTTTGTGGCCTTTAGTGGGGAGGGGAACAGGCTTGATGGCAAGAAGAAGAAGCTAACAAGTGACAGTGATTCAGATCAACAAGCAGCACAGCCTAGACAAGTAAGTATTCAAAATAATTGAGATGATAAAAGATATTGAAAAAAATATTTAGGATATCTTTATTAGCTCCTTGGCAAGCATCATGGTGATCCAATAGGTTTGCAAACAGTAGATTCTTCTATTGTCTCATTTTCAATTTTTCATATGTATCATAAAAACTACTGCATAAAATTTGGCATATTGTGGCAAAAGCTTTTTCACAATATATCAAAGATAACCTTAACCTAACCTTTCCATTTTATGAGAATATTTGGATATATTGTATTAATTTACTCATTCTTCATTGCAGCCCTATGTGAGAGGTGTCCCAGACTATGACTATGTGATTGGTACACTAAGGTTTATCAGAACATCAAGGCCGACGAGTGCAGCACAGGAAGCACCTCAAGAGCCTTTTCAAGCATTCAAAGGAGAAGGATTTACATTACGACATGCAAAGTCCAAAAACTAAGTGATGGGATTAATTGAATATTTAAAATCATTACAGTAATATCTAAATTTAGTAATAAAAACCTGTGACAGAATTTTGATGATGGTTATTGCACCCAAGTTTTATAACACATTATATTGCCATGTGCAAAGGAATGATGAGTAGCAAAGGTTTCCAAAAATCACTCCTATTTTAAAAGTATTATTTCGTTATATTTGACTGAAATTTTATATAATTGATAACTATGTCATAATCGTCCTGGGGTCTCTAGCAGGAATAAAAATTTGGATTAATACCTATATTGTTTATGCATTTACAAGACTTTGTTTTTCACAGGCAATCCTAATTTAGGTATTTAGGCAATGTACACAATAATACTGTAATCTCAGCCTACCCCATTGGGATAAAGGCATAAATATATTCATGTATCGAATACCCATAATGTGCAATATAGTGAGTAGTATAGACAAAAAAATTTGCATTTTTCAGTGTACTAGTAGTAGTTTTTTATTTTATTGTGAATCAATATTATTGGGTTATAACTATTATTCCTAATTTACTGATGTTATCTTAAAACATTTTACATAAACCCACTCTATTTTATAAAATAAATAAAAAATCATTTGTTAAAAGATATATTTATTAAAGTGATAGTCTGTTTATAAATAATTCAAAAAAATAAACACATGCATTACAAAATGCAAGACATTTTAAAAATTTTTACCTTCCCCTAATTTTTAATTTATATTGCATTATTGCAGTGGACATAGCACCACAGAAGGAAGAAGATAATTTTTGTTTTTAAATTAATAAATGCTAAGACATAAAAATCTCATAGTTCTTACAAGTTCCTAATACAAAGTAATACTCAATAAAACACCCAAACATACTTTTGGAATGACTTACAAAATAGAAAATGATATTATTAAAACATTAAAATGTATTTCTGTATTACCCTACACAAAAGGTATAATAATTAAGATAGCAAATTAAGCTTTGAATATAAATGAAAAGAATCTAAGCCAAAACGGAATCATTAACATTTTTTCTTATCTGTACATACTTATAAAGCAAAAATTCTTAAAACAAATTGGCAGTTATTTATACTGTAATTAAGAAACACACTAAATATTTGTGTCTATATAAAAATTTTAAGCAACATTGATGACTCATGTTACCACAACTACATCAAAACATAATAAATGCTTTTAATTTCCTCTTTCCTATCAAAATTATGCCATGTGTTATGTTATAACTTCATGAGTCACACTTGTGCCTAAAGATCATTTAATGACTCATTAAATAGGATCAGGTAATTAACAAACAATATCAACATTTTTATATGGGAGATTAGGAATGTTACATATAAATAAGAAAATTATTTATATTACATTGTTAAGTCTTTGTATTTCATTTAAATTATATAAAAAATTGGTATATGAAATATTTCCACTAAGTTAAGAGAGCCAGCCAATGTTTACTATTATAAATCATCATATCTAGATGTATTCATAGAAAGTATTAATGTAGTTGAAATTAACAATATTACTAGACATAGATTTGTAAGTAGTTAGATTGATACAGTCACAACTAAATCAAATTAAATACATGAACATTGAGTCGCCATTTACATGAGTACACACATCATCTGAACCACACTCTTAAGATACACATAACATGACCGATGAAGCTAGGTTATTTCATTTATACAGAATGCTACAATGGTAATAATTTTATCTTTTCTCAATAAACTAAAATCTCTTCAAGAACTCTTCTGAACAAATCCTAGCTCGAGCATTAACAGCTAACTTCATTTCATTAATTTCCTTATCAATCTCTTCCATGAAATAAATGACAAAGTCAACAAGTTTATGCTTAAACATCTGTTCTGTGTGGAAGTTTGTAATTAAAAAGCTGATATGATATCCGTCTACCGGTTTTCGCCTTAAAACGATAAAGTTTTCAGCTCTCATCATCATGAAACGCATAAACTTTTTGCACAGAATTTTTTCGATCTCATCCGCTTGTTTGATCATAATACTAACTCTTACAGAGTTTATAGATGTTTCAATGAGCACTTTCTCGTTAGCGTTACGAGATATGACTACGGGATTTAGTAGCAGTTCCTTGCTTGTTCTAACTTCGACTTCTGGCTTGTTATACCGTTCGACAACTTGTGACGAGAAGTGCTCTAAGCACATTGCAGCAGTTAGTGTATGACGTACAGCTGTTAAGTATGGTTTCAAAGTCGCCGACATTATGGTATTTATTCCTTACGTACCACACCTTTTATTTATCAAATTTGTATAACATTAACATGCACAGATTAGAGAGAATTAACATGAAAGATTAGATGAATAATGCTCCAATTCGTGTCAATATGACAATGACAGCATTTGTTTTGTTATAAAATTCTCTCATGTAGGGAAGGCAAAGGGAACAAAACCCATACAGCCATGTCTTCAGTATTTTTATTTCTTCTTTATTTGGATTGAAATGCAAGTGTAGCATAGTGCATTTCAATGCGCCTTGGGAGATTTTGGCGTCAAAGAATCGATGGCAGACACTCTTTAGACATATCTCTCTAATCTGTGGCAGACACTGTGGTGCTACCTCGATGAGGTGGATGACCACGATAAAAATCCCATCGTTTTTCACACCACTTGACGCTTATTTCAATGATCCTCCACATTGGTCATCATTATTGACACTTATTACACAAAACTACACTGATATTACGCAACAAGATCCACTCGGAAACAATATAACAATCACAGAAATAAAAATCACGTCCGCCATAGTTAAATGACGCCAAAAACTCGCATTTGTTTTAAAATTCCTTAGGGTTAGGGGTTAGGTTAAGTCGCTGAATGCTGGCGGCTCGGACCGCGAGTTGTGGCGATCATGGGGGAAGGCCTATTTCCAGCAGTGGACGACAATAGGCTAATAGATAGATAGATAGGATTAGTTTAAGGATTTAGGCCATAAGCCGCGATTAGACGACACGATTCATCGGGAATTAGGGACTTAGGACGGTCGGGCACTCTCGATCGCCCGATTTAGGAACACTAACAGCCTAAGCAGCCTAACAGCGATCATACCACCCAATCCATCGGGACTTAGGGCACGATGAATCGTATCGTCTGGTCGCGGCTATACAGCTGAGTAATTCTTTGTGCTTTATCATTTAAATGGGTTGTATCGCCAATTTTTTTTTCTTTTTTTTTTCTCTGGCAAGACTGGCAACAAATTCCATAAAAATATTTGACAATAATGGCGGACGTATTGTGAAGTGACGCAAGCTGAACGTTTTACGGCATGCGTTTTATTAGTATTTTTATGATTAAAATTGTTTTAAATCCATTTAAAACGTTATTAATAAACACATGACCAAATAGAAAAGTAGTTGCAGTACTTTTGGAAAATGGCACGCGAGTTTGATCATCTTTTCAAACTACTGATTATCGGTGACAGTGGTGAGTGGGCGAGGCTTGTGGATGTTACGACTTCCTAACGACTTTGAGAGTAATTTGCTCATGTGAATGTTGTGTTGCAGGTGTTGGCAAAAGCTGCTTACTCTTACGGTTTGCCGATAATACTTTTTCGGGTAGTTATATCACTACTATAGGTGTAGATTTCAAAATAAGAACTCTTGAAATAAACGGTGAACGAGTAAAATTGCAAATATGGGATACAGCTGGTCAAGAGAGGTTCAGGACTATAACAAGCACTTATTACAGAGGAACTCATGGTGTCATCGTTGTTTACGATGTCACTAATGGCGAGTCTTTTGCTAATGTCAAGAGGTGGTTACATGAGATTGAACAAAATTGTGATGTCGTGAATAAAGTTTTAGGTAAGTTCTTATTATATAAGCTGAAATATTTTTTGAATTTTACTATTCCTTTTAATGAGATCTTGTGACATGAATGTGTTTAAAATTTGTCTTATTTCAAATTGGTCCTAATTATTATTTTTTGTTTTATCAGTTGGTAACAAAAACGATTGTCCATCAAGAAAGGTAGTTGTAACTGAGGATGCACAGAGGTTCGCCAGCCAAATGAATATACCTTTGTTTGAAACAAGTGCAAAGGAAAATATCAATGTCGAGGAAATGTTTCTCACAATTACAAAAATGGTAATTTTTATCCTTTTTTAGATTAGCTATTTTTATACATGTTATGATACATACTAAAGTCTCGAGTTCTTTAATACTTTATGAAACACATTTGTTTTACATATTATGAGTAGATAGTGGATGTGTGTATTTTGGTACATGTCAGATATATGGTTAAGTTATTAGATATAGTCGTATTCTCTTATTAAAAAAGGATTTTTAAAACTTTTTATTGCAAACTCTTTTTGTGAAAAGTGGAATAAGGTTGTTTACTATATAGAGAAAAAATACTTTTGAAAGCAATATATTTATAAATATTATTTTATTATAAACACATTTCAGTGCATTCAAAGTAATAATGATTATTATGAATCATGTTAAAATTATATGTTAATTAGTACACTATGTTTATTTTAAATATCCAAACTAACCTTATCTCTGTATAAATAGCTGTGTGATGAGCACTGTATTTAATGAATATTGTTTTTAAATATTTTTCCATAAACACATTAGTGGAGATACCACAGTGGCATATCTAAAAGTTCTACCATACACAGGATGTCAAAGTAGATAACAAGAAACTTGTTCATTCCTTTGATTTACAACACCAACATTAGTGGTACATTTTCTCTCAATTATAATTTTATGTAACTGATTTCAGAGACAGTGGTTTCCATTCTAATTATAAACCGAATATAATAGATACAATTATTTTTTACTACATATAGAAAAACACAAAGATACATTACAAAGTTGTTTAATGTGTTATTGTGTTCTCCTTTGCTTACCTTAGTTAAAAGGCAGCCTTTATAATTAAGATGTTATTCATTAACTTAGTAATAGTATTAAGTGCAAAATGTTTTATGAATCTAGTCAACCAGATTGAGTATATTTTTTATGTTTTTCAGGTACTAAGATCAAAATTAGAAATGAAGGAGAGACAGAATGATAATAAGAATAATGAAACAGTACATCTTAAAAGGAGTCACAAAACGAAGAAGAAATGCTGCTAGTGGTTGCATGAAATGGCAGAATGCCATGGATGCTGCTTACACTATGCTCAAACACTGAGAGATATGTTGCACAACCCTGGCAGGGTGACTCAGCACCATAGACAACAGTTTACCAATGAAATAGTTATCTTAGTTGATATTATAAGGTGCAGAAAACTATTTTCATTTTTACACATACAAAAAATGCCCCGGACAGTGTAATAGACTACCACTATACATTCTAGTAACCAGAGATAACATTTTTTGAGTTCTGTAATATTTTTTAAATAGTTAGCTAGTATTTTTTTTATTATAAATATTACTGGGTTGAACAATCTCATGTAAGAGCATGTACAATACATGGAAATAATGATTCCAAAAATTAAACTAGGATATTATGAATGCATAGTTAATCAGTATGATTGTATTGTCATTATATCAAAATTTATGTGATGGAGTGTTGTGTATTATACAAGAAATTTTGAGCATATAGGATATAAAATTAAATGTATACCACTAATTTAATGTTTCTTTGTCTAAATATGTTCTTTTGTAGTGGTCTATTGGTCTCGCATTATTTTTCTTATTTAAAGTATTATATTTCCTAATAGAATGTAAAGTTGAGTTTAATTTAAATTTATTATTTAAAGAGCAAGTGGTCCACTGGTCAATTCCTATTATGGTTATGATTATAACAACCTTCTGTAAAATAAACATTGAAATATTTGTAGACAGATTGTATTTATGATTTTGGTATTATTGTATCATTTAAACATATTAAAAAAAAATAAGAACACAAGAAACCTCAATTTTAAACTTAAACATCAGAAATGGAGATAAATATTCACTTAGTAATGAGAATTGCTAGATTAGCAAATATAGGTAGCCTAGAATAATGTGTAATCAAAAATATAATAATTTTATGTGTTTGAAAATGTGTTCATTATTTTTCATAACAGTTTCATGGTTGAGTAAGTTATATAATCTTAATTACACAGTGGATATTTTCCCAGTAATTTTTATACAAATATCAAATTGTATGTTTACATTTTTAAAGCAATGTGATTACTGTAAATTTTATACCAATTACATCATCACCATGCTAGTTTAATATCTATAATTAAATAATTACATAGCTTTATTCCATTGTGTGAGTGAAACATAATTATCACATATCTCCCTCCTTTCTATTATCTAATTTAAATTAAAAATCTAATGAGGGTTTCAGCAGGTATTTATTTTTATTTAAATGAGACATTAATTTGTTACAGTGGTTATGTATTACAATCTATGTAGAAACTTCTTCAATGAGACATTAAATTCTCTTAATTGTTTATTGGTAATATATAGGAAAACGGATTTTAGTTACAAGTATGGAACCCTTGTATTGGTTTAAATGTTAATTATTTTTTAATATCATCTGAACAATAAAGTTCAATTTGTATAAAAAATATTAAGGTTAAATCAAATTTTAACGCCAAATTTTTTATTGTTGTATGTATTTGATGCTGTACACTGGATTGAGGGAACTAGTCTTTTTTAAACGAGGGCTATGACTCGTTTGGGTACATATTAAAATGTTATCATTCCGTACACTGTGTTTGTACAATTACGGTGTTTATGCATGACTATCTCATTTCAGTACTCATTTTATTTTTAAGAATTATTGTTCATAGCAGCATTTTATTTGTTTAAAAATGTAAATAGATGATATATTTTGCCCATAATAAATAATGTGTTTAATTTATCTCATCGCACTACAAATTGGATGTATTTACATCACAATAAAAAAGCTCTGTTATTTTCGGGTACCTAAAAGAAATCAATAAAATGGTGGAATATTTACCACCTGAACAAAACTTCATGCAATTCTCCGATGTGTTAGTATTAATTTCTAACTTTTAAGGAATAATTTACCAAATTAAAGAAAATGAGATGCATTTCATACTACGGTGACTTGAACGTGTTGGCCACACCAAACTAATCTTCGCTACGTCGCGTCGTCGGGATAATCATTCATAACACCTCTTAAACCGAAGGAGTAGGCAGAGTTGGTAACACCCACATATATGTTAGGTCTCCATCGCCATACATATTAGGTCTCGATGTAACAGGTCCCGTGCCAGTTGTTGATAATCTAGAACGTCGCGATAATTCATTTCGCGGATAAAGAAACATAATTTGTATTATAGGACTTCAAAGACGGCAGCTATAATGTATATTAATGTAAATTACATCTCGAGATAAATAGCTTTTGTTACATTCAATAGTAGGTATGCTATATAAACCTATCTCTTGGATGGGTGATCAAAAAAATTTGTGATCTCTAACTCCGCCGTGCTTCGGAAGGCACGTTAAGCTATTGGTCCCGAACGCCATTACAACCGTTTAGACCCACAAAACCGCATTGGGCCATCGTGGTGGTGTTACGGTCCATACTCCGCACATGTTTCTCCACGAGGAAGGTCTGTGCCTAACAGTGGGACAAATATAGGACGAAGTAACGAGATATATTAAGATGTATCTTATATCGCTTACCTCCTTAGATTAAGTCATCCTTATTCTAAGCTTACCTCACACAGTGCCCGGTGCATGGCAACAGGCTTCTAGTATGCTCTAATATATCTTCACGCGCCAATTTCCAACCATCAGATATTTTTTCACGTTTTCAGAGCACCATATAAAAAGTGGGCTAGAAAACTTTTTAGTGGCTCATTCAGTATTTTTGTGGCTTGCTTTATTATTTCTGCTTTCCAAATAAGTTTTCTATATTTTATGCCTTCCTTTTCAAATAAGAGTTACCGACTCCTTTACCTTTAAAAAAAAAAGAGCGTGATGTAACATTTCTCGAATTTTTGATATTTGTGTCTGACAGTGACATTTGTCTGGTCTGCCAGCTGCCTGAGTCGTTTGTGCTGTGCTACTTTTATCAAATTCCAAAATGTCCATGTGGTCAACACTAAACCGTTCTGTTTTCAAGCGAACTTCTACGTTTGCACTAGCGGTCGCATCAGGCACCTTCTTTTTTGAAAGAACCTTTGATCTGGTTTCAACATCGATCTTCGAGAGTATAAACAAGGGAGTAAGTATTTTGTTATGTAATTTACTAAAACCATTAATCTGCTTTTTAAATTACTCCAGACATAATTTAAATTGAGAAAAACATCTATGTAATGCTTGATTTAGAGTTTAAGTTGTAGACTTGTAGTTAACATCAAGACTTTCTGGAAAATTCCTCAGAAAACATTTTATTTTGATCTTGTAGCGTTCTGACCAATTAATTATAATATTTACACTAGACCATTGCAAAAAACAACAACATTCACTGTAATGATTTATTCCAATATTTAGTCAATTTAGCAAAAATTAATACATTTTGCAGTTTTTGTTACTAAAGCAAATGCAAAAAATTCCATAATTATATAGTGAGAAATGATGGCCTTCACTTGTTGATGGTATGATTATATTAAATTGATCAAATGGTTAAAATTGAATTAGAGCCAAAATTTATGTAATATCATTCACAATGCTTATGAGTTTATTATGAGAAATTATCATTTAATATAATCTTAATTTCTTTTTCAGAAACTCTGGAAGGACATCAAGCACAAATATGAACAGTGAATTATTTTATTAGTTTATTTATTAAAAACTTAAACAATGTGATTAAATTATATCATAGTATAATATTGTTTTTTTCATTTACATTTTGATTTGTACAATAAAATAGAGAAGTAGAGAATGCCTCAAGGCATTAAGTCCGCCATTGTTATGAAAAAGAATAAATAAATAAATTTTAAAAGTTTTAAGCCAAAGTCGACTTGACTTTGGCTTACGGAGGTATAACATAGCTCAATATAGGTTACTATGGTGCATAGTTCCAAATCTTATTCTGTTCAGAGTAATTCTCTTTATCAACATAGAAAGTTATCTTCTATGCAAACATTTTGATTAGATGTTTTGACTACTTTTGACCACTTGGATACCTCAATCAATATGGTTACTTTGATTACATACTTTTTGAAATATTGAAAGTACTTTTTGAAATATAATAATTTTGATTACTTCGGACGCAAAAAAATTGGCGCTATCTGTACCAATTCTAAGTTGGTTATATCAACGATTTCATAGCTTTGTCATAATTTTATTTTAAAATGTATGTATAACCGCGGCCATAACAGGCCACGGACCTTTTAACAAACACCTTTTCAACCTAGGTATAACCGACAGCCCCATGTGCAGGGTGTGCATGGAGGCAGAAGAAACGGCTGCACACGTGATCATGGAGTGTCCAGGTGTGGCGGACTACCGGGTAAGACATCTCGGTCAGCCGAGCTCACTACCGGAGGTTTTCGGTAAGTTGAAGAACCTGCTGAAGTATCTGGATGAGCTGGGTTGGCGAGAATAGGAGCATCATTCCCACACACGCAAAAAAGGCGCTTAGACGTCGAGTTGCGGAAATGGCCCGTTTAACCTTATACCTTATGTACCCAAAGATGGTGCACTTGGTAGGCAACTAACCCACCATTAGTTACATAGGCATCTAACACCTATACATCTCAATACAGATACATCGGGTATTACCGATTTATAATTGCTTAAATAACTAGTACCTTAATCTTATGAAAATAAAGTTTCTCAATGTGGTTATTGCACTTTTAATTTTCTACATTTTAACATAAATATATGAGAATCCAATTACTTATTATCACTACCTACATTTATATTCTCAATATCACAAGATCTGTTTGCAAAGCATCTATAAATATAGATACTTATTAACATAAAATACATATTCTAGCTAAGCATTAACTTTACACATTTAACATTGAGATGTCAAATAAAATATTTCTAAAATTAGTGACATTGTATAAAAAATAAAAAAAAACACGAAAACATCACTTTAAAGTAGTAACAATAATTACTAGTTTTTGGTTTAACTCCTAAATAACCAGGATTAATTGACAATAATATGTCTTAAACTTAAAATATTACTTATCTATTTTAATAGATTTGGTTTGTTACATGAATATAACATATTTATTAAATGTAATTATAATTATATTAAAAGTATAAAAGATCTTTCGTTACACTTGAATATTTACAAAATGGACCCCATGGCACATCAGAGTTTGTTTTACAAATAAGACCTTCCAGACTTATGTCGTACGTTTTCTGGGTCGTCAGTGAGAGTGTCTGCTGAGGACGACGAAGGCAGAGAGCGAGGCTGCGCGACTGGAATGTCGAAGTGGGGTTCTTCAGCCAACGCCCAGATGATATCCACCAGTAAAGGCTGGGCGAGATTTTTGATGGCATCTTGGCGGGCAACCTAGGAAACACATCAAATGTTAGACCCATATTGCAGAAGCAAACTTAGGCTATATTATATTTAGGTGCTATATAGACTGTCCATCATTCTATAAGAAGTTCAATTACAAATACACATCACACACATACACAAAACTGTGACTTTCTCCCATATTTAAGGGTTATTACTTCTTTTCAATCAACCTTTATAATATTTCTTTGTAATAAGTAATTATTTTCATGACACTAGGTAAGAATGTGGATAGGTGTGTAGGGAGAGGAAGTCGGAAGAAAATATGGATGGATTGTGTGATATGATGAAGAAGAGAGTGAGTGGTGATGTGGCGGGAGAGAGTGAAGGAGGACATATTGCGCCGACCTCAGATAGACTTAGGACCAGGGAAGGAGTGTATAAAAGAAGAAATAATATTTGTTATAAGTTTACCAGTCCAAAATGGTGTACAATCATCTTGAGGGCATACTCCTTTATGTCAGCGGCACGCATGCGATCTGCAGCTTGCAGTATAGCGAGCACGTTCTCTGGCGACACGTTGCTCTGAAGGTTATGCTTGCAGAACACTTGAAGCCTGTTATTTGTGAACCCTGGAGAAAAGGAAATTTAAGGGGCATTTGGATTTTATGGGGCTCGAGGGACGAAAAATATAACTAAGCGGTTGTTGTATTACACTGTTTGGATGTATAAAATTGACAATATACAAGACTAGAAGCGTTTTCGCATCCTGTACATAATAAAAAAAGTATCAAAGTGACGTAGAAACTTCTGCAAATTTAAATTGAAACATATCCTATGTATTTTAGTAATTCTAAATTCCACACGTGCGAAATCACGACGAAAAACTAGCTTTTTTTTATTAATTTCGCATAAAATGTATGAAGGTGCGGCGCGGCAAATATTTTGGCGCATAAAAGGAGCAATATTTTTTAAGAATTCGCGAATTAATTTATGTAAATTTACTGAAATTACGTACCATAATAAATGGGCGCTTGAAACAAGTACAGTGAATCTTCTGTGGGCATGTTGGTGTCGCCGTAATAGATATACCGAAGTAATGAGTCGAACGCCTCCTCCGATGGAACTGTGTCGCAGATCTGAATCTATTTGGAGCAAAGTTAATACGTGATTAGGGGGTAAAAAGTAAATATTATCTTAAAGAATATTACAAAAGAAATAGAATATTCAATTAAATTTTCGAGAAGCTCGGTGGCGTAGTGGTCAGTGCGCTTTGGCTTCGATCGAAAGCAGAGCTACCTTCGCCACGGTCAGGCCGTGGATGGGTGACCGAGTTTGCGACCTCGAGCTCCTCCGTGCTTCAGAAGGCACGTCGAGCCGTCGGTCCCGGTCGCATCTGTGACCGTCTCTACCCACCAACCCGCATCGGGCCAGCGTGGTGGTACGTCCGCCAGCAGTGGCACGTACATAGCCGAGGAGGATAGTTACGTTGACGATGTTGTCCTGCGGGCAGAAGGAGCGGAACATGGCCTCGAAGTAGGCGGCGCGCGCGGCCAGCACGGAGCGGTGCGCCGGGCGCACGGCCGCGCCCACGCGCAGGCGCACGTCCGCCAGCAGTGGCACGTACATAGCCGAGGAGGATAGTTACGTTGACGATGTTGTCCTGCGGGCAGAAGGAGCGGAACATGGCCTCGAAGTAGGCGGCGCGCGCGGCCAGCACGGAGCGGTGCGCCGGGCGCACGGCCGCGCCCACGCGCAGGCGCACGTCCGCCAGCAGTGGCACGTACATAGCCGAGGAGGATAGTTACGTTGACGATGTTGTCCTGCGGGCAGAAGGAGCGGAACATGGCCTCGAAGTAGGCGGCGCGCGCGGCCAGCACGGAGCGGTGCGCCGGGCGCACGGCCGCGCCCACGCGCAGGCGCACGTCCGCCAGCAGTGGCACGTACATAGCCGAGGAGGATAGTTACGTTGACGATGTTGTCCTGCGGGCAGAAGGAGCGGAACATGGCCTCGAAGTAGGCGGCGCGCGCGGCCAGCACGGAGCGGTGCGCCGGGCGCACGGCCGCGCCCACGCGCAGGCGCACGTCCGCCAGCAGTGGCACGTACATAGCCGAGGAGGATAGTTACGTTGACGATGTTGTCCTGCGGGCAGAAGGAGCGGAACATGGCCTCGAAGTAGGCGGCGCGCGCGGCCAGCACGGAGCGGTGCGCCGGGCGCACGGCCGCGCCCACGCGCAGGCGCACGTCCGCCAGCAGTGGCACGTACATAGCCGAGGAGGATAGTTACGTTGACGATGTTGTCCTGCGGGCAGAAGGAGCGGAACATGGCCTCGAAGTAGGCGGCGCGCGCGGCCAGCACGGAGCGGTGCGCCGGGCGCACGGCCGCGCCCACGCGCAGGCGCACGTCCGCCAGCAGTGGCACGTACATAGCCGAGGAGGATAGTTACGTTGACGATGTTGTCCTGCGGGCAGAAGGAGCGGAACATGGCCTCGAAGTAGGCGGCGCGCGCGGCCAGCACGGAGCGGTGCGCCGGGCGCACGGCCGCGCCCACGCGCAGGCGCACGTCCGCCAGCAGTGGCACGTACATAGCCGAGGAGGATAGTTACGTTGACGATGTTGTCCTGCGGGCAGAAGGAGCGGAACATGGCCTCGAAGTAGGCGGCGCGCGCGGCCAGCACGGAGCGGTGCGCCGGGCGCACGGCCGCGCCCACGCGCAGGCGCACGTCCGCCAGCAGTGGCACGTACATAGCCGAGGAGGATAGTTACGTTGACGATGTTGTCCTGCGGGCAGAAGGAGCGGAACATGGCCTCGAAGTAGGCGGCGCGCGCGGCCAGCACGGAGCGGTGCGCCGGGCGCACGGCCGCGCCCACGCGCAGGCGCACGTCCGCCAGCGCCGCGCCGCCCGCGCCGCCGCCCGCCACCACGCACAGGTCCTGCTCCAGCGTCGTGCCTGCCACGGTCATGCACTACGTATACTAGCGGCACGCTATGATGGCCGTGTTGACATATTACACTATTGATGTGAAATAACAATATATTCTCGAAAAAAAAGTAGTTGTTATGCGATCCTATTAGATTTAAAAAAAAAAAATTTTATTCGGAAAACATATGCCGAGTTGTGTGGTAAATAAGTACACCAATAATTATTATCTTATAAAGATAAAAAATAAATGTTCGCGGAACCCTAATGTATATACCTAGTTTTGAAATCAATGTAGTACCTAAATAAATTCTGTGTCCTAAAATTATAAATTAAAATTAATAAAGCTTATTATTATTGCTTGTACCCCTTCGTTCGACTTATTACGTTAGGCGCTACTATACTGGCGGAATTACTTAATTTATCTATGATTCCGCTAGTATAGTAGCGTCACCTAACGTAATAAGTCGAATGCAAGGATACAAGCAACAATAATAAGTTTTAGACGAACTACAAACCTATGTATGGGATACGATCTATACTACTTAATATATCTATGCCACGGGTTACCTTTTATTTGTAGACAAATCTCTCACTCATATTTCTCAACTCTAATCATATTTCAATTATCGATGGAAAACTGAACGTATAGTAAACGTACTTTTTAAAAAGATGATTAAAAACAAAATTAAAAAACAGAAACTCAATGTAATGACTATTAGGGTGGGATCATATGCGTGCGACATTACAATCAAATAAATCGTTGCATACGTTTGCTTGTAATTTCGCAGTGTAGCGGCTCGGCTCAGTCGAGCGGACGCATATGATTAGACCCTTATGCATACATACATACAATCACGCCTGTAATCCCCGAAGTAGGCAGAGTACAATTGAGCACTGTGTTACTTAAGACCACATATAGCCATACAAGTTTGGTTTGGTCAGATGAAAAATCGTGAAAGAGTAGTAACAAGTGGCTAGCTCATCGCCTACACAATCACAGACCCGTACCCAATACGCCCTCAGTCGCCATTTACGACATGCTAGGCAAGAAAAGCAGTTGGTTGGTACATTCTTTTTGTTGCCCCGATTGCTGATAAACTGAGAGAAAAACGACTTTCTTGGTATGGACATGTAATGAGGAGGGAAAATAATCGTGTCACCATGGGATGGACGTGTGGGGAGAGGAAGACCAAAGAAAAGATGGATGGATTGTGTGAATGATGATGTGATGAGGATGGGAGTGAGTGTTCACTTGACGAGTGATAGAGGAGAGTGGAAGAAGAAGACATTTTGCGCCGACCCCAAATAGAATTGGGAACAGGGCAGAAAAAAGAAGAAGACATTCTTTTTGTGTCCCGGACCAACACGGGACAGACCCTTATGATACAGATTAAATTCAAAATACTGTCGCCTTTCTCCTCCTCTATAAGTATTGCCGATAGTTATTAAACTGAAAGTGAGACGCGAAGATTTTGAGAACACCAGGGTTCTACTGAGGTGGGATTCATACCCTACCAACCTACAAAGCAGTATCCATACCCGTGATCTCGTCGTCGCACTCGTGCGGTATGACGGGCGGCGGCTGCTTGTGCGGCGGCTGCTGGCGACGGCGGATCACCTCCACCATCAGGCTCTGCTCCATCTCTTCGAACTCTTGCGACATCACGATCGGCGTGAAGTTGTAATCTTTCACCACGAATCTGGACAGTGATATATTTATACAGACAATTTATTACACCATCCGATGTTTAACAGAACACAGAAATATACTACTTTCGGGTACTATATAGGGCCACAGATACCAGTAAGCTTATATATAGTACGTCTCAATCCAAGCGTGCAGCGCGTGCAGCACGTTGCTGTAGCAGAGGTTGGCGCTGACTCCTGTGGCTGGGGTGTGACGTCACACCGACCTCAGACAGAACTCCTTGATGCAGTGCAGGCCGGCGTGGTGCGCCGCGTGCAGCGCGTGCAGCACGTTGCTGTAGCAGAGGTTGGCGCTGACTCCTGTGGCTGGGGTGTGACGTCACACCGACCTCAGACAGAACTCCTTGATTCAGTGCAGGCCGGCGTGGTGCGCCGCGTGCAGCGCGTGCAGCACGTTGCTGTAGCAGAGGTTGGCGCTGACTCCTGTGGCTGGGGTGTGACGTCACACCGACCTCAGACAGAACTCCTTGATGCAGTGCAGGCCGGCGTGGTGCGCCGCGTGCAGCGCGTGCAGCACGTTGCTGTAGCAGAGGTTGGCGCTGACTCCTGTGGCTGGGGTGTGACGTCACACCGACCTCAGACAGAACTCCTTGATGCAGTGCAGGCCGGCGTGGTGCGCCGCGTGCAGCGCGTGCAGCACGTTGCTGTAGCAGAGGTTGGCGCTGACTCCTGTGGCTGGGGTGTGACGTCACACCGACCTCAGACAGAACTCCTTGATGCAGTGCAGGCCGGCGTGGTGCGCCGCGTGCAGCGCGTGCAGCACGTTGCTGTAGCAGAGGTTGGCGCGCAAGAACCGCGCGCACAGCCCGCGCAGGCGAGGGATGTTTAGGCGAATGGCGAGGCGAAGCACCTCCATTACGAGGAGGATTGTGGCGGGGGACGCTGGGTTCTCGTCTATGGCAAAAACAAAATTAAACCTTATTTCCATGGAGTTACGATTGTTTGACACTAGCTGAAAAAACTCCATGTAAGGAAAAATCTGGTCTGTTTTAATCACTGTTTCATTGGAATAGATACTCTTTAAGCATTTCCTATAATTTTAGCACCATAAATGTTACAATCTTTACGAGTTAGAAAAAATGAATCTTTCGCTGGTGGTAGCGCTTAGGAACATTATTATTTCACAAAAACCAGGAGGCCTTGTTCTAAGAAGAACGGGACACTGCTTACTCTTTCTTTCCTTCGACCGACCTCCGACGACGATGACGATGATGCGCTCATGAGTATGAAGACCTCCGTGGTCGAGTGTTCTGTACGCCGGTCTTAAGGCGTCGCCATCTCAAGAGGTTCTAGGTTCGATCCCCGATGGGGGCAAATGTTTGTGTGATGAATACAATGCCTTCCAGAGAGAATCCCTTCAGTGGTGGTTCGCTACTACTGGCTTGAGGACCCACCACAGTTCTCGCCTTCTTTAAAAAATCCGGTTATAACTGAGTAGCCGTCAGAGGCGTCAGTACCTTCAAAAAAAAAAAAAAACAGCAGGACCGCGGTGAAAGGAAGTGGATGTTGAGGTGAAGAGTGAAAGAGGATAATGGATGGCAGCAAGAACAAGAAAGCTCGATATTGTATATAGTTTTAAAAATATGACTCACCTTTCTCAGTAGGATCAATTCTATCAGTGTATATGTAGTTGAGCACCATCCTGAAGGCTTCAGGGGTCGCTTCTGGCAGCATCACTGTTAGTTGAGGCTTGTTCTTGTACGAGTACACTTCGGATGCAGACAGTTCGCCCGCTGCTACACGTTTGGCTATCTCGTCGCGAGCTTCTCTATAATGAAAAGACGTATTTACAATTCAAAATAAAACATCTCGTTCTCCTGACATAAATCCCCATGTAACGAGGGATGAGCCTATTCCTATGTGCAGGGTGCGAAAGACATACACACACATACATACAATCACGCCTGCAATCCTCGAAGGGGTAGGCAGAGTCAAAGGAGCACTGTGTTCCTTAAGACCACATTTAGCCATACAATATTGGGTTTGGTCAGAAGAAAAATCGTGATGAAGTAGTAACAAGTGGCTAGCTCATCGCCTACACAAAAAGAGAAAGAAAAAGAAGAAGGGTGCAAAAGAGAAGGAAAATAATAAACAAAAGCATTTGACTTAATATTATGTTTGTTAAATTGGCTTCCTATATGAATAATTACCAGATGGAAAATATTTATGTTAGGGACATGTTGTAAAGACTCCAAGTATATTATAGTAAGAATATTATTACGTCCTTAGGATGAACTGTTTTTTTAGATAATGCAATGTGTTCCTTGTAACGCAAGGCAATAAATGCCAAAACATGTTTGGCCAAAAACCCGCATGGCGACCATCAGTCCATTTCTGGACATAAGCCTTCCCTGATGTTTATTGTTTCACTCAGGCATTGGATTGTCGCATAGCATCTGCATGGAGTTTCCCAAATGATCTCTCCATCTTTCCGGAGGGCATTCTACACTAGGTTTACTGAGCCAATGTCTCGTCATAACATATCATCACGCCGAAGAGGTAGGCAGAGGTGTAAAACATCCACATTTCGCCTGATATGTTAAGTATATAACAGGTGGCGAGCCTGCCATGCACCGGGCACAATGTGAGGCAAGCGATATTCACAATCAACCATACGAGGTCTCCATCGACAATATAATATAGAGGACCAGCTATAAACAGTTGAGAAAATTAATAAAAACATAAAAAACAACCACCTCTCTGGTCTAGTGGTTGACATCACCGGGTGTTGATCGGGAGGACCGGGATTCTATTCCCCACGGGGGCAGCGGTTTAGCTTCTCGGTTTGGTTGGTGCTAGGGTTTCTAAGCCCGCCTTGCTAGCTACCATCGTGTTACTTCAATCTGCCGCCATAATAACAATGTTATAGCATTATTGTGTTCCGGCAATTAGAGATAAGTTAGCCAGTTCCTCAATTGTCGAGGAATAGGTACACCTGTATTCCTCAATTCCTCCTCGCTTCCACCTTCGGCCTTATCGTCACTTACCACCAGGTGAGATGAAGGCCGAGAGCTTGCCTGTCATATGTAAAAAAACTAATATTTTTTGTCAGTCAGGTAAGGTCCATTCACCAGCCGAAAGAATGTTAAGATCTGCTTTAAAATGAACATAATTACTAACTTGATTTTAGTCTTCAGGTACTGCGAGCGTGCGGTCGGCTTTGCCTGGTGTGCTAACACAGGCTCCACCAGGATGGTGACGTCACTGAACTGCTGAGACTCGAGTATGCACCCAAGGACGTGGCGAGTCCAAAATAAAGGTATGTACTAACAAGATCTTAGCCCTCAGGTACTGCGAGCGCGCAGCCAGCATAGCCTGGTGGGCCAACACCGCCGTCTGTTCGGGCCCCACCAGGATGGTGACGTCACAGAACTGCTGCGACTTGAGGATGCGCCCGAAGTCGTCGTGGAGTGTGCAGCGGGGATAGTTGGATAACTGCGCGAGTTTTTTTAGGACGATATAGTGATGATTAAAAATATAATCGCACGACAACTCATGATAAGATCGAAATAGGAAAATTAAAAGTTTAAAAGAAAACTTTTCATTATTTGAGGGTAATATAACTTTAAATTCATACAATCAGTACTCCACAAATTATAGGACAAGTAAAAAGATAATTTGTGGTTTAATAAACATACATACATACAATCACGCCTGTAATCCCCGTAGGGGCAGGCAGAGTACAAGGAGCACTGTGTTCCTTAAGACCACATTTAGCCATACAAAAGTTGGGTTTGGTCAGATGAAAAATCGTGAAAGAGTAGTAACAAGTGGCTAGCTCATCGCCTACAAAATCACAGAACCAGTACCCAATACGCCCTTAGTCACCTTTTACGACATGCTAGACAAGAAAAGCAGTTGGTATATTCTTTTTGTGCTTTGGACCAACTAAATTAAAAATAAATGAATTGCAAATAAATTCTAATCTTCGGGAGATAAAATAAATTTGTTCATGGAAATCAGTTGAAAGACCTTCACGACTTGAGGTCGTTGAGAACTTACCTGAAACCTAAAGAGCTCGCCACTTCGCACGTTGTTGTCGATGGTCCCACCAAAGATGTAGACGGCGTCTCCGACCACCGCGCCGGCGTGGAAGAGCCGCCCAGACGGCACCTGCGAGTCGGGGGCTGGGTTTATCATAGACCTGGCAAAGTAATGTTAAATTAACCCCTCGTCGAAATCCCATATTATGGCGAGTAATAATTGATTTTCTATTGTTAGGGTTTCTATATTGCCCTGCTCGGAGAACTGCTTCCCCACACGAACAAATTGTGGCCGTGATCGAGCATCACGTGGCCGTATATGACCAAATCTTCCTATGTTATGGGTGTTGGTAATATCGACTCACCACATCTGCGTGTCCAGGTCATAGCATTAGAGGTGGCTAAGCAGCGTGTTGTCGGCCGATCCCCACTCATACGAATGGCGGCCGTGGGCGAGCATTACATGGCCGTATATTGCCAGATATTCCTATGTTTATGGGTGTAAGTGTAATGTGAACTCACCACATCTGCGTGTCCAGGTCATAGCAGTAGAGGTCGCTAGGCAGCGTGTTGTCGGCTGATCCCCACTCATACGAATGGCGGCCGTGGGCGAGCATTACATGGCCGTATATTGCCAGATATTCCTATGTTTATGGGTGTAAGTGTAATGTGAACTCACCACATCTGCGTGTCCAGGTCGTAGCAGTAGAGGTCGCTAGGCAGCGTGTTGTCGGCCGATCCCCACTCATACGAATGGCGGCCGTGGGCGTGTATCACGTGGCCGTGTATTGCCAAATCTTCCTATGTTTATGGGTGTAAGTGTACGTGAACTCACCACATCTGCGTGTCCAGGTCGTAGCAATAGAGGTCGCTAGGCAGCGTGTTGTCGGCCGATCCCCCGAACACGTATAAATGGCGGCCGTGAGCTAACATCACGTGGCCGTAACGACGCGCCGGGGCCGGCCCGGCGCAACGTAGCAAGTGTTCTGTACACACGCGCGTCCAACTGAAGGACAACGATTGTTATAGATAGTGTGCAACAAGGCAAAGGATTTATCCATGCAGGCCCTGTAAACTGTGTATATTTTTTGATGTTGCATTATTAATCGTCTTCTTATTATTTGTAATAGTTTTATGATTTAGATTTGTCCAAAACGAATAGTAAATCCATTGAACCGAATAATAAAAATATACAAACTTCTAAACGTCATATCAGTGCAGTCAACAGCACCTCTGACTCTACAAGTTTTAAAGTTTCATAATATAATTTCATCTTTAATTCTTAAGTCATAAAGTGCAAAATATGTAGGAAATTTAGTTTGTCGAAGTTGCTGTTAAAATAGCAATATTTTTTTTTTGTTTTGAATAAAAACTTACGTGTGTGTTTCGAAGTCAAATTGGAAGAGTGCGTTCGTTATTTTGGCTCCACTCTGCCCACTGAACACATACATCTTCCCTCTGGCCACAGCTACGGGGAAATTACAGCAGGTTGGAGGACATTGGCCTTTCTGTTCTACTTCTTCCCATTGGTGGTTTTCACCCTATTAAATTAATAGTAAATACATGGAAAACAAACAAAATGTTTATATTCATAATTATTTATAGAAATTCAATCATATTAGGGGGCAGATTACATTTGTTCAGCTCAATTCAGCATTTTTCTAAAACGACGATTTTTTATGCGATGCTCACGCGGCTGAACAGACGCGGCCAGCTGAACACAGCCATAGTAGACTTGGGCAAGACGGCTAACCCTTCAAGTCAACAGTCGTAGACAACAAAAATATAATATTCACGCCTCTATCCCCTAAGGGGGAAGGAGAGGTTTTAGCACCCACACTAACTAATTATAGATTCTTACAAAATCTATAATTAAATGTGCTAGAGTCGTGTCGTAAAACAGCCGACGCATTTATGCATAATGTTTTATGGTCTTTCCGACCTCTGCTAGAAGAAATAGAAACTTTTTTTTATCAAGCTATTTGTTTAAAGTATGGTTTTTTAGCGTAAATATATTTTTGGAACCAGTCGAGATTTTACATAGTTAGTTGCTTAGTTATCAATTATCATATTTTTCTAAAATCAGTTCAAAATTCAATAAACTCACTGTTATATAATACTCACAACTAAGTTGATAGTCCACATATCATTCAGGCGAGCGTTGCCGTCATATCCCGCGAAAATCCACAACTTGTCATCATACACGGCTGCTCCATGGGCTGATCTGGGTACTGGCTCTCTATAACAGAGTTAATAGATACACAACTCATTGTTATTAACACCATAAAAAATTACAATATGAGAAAGACTTAAGGCCATCTGTTATAATAAGCTGTCTTATCCCTAGACAGCAATCTCTACCAGGCTCTGTCAATAGATAGCTGGATAGTATAATTTTTCTTTCTCTTTATTTGAACAGTTAATACTTTGCAAAACTTGTTGCCAAAAAGTATCATTATGCTCAATAAATATTAAGAACATTCATTCATAAAACACAAAAACTTAGGTCTACATTAGAGTGACAAGGGGATAATAGGAAATATTTATACATCTGAAGGGTTTTTTTTCACCACAAAACCTTTAAAGTAAAAAGATGGTTAAAATGAGCAGTTTGACCTGACTGCACTTTAGTGGTCAGTCTCAATAAATGTATGATTAAAAATAAAAAGTTTATACATACTGTCCAGTAAACTTCCATTGAACCCACTGTGCACTCCCAAACTTGTATTCAAATAGATCATTCTTATTGGTTAGGTTTGAGTTTGCTAGAATATCCCCAGTGTAGCCACCAAACACAAACATAGACGATCTGTGGACCTAAAAAATTTTGTATATATTTAACAAGAAACTACTTCACTAAAAATATTACGAAACATTTTTAGAAATAATTAGAACATATTTGAGTAGGTTGTCTGAATAAAGTTTTTCATTGAATTGTTGACTTGGCTCATTCATATAATAATGATTCAGATAAAATCACCAAATGTGACCTTAAGTAGCAAAATTGCCACTGTAAGTAATAAAAAAAGTTGCTTTAATAAAATATTTTGTTTACCTTTTAGGCAGAGAACCTGATTTAAATGAAAAGAATTAATAATCAAATTGAACATTTAGGGTGGTTTCAGAGCAATGCTGGCAGCACTGAAACATCCAATAATAAACAAAAAAATTAAAAGTTAATGTAATACTCACAACAGCAGAGTGATGATAACGTGGTGCAGGTGGTATGCCCATGCAGCCAGTTTTTGTCCAGGATTTTTCTCTGATGTCAAATCGGATTAAGTCATTTAACATTGATTTGCCATTATCACCTCCAAATACATAAATAGCATCTTTATAGGCCACAGCTGTGTGCTTACTTCTCCTGTTCAAATAAAGTAGCAAATTTATTTTTAAGCAAAATGAGTCATTGATGAGAAATAAAATCACAGGTTTCAACAAAGACCTTTCAGTACATTATTATATAAAAGTATAATGTAACAAAAAAACATGGAAACCTAAAAATAACTGATGGGAAATTGAGATGGTAAATAGGTTGGCACTAAAATTTAAGCTACACTTATAAAATACAGCAAAATGTATTGTTAACTGTACATCATATTTGAATAGTTAATAATCTATTATGATTGTAAAAAAAGATTATTTTTGAGGTTTCTGCTTTGAGTTAATATTTTATTATAGAAACATTGATTTTTCCATAAAAGTTGCAAAAAACTGTAATTACGTACCTTGCTCCAACAAACTCATAACATTCAGACATCCTTTTCCATTTGTGAACTGTTTCAAATGGGCCAAACTCCATTCTTAGACTGATATCCAACTCATTTGGATTCCGAAGCTGTTCGGTGATCATCTTAGCAATGTTTTGCATGAAGAATTCTTTTTGTCTATTAATATGAAGCAAAGTCAAATCTTAAATATAATATCGCTCGTTCTAGTTAGCTAGACGGAAGTTAATGAACAAATAGGATTATAGGACACTAAAACTAAAAATGGATACAAATATAGGAAGTTTATTTAAATCTTAAACTGTAAGAAATGGGTCGCTAAGAAATGAGACTGTAACCCATTTAAAATAAATAATAGGAACCTTAATGTAGTGAAATTTGATCACCTGATCTATTGGTTGAATGAATATTAAATTGGTATGTAAAGATTTTGCTTGACTTCAGTAAACAACTAAATATTTAGACACCCCCCATAAGTATATACCTATATACAAAAAAAGCAAATACAATACAAAAAAAATTTGACATTGACATCAACTGTCATATATCAAGCAAAGCATCTAACTCATACAACCAAGTTTTCTTCTATATATAAAAAAACTATAGGGTAAAAGTCTTTGCATGGCTCATGGGGTGAAAAAGAAAAACTACAGTTAATGTGGTCTATGGTTAAACCACAGATTAAAGAGAAAGCCATAATTATTCTGAATATTAGTAATCTGTGCATTTCGTTCATTCATTCAATCATTCAACGGACTTTGTGAGTTTGTATTATTTTAATGTGCTTTTATTATTTTTTTAGGAAATAAACAAATACATTAAATCGTTGCAGTAATGTCTTCTTCGGTAAGAAATTAATAAATTCTTAAATGTGTATACATTGAACAAATCTACAAGAAATATTCATAGTTTGTACCAATTTCTAACCAGACTCATGAACCTAATTCGTTTAACTTATTTTGTAGACTGAAGAAAGCGTGCGACGTAACAGCGAGAGCGAGGGTGGAGAAGTAGAGACGCCAGAGCATGATCCACACTATGAACCCATAGTGTCGTTACCTTTGGTGGATATTCACACAAATGAAGAAGATGAAGAAGAATTGGTTAAAATCCGGGCCCGGCTTTATAGATATGACACAGCTGATCATGAGTGGAAGGTAGTAGGAACATAACATTACTAAAATCTGGTGAAAGAGCTCTTTAAAAGTTTTCTTAAAATATCAATTATTATTTTTTTGTAACAATTAATTAACTTCAGTTCTAGCCTGTCTGTGAGGTGGCTGAAAATTCTCGAGACACAATTTATTTCCTATTGTATCTACAAATATCACAGCTGATGAGCAAGTAATGTGTATGAAAATTAATTGTATGTATTTATTTTCAGGAGCGTGGGACTGGGGATATCAAATTATTACGCCATAAAGAAAATAATACAGTACGAGTAGTCATGAGACGTGACAAGACCCTTAAAGTGTGTGCAAACCACTTTATCACTCCGGACATCAGAATGAATGTTCACTGTGGCTCTGATAAGGCCTTTAACTGGTCTGTGTTTGCTGATTATGCTGATGAAAAGTGCAAACAGGAGCTACTTGCTATAAAGTTCGGCAATGCTCAAAGTAAGGGTTCTCTCTCTCTCTCTTTTCAGCCCACATTAGTCCACTGCTGGACATAGGCCTCTCCAATTTGCACCATTTTACCCTATCCCCGGCCTGCTGCATCCAGCAGCTGTCTACAGCGCTTCGCAGATCATCACACCATCTCGCCAGACGGGGTCCCACACTATGCTTGCCGAGTTGCAGTTTTATAATATGACAATTCAAATTCTATATTTATATCGGTTTTTAAGTTTGCTGTTTCGAATTAGACAAATGTAATAATGTAAATACTAGTTAACTTTATTAGGAATATCATTTTGAAATTTAAAACTATGCTTTGTTTTTATAGCCTTTGCTGTTATATTCTTTTTTCAATCAATTACATTTCATGTATTATTCAATTCATAGTAATAATGGATCAACATTTGTTTTCTCAGATGCAGAGTTATGGAAAAAGAAATTTGCCGAAGCTCAAGAGATTGTCAGAACAAAATGTAGCCTTTATACTCAAGATCAGTCATCAGATGATGAAAGTAGTATCACGAGAAGTGAAGATACTGACACACCAGAACCCAAGAGCTCAGACAAACCTGAAGAGGCTGACTCGGAGGGTGTAGTATTAAAACTAAAAGAACTGAAAGTGGAAAGTGAAAAGGCAGATTAATATTAGCAATATCATTTTTATGAAGCCAATGAGTAACATGTCATCATAGTAGTTTATATCTTGATATCCTTTATTGCTAGGTATTGACATATTATTATAGAGGGACATCAGTTGGTTATTTTACAGAAATTGAAACTAAAATATCAATATTTTTCTTGAAAATTATGAATTTTCCCATTCTATTTAAATGTGTGACCTTATGTATGTGTCTATTTTGATCATAGATGAAATTTAAAGTTTGAGTTCATTATTTTTTTGTATGTTTATTTTTCTGTTATCATTGGCAGCATTTTGTCCATAATGCATGTTACTATTGGCAGCACTTGTGTGGACACTTACAATATGATTAAAATTGAAAGTATGACAAGAAAGATTTTTAGAGCTTCTTTTTGATATACATTCTATACAAATTAGAAATATAATAAAATTTGTATAGCATGCTGGAAATATAGGTACTTAAGAAATTGTATCTTCATTAATGATATTTTTTTGCTTTCTGTGTGAATTGATAAAAAAAAAACCAACACAGAATTTAAAAAATAATAACTTGAATATTTATTGTGTTCAGTTCTTTTGGTGCAAAGGCGTATTTATAATGAAGAATTATTTTTGTACAGGCAATTATTTACTACTAAACATTTTTCTCAGTTATGGCAGTGATGTGAATATTGGAAGTACTACATACCTGTAAATGTATGTAATTATTATGAAAAAAGAATATGTATTAAGTTTAATAATTCATTTATTACGTGAAGTGGTGAACTAGCGATTTTATATTGTGTCATCTGAGTGGAATTTATTGAAACAAGAAAGCATGCATTTACTTCTTACTTTCTGTGTGGTTTCATAGCTACGCTGGTCACGCCTTCGCGTTTCACAGCCGACATCAAAATGTATGGAAATCTCGCCGGTGTCCAACTCACCTATGAAACGTCCCTAAGTTTAGTTTTCAAAATCATAGTCATGTAATAATATAAAGATTCTACATTCCGACATGAACAATTGTTTAAATTTTTTACCTTTTTTGCTACATTCATGAAAATTAAAAGAGTTTTCAAGTAATTTTTTCTTTTAATTCATAAAGCTGAGTAAACCCAAATTTTTTTATGTTCATATTTCTGAGCGAAGTTAATTACCATATTATTGCGTGCAAATGGGGTAGCAATGTTAAGTATACAACAGTATAGGCAGAGTGTAAATGAAATTGGGAAAAGGATAATGAGGATTTCTGAGTGAAGTGATGATATTCTTGTACGCTCTGGCTTTATATTGACTACTACTTTTGCCATGGTCAGTCTTTGGATGGGTGACCAAAACTGCGATCATTCCACTGTGCTTCGGAAGGCTCATTAAGCCGTTGGTCCCGGTCGCTATTGCAATAGTTTCTCCCCTTCAATCCGCATTGGGCCAGCGATGGCGCATACTCCACAGGTGATTCCTTTTGTTGGAATACCAGTGTTCAGCGGTAAGGCGTATAAATTTGTAGGCTGGTGAATACAAACACATTTCTCGTTTTCCACACTTTATTTGTACAATAAAATTAAACCAATCAAGTGTAGTTTGAAATATTTAACAATATAAGTACGCAATTTTATTCTAGTACTTATTGAAAAATATTTTTATAGTAAAGCAATACGTCAGTACTGAAAACTGTTCTACTGCATGTTCTTGAGGATTTTTCAGTAAATTCAAGAACTAACTTATTGTGTTACTGTGCATAGCAACAACAAAACCAGTGATGTGCATGTAACACTGTGCTAATTATTTTTATAACACATCAATTTTGGGTGAGTCTTTCTGATAATGTCATAGTTAAATATACTGATATTGGTCTTAAGATGACTAGCCCAACCTGGCCATAGGTATTTAACTATTTAAATTTATTATTGCGTGCAAATGGGGGTAGCAATATTTAGTATACAACAGTATAGGCAGAGTGAAAATCATTCACTGTGTATAGTCGCGCATTTAAAAACAGGAATCAGTTGTCTTAAATTCATTTAGTTAATTTTTGTTATAATTGTTTCAACATGAAATCTATAGAGCTGTATTTTCTTTGTTCATAACATTTTAACTAACATATAAATTAGTCTAAGTACAAGGGTTAATTGACATCACCATGACGGAAACGGAAATCCGCTCACAAATTCGTGTGATTGTGCGAAAGAAAAAACTGACATTTAACAATACTACTGTGATCCACTAGCAGATTCCGCAGACAGTACCAACAGTGACTACAGAATTCTCAAAAATGAGTGAGGATTATCTCCCTTATGTTGGAATGTCTATTTAGTTTCTATGATAAACAATTGACATTAGAGTTCATTACTCCCTGGAATGTTCAAGTTCCTACACAGCATATTATCAATGATTGTTCTATTGTTGTTTTGGACACATGAATCCCTTGGACTGATACTACCCCTGTTTAGAAAGAGACACAATATATATTTTATTGTATCTACAAATGTAGTAGGTGATAAATTATGCTATGCTATTATTTTGTTAAAAAAGCTGTACCCATTTCATGGAGGTGTAAAATTTTGCCTCATAGACACAAATGGAATGTCAAAAATAGATAAATAAATTACAGTACAAAATAGTTAAATTCACAATACACCACTCAGTTTCAACTGTAAAATAAATAGTAGGAGTTTATACATTATAAAAATTTACCTTGATATGTCATTTCGTTTATAACTAAAGAAATCTTTGTGAAAAGCAGTTGCCAATGCAAACAAATCATAAGTGAGTTGAGACAACTTGTTAATTGTATTTATATTACATAGATATTTAGATTACAAGTCTTCCTTGATCTCTTTACCCTTTAAATCAAAGAGTTGGAATGTCTGTAGAACATTAAGTCTAATTCCTAGTTCCTTTTTCTTTTCTTCCGATACTTTGCTGCCTAATATCTTTTTGACTCTGTCATTTTCAGATTTCACAAAGCTATCACCCTTGTCTAGAATTTTCTCCATAATTGTCTTGTATATTTTTCCAGAAGGTACATCCTGTAAAATTAATTGTATATTGTTTTAATATCTTGTAAAATCAAGTATGTACAATCTTTATTGAAATAAAGTTTGTGCGTTTTTTATTTGTGGACCTTTTTTACCATTCTTCCTTTTTATAAAAATAACTAGGTAAGTTATATAGGAAACTAACGAAAATTCGGTGAAAAATTAAAAATAGGCAAATGTCTGATAATTCATAATTACCTTATTACTTAAATTCTTTAATAGTACTTCAGTATGTTTTAGTAGATTTTTACGTTCTTCTGGTTTAGATTTCATGAATTTTATGGCAAGCTTGTCAAGCTCCTTTACGCATCCCGGAAGACTGAGATATAAGCCGGTATTCTCACGAACGAATCTTCGGAGTTCATCGCTAGTAAAACCATTGGTATCACTGAATGGTATAGGTTCCTTTTTACCTTTGATAAACAGCTTAACAACTGGAAAGTTGTCTTTTGTGGCTCCATACTTTCTCGCAAGTTCTTCATTATCTTTTTCACCATAATCTTTTACTCCAACTTCAGCAACTAAAAGGTCATCCACGTCTTTTGCATCTCTGGCGAGCGCGACAAATGCATCATGTTTATCTCCATACGGAAATGCAACATCGAACTTGATAAGTGAAGCCTCGAATTTACTAGTAATTTTATCAAATGAGAATTCGTCTAATTCGACAGAACCTTGGGAAGTAGTTGCTTGATAAGCTGAGGGAATAAATAAAGCTACACAGAAAAACAGAATTAACTCCATTATTTCATACGTTACCACAATATTTTTATACTACTTGTGAAATAAAACCCTGCTCAAAAATTGTTGAAAATAATTTTATCGGCAAATAATAAAATTCCTTCGCCGCTCAATTTTATGACACCGGGCACACAGATTAGAGAGATAATGGGCAGCCGGGCATTATTCGTTTTCTATTACAAATCTATAAAAAAATAAAGGCATTTCATTCCTTTACTCCTAATTACATTACGAATAATAAATAAACTATGCATGATAGCTGTAATGCCTCAGTAATTAACATTATTAACTGTTGAAAAGTATTTTTTTTACAACATGATGTGAAATTTTTATTACTAATTATAATTCAAATTTATTGCGAATTTTTAGTTACGGCTTCACAGTGAGGAAAATGTAAACGGAACGATTTATCTTCTAAAATGTCAATTTGACAACCCCGTGTGTGCTTTCCATTGGTCCAACAAATACTGTTTTCTATTACAAATAGCATGAATTGTATAGGATGCTTCCCGCTATAATTTTAAAAACTTTGTTCGTACGATAAAATGTAATAAAGTGTTAAATAATCGATTGTACCTAATAATATAAGATTGTAACATTACATTACATTGTTTTGAAAAAACCTTGCTCTCACTTTTTTTAAATAAAACAAATTGCTCACAATAGTTGTCGTTCTTTTGCCATTGTATAAGCTCTTGTTACTTACACAAGAGGAAAAATATTTTTTTTTGCAATAAACGCCAAAGACTCATGTCTATTTGCCTGTTACGATGTTTGAATTGGAGCATTTACAGCTGTATTAAAACTAAATACTGAACAGAATATCATGTTCGGTTGTCGTGCTAGGGGTCGTTGGGTCGTTGGTTACCTGACGTTACATTTTATGACGGCGAATGCCAATGCGATAATATAGAGACTAAAAGCGCTCTTCTACCTACTTATTACGGCCTCCGTGGTCGAGTGGTCTGTATGCCGGTCTTAAGGCGTCGCCATCTCGAGAGGTTCTGGGTTCGATCCCCGGTGGGGGCAAATGTTTGGGTGATGAATTATCAGGCATTTGTTCTCCAGTCTTGGATGTTAATATATTCAGGATATTTATATGTATTTATCTATTAAATATATTTATCCGTCATCTAGTGTCCGTAACACAAGCAGCATTAGTTGCTTAAAATGTGGCTATTTGATAGATACGAGTGAATGTTTGAAGATATTTATTTATTTTATTTAATAATTCAGCTATAGCCGAATTGGGAAAGCGGCAACACGTGCAAGAGGTTGCTAGTTCGAGTTAGAAATAAAAGTCGTTACTTTTTTTGTGAATATCGCCATTATAGGTGCTTACATATTGTCCCGGTGCATGTTACCTCGGGACTTGAACATATCAGGCCCCTTATTCTAAACTGTCGGACAGACTGAACTGTCGGACTGTGTTGATTCGTTTTGGAAAGAACGGGACGCGTCTTTCCAAAAGAATCCTTGATCTCGCTCTAATTCACCGCTCTATGAAGTGACAGCAATAGAGATTCCGTGATTCGTTTATAGTTTCCGACAGTTTTGAATAAGGGGATAGGAGACCACATTTCCCCCGTGTTAGCTAGCGCCTCTGCCCACACCTCTAGTTTCAATATTTAAATGAAAATATGTAATACCTAAGTAACATTGACTTGGATTTTATGACCGATAAAATATTTCGATAAATGTTACAGATGTATTTCACAATATGCTCCTTGAGTTAGTTTCAGATTTATAGTTACACAGAAAATAAAATTAGAATAGTTATGTATCAAAAATATATTCAATTATTTCTTGTGGCTTTTATATTTGTAGCTGCAAATTTTGTATTTGGAGAAGGTAATACTGGATTTGTTAATGAATTTCTAGATTTAAATGCATGGTCTAAAGAAATTACCCCAACACTTGACATGTTTTCGCTTACAGAAAAAAATGAGGATTTAATATTTTCATTGGTAAATAAAGGGCAGCGCTTGCCTGAAGTTTTATGGCCACTTGGAATTGTACCTTACTATTTGGACCACCGGAGCTATGGTAAATTCATTTATAATGACAATCTAAGAATTTGTTAAATTTAAAATTACACACATTTGTTATTACAAGTAGCACGTTGCTTTAGTTTTTTGTGGGGCTCCGAAATCTTTACCCAACTCTGTATCGATATGTTTGCTAGAAGAGACCGCTGCTATTATTAAGACGCTGCTATCTTATGTATTTTGCCTTTTAACTGACTTTAAAAAAGGAGGTTCTTAGTATTCTCAGTTTGACCTGTAGGTATGTGCCTACTTATTTATTTATTTTGGTGGTATGGACAAAAACAGTGAACTGCCTATTTATATACGTAGACAGACTTATGAACAATCTAGAGGGAACTAATTAAATCACTACTTTTTAAACTCTCCTGCCTTGGTTCAAATTCTATTTGGGGCCTGATATGTCCTCCTACTCCGCTCTCTCCTATTGATCACCATCACCACTCACTCCCTTTTCTTTCATCCATCTTTTCTTCGGTCTTCCTCTTTCACCCACTTACATGCCCATAACTATTCTGGTGAGATGTAATTTTTTTCTCCTTATAACATGCCCATAGCAGAAGACCTTCCACGGATAGAAGAGTACACGGATAGAAGCCTTCGGACTCAAAATTGCTCATTATGCCACTCGGTTTTTCGTACGCGTCGAAGCGAGAGGCTATGAGTATTTGTGTTCCGGGGAAATTTTCGGTTCGGTCCGTGGTGGGCCTTCTCTAATCCACTAGATGGTGTTCAAACTAGAAAGTTAAAAATACCCATAAACCAAATTTATTTATAACACTGTTATTTGATATTTTTTTATAACTAGTTAATTTAATGTTATAACTTTTAATGACCACCTCTACGAATCGAATGAAGGCGAAATCGAAATCATAACTGTGCGGTGGATTTGCGTTATTACCCCACAATTATGTTCCTAGGAACTTTATTTCTACGGTCCATCCTAAACCTTAGCCCTCTTAACATGAACACTGCATTATTTATCGGGCTTTTATTACGTTTAACTGTCAAAGAACTATGGAATTTGACAATTGAGTGTGATAAAGACGTGATAAATATCATATCGCGCTGCTCATGCTATTTAGTCGAAAGTCAATGTTTATTGTAGTATTTATAAAATTGTGTCGTCTGAAATGTTGGTTCATATTCCATCAGTCTTATTCGTAAAAAAATCTTGTTAGGCTAGGTTTATTGAGCTCATTGGTTAAATTAAAACGTTCAATAGCGCTATTTGAGATTTAAAAAATAAACGATGTTCTTCATAAACTCTATAAACCTTTTAGATTCCCTCATATCTCGTCGGGTGCGAATGGTGATGAATTCGCTAGAAGATCTATCCTGTATCACGTTTAAGGCGATCCTGGAGCCTAATTACGACGGCGGGGCCTGGGTGCATATCACTAATCCCGAAAAAGTGCGGGACTGTGTGCATACTGATTTCAATAATAATTCTTCTATGGAAATAGTAAGTCATTGTCAATAACAAACACTAACAAGAAGATTGTTAAGTATGTAGCCCAAGATTTAGAGGAACGACATAATTATCACGCCTTTATCTCCATAGGGGAAGGTGATATGTTTGTAACAGTAGGTGAGTCTGTTTACATGCAACGGGCACAGTGTGCAGAAAGCGATATTCACAATAAACGGTATAGTAGCGGCATTTATCTTTGCTGTTGAGTGGGCGTGACCAGTGATACCTAGCTGCCAATAGCTGCATAAAGGGGCACTAATGAGGAAGACGGAATACGACTGGAGAGCCAATCGGCGGCAGCTGATTACAGATGAGATGAGACGCTAGGCGCCGATTGGTTAACGGTCAACACCAAAGTTATATGCCGCTACTTGTAGATATATAAACAGGCGGTGGGAATCAAGCTTATTAGGATTTTAACCCTTTCAAAAACTGGGAGTCAATCACCAGGGTGTTTGTATAAATAATTATATTATATTATGAACAAAATGTTTAAAAATCAGTTGATATATAGTGTTCACTGATGTTTTACAGAATTTGGTCCTAGGCTACGAATGCCTGCAAAGTCGGAATATCTTGCACTCGTTGATGCATGCCCTAGGGTTTAAAGATGAAGTAACCCACCCACAGAGGGACCAGTACGTTAGGATAATGTGGGAAAATATACAACCAAGTAAGTTAATATTCGAGATAAGATACTTTTCTATTGAGTAAAATAACTGACATATACAGAATGGGACTATGTAGGTATAAAGGATTCTTTGCTCATTCGTTACCTACATGAAATGAATTAGTGATAAAATAAACGTTTACCAATTATATTGTAATGTCAAGTGTTATAGTGAGATTTTCATATAAACTTAATTGCTATAAGAGTGATTAATTTTTATTTTTAATCTAAGTAATTCTACTAGTGAATGGATTCTCAATGATGAACAACAGTTTCGAATGGTTCATTAATAATTGCTAATTTAGTGACACCTTCAGGTCCACTCTACTAAATCTGAAAGAATGTCACCCTGTCCCTGTTACAGTTCTTAAAGACTTCTGTACTTTTCCAATAATCTAATATAACTAGCTAGATTTGTTCTCTCTGAATTACATTATTCGTCAGTAAACATTTTTTCTTTCATTATAAAAATATATTTTTTATTTCTAGAATATCAGCCTCTGTTTGGAATCCGATATGATGATTTTTCACCGGTCATCACAGAATACGATCCAATGAGCATAATGCATTTTCACGATAGAGCATTCAGCAAGAATGGTCAAGCGACAATTGCACCCTTGGTAAAGATACAAAACATTTTAGTGACATATCCTACATATTTAAACACCAAAATTATCTAATAATTTCAATATTATCATACAGATTCCAGGACTTATGATAAATCCTTCGGATGAACTATCTCCACTTGATAAGATGAGACTTAGATTGGTATTTGGTCATGAATGCAATAAAAGAAAAGTTGGCGATTTACTAGACTCATGCAAATCAGCAATGCATTCGAGTCAAAGCATAAAACTAGGTACGGATGCTATACAACCAGAAGATAAAAATGAAAAAGAAGGTACCAAATACAATAACGTGCAAAATGATAAAGATGACACACAGGGCAACGACAATGACGATTCTAAGGATGATAATGCTGACAATGTTGCCAAAGACGGTTCACAAGATCTTGATAATGATGTGAAAGATAATCCACAAGGTACTGATGATGACGGCGCCAATGACGAAGATGGTAATGATAATAATGGTTCCAAAGAGCCTCAAGATAATGATAACGGTGGCACCAAAGACGATGATCCGCAAGATATAGATAATGGCAAAAATGATGACTCTGGAAATAACAATAACAATGACGCTAAGAGCTATGAGCATTTTCGAAAGCAATGATGAAAAGTATAACATATTGATATAAAATAATTTGTAAAATACATGTTGGGAATGCACGTTATGCTAGATAATTTGGTTAATAACGGGCTTGATACATTGTTATGTGTAAAGTTATAAAGTTAAATAAAATATCACTAATTATTCTTACTATGTCGTTTTATTTAATAACATCATCTAATTTTAAATTTGCTTCTGCCTTTCTGTACACTGTTGGAGATATAATCCATTTATTTTTTGCACATCTATGGAGCTTAGACCTTGCCAGTCACCCATTACCCATCCATCATTCTGAAAAGTAGTTATATTTATTTCTTACAAAATCTGTTTTTAAAATATTTAAAAAGATTATAATATAAAAGAAAATGGACAAGGGATTTCCAGTACAAGTGTAAGAGTTTTTTGAATTTTGTGAGCATTAAAAGTACTGTTTCAACATACACATACATGCATATAATCAAATATTTTGAAACTGGCGTACAGTTAATATTAGAACCCTTGTGATCCATTTTTTGTATGAATAAAGCTGTGGTGAAGGAGTTCATTGGTTTAGTAGTTCTAACGCATTGACTTTCGATATTGAAAACAGCGCTACTTTCGCCAAAGTCAATCCTTGGGTGACCAAATAATTGTGATCTCCAGTTACACAGTGCTTCGGAAGGCACGTTAAGTCACTAGTCCGGTCGCTATTGCAACCGTTTTACCCACCAATCGCATTGGGCCAGCGGGTTGGCGATCGGCCCATTCTCTTGTGTTTCTGTAGGAAGGCCTGTGCCCAGCAATAGGACGTACAAGACAGGTGACGAAGTGCTGTGTGCTTCTGCACTTACGAAGGTAACGGTATTTTATGTTATTTAATTTGTTATCTAACTGTTACTATACGAATACAGATTAATTACCCAAATCGGATACATGATGTTAGTGACACCATTCTTTATTTGTAGCCAGGGGTAGTGCATGACGCTTTTGTAGTCGTAATCGAAGCCCACGGAAGCAGCTGGAGGCAATTTATTTCTCATTTCATTGTTGACTTCTGCAAATAGGTATTATTTATTCCTTTAAATTGTTTTCCTAGTTCCGTACTGCTAGTATGAATTTTGATGGTTAACCATACGACAGACGCATTCTGTTTTTTTCTTCATACATATGCTTTACACTTAAAAAAAATTGAAGAAAATGTGAGGCGCTGACACCCAGTTGCAGAAACGAACTTTAAAATTTAATGTCGGCATTATCCCTAATGCTCCATTAAATTTATTTATTGAAGTGTCAAAAGAACACCTTAGCGTAGTTTTTACGTTGCACAAAACGACATTAGCACCCTGTCAATGCTAAAGAGACATTAGCTAGAACTGTTTTGTGTGACAACCTTAAATTTAATGAACTTTAAAATTTTAATGTCTCATTAACAAATGTCGTCCTTAAAAAATCTTTGTGCAACTGAGTGTAAGTGGCGTAGTGGCTAGTACGCTTTAGCTTTCGATCGAAAACAAAGCTACCTTCGCCATGGTCAGGCCGTGGATGGGTGAGCAAGATTTTGTGATATCGAACTCCTCTGTGCTTCGAAAGGCACGTTGAGCCGCCGTTGGTCCCGGTCGATATTGTAACCGTTTCTACTCATCAACCCGCATGAGGAATGCCTGTACCTAGCAGTAGGTCGTATATAGGCTGAGGTCGTAAGTATAGATGAAATACGTATACGATTGTCGTAAAATTCATATTTTGAGCACAGATGCGAGTATGTATATTAACGTATGGTGTTTTCTTCAGTGTACAAAACAAATATATTAGATAATATATATCGTCAGACCCGGTGTAAGTTTGTTCCAGGCGATATGCAAGTACGAGTCTCGATCATGCATATTGTGTTGGTGATCAAGTCCCAATACGTGAACCATTAGATGAAGCAAGTCGTTTTGGAAGTTGAAACAATCTCCGTTGATTTTCAGGACCTGAGAAAATTTTATCAAGGATTCATAATTATACAGGGAGTTTATGTCAAGTGTCAAACCGCACTGGTTTAACACTTCACATGAAACTCCTTGCGCTTTGGAGCTAATAGAACCACCATATCCGTCGATTTGACCCCTATAAATGACTTTTGATTTTTTATAGTCTTCTTTGTATTTTGATTTTATTCTATACTAGCTGTTGTCCGCACTTCGTCCGCTGTTACTATGGTCTTTTTAACTATCCCACAGGAGCTCTTAATTTTCGGGAATAAAAGTATCTAAGATGTTGAACAGGGATATGAGGAATATAAGCCATTTCGGAGACTAGCCCGTAATAACAGACACAAAAAAAAAAAAAAAATTTTTTAGTATTTTCTCTCTTTTTACATCCCGCTGACTTGGTTTTAAGCATTTTTTTTTCTATGTCACCTCTATAGTTTTATTTTATGTATAGATGATTCAACGAGGAGATGGCTTTAAATCTCAACGATTAAAACTTTTTTGGCCAAGCTTTCTTTGGATGTTTCTTTTTTTAATTCATTCTCTTTTAATGCCTATGCAAGCTCGCACTGAACTGAAACAGCCTGTAGGTAAGTAATTGCAAAGGTAAAACCCTATTTGTTAGGTTAAATGAAGTGTATACTTCAGACTGTTTTTAAAAAGTATACTGGTATTGTCACGTATGTGATTTAAATAACTTATGAATGTTTGGAAAGCTCACAATCGGACGAAGTGGAGAGTAAAACCCTGCACAAATAATAAGAAGATAATAACTTCGAATATATCACATGGATTAACAAATTTACATTTGCTTTGTATACCTTGAGTTGAGTAGCTATTTATTACTTCATATACCTTGAGGAGCTCGGTGGCGTAGTGGTTAGTACGCTTTAGCTTTCGATTGAAAACAAAGCTACCTTCACCATGTTTTGGTCGTGGATGGGTGACCAAGCCTTTGTGATCTCGAACACCTTCTTTTTCGAAAGACACGTTAAGCCGTTAGTCCCGGACGCTATTGCACCGTTTCTACCTACCGGATTGAGCCAACGTGGTGGTGTTATGTCATTACTCTTCATGTGTTTCTCCATAGGGAAGGCCTGTGCCCAGCAGTGGGACTCATATAGGGTGAAGACTATAGATACCTTAATTCCATTAGGCTTCCCAGGTGGGGGGCAGTTGCAACCTGGTTCTGAGGATCTAGTGAAAACCAAAATGTCTTGTGCATGACGTCTTGATGGAGTTGCATTACGGTTTTCAGGTTTTGGAAGATGTCTCCTCGAAACTTTTATTTTTTTCAGTTTATTCCCTGGTTTAGAAAAGAAAAATTAATAAACACGAGCAGTGGCTCACAGATTACAGCAGGCCTAGCATGGGACGGGGACAAACATCTTTCTCCACCGCTTATGGCCCCGAAGTGATAATTTAAGTTTCTCGCTGTGACGTAGACAGGGGACTATTTCTCGACTTACTTAGCACGTCGTCGTCGTGATAGGGAGATATTAGTCTTCGAACTATTGAGGTGGGGACAAGAGTCCTAACCTTAAGGCGAAGGGATAGGCGAATATTCATAATGAGGTGTTTTTGGTACAGTAGTCTGGCAAAAATACAGCACAAGGGATGATCAGATTAATGTATGTTATGACATATATCATAAACTTGTTAATGACGGTCCAAAATACTAGTAATTATTAATAGCAACATATGGAGAGTACTCAAAATTTTTCAATTTATCATAATCTATCGAAATTTCTTTTACACTTATTTCCTTAAAAGACGTTTCTGTTTATCATTAAACTCAGTTTACATATCCATTACATTAATACCTAGCCTCCGACGGTGAGTTTTTTTAGAAAAGACCACAAATTTATTAATTAAATGTATTTTCCTGGTAGCGCCTCCTAAAATATTATAGTTGCATAATTGTACATTTGCTGGCAAAATTTCGTAGGCGCTTTTGCAAAGAAATGACATCGTTGCTAAGCAACGGTTAATTATGAAATAATTCTACATCCTATTTGGCTAGAACTAAATATTGATAATACTCTAGAGTAAGTACCACCCTCTTTAATTACCTTGCCTATCCTCGTCATAATGTAGATAATTGTACCTACAGATCTGTGTGCAACAAAAATTGAGCTACCAAAAATTACTTCTCACTACTAAAATGCACAGAGTAGTGGCCGATACAGAGTCTACGCAGGAATAATTGTTTTATTAATATAAATGGGTTTCTCTAATGTTTTCTTTAGACGTCTTCTCTCTAATCTGTGGCTGATTGTGAAATTGTCACATAGTTTAGTTCTTAAAACAAACGAAGAATGATGATACATTTTTACTACGTTTTTCTTAGCTTGCTTTCTTGTCTGTGGAGATCATATCTGGCGATTGATTTTTCGACCACTTCCCGACATACGATTGCTATTTTTACATACAGGCTTGCTCCCAGTGACAATATATACAGTATTCTGATATGTTTTTATACAGTATTCTGATAAGTGTTGGATTTATTAGCATTTGCAATCATAAATAATAATTGCTAATAGTGAATTAGCAATAATGAAATTAATAATAGCCGCTAAAAATAATTAATGCTAAATTTTAGTAATTGCGCGAATTTATATAGTTGCGTTCTGCTGCTAATATATGAAATAAAGCGACTACGCTGTTTCACGCCGCCACCAACGCCGCGCTTGATAATGGCTAATGTCGTGAATACGAAAACGAATTAACGCGGTTGTCACCGATTGGACCCGATCGCCCACCGCCGGCCAGGGTGCCGATCAACAGCAGCAAGTACAACCTCAGAGCATTGACTGTGGTTGTAATTGATACAAACTGCCGGATTCCGAGGGTACGGCTTTTCATCAGAAGAACCCGGCAAGAAACACATGAGCCACTTTTTTAAATAGCCAATCATATAATTATTGTCAGTATTGAATGTTTTACATAATATCCATTAATCTATCAAAAGAACATGCCTCTATGATGACGATCGATAGCAAATAACTATATCCATACCATTTCATCCTCCAGGCAATCTTGGATTTTATAAAAGTCTTTTTTCATTACAGTTTTTGTAATATAAGGCTTAAATTTGTGAAAAGGCAGTTCTGTTATATTAGGTGGGATTTATTATAAAATTGTAGACCTTAAATTACCCCTTAAATTTCCCCATAAATGCACAGACACAGCAAGTTTATTTTTGCATCTAGTATTTTATTTATGGCATTCATTGTTTATCTTAAATGTGTGGTTATGTTTAAAACATATAAAGTATTTTCATAGATGTATTGGGCAACAGTTAATATACGCCCCGCCACTACCTCCTACAACTTTTTGGTGGGAACCAATGGCGTGACGGCAACGGTCCCATTGGCTAGAAGCAACAGTGTTGCCAACTTAAAAAAAGAATTAATAATTGCTATCATGATATTAAATTTACAATAATTTTAAACTAAATAATTACACATAGTAAACCAAAATAAATATTAGGTCCTTACATATCAAATTGGCGTTTTGTATGGAGATTTTGGGGAACTCTGCATTTTCCATACTAAAATTTTTTCAGTTTTCTTTACCACGACAAATCCAAAGATAATAATATTTGGCATGTTTCATTAGACAAGCTTTAGCTATATGTGTGATATCACACTTCTTAAAAATTATTTATCTTTTTTATGTGAATGCAAATCAAATTATGTATTCGGAAGGCACTGAAAAGGAGTTGTCTCCGTGTCCAATTTTGACACAATAAAACTTACAACGAATTATCAAAACAAATCAAAAAAGTTCGAAAATATGGTCTATTTTTAGAGAAGGTAATTATTTTTTAAGAATTCTCTGAAACTTAATAGTTACGAACAAAATACTAAGAGAGAAGAAAAACACCAATTTCATAGGTAAGGACCCAAGATAAATGATTTAAATGCCGATTTTCAACGTGGCGACAACAGTATTAACCTTTATAAAAATAAATAACTTTATGTTCAAAACTGGTTCGATACCGTTCGATACCTGACAGACCGATCGATAGTTCTCGCAAATTTAAAAATGTATACCTACGTCCCAACCGGCCTGTGTGTAAATGATGACGTCACATGATGTTTCACGCTCGGAAGCGGAACTAAGACTTTTAGATAAGTCTTAAACCAAATATACTGATTCGTTTTGAATGAAACAAAAACTAGTGTAGGCTTGTATTCATACAACCTAATATTAAAAAAAAAATCGTAACATTTTCCATTAATATATGTATTTACTTGAGGCGTCATTATTTTACGAAATTTTTGTATCGTCTGACATGCTGGAAACTGTATACGTGAACTGAGGCGATCCCATTACTATTAGGTTATTTCATTTACGAACTATGAATCGTACATTTTAATTTATTAAAAACCTTTTCTCTGTCGATGAAATTACTCTGTGATAAACACTAGCCGTCATAGCTATCAAAACATGGCGCCACGGTGCAACGTGCTTTGCGACGCACCTCAAGTTTTCAATAGATGTCGCTGTCGCTCAATTTCGATTACGCCAAATGCTCAAAGTCATTTGCCTTACCTTTCGCCTTAACACAATAATTATATCATCGTTCTAACCTAAACACAATAAAAATATCTCGAGGATACTTTAATATTGGGTCCTTACCTATGAAATTGGTGTTTTTCTTCTCTCTTAGTATTTTGTTCGTAACTATTAAGTTTCAGAGTATTCTTAAAAAATAATTACCTCCTATAAAATAGACCATATTTTCGAACTCTTTTGATTTGTTTTGATAATTCGTTGTAAGTTTTACTGTGTTAAAATTGGAGACAACTCATTTTCAGTGTCTTCCGAATACATAATTTGATTTGCATTCACATAAAAAAGATAAATAATTTTTTAGAAGTGTGATATCACATGTATAGCTAAAGCTTGTCTTATGATACATGCCAAATATTATTATCTTTGGATTTGTCGTTGTGAAGAAAACTGAAAAAATTTTAGTATGGAAAATGCAGAGTTCCCCAAAATCTCCATACAAAACGCCAATTTCATATGTAAGGACCTAATATGTGGCGTACATTAGGGGAGAACTATGTCTAGTAATAGGCGTAGTAGTAGGCGAAGGCGTAGTAGGCCCCTGGAGCTACCATACCAAAGGCAATAAAAGAGGTAAACTGCTTGTAAACTTCTGCATAGAGAACCAACTCCACATCATGAATAGCTATTTCAAAAAGAATAAAAAGCAAATGTGGACATGGTGTTCTCCAGACGGTGAAACACACAATGAAATTGACTTCGTATTATGTAGAAATAAAAATAGAGTCAGAGATATTAATGTTCTTGGTACCTCACACCCTACACAGAAAATCAAGAAAATCGTTCAAAGGTAGAGTTGGTGCTCTACCTCCCGCACTAGAGAATGTTAAGCAGGAATTCACCAAAGCATCTTCTGAACTATGCCTATCAAAGAATATTCAAGAATCATACAAATCTATTATGAACACTATTCAAAACGTAATGTCATCATGCAATAAGAACTATACAAAATATAAGCGGGAAGTAAACATTTCGGAAAGTATTTTGAAGCTCATTGAAAGAAAAACCTACTCAAAAGAAAAAAGGAATAAAAGTAAATCTGAAAAACAAGAGCTCACTTGCCTGTACAGAATAATAAAGAATAAACTTAAGATGGAAAAATACAAAAATAAATTAAAAATTATTGAAGAGGAGTTGATTGTTAGTGGCTCGGTGAAGAGAGGTCAGAAGCGAATAAATAGTGAAAGGAAGTGGATACCAAGCTTGACTTCTAAAGGGAAAAATATTTCAAACCGAAAACAGTTGATAGCCTATGCTACGGAGTTCTATGAAAAGCTGTATGAACCAAAAGACTGGGTTGACTATACCTCTTCCTCTAGAATAGATAGTGTGCTGGAGGTATCTCCGTTCTTGATCAGTGAAATAAAGCATGCAATAATGTCACTTAAATCTCTAAAGAGCCCAGGGGTGGATGGGGTAACAAATAATATTATAAAAGATTGATTGAACCGTTATCGCCGATTATTACAAAACTATTTAATGACATATTGGCACAAGAGTTTGTACCTTCGCAATGGTATACGTCAATAATAACTTTATTATATAAAAAAGGAGATTCTAAGGACATAAATAACTATAGACCCATTAGTTTGCTACAATCAACATACAAATTGTTTACTCAAGTTCTGCTCAGAAGAATAATGCCCACCCTGGAACATAATCAGCCTAGAGAGCAGGCTGGTTTTCGCGCAGGTTTCTCTACGACCGATCACATATTTACTCTAACTCAGATAATAGGAAATATGGGGAATATGGTAAACAGCTCTACATTGGCTTCGTCGACTACTCCAAAGCTTTTGACTCAATATCTCACTCTGCACTTTGGAAAGCACTGGATCAACAAGGTGTTCCGCATAAGTACGTAAGATTTTTAGAAGTAATTTACAGCAAAAGCACAGCAAAAATAAAATAAAATTGGAGAGCTATGGTAGAGTTTTCAGGGTCCGGCGTGGAGTGCGCCAAGGCGATCCAATGTCTCCTTACCTATTTATAGCTCTCTTAGAAGACTGGAATGGGAACACATTGGAATCAACATAAATGGAGAGAGACTGAACCACCTACGTTTTGCTGATGACATCGCTCTAGTCTGTGAAAGTCATGAGCACCTAGAGTTCATGATGCAAACGCTGGACCAAGAAAGTAGAAAGTGTGGTCTCACCATGAATCTAGATAAAACCTGTGTAATGACAAATAGTGAAATCATCCCTGTAACAATATCAAACAGTCAATTGGAATATGTGGAAGAGTATGTGAATTTGGGTCAAAGAGTCTCGTTTAAAGAACAAACCCTAAGAGAAGTGGAACGAAGAATTAAACTTGCTTGGAAGAAATACTGGTCCTTAAAGCATATATTCAAGTCCAAACTCCCAATTGCACTGAAGAAAAAAGCCTTCCAGTCAGTAGTTTCTCCTACACTACTATATGGGTGTCAGTGCTGGGCGCTTACAAACGAAATCGTTCGAAAACTCTCAGTATTCCAGAGGTCGGCTGAACGAAGCATGCTGGGTGTGAACGCGCGCCGCCAAGGGCGCCCGCGCCGCCGGTGGGTGGACGACATCGTGCGCTGCGTGGGCCCTCTATGGACTAGAGTGGCCAAAGACAGGCAGCAATGGAGATGCATGGAGGAGGCCTTTGCCCTATCATGGGCTCCCAAATAAAATTTAATATTAATATTAAGTATTTTTATTTGTTTATTTGTTTGGGAATTAAATGGCTTTATTATTATTATTATTATGTCTAGTAATGGACGATTATTGGTTGACGACAATGAACTACCTCCGCCTACCCCTTCGGGAAAAGAGGCGTGTTGATATGTACGTGTATGTGTGTTTGACAATGAATTAGGGTTGATATTGGTTGACGATGATGATAATGAAATGGTACGGGCTAGTGCCTGTGTATTAAACAAGATAATACGAACATACAATTTTAGTTATTGAAGAAAATATCAAACTTTGGGTGCCAAACACGACAGTTTAAATTTTTGTCCTTGTGGTGGTACCCAGAGATCAATGAGAGCCGCTTGTGGTACCCGTACAAAGCGGCTATTTATTACTCAGTTCAACAATTGAAAGAAGTGTATGTTAAAATGTAGGTTCCATTTCATTACTTGATTCTACTTTTGACACATACGGACGGCGAAAACACACAACAACACACCTAACATAACGTCACACCTCTATCCTCGGGTAGGCAGAGGTGTAAAACACCTATATTTCGCCTGACATATTAAATCCCCATATAACAGGTGGAAAGCCTGTTGCTATGCATCGGGTACAATGTGAGGAATGCGATATTCACAATCAAGTGAAGTTTTGAATAAAACTATAAAAAGCAAGATATAATAAATATTTACATGTTATATTGTATTTATGAGTAATATTAATAAAAATCAATTTAATTTGCATTGTGCCCGGTGCATGACAACAGGCTCGCTACCTGTTACATGGGGACTTAACATATTTGGTGGGTGTTAAATACCTCTGCCATCCCATTCGGGGAAAATGGATGATGATATAATAATATGTTTTAAAGCAAATATATAGTTACCGCTCCTTCGTTTTTCTGCTTCATCTCCAGAATTTTCCATGTTTTGGTTTTCGTTCTTCTCGTCATTTGATTTTATTTCATTGTCAGCAAAATTTTCGGTTGCTGTAGTCTCTGTGACATCTTGCTTTTCGGTATTCTGTCCATAGTCGTGGTGTGTTTCTTTAGGTTGTTCATGATCATGTCGGTCTTCAGGACCCCCAATTGCTTCCGGGTCTGCAGCCTTTTTATGATCAGGACTTGCTTCACCAAGTGTTAAAGCTTCGTGGGGCTTGCTACCATCAGCGTCGGGTGGGTCATCATCCTTGGCCAGATTTTTAAATCGAATACAAGTCTCTTTTTCAATATGTTCAATAACGTTTTGAATGGTCTCTCTTTCTTCAAAAGCTGTGAATGTAAGGTTAATTTAAACTGTAAAATCGTTTGACGATAGTCCGATAATTTGATGTCATCTGACGTCCTGCTGTCTCTACTTTTGGTAAGAAATTCTTGCGAAAATGGTTTGATTAAATTTTTTTCTTAACAGATAGGTACATTCCTATATTTTACAAAAAGATTTCATATTTTATTTACAGAATTAATTGACTGTGTTTTAATAAAATTGACTTACTGAACTCCAGTTTATCTTTCAATTTGTAATTAACGATTCCGTATGGCCATAGTCTGCCATTGAAATAATTGTCTATATCTGATTTTGTTACATTTACCGGCCTTTTCTCAGCCTTTATGGCGCTGGGGCATGTTATCAGTAAATATTGTTTATTTCTTTCTATACATTCAGTTCCAAACACTAATGCCACCTTTTCAACGTCTGTTTCACTCAACCCTTCACGTTGACCAAGTTTGACACCATCCTGCAGTATATTATTAGTTTAATTCGTTGCTCAGTATATTAAACGTTAAAATACTAAAAGGTAGAAAGTGGGAAAGAACGGAACGTTTATTGAGTTACCATACCTTACATATCCCAAAAAGAAAACTTACCATTTAAATTAAAAAGTTGATGTATGAAAATGCTTATTTACCTGCGCCATGATTGTGACTTGACCGTTTTTAGAGAATGCTCTCGGGGGATAGTGAAGAACGCTTGAGTAGTCATAGGGAATGCTCAAAAGTTGATCCTTTGGTCGTGTCTCAAAGTATTTTTTATAACCTAAAATATAACATTTTTAGTAAGATGTTTCATAAAAGTTTCGTCCCCCCATTAGAGATACCTTACCTGGCTTAATATTATTCCACAAAACAGTAATAAACTGGTCTCTATCTGGTCGTGTATGTTCGTGAGAGAACCCAAGTATGTGCATCACCTCATGGACTATCTCTCCAAGAGATAGGCAGTCATAACCGAAAACTACCATCTGAAAAAAAATTAATCCGAAAATCATGAGAAAAACCGCAGTGCTCTGTAGAGACGTAAAGACAAACTCAATATTCACTTCTGTAACATATTTTGCCGCAGTGAAATTCCAATAACTTCAAATTCAAATGTATGAAGCTTTTGTACCTATGGTAAACGAATACGAGTTACTACTACGATTGTTTGATCTATGTAGAACTCACGATTTCAATATGTATACCCCTAAGGAGACTAACGTTCAGCAAGAGACAGCCCACCATTCGTCTCTACAACAGTATTATAATATTCGTTTTAGAGGTAAATATAATTCAAGATAATGAATATCAAAACCGAAAAAAGTTTTTTCAATAACTCTTAAATAAAATGTATCAAACTACACATTGCACAAACGCAATACACACACAAACAACGCATTGCATTCACATAAACGTTCACATTATTCTATACTTTTGACATAAGTTATTTTTCATTATTAATTAATAAATACACTGGGCTCGTCAGTGATCCCAATACAATATTGTTTTTATTTAATACGTCCTTTTACGTGTGCTATTACTTTTCTGTGCTGTTCTCTCAACCACTGTGTCATGGTTGACTAATAGAGAACAGCATTAGTTTTTTAATCCGTCATATTAAGTAATATGTGGATATCAATAATATTTATTGGTTTATTAGTTTTTTACCTCTCGAGGGTCAAGTGAACGGCGGTGTACGCGAAAATTATATGATGGTTCTATTGTGCCTCGTTTTGTGGTTATTGAGAGGCTACATAAATATTGGGTCCTTACCTATGAAATTGGTGTTTTTTTTCTCTCTTAGTATTTTGTCTGTAACTATTAAGATTCAGAGTATTCCTAAAAAATTATTACCTCGTCAAAAAATTGACTATATTTTTGAGCTCTTTTGATTTGTTTTGATAATTTGTTGTAAGTTTAATTGTGTTAAAATTGGACACGGAGACAACTCTTATTAAGTGCCTCCCGAATACATCATTTTATTTGCATTCACTTAAAAACGATAAATAATTTTTATGAAGTGTGATATTTTACACATATTACTAAAGCTTGTCTAGTGATAGATGCCAAATATTATTATCTTTGGATATGTCGTTGTGAAGAAAACTAAAAAAAAATTAGTATGGAAAATGCAGAATTCCCCAAAATCTCCATACAAAACACCTATTTCATAGGTAAGGACGTAATATTATGGTCCTATTGTGCCTCGTTTTGTGGTTATTGAAAGGCTACATAAATAATTAAACTCAGTATTTAACCTGTACTCCCTTATTGGGTTTCCTTTCGTTGCTGTGCACGCATTGCCTGATGCCAGTCGGGTTGGTGATGTAGAGCCACTCGACCTTCTGCAGCGACTCCTGGTCCGTTGGGCGCTCGTGCAGCCTCTGCAGACGAATGCAAGTGGCCGACGCGAAGTAATCAAACGCATCCAATATCATATATACTAGCTGGTCGTCTGGTACAAAGTTAAGGGCAAAATAAGGGTCATTTAGGTAGTATTTTACTACCTAAATGACCCTTATTTTCCCCAATATATATATCTATATATATCGAAACAATATTTTTAAGTCCTTCTTTTCAATATATCGATAAAATAATACCTACTGTCAAAATCGTAAAATAATAAATAAAAACACACAGCATGTTTTTATTTATTTTAAATAGTAATTTCATTCGCTAATGACTTAAATAAGCTATTAAGTCGTGTGGTAGCGGCTCATTAAAAGAATACTACCAACCCAACTCTTCCCTTGGGTGTCGTTAAAGGACATAGTCCAACTAATGGACTTAGAACTGCACAACTATCCAATAGCTTACAGCGGCGACAGGCTCACCACCTGTCATGCTGAGCAAATGTGCAGTCACTGCTTGGTGAAGCGCGGACTGTGGCAGTGGACTGCTTATGCCTAGCCTCTGACTAAGCCTTCGGGGATAATAGTCGTGATTATAATTATGAATGTATGTATTGGCTTAAAATTATTGAAAGAACACTACTAGTGTGATATTTGAATTTCAACTTATGTCCAGCAAAATTCTTGGATGAACGACGTTAAAACATTTTTTTATAGAGTTAGATATAGTTACCCTTTTCCGTTTCATTTTGTATGTGTGTGAGATACTTAGATACTTACCATAAGTCTTGGGGTCAACGAAGTAAGGTACGATTCCGTGTGGCCATCTCTTCGGCCATGGGTGGAAGGAGGGATTGTGTTTGTCATACTTCTTCAGGCGCTTTTGGTCAGGCCCTGGACCCAGCAACTTTGCTGGGGCGAAGTTAAATCTACGCAAAGTTTTATTTACTGGCTCCTAAACAGATACAAAAATGTTATAATGTTTGTTATCATAAACAACCTCTGCTCGTCCACTGCTGGACATAAGTCTTCCCTGATGCACGCCACCGCTCTCGATCTTCGGCCGTTCTCATCCAGCCCGCTCCAGCCAACCTACGAATATCGTCATCCCATCTTGTCACAGGGCGTCCCACACTGCGTTTGCCGAGTCGCGGTCTCCACTCAAGAACTTTACGGCTAATATGACCAGCCCACTGCCACTTCAGTTTGCTAATACGGTAAGCTATGTCGGTGACTCCAGTTCTCTGTCGGATCACATCATTCCCAAGACGGTCCTTCAGAGTTCGCCCTTCCTCCGAGCATCGCCCTTTCCTTAGCTTGCTGACCGACTTTAAACTGGTGGACTAGTCGAGCCGTGAGTGTTTGTTAACAATTGTGAAATTGATCATCAATGAAACATATTAATATGTAGGTATTGTTGCCTATATAATCATAATCTTTATAACACATTTGCTCGTAAAGGGTCTCTTATTTCACCAATTTCAATATCATAATCTATCACATTACGTACTTGTGCGATAATGTAAAGTAAAACGCACAGTTTATGATGTTCCGTCTATAAACGCACGATACTTTTTTAAAACTTAGCAAAGTGTTTTATGTCAGAAAGGTAGTCATTAATTTAACACTTATTTCAATACTCATATAGACGATTTTTTAGTTCGCTAATGATCATTAGGTTAAACGTCTCTGAGTGTGGCCGTAAGGTACATAGCAGGCTGGTCATACACACAAGATGTTTGACAATAAGACCCCAAACAAACGATAAATCAAGCTGATCAATTTATAATAGTGTATGGAACATTTGTATATAAGATCAAGACTCTAAAATTACGCGTCAAAATTACATGCTTATGACAATATTTTACAATGGATACGGGTTATATTTAGTACATCTAAATAGTAGCTTAAATGAGTTTGTGGGCTTATGTAACAATGAAACATTATTACGAATAATTTTTATTAACAATTTTGTCACTTTGTAAGCAAGAATTACGATGACAATGCAAAGTGGTGGACATTATTCATGAAGGAAAGTGGTTTAATGTAACCTGTAAGGGGTCAGTTACAATTACGTAACTTTAATACAATTACATGAATTTCATATACTGAAGGTATTAAATAAGGCGAGATATGTAATGGTTAACTTTCCTTATTAGTTTTTTTTTATTTATAATAATTTGTAAACAGATATAATGTTCCGTTGCCGGCACGGGCACCGGAGCTCTCACATTGAAGCGTTAATAGCTGCTTTATTATTATAGTTATAGATGCTGTGCCGCAGTAATCAGTGCCCACCTTTAGAAGGGTGTTTCAGACTAGTTATTTAAAATAGTGTAAAACATAATATTGGGTCCTTACCTATGAAATTGGTGTTTTTTTCTCTCTTAGTATTTTGTCTGTAACTATTAAGAGTATTCCTAAAAAATAATTACCTCGTCAAAAAAAAAACTATATTTTTTAGCTCTTTTGATTTGTTTTGATAATTTGTTGTAAGTTTAATTGTGTTAAAATTTGACACGGAAACAACTATCTTTAAGTGCCTCCCGAATACATCATTTTATTTGCATTCACTTAAAAACGATAAATAATTTTATGAAGTGTGATATTACACATATTACTAAAGCTTGTCTAATGATAGATGCCAAATATTATTATCTTTGGATATGTCGTTGTGAAGAAAACTAAAAAAAATTTAGTATGGAAAATGCAGAATTCCCCAAAATCTCCATACAAAACACCAATTTCATAGGTAAGGACCTAATATAAAGTAAAAACCAACTATCGTTCACTTTGCAACTATGTAACATAACATATCATAACTCCTCTTGCCTCGAAGGGGTAGGCATAGGTGTCAAACACACACATTTCGCCAGATATGTTAGGTCCCCATCTAACAGGTGGCGAGCCATGCACCGGGAACAAGGTGAGGGATGCAATATTGACAATGAACTGTACATAAGTGTAATATAAGTGTCAAATTCCGTGGTACAGGCGGTGGGATCGAACCCGCGTTCCCCGCGGCCTCTCGAACGAGTAGTGCCCCGTCCGTCCTAACTCGGCTACCGCTGCCTTTGCAACTATGTGTGTGTGTAATATTTAGATTATGTTGTGTCCGTGGTGTAGCTGTATGGAGTTTATTTATCACATAAAATTACGAAAAGGAATCGGGGAAATGAAGCATGCATGAGGACTGTAATGAGAGTTGATGAAGCGAAAGAAATATGCAAGGATCGTAGTAAGTGGAAGGATGTAATCTCTGCCTACCCCTGTGGGAAAAAGGCGTGATTTATGTATGTATGTAAAATTACGCAAATAAATTTTATAACATATACCTGTACTGTGGTCATCCTCGTCATGTATGACACCTTTTTGCCCGTATCATCCATATCATCATACAATTTATCAACAATATTCTCAATGCGCTTGGCACTTTCGGCGCTTATAGGAGGGTTTCCTAACTTCATAACATGCGTATCTCTTTTGGACCTTCTGTGGTTTTGATAAGGTGTATATCCCCGCATCGGGGGGTCGATAGCATTTGCTTGTAACTTATCATTTTCAGTATTGAATATTCGACACATGTCTAATGTGTCCTTGCGTTGCCTTGAGATTATTTTTTTGTCAACTAAAAGAGTTTTTTATTCTCGTTATTAATAATAAATATAACACATCATAATTAACATTAAATAATGTTTTTTGATTAGAGGTCGGATATTCGGATGCATATTTACCTAAAATTAAGATGTTAGCTATTGTGGAAAGCACTTTTTTATAGAAAATTAATAAATATTTTGTAATGGTTAAATAAGGGTAGTTAACCAAGTTTAATAAAAAATATTATTTTTTTATTTTAAATATTAATAAATTTTTTTATAACTCTATCTTTTCACTTCATTATATTGTAACCTACCATTCAAGTATGTAAAACATACATACTACACGTTAACTAAATATGCATCTGATTAGTTAAGCGATCCCGAAATCACGGGATTTTATTTGTAATAAAAATATATTAAGAAACCCCATCCATAATATGTTAGCAAAAATGTACTTTAGGTAAATCGATCTCTATTTATGACTAGACCCGAGTCTATCATTATGTTGCCGAGAATATAATGACTAGAAAGCTTGAGGTCAATATAAAAAAAAACTATTATATTGTAAACTGTGCCCAGCATTGAGTTGTGTTAGCGAATATTACTTATCTTGTTGGTATTTTTACATCAATACAACAGGATTTCGTCATTTAGCAATGTAATAATAAATACTTACTTTTTTGTACACTCAGAGTTGGTATTAAACATTTTACAAAGCTAAATGTTATATTTATTAAAATAATACTTTTCAAAACGCCAAACATTCTGCAGCCAATCCTACAGCATTTTAAACATAAAATTGAAATTATTTACCTATTCAATTTCAGCAAAACTATATCGCTATTTTATAGTATAGTTAAATTTATTGGCAGAGCGTTTACAATATCATACTAGGGTTATACAGGGTGTCTCAAAAGGTAGGGCTAAACTGATACTGAAGATAGAGTCGAAAAAGTTTTTCTATTTTTCGACTTTCATGACATGATAGAGGTTATCGGGTGGGTAAGGGGTGCTCTGTGCAGATCTTGATCTGTGCAGATCTTCAAAAGGTAGGGCTAAACTGATACTGAAGATAGAGTCGAAAAAGTTTTTCTATTTTTCGACTTTCATGATGACCGGTCATGGGTTTTTCGGTAAGTTTCTGTACTGAACTCAGAATGTGTATATCGGGGAGTGTTAATAGGTATTCTCAATGAGCAGCTGAGCGAGTTCAATATTATGCAGTACAGCAGTATATACGGAAATCTTTTCCCGACAAAAGGGGCGTGCTCTATCTTTGTGTTTTATCTTTACGCTACTTATTTGGACAGACTGTATTTTATTTAATATTCTAACCTTCAAGCAACGAAACAGTTCGTGGTTTAGTCTGGAGCATTAAACTTGTTCGTTTTGAGAGCTTAGCTTTATTAGTCAAGTCATTATTTGTTTGACAAATGTAACGCAAAAACATGTTTACAATAGTGGGTACATTGTTATCCAAGGGATGAAAGTGACTAATTTAGTCTTGAGACGTTTTTGGCTAACATATTATGGAAGCGGTTTCCTAATAATTATTATTGGTCAGGTCATCCATCCTCCTTTAACCGTATATATTACCCGGCATTGTTGCTGTGTGGTAATTGCTTTATGTAGGTCTAATGCCGCGCTGGTACATCGGTTATTACGGAACCATTATGTGGTTTTGGTCCAATAACTTTTATTGGCCGGTTTTATTTCAGCGTGGCTTAAGTAATAGTGTTAATTCGGCGAATTTATACAAGCGTATTTTCATTATATAGCCTTTATACATTAACTACCTTTTAAATGTAACAATATGATTCAAGATAATGTGGGACATTTTCGAATAGAGATATTATGTGAATATGTGAGATACCTTCTGCTGAAAGATGCCCAAGTTAGGGCGAAGTGCTGCACATTAGAGGAGGTCTAGCTCCATGCCCAACAGTGAACTAATGTGGGTCTACGATAAACAGATTGTCTTAAATCGGAGTGCTAAAATTTTTTACTGGTTTTATTTTATATGACAATTAATGTGCTTAGGGTATTTCGAATACAGATGACAGTTTTAAATAAAGTAAATAAATTAATAAATGTTGACCAAGATATTCAGCCATACCAAATTTCATTAAAATCCGTCAAGTAGTACTTAGGTGATACGTTCACAAACGTACGGACAGAGATGTTGTTCAAAATTGGTGATATGGTATCTATATCGATTAATTTATTACACGCCATTAAAAGGTTTTATTTACAGGGTGATCATTCCAACTGGTTCAGTGTGGAGAAATCCGAAACAATGAGAGATAGCAAAATCTGTTCTTATGAAACTACTTCGATTTTGGACAAATTGATAATGAACATTTAATTTTTGACGCCTGAATCTTTCGTTCTATTCAGCAAAGGAGAGTCTGTAATATCCCCTTGTTTATATCCCCCCTTGTTTATATCTGCTATAAGAAGATAATGATTACTGAAATTTCTGGATGTCCTTTCAAATGTATGAGGTGAAGGATGATACGTGTGACGTATTATTGTCGTCAAGAAAACATTGTAGACCAATAATAATTTACCATAAATATATATGGCCTCGGCTTTCCTCCAGGTAGGAGGGGATGGGAGGGATTACTTCCAATTGATTGCTACCATCGACCATGACATATTTCTACAATAAAATAAGAAAAAAATTATACCTAAAGCTGACGATTCATAATGGCTACATCATGAATCATGAAATAATTTGATGTTATTATGAATACAATCTATGCAATTTTATATAATACGAGTACACGATTGTTAATTAATTCAATTAATTGAATTTCGATACGTCAGTAAATTGTTTCGTTTAAAGACATTACATTTCATCGCGCAGGTTTTATTATGAAGTAATCGAATTACTATGTCTTCAAATTCCACTGGTCTTTTTATATTGTAAAGAGATAAAGTTTGTGAATTTGGATTTATGGGGTAATCTTTGGAATTATTGATCCGATTAAGAAAATTCTTCTTCTGTCAGAAAGATATGTTACCCTTGTTATTGACTTTTAATTTGGCAATCTACAGTTTAATTTGATATTTACGAACAAAATACTGCACTCGTGTGAAATAGGAGCTTGTAAGTCGTCTTTAAATATTCAAAATTGTATTTTTCGTTCAATATATTTATTTTCTATTCATAGCTCTGTATTCTTAGTCTACATAAAATAATGTTTCAATAGATTAATCTGGATCCAACATTATGTTAAATTACAAACTTATGGCAATAAGAACGTGTTCAAATTATTAAGTGTTATAAGCTAAAGCGTTAGGCACCGACTGCACTACACCTGCTATCCATTGATTCGCAAATTCAAATTAGAAAGTTTTAACTTTTTTATTCCATCCATTGCAAGTTGGACAAGGTTGCGGCGGCAAGCAGTCGCGTATAGTGTGCCAGTGAGCTCGCACGTTTCCAAACTGTGCTACTTGACACGAGCTACGAACCTCTTTTCGCGCGTTACACGTGCGCTGTGCTGTTTTTGGGACACCAAAGAGGATTTGGCGCAATAGAGTAAGCATTTGTTTTAATTTAAAAATGGACTGTCGACATTCCTAAATTGAATTTAGGCTTTGTTTGTTTCGAACTTTTTGTGCTTATTGCCGGCACGTTTTAAGTCGTCGCATAACTTATTGTTTCATCAAAATTTTATAGGGAGATTCAAATAAAGAACATAATATTTATTTAACTTTTTAAGTAATGGGTTTATACTTTATATTCAATAAATGATGTGAATAACAAAAGGAAGCTATCTATAAGAAAGTATTTATCAAAACCCGTTCTTCAAATGCTGAGTATTTACCGTTACGGGAGACAGACACATTCAAAGCTATCTTGCGGAGTCGAGTAATTGATCTCATCAGTCTAGGCATCATAAGCCTATATGACATGAACTACCAATCTACTGGTTAGTTTTTTTCAAAAGCATTAAAAAAAATATTAATTATTATATTTTTTTTCATAAGAAACTTAACTCTATCTTACCCTTTCTTTTCTCGTTTTGTTTTTTTATATACGTGAAAAGAAGTTTTAAAATGATAGAGAAAAAAGTAGCTAATATATTTTATACAAACTATATTCAAGTTGGTTCATGTAAAAATGTAAAGTATTAATTTGAAGTACACAGTAGAAGTGTAACGGCATATACCTAAACTTACTTGACTTGGTTATTATTTTATTAGGTACTAGGCAGAATTAATCTAGCAACCTGAAAAAACAATATATACCCAAATTATATTTTACCAAAATATTTAAAATTACCTGTTGCCCGCGACATCGTCCACGGTTACTGTTTTTTTTTAAATATCCCCTTTAATTTTCCGGAATAAAAAGTATCTAAGACATTGACTAGGGATATAAGGTATCACCATGCAAAATTTCATTAAAATTAGTCCAGCCATTTCGGAGATTAGCCCATACAAACAGACAAACAGACGAACAAAAATTATACAAAAAAAAAATGTTTGATATTTTCGCTCTTTTTACATTACCCCTGACTTGATTTTAAGCATTTTTTTTTCTATGTACAGACATTTGATCTCTACAGTCTTATTATATGTACCTATAGATAGGCAAGTAATATTGTTAGTAGTAGTGCTTCTCTTTCGATTTTAGTAGTGTATAGTAAAGTTATGTGCGAAAATAATGTATACTTTTGAAGGGTTGTTTACTTTTTTTTTTTTATTTTTTTTTTTAATAGTCTTGAATCCTTTCTAATAAGAGTGTCATAAGTGTATATATACGCATCTTTGCAAGTGACTGTACATGGTGTTATCATTGTCTATCTATACTATAATATATAATGTTTGTTTTTAGATGATGTAAATGTAACAAGGAAATCATTACTATTCATAAACTTTTGCAGGCTAGAACATCTTCCATTACAAAACTGAGCCAATACATTCAAATATTTTAAATATACAAATTTTCAAATATATAGGTTTTTGTAAAAAATATTTTTTACAAGACTAGAATTAACCACTAAAGGTCAACATCAACCGACAAACGTAGTCTGCTTTTTATGTTCCCATTCATATATGATTTACAGTGTGTGTCATTTTCACATATTTATGTCTTGACTTTTGTGGGTCACTACATACCTACATACACAGTATTTTAGGAAACTACTTATTTTTAGGCCGGCTTAAGATGTTATAGCAGTGAAAATAAATTTCACCACGTTTATAGCTTTGTTGATCATTAATAATTTCGGCACATTGATGTTTGTATCGATAACTATTTATAAACTTAAAAATGAAATTAATTATTAAATACTAGAAGTAAGATCGCAAAATTGGCCATTTCATGACATGGCTAACTTAATACATAAGTTTTGGGCTTTCTGTTTTATTATTTATTCTGTATTCTATTGTCATTTGGTTTGAAATTTTCTTTAATTTATCTTAACTACTATTGAATCTATGACTTTAAGTTTATTTTATCTGCTGTACCTGCATATTTATTTAACTATTTATTGTACACAATAAAATAATATTGACAATATATATATATATATATATATCGGTAGGACTTTACACAATAATATGACTACTAGTAATCAGGGGTATAATTTTATTAGTTTCCTCTTTCATTTACTAAATCGAATGTCTAAATCGACATTCGATTTGAATCGATTCGATTCGATCCAACGAATAAATGTCTAAATCGAGTTTTAAAACTCGATTTTGACGTTTTTACTATGGCTCTTATGTCAAAAATTGACAAAATCGAGATTTAAACTAGGTTAAATATTTCCTGCAAGTGGCCCTGAAATATTAATATGCATATCAAAAGCATATCAAAAGTTATGAAAATAATGTTTAATTATAGTATTTAGTACAAAAGTCCGAAATATGCCAAGTTCAATAAATATAAATAAGGGATTGTTGTAGAAATTTAATTTAAACGTGCTTTTTTTGTATTTTTTTTTCATCTGCCAAAAATGCTATCCGTCATGTTCGAGAAATTGGTGAATGTGTCATGTAAACAATTACTACGCATGTTCAAAATCCGTCAAACAGTCACAACCAATCACGCATGTCTGTCGGCTGCGTCACGCATGCGTATTGATTGTTTACCAAAATCTTGATCACACGGCACAGATAATTCAAAGATTATCATGACTGACAACGTTTTTGCCTGTCAAGAAAAAAAGGATTTTAAATTTATTGTGATATAGGCCTCAAAAATTTTATACTATTTTTTATGGTGCTGGTTAACAGTAACGAATAATTTGGGACCCAATAAAAAACGGACAACTAGCGAATTGCACAAGTATTATGATCACTTCTAGTGTCATACAGCCTCTATTATTATGATTATGTCGACATTACTAACGCAAAAACGAAATAATACTTTTTAAATTCAACTGTAATTATGGCTAATGGTACACTCGTCTCTACCGCTCAGTGGTAGTTCTTTAAGGTCAATAACGTCACGATCACGAGGTAGTACATTCATGTGCAAAATATGTATACACATTTGACACATTTAACATTGACAATCACACGTGTATATACATTTTTGCACGTGACTGTACAGTCATGTTATATGATTATACTGCTAGCTCTTGCCCGCGACATCATTCCCGGTTACTGGTTTTTTTAACAATCCCAGGGGAACCCTTTAATTTTCCGGAATAAAAAGTATCTAAAATGTTGACCAGGGATATAAGGTATCACCATGCAAAATTTTATTGAAATCGGTCAGCCATTTCGGAGATTAGAAACAGATGAACAGACAGAGAAAACTTTTTTTTGGTATTTTTCCTCTTTTTACTTCCTCCTAAACTGATTTTAAGCATTTTTTTTCTATGTACAGACATTCGACCTCTACAGTTTTATTATATGTATAGATAAGTTTACCAGATAGATAAGAATATAAATATTGATTTTTTTACATAATTAGCGATAACACTTATTTCAATATGGTCTGGGAAATTCACACATTTCCTTCAACAAACCTTGTAAAAAATGTCTGCAAACAAATCAATTGTCGCATCCACCAACCCACATTGGGCCAGCGTGGTGTTATGGCTCATACTCCTCATGTGTTTCTTCATGCCCAGCCTGTGCCTGTGCCCAGCAGTGGGCCGTATATAGGTTCAGGACAAAATCTATGGTCGAACTGTGGTCTTATTTCAGATTCAGTTATTAGGCTGTAAAGAATTCGTAAGATTCAAACTGCTATTAAATCCGAAATTCTAATTTAAACATACTGTATTAGCAACACAATCAAAAGTTTTCCTTTATTGTCAAAAGCCCTGAAAATCTATCAGTTTTTGCCAGAAAAAATTAACAAAGTATAATGGATTTTATTATTATTCCATTACGTCACACATTTACAACAATTATGTATTGTTTTTGAATGCATCTATTGTATGATAATTACCATTTGTTATTTTGAACTTTGACTGATTTGGTTATTAATAATACTGCAATTATTTAAATATTGTAATAATTTGAATTTAGAGAGTAATTAACTAATGAACATTAATTTAATTATACGTTACAAAGTCAATCTTGATTATTTTACTGCTTGTGACTGCGAATGCGTGAAATCTAAAGTAAAGAAGTAATTATTTTACGCAATGGAGCATAAACTTAATAAACTTAAATATGCACCACTGGCAACAAGTCTGTGTATTACTTGAGGTCTAACATGAAATATTACCGACAGTTTTTGCGTCTTGCATAACAAATCATTAAACTAACCTTAGATTCCTTAGATTGTATTAAAAAAAATCGATTCAAATAAATCTTAAGATTTTTTTTTCAAATTTCGAATTATTTTGAAAGTATTATTAAAGTGCAGAGGATGGTTTTATGATTTTAAGAGTCAGTAATTAAAAATAATATTACGAAGGAGTAGTTAGCCAAATTGTGTGTTAGGCCAGTTCGAGTAAATATTGAGTGAGCGTACGTAACGTAAGTTACGTGCTCGTTACGTGAGCGGCCGTCACGCTGCCACTAGTTGCGCGGACAGTGACACCAGGCTATCACTTGGCTATCATGAAACAGGTGGAGCATCGGATTTATAATTTTTAAAAAACGAATGACAGAGCAAAGAGATCAACTCAAAAAAGGTTATAGCGAAAATAAACCTCCTTAGATGTTTAATTTTTAACAAAAGAGAAAACACATCACACGAAACCAGATAATATTATATCTAAATATTCCATTATTTAAATAATATATTCACAATGTTAGTCAGTTGAAAAAAAAAAATTATTATTTTTTCTCTCACGCCTAGCCTAGCCTAGTATCCAAACTATCTATCTCTATTTTCTCTCAGTCTCTCAGTGGACACACGCTAAAAAACCATTATTATAATTTTGTGTGAGCATGAGTCATGTTTTCACGGTACTTTATGTCAGCTTCTAATTCATTCCATTTTGACTTGCCTCTATTTTGTATAATGTAGAACGTAAGACAATTTTGTGTAAAGGGAGGATGGACCCCTTGCAGAGTTTCTTGCCTGTATCTTCTCTTGACAAGGCCTCCCGGTAGTGAACAGGAAGAAAAAAATGTAGAGGTGAAGAATTCATCAGCCTATATATGTCCCACTGTTGGGACAGGCCTTTCTCATGGAGAATCACATGAGGAGTATGGGGCGTAACACCACCACGTTGGCCCAATGCGGGTTGAACAAGGGTTGAACAAGAAAAAATGTATAATTTGATCTCACACACCTGTAACGGGTTGATCCCTATTAAAGATAAGTCCTCCCTTGTATACTTCTGCTTTTTACATTGTTTCTTTTTGTTTATGTGCAATAAAGAGTTTAATAATAATAAAAATGATTAAATAAAGCATTTAATTTAATTTCTGTACGGTAGCTGATATGGGCAACGTGATCTTCCCGTGAGCCCTCGCACGGGGCACTACTCGTTCGAGAGCTCACGGGACTCGCGGTTTCGATTTGATCCAACCGCCCGTACCACTGAGTTTGAATAAAGCATATGTGCCCGGTGCAGAGCAACAGGCTTGCCACTTGTTACATGGGGCCTTAATTTAACTGGCTAAATGTGGGTGTTAACACCTCTTCCTACCCCCTCGGGGAAAGACGCGTTATGATATGCTAAGTTTATCAACAATAGGCAGAATTAAACTTGTTATTACAATAAAGTAGATCAAAGAATGCAATATAATTAGTAATTAGTGTCATATTAGCTCTAATTACATTTATTATGACTATTTCAGATATCATGTTAGGTAATGTAATATTTTGTACATTGACAATTCCGCTTGGACATTTACTTAATTTGCAAATTGTTTTAATGTTGGCCTTAAATAATTAGTAATGTCGTCACGAGATATTAGTTGTACAGCTGTATTAATTCTATAATAATTAGTTACATCGTCATTAGTTTAGATACGCTTACAGCAGGACATAAGCTACCCCCAAGGATCTCAACTAGAATGGGTCTTGCGCATGCGCTTCCCGCATCTAGAGGCCATCACTAATTATTATCCTTAATTATGTGTTGTTACTCTTAACAATTTATGATAACTTTAAAATATATAAACTACATGAACGCCTCATCCATACGAATATTATAAATTCGAAAGTAGTCTGTCTGTCATGTTTTCACGTCAAAACTACTGAACCGATTCTATCGAAATTTGGTAGAAGTTTGGTACAAATTTGGTACCAGGCTCTAGACTATCTAGAAAAAATAATCAGATGACACTGACAAAAAATGTTATTTTCATTATTTTAATAATTAGAGGTTTTAGTCATCTATTAACAATCAAGAGGTAGGAATGTAAAGTTTGAGCACTTCTTGAGTGTTAACAAACACACAAAAACTTTTTGTAAACTTTTATCGGCGTTAAATCAATACTTAGACACGCTAATGACGCCGCGGGCACAGCTAGTTAAAATATATATCGGGTTTTTACCATGTTCATCTGTCAAAGTTTTATGGAATTTGTCAGTTGGTCGTGATAAAAACGTTGTTAATATCATATCGCGCTGCTTGTGCTGCTTAGGCAGGTCATAACTAGGAAGCGAGTGGGTGTTGATATTACGAGTAATAGAAGATATTATATCCGAAAGACACGCTGCTTCGGTCCGTAATGAAATTGGGAATAGGACAGGCGAATGATAAAAAAACTTAGAATAACGCGAATCTAAAATCAAGCCTATTAAAATAACTCGGTGGAACTCTAGCAATATATGGGTGCAAATCAGCTTACGATTTGATTTGTAATATGTAAACGCAGAGTTTTTAAATTAAAGTACCGGCTATATTTGAATCAATTGTTATAAAAATAGTTATTACGTGTAAATCCACATTGTTTACAGGTATATACAACTTACAAATCACTATATTACACACGTGAAACCTAGTCACGTGTGTAATATAGTGATTTGTAAGTTATAATAGTGCGTTGAAATTGACTCTTAAATACAACTTAATAAGGTATATAGTGGCATGGTTGATAAGTCGCCTAAACAGCCTGACCTCCGCAGACCCTACCGGTTCTGCCAAGTCAGGTTGACTTACTTAACGTGGGTAATACCAATCTATGTATTACCGGTCCAATACTGGAATGTTACTCATATACTAGAGATGCGAGGGGTTTGTTAAGTCAAATACCCATATTTACCTTATTTATATTTATTTCGTCATCAGCCTATATACGTCCCACTGCTGGGACAGGCCTTCCTCATGGAGAAACACATGAGGAGTATGGGCCGTAACAACACCACGCTGGCCCAATGCGGGTTGGTGGGTAGAAACGGTCACAAATGCGACCGGGACCAACGGCTTAACGTGCCTTCCGAAGCACGGAGGAGCTCGAGATCACAAAGTCTTGGTCACCCATGCACGGCCTGACCATGGCGAAGGTAGCTTTGTTTTCGATCGAAGCCAAAGCGCACTGACCACTACGCCACCGAGCTCCTCATATTTATTCATATATGAAGAAAAAATATAGACGTAAACAAGTAGAATTGTATAATTTGTTTGTTCATTTTATAATGTCTGTGACGCGTCATAAGTGTAACTATTTGTTACCGAAATGATTAAAAATGATTTAATAAAGCATTTCATTTAATTTCTGTTCGGTAGCTGATTGGACAACGTGAGCTTCCCGTGAACTCTCGCACGGGACACTACTCATTCGAGAGCTCTCGGAACTCGCAGGTTCGATTTGATCCAACCGCCTGTACCACTGAGTTTGAATAATACAAATTAAAAAACTGACTTATTCGCGCAAAGACCCTTATATAATTTTTTTTAAATTTTTAAGTGATAAAACATGTCTTTTAGGTCTGTTTTTGAGTGAAAGACAGATTGAGTCATTTTTGTTTCCAGCATTCGATATATGACGAGTAGCCGGCCGCCGGCCGCACCGCGCCCTCTGTACCAACTCAAGAGTACCGTGCTCCTTACTTTCTCGCCAGCGTAGAAAGTGAGCAACTGTTATTGCAGAATTCCGCGAATAAAGATTAAGCTGTAATTGCGACTACCTAGTCTACTTACATCCTTATTCAGATAGGTGCTAGTTATCACTGAAACAAAATGTGTTTGGAATTTGAAAGGAAAACAAGATTATGAATAGAAGTGTGGTTACCCAGTACCCCTTGTGAAAATTTTCATTGTAAAAAAACTTCTCGCGAGTCAAAATGACACAAATGTCAATTTCTATGAGAAATGTGATTTCAACTAGTTTTACCACGTTTTACTTAGTTTCACTTCTTGTCTGTCTGTCGAGATTTTTTTTTTTTTGAAATTTTCATAACGCAACTCAATGTGAAAAGTATTTCAATGAAAACTTACACTTGGGGTACTGGTTCTATTCTCTGTTGTTTATATTACAATCTTACCAATCAATGTTAGAAAAAACGTTTAGGATAGAAATAGAATTGAATAATATTTTTCATCGTAGCAGTACAATCATTTAATATAGGTCAGAACTCCGATTAGAAACAAAGTATTGTATTACTTCTGGTTTTTGCTTTTCTTAGTTGTTATTTGTATTGAACTTTTATGGCACTATTACGTATTAGGCTATCATAGCCACTCACCAGGAGATAACAGCTTATAAGTAAAAACCAAACAAATTCTTTATTGCATGTTTTATAATCATAAATGAGTACTTCAATTAGACTTTTCAAAATAACGTTTTCTAAACTAAACTCTATTGAATAGGAATTTTTGTGGATGTGGTAAATATTTTTTGGGAAAAATTCCACAGAAATCTTTTTGGGTTTGATCAAACCCTTTTCACAGTCATGAGTAGTTTATTGTATTTAAAATATCAAAATAATCACCAATTTCATATCCAATAAATACATATTACCTCTTGAAAAATATATTTGTAAGGGTTTAAAATTTCAATCTCTATAATATTCATATTCATAAAATTCTTTTAAAACCCAAAACGCTGCAAGACTGCAAAAAACTAGTTCTTACGAATATCATTGAATTGAATTCGGTAAGACGCATCGCGCGTTACGGCGCAGGCAGTGGTCCGCGACGCTGGCCGCAATGCCACGAAACGCTTTCTGCTTATTAATTCATAATTAGGCAAAATTAGGAGTGTATTTAAGTATTACAGTTAAAACTTACAATCCAGCAGTGGACTAATGTGGCATATGGTGGATATATACTCGTAAAAGCCTTTTTCTAGTGGAGTAGGCAGATTACCACTTGCTGCGATACTGGTATAATGGTATAATCTTCTACTTTCTCCACTACTATATTTACTAACTTAATTCACGTTCTTCTGTTGGAGGTGGCTATTCTTCATTACAACGTTACCTTTTTGATAAAAATACTTTCGCAGTTTACTTAACTTTCGTCCGCTGCTGGACTTGGATTTAATTTTGATTTGTAAACATTCTTAACGTAATAATTATGAATCATATTATAAAATTATATGTGAATAAACAATTATATTAACGTTTATGACACGCCCCAAACATTACTATTAGAAATGTAAACTTTTATGAAAACATTAAGCTTTAAAATAATATAGCCTGTGACCTCTTGAACTTTAGTTAGATAAATTTATAATCTGACATTTACTGCCCACGTTTCTCAATGTGGCCTTTAAACAATTATTTTATTTACAATAGATAAGAGAATAGATGTATACAAAGCAATGTTCAAATATCCAAAAAAGCAATTGAATTTTCTATAATTTGATTAATTTAGGTGTAGCCACTCGTACCAGGACATAATCGCCGTCGGAGTAGTTCTGAGATGAACTGTTGCGACGAGCGATTATGTTTTTGGTACGAGTGGCCACAGAGGGTTGTTAATCAAGATCACACGAGTAATTATAATGTAGTTGGTAATTTACGAATTATAACACATAAAAAATTTATCGCTACATTAGAGTATATGTTTGAACATAATGTATCATTTTGATTTGAGTGAATTATTGCTGAAAAATTACATGTCGAAATAATAAAAGATATAACTCAAAACACATCTCTCTTACCAAACTTATAAACCAAACTTGATAAATTGACAATTCACACTATTATTTTGATTTTTTACACAGAATAAAATGCTTAATTCTTACGTCACAAGTATAACTACTTGTTACTTTTTAAATTTTCTCTCCCATAATTTGTATAATCAAGCGAGATAAATAAAAAGGTTGACAAGAAAAAAGTTGCAACGAATGCGTGAGCGGCGTGAGTCAGTTTTGAAACTTTTTTGTGTATGTAATAAAAAATAATGTTTGAACAAATCGCGACATAACAACATTATAATGAAGACATGAATAAAAAGACCCCGCACATGTAAAACTGGGGCAGGGCACCATTGTGTTGTTTTGTTATTCTTGAAGTTGATTGCTTCCAAAGAGGTGTAACAAGAAATAAATGGGGGCAAAATATGTTTATGTATTTTCTTTGTAGAAAATAACTGTGTCTATTAAGAAGCAGGTGTCGAAAGATCGTAAACAAATCAAAAGTCGAGCGACCTACGCACTATTTTTTTAATAAACTTATGTTTTGAATGAGAAGCCTAATCTTAGCAAATTATTGTTTTTTTCCATATTTTAATCGATGATCTGAATTTAGGTAGAAAATTAGTTTAATTTTGTTTTTACACCACACAGAGAACGTTCCAAACTATAAGCTTAGAGACAAAAAAGATAAAATAAAATCTTGATACTGCAAACAAAATTATTTAATGTGTCCCAATTACTTGAAAATGTTGAGGTTATTTTAGCGGAATGTTGGTAATTAATCATTTTAATTATACACGGGTTATATAAATAATTATGGAATTCAAGGTTTCTGGCGAACTATGTTGTGTTTTGTATTTAAGCCTGAATATGCGTCTGTCACAGCAAGCTTTAAATCCCCGAAGGGGTAGGCAGAGTCCAAGGAGCACTGTGTTCCTTAAGACCACATTTAGCCATACACAAATAGGGTTGGTCAGATGAAAAAATCGTGAAAGAGTAACAAGTGGCTAGCTTATCGCCTACACAATCACAGACACAGTACCCAATACGCCTTAGTCGCCTTTTACGACATGCTAGACAAGAATATTTTTGATAATGATATAATAAATTGATAAGTATTTTTTTAACGTAATTTCTGTTCCTATCTGGATTCGAATGAGAACCTTGAGGTCTGTTACATACAAAAATAACATTGTATGAAACAAAACAAAAGTTAAGTAACCTAAATGTACAGATTTATCATGAGATAATTATCCCGTCTGTCTGTGCCTCCGAAGAGCTAATAATCACTCGTAAAATACTCATCGAGTTCATAGTGAGTAGAGTTTTAATAACAAGAATATTGGCCTCAAAAATTAAATTAAATGTATTGTTTAAAATTTATATGATCTTCGTTACAGTAACTATATTTATTGTGCTTTAATCTTAGTATATAGTAACGGGCGTTTTTGTTTCCATCATGTAAAATTCAAGATTAAATTGTCTATTAGCCTAGTTATGTTTTATTAATTTCCCTGGTACAGCTGGAAATTGAATCGGCAACCTCTTGCAAGAGAGGTGTTGTTTTTTTCCACTCGACAATCATTAATTAAACAACTTGTTGAAAGTGTCAATTTAATGCTCAATATATTCGAATAACTCTTTGTTCATATCATCGAAAAGAAAGCAATCGTTTTTCAATAATTTCTTATTCTCAACGATTTGAGAGGGTCAATTAATTAACTTCAAAAGCACTGCGTGCCCAATAAGTGTACAAAATAAAATAAAAAATCATAACGGTGTTTCAAATCATACCTAACTACATTACGTTTTTAGTAGTTACTCTCTCGGTATACATTCACAGACATTCTAAGAAGCATCTGTAACAAGACAAAAAATGTTTTTATCAAACAGTATGCTAATGAAACTTTTTAATCTTTGCGAAGAAAACTTACATTCGTTGTTAATTAATTAAACAGCTGATAACGTTACCCTCTTAATTTGTTTTTTTTTTAATTTGATAGTATTATTCTTGTGGTATACGAGCTAAAGAAATATGTAAAGACCCTTGCAAGTGGAATGAAAATTTCTCTGCCTACTCCTCAAAAAAGGCGTGATTGTTGTATGTGTGTACTGTTAGCCATTGGCTATCCGTAGTGACAAAATATAATTTATTGCTACATATTAAAGTACATTTTCCTTTGTTCCAGTCGTGGTGGGTTCGTAGCGATGTCAGCGACCAAGTACTCCCACCCGTTCATGCGTCGGGTGAAGCCGCTTCCTGAAGGCTACGAGGAGGAGATGCAACAGATTAGAGAATGGTAATATTAAATCTTAGTGCCATACACAGAAGGGTTATTTTTTCTCCTACAATATTATCAACAATGTTAACTAGAACGCGAGGAAGACCGTAGAAGCGACGTTGAATATGTGAATTTTGATTTATGAGGAAAAAGATCAACTGTGGCCAGAAATATTTTCGCCAGACCTTCATTAATTCAAAAATTGAGCGTTTCTTTCTTTAACTAGTCAACGGGCACAAAACGAGACACAATAGAAACGTATAATGTTTGCGAACACCAGTGTTCGCGGTGCCTGCCAAGAGGTTCGCTGGCAACGCATCTGCAATTCTTCCGCTGTTGTATGTAATGTCTATGGGCGGCGGAGGCTTTACAGATAAAGTTCATTAGGTTCTTCTACACCATCGACAATTCTATTCCTCATTCATTAATGAGGATCGTGCGGATGTGGACCTAGAATGCTAGGAAGACCGTAGAAGCGATGTAGAATGTGTGAATTCTGATATGGAAGAAATGTAGTGTATGTTGTGGTGACAAATGATAGAGGAGTATTAAAGATTATTATTGTTATCATTTAATACTGTCTCTGGTTTTTGCTGCCATGATCGGACTCTTCGGAAATATTATACGAGCGTAATGATATGCATAGAAAATGTTGTACTAAGGGCCATTAATCTTAATAGGGACTTACGATATATTCAGTCAAAATCGGTGATCATACTGGATTTCAATGTCAAACGGTACATCTAGCTTTACTGTACATGATTGATAACAAGGCTAGCGTATCATGTAACGGTAGATTTATATCATTAGACATTGATTGGCGGATTTGTGTTACTGGTTAAGGGGTAATCTTGATGTCGAATTGTAAAAGGCCGATTTCTGTACAAATGGTAAAAGGGTCTATTGAAACTTCAGTATCGTCTTGAAATCTAAATATCGGCGGAATCGTTACTATTTTTTTTTTCAAATTTTATTAAATCTGGCGATATGTGAGTGTTAACGTATCAGCCTACCTTTCCAAAGACTTACATGAAAAAAATTAAAATGATACTTTCATAATTTTCTTTTAATTGTTAGTATAACGAATGAGATCTTGTTGTTGAATAAGATTTAATAACTAAATGATATATTAGAAAGCTGCCTTTGTGCCTCTCGGAGATCACGCTCGCTGCCTCAGCCTCACCTGTCATATCACCAATAACATCAGAGGCGAGATGAATCTCATGTTCACATACAGTTTTTATTAGCCCGCCATGATAAAATATATCTATCTATACTCTATCCATTTTGATCTGAGACAAAAGGTAAACAAAGAATTTGTGGTTCTGAAACTTTTGTTGAAGTTGAAATTAAGTAATGTTTTTCGAGTATTGGGTATGTTAAGTGTATTTAAAAACAAGCTATCATTGCTATCATCCAAATGATACTAAATATGAAATATAAAAATTAAATTCAAAGTAGATTCAAGGTGTCATGAACATATTATGATTTTTCATCTTCTTTTGGAAGTATTCTATACTCATAATAAAAGTTTGAGAATACTATGCGTTTTAGGTCTTTTTAGTAGCAACGATTGATTTAGTAATCTAAAATTACGTTAAAAATATAACATTGAAATAAAAATACCAAAAATTATTGTAGGTGACAAGTCATTACTTAATTTACATAATTTAAAAAGTTTGTGATCATAAAATATTAAATAATCGTATATTTTTGATAAAACCTTTTGGCAATGAGTAACGACATCTTAAAGAACCCTTTTTATGGCTTGTTTACATTTTGTCTCAGATCAAAATGGATAGACTATAGAAATAGATTTTTATTTGTTATTAATGTAATTATGTATAAATGTTTACATTCAAAATATTAATATTGAGTTTTATTAATGGAATTCATATTATTCAGATCATATTTTTGAAACCTTTTTTACAACTTTTTTTATCTATCGGGGCATAAGTAACCAAAAATAGTTTTTGTTGTTTTTGCGGTAGAAAATGATTATCTTATGGCTGTTTTGACCAATTTCAGATATGCTCCCGATGAATTATCTGATCCTATCCCGATGAACTGATAATGTTCAATTTTTAAATATATCTCTTGCATTATTAACTATAGACGTTGTGAGCAATATCATTCCATAGCTGCCCTAATGAACTGTATGCTACACCTGTGCGTGTCACCTGTTAGAAAGCAATTTGTCTAGTCGTCCATAGAGTCCATATTGCTGCATTAAGTTAATCAATCAATTCAATACGTTGAACGCACCTCATCTCGCGGGTTGATCCGGCCGCTGTGTGTAAGACAAAGGCTGTATTGCCAGTGGTTCGGCGACGAGCGGGCTGGCCGGCGAAGCGATGACAACAGAGTTCTAATTGAGGTTCTTTATTTTTAAATGTTTATGTGTTGTTGAATTGTTAGAGGTTGTTAACTATTGTTTTTATAAAGTTTACGAATGATTTACTGTATTCGGTTTTTAGAATTATTTTAGATAAATCATGCGGATCTGTTTCATTGGCACTGCATATTAAACTATTCCTATTAACTAACATAAATGGACATAACAATAAACATAAATTAATTAATTTGATTTCAATTTTAAGAGACTAATATTATCAATAACAATATAAAAAAAATAACAAATAATTCTACATAAATCACGCTAATATAGTCTGGGCGTAAGCCGATAGCGCCCAACTATTGATAGCTTCTAACAAAAGCTGCCAACTGATAAAAAAAAAATTGAGGATCTTTTAAAAAATACGTAAAAAAAGCATCTTATGGGCCTACTTATGGATGGTGGTTAGCCTGCTTTTCACTCTGTTGCCCTAGCTGCTGATAAATAAAACTGATGGTGACAGGAATAGTTGAGGGTAAGAGAATCAGAGGTAGAAGCCCAAAGAGATGGTCTGGCTAGGTTACCGAACAGCTGGGCTTATTTATTAGTGCCTTTCGCCGGCCAACTGACCGAACCGTTTGGAAGAAGTCCATAAATAAATAGAGTCACGTGCAATGTAGGGAGTCGGGAGTAGTAATAACAATAAATGATATCTCATCTTATCTTATCTAATAAAAGAGATGTTTACTCTTAGACGACTGGTTTATTACTCAGTTACTAATTACTAATTATTACGCTACTATATGTATACTAATGTATGGAAGGTGCGCTGCACACTACCCAGCGTTAAGGAAACGATTAGGAGGAGAGCACTATATAGCTTCATTCACATTATTTTATCTGCTGCTTACCATCAGGTGGTGGCTGGGTAATTTTCTAAGTTTAAAAAAAAATGTAATCGAAGTTTCCACGAACAATATGATTAAGTCGCTTCCCTAGAATCGTTGGATAGTTCGTTCGGATCACTGACTAGCTTATCTCTGTAGTTCACTGTGTGAACTAAAGTACAAAAAGAGGTTAAACCATGCTCGCTCGGCTCGCTTCTCCGCTGTTAATGTGGCCTGCGCTTAATTATTTCACCGGGCGGCTATTCGGTGAAAGTGAACAAACTGAATGGAATGCCATTGACTGACACTTGCTTCGAGAGTGAGAGTATTTGTGTTCATTCAAGCGATGGCAAATAAATAATTTAATAAACATTGTAAACTAGGTTAAGTGACGTCATAATTTGATGCAATTTATTTAAGTGATGTATGGTGTTTGATTAATACAGGTTTAAAAGACAATTGCTGATATAATATCCTACACAAAAAATTATTTTTATTTGTTGTAAATTAAAACTTCTATGACATTTAGTCGTAGTTTTACTCATGAACTCCAACCAAAACTTCTATAATGGAAGCTAATACTTATGAATTTTTCTAAAAATAAATTTATTAGGAACCTTCTTATGAAGTAGAAAAGCCACCCCATAGCGTCTTAACACAAGTACCTTCTGAATTTTTTTATAAATTAAACAACCTAATTTGCACCAAACGATTATAAAATGATCGAAATGTTGCGCACTTCTTACATAAACACGATTAGGACGAGGCGCGAGGCATCAGGCGTGCCGAACCTTTCCAGTATTCACGAAAGTTGCCCAAAATGAATTTGTTCACACGCAATATTTATTAGCACGGCTACTTGCTAGGTATTTGTTTCGTATGGAGTCACTCGGGCGTTAAACGGGTCATTAGGCCGTTTTATAAAGTAAGGTTCACGCACACGCTTAGGAGCTACTTTCTAGAATATTCTGTAGCGTGACGTCAGCTTTATCCAGTGCACAGTTAACACTCCATTTGTAATACGTGTCATGGTAGGTATTTATTCTTTATTCTCATACAATTTATTACACTATTGATAAAATTAAAGTAATTGAAACCGTACGTTTCAGCCACTTTGGTACTTAACTAAAACGTGAAAGCTGCTTGCTTTGCGCTAGTTGACACATGGGAGTGTAAAAAATTGTTGATATAATTAATAAGTAATTTCCCTTTCTCTTCAATCGGTCTTACATTGCTGAGGATCGTGACTCTGTTTGATTCCGTCAGTAAGCTGTCTCCATCGGTCCCGTTCTGTTGCTTGGTAGAGTGCATCGCTTACGGGTATTTTTAGTTCCTCTGCAATTTGATCGGACTACCGTTTGCGACTTCTACCTCTAGGTCTTTTCCCTTCTATTTTGCCAGTCACCATAAGACGTTCCAAGTTGCTGGTGTCCCTGCGTGCAACATGACCAAAGTATCGCAGTATTTTGTACTATCGTGTGCGGGAGCATCTATTCGAAGTAAATAAATATTTTCAGACATTCACACCTATCAACTAGCCCAGCAACGAATACATATAAACATTCAGAATATATTAGGTCCTTACCCATGAAATTGGTGTTTTGTATGGAGATTTTGGCGAATTCTGCATTTTCCATACTAAATTTTTTTCAGTTTTCTTCACAACGGCAAATCCAAAGATGATAATATTTGGCATCTATCATTAGACAAGCTTTAGTTATATGTGTAATATCACACTTCATAAAAAATATTTATCGTTTTCAAGTGAATGCAAATAAAATGATGTATTCGGGAGGCACTTAAAAAGAGCTGTCTCCGTGTCCAATTTTAACACAATTAAACTTACAACAAATTATCAAAACAAATCAAAAGAGCTCAAAAATATGGTCTATTTAATAGTTATTTCTTAATAGTTACAGACAAAATACTAAGAGAGAAAAAAAACACCAATTTCATAGGTAAGGACCCAATATACAATACATATTAACAAACAAGACCGGAGAACAAATGTCTGTATTCATCACACAAACATCGAACCCAGAACCCAGACCACGGAGGTCGTCAAAGTCAATTGTATTGTAATATTTAATAATAATTATGATTATGTCCTTATAATTTATAACAGTAAGGGCGGTTAACCTGTTGTTAATACACCGGGCACAGCATCAGGTACTAAATTGGTTTATTATGTAAAAGTAAATTGATGTATGAACCATACGTAACTAAAATGGTTGAAAATTTTAATTGTATAATTAAAAATACCCAAGTAATAAAGTAAAAGTGCATACATAAATTATAAATTTCACATTGCATGATTGTGATATGCTTTCGTATCTTTGATATTCTGTAAAATTACTAAATTACCCATACGCACTTGTGCAGTACAAAATAAGTTTTAGCTCTTCATATTTAGGGTCGAAGTATTAATGTACTTTGCAACAGTTCTTCTATTGATCACTTTTATATATCGCTCATCCAAAAGAATAATGACATAATTACCAAAAAGTCGAAAATGAGTTTTTGATGCCATAACTTCATGTTTTGTACGTTTTATCTACGGTAAAAACTACAGAATTGTTGTTCCATTAGTTTCCGAAAGAGAGAGTCATTGCCGTCATGGTGTTGGCCTATACTTCGAAAGGATACGCGAAAACATCGACAAAGTTTATAAAATGTAGACAGATTTATAAAAATAAAACTAAAATTGAATATAATGTTGTTTAAATTCATGATTTATTACCATATCCAAACCTAGTTTCATGTCATAATTGTATTATTTGATGTATAAAATGTCATAAATGTACGTCTGGTTTGTTTTATTTCGTTTTTTCAAATAGTTATCTTAAGTTTTCTCTCAAAATTTTTATGTTATATTATTGGTAGTAAAGTAACACAACATAACCATTAAAATATATCAATAGAATGATTGGAAATACACAATATTTTCGATGTCAAACCTTTAAAACGCTCTCCTGAAAAATCGCAAAAACGTAATTACGTCGATATTCTTTTGGATGAGCGATATTTTGTTGCTTAAGGATATAGGTAAATTAAGTAGTATAAATCGCTATTCCCATACATGGGTTTTAGTTAAACTTATTAATGTTGTTTGTACTCCTTCGTTCGACTTATTACGTTAGGTGGCGCTACTATACTAGCGTAATCATAGATAAGTTAAGTAATTTCGCAACAATAATAAGTTTTAAAAGAAATAACACTCATGTATGAGAATAGCGATCTATACTACTCTCTCTATGATTGTCGTTGTATTACTTTTCGCCACATTGAAATAATTTTTTTAAAGGGTTTTTCTAGCAATATTTATGACAGAGTAGTTAATGTTTGTGTGTGGCTCACAAACATTAACAATTCTGTCTTCAGGATAAGGACGAAAAAGATAAACACAAAAACCAGTAATTATTCCTTCCTTACGTACCAGTAATAAGTAATTTATATATTATTGTAGATAATTAAACAACATAACATAAATCGGTGTTTTATATGTTTTGTAATAAGCACTGCTTTCTGTTAACCAATGGGACATTTACTGATCATCACTCAAGTACACAGTAGATGTGGAAGTTGCTAGGGCAATAGAAGAAAAGCTATCAGAACCTCCTTCACCCTCCTTGGTGGCCGCTGAGGTGCACTTACATAGCTTTTTTGAAGTAGCTCACCATTACATCACCATTTACACTACCTTGAAAACAAAGTCGCTTCCCTCTACCAGTCCCTATGTATGCTTAGATCTTTAAAACTTCGCAACGAATTTTGGTACTGTTTTTTTTATTGTTAGAGTGATTCAAGAGGAAGATTTATCATCATTATAATCAGCTCGTTCCTAAAATAATATTTGCACCCATTTGCGAAGCCATGGCGGCTAGTCTATACAAATTTTAGAAAGAGGAGAGATTAGATTGTTTATATCGAATAGGCTCCGAATGTACTGGACCGATTTGAAAAATTCTGTCACCATTAGGAACATAGGCTATATGTGATCCCAATATTGGGTGACACCGCGGAGAGCCACTAGTATAACATAAAATTTTACCTGCATAACCTATACTGATTTCGTTTTTAATCAATTTCAGGATGAAAAGCCAGCCGCACCTGCCGTACATTTCGGACGAGTATGTGGTATTGTTCCTCCACTCCAATTACTACAAAGTGAAAGAGACGAAAGATACTATAGAATGCTATTTTACACTGAGAGCAAATACGCCGGACCTATTTACCAACAGGGACCCAATGTCGCCGAAAAACAAGACTATTTTGGATATCACGTAAGTTTATTATTACATTCTATATTGTATAAGTGACACAATGTACACCAATAAACATAGTAAGAGATGGTCGGAGTTATCTCTTCCCGTCAATACAGTATACGTCTTTATACGAGTACCGTAGTTGAAAGATCTTCCTGTAAATGTGGAAAATGTCTGCTAGCTCATATGGGGTAAAAGCGTAATAAAAAGAAACGAAAAGATTTTCATTATTTTTTCTTTTTTCTCATGTCATGTCTATTTTTCATACTTCTGATCTGCTGGCATTCATCTGGTCTTCTCATGTTTCTCATAGAAATTGAAAGTAAATTTTTTTACAATGAATACTTACACTAGGGTACTGTACCGGTATGTCTAGGAAAATGTCGTGCATTTGAAATGTGACATAGTACTAAAATGATCAGCTACTTCTGAGGCTGACTGTACATAACTGCGAGTCTACTTACTGCGTCTCTATTTATGTATATTTTAAAGTATCAGCTTCCCTAGTGTAAGTTTTCATTGTGAATACTCAACTTTTTTTGTTGCGAGAATGTCAAGTCCAATGATGGAAAACGTGATTTCAACTATATTCCGCTAGGGGCGCTTATCACGTTTCCCATAGAAATTGTCATTTTTAAAAGTAAAAGTATACGAGTTGTACAGATCTAAGTCTTACAATGCTAACTAGGCATATCATTGTGAGCGCAAGAAATTGTTATTATATTTTCTATGCACATTACTTAGAAAGTTTATATTTCATGAGTAACGAAGTAGTCATCAGGTACTTAACACTTGGCTAGACTAACAGTAGGTACAAAATGGTACAGTACAGTCGAGTTAAAAAATATGCGCATTTACTGTCTTTGACAGCTTTTTTTGGAGCCTTTGCCTAGTCTCTGGCTAACCCTTTATAAAAGTCGTGATCATATGTATGTATTTACTGTCAAACGTGCATACGTATTTTTGAACTCCACTGTACAAAGGTTAGTAAGTGAAGGCTTCGACACCACCCTATCATTTACCAGTGCTGTACAGCATAGTGTGTTACGAATTGAAGGATGATAGACGGCATGTAATTAAAGACACGCAAACCATGTACTTTTAATTATTTATTAATGACGAAGGTACCTTTTAAATAATTATTTAGAAACTTATCTCTTACGAGATAAGTAACGGAATTTATAAACAATATACCTAGTGTAACTTTGTTACTTTGATCATTGAAATAAGCGTCAAGTGGAGTGAAAAACTATGAGATGTTTATCGTGGTAATCCACCTAATCGAATTAACACCACGGTGTCTGTCATCGATCGTTTGACTCACCCAAGATGCATTAAAATGCATTACATTAAAATCATTGCATTAAAATCATTACATTAAAATCATTACATTATCATTTCAATGTTAATTACTGAAGATATAATTACGAAAGACATGGCTCAGTTCCCTTTGCCGTACCTTTACAGGGAGAATAAAAAAAAATTAAGAAGTTTTTTTTATATTTGGGTATAGTTCATGTAATATGCTGCTCATGTAATATGAAAAAAATCCTACAGAATAAATAATAGATATCGGTCGAGGTTAGGATGAACGACCTTGACCTCAGAATCAGTTTAACTATTTGTATAATTTACATAATATTATGTAAGTTAACGCTTAATGATATTGAACAAGTTTTACAATTTCCTGCTGTCTTACTTATCAGCTTTTATTTGAGAATAATGTGTAAGAATTTTTATGTTTCATTTTGTGATAGCGCGCGTAGGCTGGTTTATTGGGAAAAATACAAAAAACGAGTATTTATGAATGAGGCAAAGTAGACGCCTATACATTCATAGCCCGATGACGTATTTCGGTAAAAATAATTTGAACAGGAAGAAAAAATGTGGAGGTGAAGAATTGTATTAAATTTTTTTTTTTTATAATGTTCTGAGTGTTTTGACGCGTCTTAAATGTAACTATTTGTACCTACTTACATTATTTTAAATTAGAATTTTTTTTTCTTGCGTAATGCGTGTCGCACACCGGATCTTGACCAAAAAGTAAGTTTACCAGCCACAGGTATATACATGTGGCTGGTAAACTAACTTTTTGAAGGAAATGTAATATTTAACAAATACCCAAATCAAACAATATTTTTTGTCACTTCAAACAGAAACGTAAGTCATTTCTATGGTTGTTCGCCGCAAGTCGAGCATGTATAATAAATCTTAGACCAAAAGTACCTAAGAAAGATTCATACTATTTTAATTTGAACTCCGTATTAAAGGGTTCTTAATTATACAATATCATAATTGGTCATTTATTTGAGTTGACACTTTGATTTATCACGAATTATTTTGTACCAATCGATTTTCAATTTAAAATAGTTACATAAATATAACATTACATATATAACATTGTTACATTTTAATAAGTTTTTGTAGAAATCGTAGTATGCGTTATAACCAAAGGTTTAATCTCTATTATATATCAATTATTATTATCGGCATTACGATTAAATGAAAGTTTTAAACTTGATAACTTTATTGCAATAAATCATTTTATGTCAATGATTTATTGCAATAAAGTTATCAAGTTTAAAACCCTTGCTGCTTAGTTTCTCGAGATATACCTAAATATTTTACGTCAATCGTTTTGGCCAATATTATTTATTAATTTATTAATTTCATCCAACTTAAAACTATTAAAATAAACGTACCCAATATACGTACGTACCCTAATATATATATAAACGTACCCAATAATTACGTAGGTCGCCGCCGGAGACCGTGGCTGCTGGCTGTGCCGCACGGCCGGACCAACCTCCCGAAGGAGGCACCGCTAACGCGTTCTCTGCACACGCTTAACTCGGTCGCAGAATTATTAGATTTATTTTCATGTAGATTGAGTGAATTCACGAAAATTACATTGCACATTATTTGTTACAAATAGATTGTTTTTTTATTGTTATTTTTTAGTTTGCTACTTATCGTATTTGGTATATTCCTGTAATGATAATTGTATGTGAGAAGTTAATAAATAAATAAATAAATCTCACAATCTCCGCCCATTACAATTGTTTTTAACATACGTCTAACATCTAAATGTCATGACAAAATTGACACGAGTCACGGACCCTTTGTTCACTTACACTTTCACATTTTGCGTAATTAATATCTAATTAGCAGAATAAATAATAAAATATATATCATTTTTTTGTTTACTAATGTATATGTTTGAATAGATTTATGTTATGTCTTGTACACTGGTGTCGCTTCTCTCACATCCTGAGATCTCACACACCTGTAACGGGTTGACTGGAAGATATCCCTATAAGTCCTCCCTTACTTTGTATTTTTTTGTTTATGTGCAATAAAGAGTTAATACAATAAATGTATGAAATATATAATATGTAGAGTAGAATACATATTATGCTTTGCATACTTTTAAGTTATTGTGTGCAACTCAGCAATAGACACATTAATTGGGAGTTAAAGGGAAGGGGAATTATAATCGAATATATGTAAAAAAATCTCTTTTCTAACTAATAAACTTTGGGACAATTTTGTGTTCTGCGTTTTTACCAGTTCATATATCAATTTGCCAATGGTAGCCGTTATAGGCTAGGCTGGTCATAAATATGATAATGCAAATATCTGCCGGTCAATAGCATGGTTGCTATGTGATTAGGGGTCAAAATATTTATTTATTGATAGTTAGAATTCCACTGTGACGAACTCTACTATCTATGCAAGGTTTTGTGTTTTATCGATTTTATCTTTTACTTTTCGTTTTATGAAATAGTGACTATTAGCGATGGAGAAATATAAGTTTTAAAATAAAATTCTTTGACATGTTTATCTATACATAAAGTTACACAAATCACATAACATCACTTGTACTTCCCCTTTGTAGGCAAAGGTATTAGGTCCTTACCTATGAAATTGGTGTTTTGTATGGAGATTTTGGGGATGTCTGCATTTTACATACTAACATTTTATCAGTTTTCTTCACAACGACAAATCCAGAGATAATAATATTTGGCATGTATCATTAGACAAGCTTTAGCAATATGTGTGTGAACACGCTTGATAAAAATTATTCATCGTTTTTATGTTAATGCAAATCAAATGATGTATTCGGGAGGCAGTTAAAAATAATTGTCTTTGTGTCTAATTTTAACACAATTAAACTTACAAAAATAATCAAATTAAATAATACGAGCTCAAATATATGGTCTATTTTTAGAAGAGGCAATTATTTTATAAGAATGTTCTGAAACTTAATAGTTACGGAGAAATTGCTAAGACATAATAAAAACACCAATTTCATAGGTAAGGACCCAATATTTACAATATTTACCCAGGTACACGTGCCGGTTTTCATTTACAGTAAAATACACGTAGTACAAATAGTTTAAAATGAACAAGTTCACAAGTAAGTGTCTCAACAAGAAATGAAATAAATAACGAGATTACAAAGTTTCATTGATCCATTTATGGATAGATCATAATAATATCGAAAGTAGCATTGTTTTTAATGTCCAAAGGAAGTCAAAGTGTACGAACCACTTTGTCACTGAGCTAATAAAAGCAAGTGCTTTTTACATTATAAATAAATATCTCATTTCCAGGCACATGATAGCTTTACCCAACAAGACGACCGAAGGCTACCACGTGCTCCTGTACCGGCTGTCCGAGTTTGACTACAGCAAGCTGAACTTTGCGGACGCTGTCCGGGTGTTTTGCATGTTCAACGACGTCAAGCTGTCAGAGGACTGCCTATCGGACGGGTACATCGTCATCTTCGACATGAAGGGCTGCAGTCTCGGACACCTCACCAGGGTTACCTTGCCAGCGCTGAGAGCCTTCATGCATTATATACAGGTAAATTTTTTGGTTTAGTTAGATTGACTATAGGGTAGGTTTTTTTATCCGTTGTCAGGTTGTATGAAATATTACATTATACATTATAGCAGCTTGATGCTTAGATTAGTAAAATGACCGCTGGCGGCGCAGCTGATGTACATAACTTTCATCGAAATATAACTCCATTGGTTTTGGATTTTAACCATTGGTTTGAATATTACTACGCATCAAAAAACTGAACTAATAGGACGTAGAAATCAGTGAAATTATGGACTGTACCTGCCGGTAACTAGGCGTTAGATGTGTGTAAGACTCGCTCAGTAAAACTGAGAAACTCACCATAACTCCTTCTGTGGGAGCAACCCAGTCTGCCGAAGGTGAGCGTTTTTCAATTAAAATAAATCGAACGCGTTCTTAAAAAAGGTCAGTCCCCTTAATTCCCAACTGTCGGAAAAAAATTAACAGCGGAATCTCTATATTGCGAGTTTACGAATAAAATCCATAAACCGACAGTTGAGAATCAGGGGAGAGGGGTGGAGGAGAGGAGGGGAGGGAGAAGAGGAGGGGAGGAAGAAGAGGAGGGGAGGGAGAAGAGGAGGGGAGGGAGAAGAGGAGGGGAGGGAGGAGAGTAGATCAAGCGAATTGTAGCAAACCGAAATAAATATTCACTACTTATCTCTGTTGGATGCGGCGTGATTTTATGTATGTAGATATTAATATTTTTTATGACGTGTTAATGTCTACCAAATATACATTAAAACCAACACATTATCACACCTTCTCCCGAATGGGTAGGCAATGTTATAAACACCCACAGTTCGCCAGATATGTGGAGTCCCCATGTAGCAGGTGGTGTTGGAAAATACAACCTCATTGATCCATACAGATCTATTTTTAAAACTATTGTAGGAAAAAAGAGTGCTAGTGTCTAACTGAAAATAAAACACTGTTTTGTCAACCGCGTAAGCGAATGGTTTAATTTTTGTAATTTACTGTTTCACATAATTATAACGGTTCATCTAACGTTTTCTGAACAGGTGGCGAACCTGTTGCCATGCACCGGGCACACTGTGAGGCCAGCCATATTCACAATATGTATATACAATAAATGTTTTGCATGTTTCAGAACGCGCATCCGTGTCGTCTCAAGAAGATTCACGTGGTGCATACAGTCTCCTTCATCAACCAGGTCATGTGTCTCGTCAAACCCTTGATCCACTCCAACTTACTCAACCTATTAAACTTTTCCTCCGATGGACCTGCCTCTGTAGTCGACAAAGAATTGCTGCCAGAAGACTATGGCGGTCCTCTCCCACCTGTCAAACAAATCCACGAAGAACAAAGGAGAAACATGGAGGATAACTACCGAGACTGGCTGGTTGAGACGGAGATATTCAAAGCAGACGAAAAGAAAAGGATAAAGAAACCAAGTCGAGGCATGTTTGCGAGTCTCACTAGCACCTTTAAGGGCTTGGACATCGACTGATTATTTGATAACCGTTATCACACTAGGGACCTGATAATTAGCAACGTTAGTAGAAAAAAGTTTATACTATAAGAATTTATTTAAGCCTATTACGTACTTTTAAACCAAATGTAGGTTACGTCTTTCTTTGGTACAGGTTCGCATAGAATAAGATTTTTTAAACACACACGATCTTTTTGTATAATTTACACAGTATATATATATATTTTTATTTTAATATTTTTATATAAGTAAGGTAATTCCGTAAGAGGTTAGTGATTGCCCTAAATTGTCAAAGCAACTGTGATGTGAGAGGTTTCTTGTAGAAATGTGCTAGTCGTAAAACGGCAATATGCTCAAATTATTTTCTTTAACATAGTATAGATGTATATTTCTACTAAACATGTACCGAGGTTCGAATCTAATCCTATTTATACTCGGGTTAATAATTGTGTAAATGATATTTTTTATAATATTTTTTTTTAATATTTTTATAACGTTAATATAGATAATTATTCTATTATTAACTTTTCTGTAAAATCACATGAGTAAACTACAATCAAAAGAGTCTATTTCATAATCTATCAAGAATATGTATAGTTACAGGCAACTCTTTCCCTATGCTCTTAAAATTTGGAGCAATATAACTTATCAATATTTTTCGACTGTTAACATTATTCTATACGTGATATACGTATGAATTTTTAAAAGAGTTTTAGTAATTAATAAGATTTTCATGTTTTATTGAGAAACCAAATTTTAAGCCAATATTTCAGTGCTTGATGACCTTATAGTTATCGAAATCACGTATTTACAAACATATAAAGTCACGCATTTTTCCCATGGGAGTCGGCATAGATTACTTCTTTTCACTAAGAGGAAAATGCATGCATTTTCCGTTTAGTGATAAGCTTTCACAATGTTTGCGAGCGTTAAGTGTCAAACCCATACAATTTCCATGTAGCGATAACAATTATTGAATGGCATTTTGTGTGGGCTTGATTCTTTATTACACGCTTCTTCATAGATTTAAAAATGAAATAAGATATATTAAAAATAATAATAATGATGTTGTTTATTAGAAATATTATCTTGAAAAAATAATAATATTGTTAAAAGTCAATGTTAAACACATATCGTAAGAATTTTATACAGAGCACATAATTATAAATCAGTGAATATTTTACCATCTATCATTTATTTTATAAAAAATGTTTTTATAATACAAATGTTAATTATAAATATATAAAAACTGAGATTTTTGATGAATATTTTTACAATAATACAGTAAATACATTTTTCAGTGGCAGTGATTTAAAAGTTACCAGTTTGTGTTACTATGAAAGTCCGCAGGTTTATTGTTGTGCCTAGGTATTTATGCAAAGAAAAGTAATTTTTTTTATTACTGTTATATTATTATACATATAGGTATTAGGTTTTAATAATACTGTTATCTGTTATACTGTGAATTTTATATTACTATAAATTTGACACATATTTTATTTGTAATTTTTTGATTTATCAATTGGACCAAATCATTATGTTGTTTATACCAAATTATGTAATGATGTTTGTAAATAAATATTTTTTTATATTTTACGCTTGTTTATCATAATTTATGTAAGCATGATACTAATAATCCTATGACCAAATCAAAGCACTTCTCGTGGAACCGTCTTAGTCGTCTCGTTGGAGAAGAACGAGACGACTTAAAGAAGAACGAGACGACTTGGACGCCTTAGTGTGACCACGACCGCTCTATCGTGGTCACACCGAGGCGTCCATGTGTCAGGCAGAGGCGGATACAGCTCTCCGCACGATCTCTCACCATCTTTCCCTGTTGGCCGACTGTCACGCAGTCGGATGCGTGGCCGGGAGTGGGAACAGCGGATTTAACTTGGTCAGTCCTGTGCATGCGTGATCTTCCGCGCGATCTAGTTCCCTGCGACCAGCTGTAGGCCTAGCACGGGCCGGAGAGAAAAAGTCCCCGGAGACAAAATTACTCATTGCCTCTCGCTTCCGCGCGAACGAAGAAGCGGGAGGCAATGACGATTTTTGTCTCTGGGGACTTTTTCTCTCCGGCCCGTACTAGGCCTTCTGGTCTATGGAGTCGTTATTCTGCCTGAGTTCAGTTACAATAAATTATTTGTGAATCTCGCTTGCCTGACTCTGTTTCCGGATCATGGCAACAGGCTCGGCTCAGTTGCATGAGGATTAAATATTGAGGTTAAATATGGGTATTAACATCATTGCCTACCATTTTCGGAATAGAAGCGTGTTATGACCAGCCGGAGTAGCACGAGCATCGCGACATGATAGTTATCGCATTTTTATCACGTTCAACTGTCAAATTCTATAGTGTTCGTGCAGTGGTCGGTCGAGTCGTGTGGTAGCCGCTCGTGACAAAAACCCGATAAAAATTATAATGCGGTGTTCATGTTAAGAGGGCAGCCTTAAAAGCATGAGCAGCGCGATACAATATTTATCACGTTTATATCACGCCCTATTGTTCAATTCGACCTGCTTTGACAGTTGAAGGTGATTAAGACACGATTTATAAAATAATTCGGTGTTCGTGCAGTGGTCGGTCGAGTCGAGTGGTCGGAGGTGTCGTAAAAGGCGATTAATGGACTCAGAACTACACAACCATGCAATAGCTTATAGCGGCAACGGGTTCACCACCTGTCACGATGAGCACATATGCAGTCACTGCTTGATGAAGCGCGGACTATGATAGTAGACTGCTCTTGCGGTTCTTTTGCCTAGTCTCTGACTAACCATTATTAGGGTATAATAGTCGTTATTAATGTATGTATGTATGCAGTGGTCTAATGTGAGCTGATGATGATGAGACAAGTAGAGTAGTCCGATGGCTGACAATGACAGTTAAACAAAGAGTGTGTATAATCCACATGATAAGCGTATGCGGAGGTAGTATATCTACTTACATTAATTAAAAGCCACAATAATAATCGTATTCACGTCGAGATAAGGGCTTAATTTGATTTATCAGTTATTTATACAGCTTTCGTTTTGACCAACTTGTCGGGCCATATATGTTTAACCGGATAAACCGAAAATGAAATTTTTCGCGAATAATATCGATTTTAGTCATTGTTTTAGTAGTGTTAAGAATATCTTCTGTTGTATGTCGGACCTTGAGAGTAGTTCAGAAGCTGAAACTGTGCCTAGTGACTGGAAATCTGGTATAAAATATGGAAATGAAGTTAAAAACGTTAGCGTTCAGACTGATCATTGTTGTGAAGAAAATAGTAAGGAAGAAAATTCTAATGATACAATTGAGAAGCTACAAGTGGAAGGTGGTAATAACAATGACGTGGTGGTCATAAAAATCAAAAGAAAAAAATCTGATAGTAGTGATGAATCTGATATTGAAGTAAGTGTTTATTTTATCAAAGTTGTTCCTTTTTGTCTTAGAAATATATAAGAATAGAAAACCGGTTCAAAATCTGAAGTGCCTATTTTATTTTTTAAATATATATTATCAGTCAACATACTTATATTATAGTCCTCTTTTTTAATAGTATAAGTAAACAAAAAGATGAAAGCATAGGAATAAGCAAACACATCAGTAGATACAAGTTCTTTGAGGTTACAAATTAATGGAAGATTGATTTAGCCAGTCGTCGTCACATTAGAATCATTATTGTCCAAAAAACCAAAGATTCGTATGGTTGTCTGATTGAGTACCAATGTCGAATTGGTAAGAAGGTGTGTATGTGTCCAAGTGAGTGATAGTTAAATAATTAAGGTGTAAGGGAGTTGTCGGTGCGTGGCGGGTAGCGAGAGACGGCGGCGGCGGCGGCGGCCCATTGAGGAGGTCGCCGAGCAGGGCGGCGGCGCGGTGCGGGTGACGTCACGCGCGCCGCTCCTCGCGCACGCGCCCGACTATCGAGCGGCATGTGCCTCTCGCAGCCGGTCGACCGCTCCGCCCGACAGATTCACACTTTTTTATTTTCCCTCCGTACGTAGCGACTGCTACGATATCCTTATTTTCACACAAAAGTCCTCCCGAAACGTGAAATCGTGAAGGGAGAGATCGCGCGCGAGCTTGAGTTGTCGCCGTCGCCATCCGCGCGGTCTGATCGAAACCAAAATGGCAGGACGAAACAGGCTCCGGACCCGTCCACGAGCCCGCCTCTGACCGAGTGGGCCTTATCGCGAGCGGCATGTGTCTCGTTATATAAATGTTACGCAAGTTGAGGAACGAGTGCCCAAGAGAAGGTGTATCAGTTGTTACACGAACTAGAGGTCAGGCTCGTTGGTGCAGTGTACTGTGGAGCCCATGTAACACGCGCGAGGACCTCGACACACCGTGAGTACACCCTCTATTCTTAGTTGGGTCTAGAGTACCCGCCGTAGGATCGTCAAGCTATTCTGTCCTAACGATAACAAAGCGCTGAACACGGGTTAAATTATTTAAAGCTAGTTTCGCCTTTATCGATCGCCTCGTTCATCGTAACCCGTGAAATTGTTTGTTATTCCTCGATAGATGAGGGGATCAACGTGGGAAAAGGTTAATGGGAATTTAACGAGCAGTTAACAGCAGTGGTGGTGAGCGGCCGACATGGCGTTCTTGGAAATATTTCGCGCCTGTCAACATCAGACTCGGCGATTTGCTTCTTCGCATGTGGGGTACTTTTATTGATCATTCTCCTTATTGTTTTGGGAGTCTTGTAACAATTGATATATTGACGTTTTGTATCAAAATTTTTCTTCAGATATTATTTGATCTTTTTCTATCTCTGAAGACAGTAATATCATAGAATTCGACCTTAGCTTTCAAGTGCTTTCTTAAGTTATCAAAAGTTAAAAAGGACAAAAATGGCTTACTTTTTACTTACACAGTATTCATTGAACTTACATTAAATTTATATATTTGTGGACGATATTCATTTCTTTGTATTATGTTTATTTATGTGAATAAAAATCACAAATTTTGGATAAGAATCTAATAGGTTCTTTATGTCATGTCCTGTCATAGATTATCTTAAAATCAATATTACTGCACATGTATTTTTGAAGTACACAGATTATTTTAATAATCAATATACTCTTTATTCCAACGATTAAGTATGATTTGTAGTCTTTTTACACACATACACCCTTATTTCAGTTTTTAGAAAATGTTGAACCATGTTTTATGAATAAGAGGGTTAATACCACATACATACTACATAATCCCGACTATTATCCCCTAATGGGTTAGTCAGAGACTAGGCAAAAGGACCGCAAAAGCAGTCCATTGTCATAGTCCACGCTTCACCAAGCAGTGACTGTACTCAGGGGGTTAATTATTGCACGTTTTATTTTAAATCCGGTTGGTCTTACACAGACTATAAGACGTCTTAGAAAAAAATTCTGTTGAATTATTATACCAGTAAATTTTGCCGTGAGACCGGCGAACAGATCACTCGACCATGGAGGTCGAATATATACGTAAAGCTTTTACATAAATATAAATTATTTTACAAATTGAATATATTATATATTGAAAATAAAATACATAAAATGTAATTAAAATTTAAACAAACAATTTAAACAATTTTATTATTATACTTCCACTTTAAATGTCATGGTTTGGTACTTCTTCTTTTTAGTTTAATAAAAAACCTGTGTCAGAAGAGTACGCTCCTTGCTGTGGTGCTTTTAGTGCGAAGATTATTTATTGATATTTAGTAAAATGAAAAAAAAAGAAAAAATAAATAATGAATTTAAACAAACTTAAAATCAAAAGTAAGTGTAAATGTTGTGTTGAATACGAGAATATAAGTGCGTATGTAAATGAGTATGATAGTGTGTGTGTGTGTGTGTGTGTGTGTGTGTGTGCGTGCGTGTGTGTGTTGTGCGTGTGTTATATTTATCAAATGTATGTGTAGACTTAGCGTGTGCATGCGCGATAGGATTCGGAAAGGTACAGTATAGATATGCATGTGCCTGCAAAGTAGTGGGTTATTTATATTTTAGTTTTGAGTTAATTAGATTTTAATAGATAGTATTTCCTCAGTTTCATCATAGGAAAGGGATTTGAGATACGATGTAACCATTTTTTTTGCATTCAATTAATTTTCTATTGATTGTATTGTAAATATTTACAGATTGAGAAGTAAATTGTTTGGAAGCAAACACCGTACGAGTAGGTGTGTATTTAACAATTGATGATTTTTTACGTTTTTTTAACATTCTTTGATCAATCAAGTTACTTTTATGAACCTTAAGTACACATTGTAGAATATATAATTGCCTGACTCTTAGAACATTGGACTTAGCGTACAATTTATTTGTATAAAATAATCTGTTTTTTAGAATTACCTTAAGAACTGATCGTTGTGCCTTTTCTATAGTTATAAATTGTATGCGTGCCACCCCAAATAGATATACAATAAAGGAGAATTGATTGTATAAGAGTGGTGTAAATGCAAAAAAATAGTTTTTTGTCTGCGATGTACCTCAAGTATTTAAGTAAAATAAGAAGTAGAAACGAAACATTTATAATCATGCCTATCTCCTGAGAGTTAAGCGGAGATTACTTCCTTCCACTTGCCTCACTTGCATATTAGATTCCCCTCATCTAAATTCTACGTAGCTATGTAAAATCTATAAAATAAATCGCTGATCACGCAACACCAAGGTGTTTGCTCAGGGAGAACCAGTATCCAGAACACTAAATGGCTTTAAATATTAATTACTACTTCATGTAAAGCCGCACGCTATTCGGTAATAAGCCCTGTACGTTCATGCACATAAGATTTAATATTATTCTAGTTTTTCATTCAATCTTGTGTACGTTTTGTATTGATTTTCGTCTAGGATTTTCATGGCAATATAGGACTAGCATGCGAGTTTTGTGATGAAAGTGGATCTACCTGCTGTGAGCTGATATTAGGATTTCATATAGATATTACCATTTTAGATATAAACATGTATATTGAGGTAAGAAATTGTCGTTTAGTACTAAATTAATTTTAAATAAAGTTTTTTTTAACTACCTTTTTTACTTATTTGTATCACAACCAAAGAACCTTATTAGCAACTAGCTGTTGCTTGCGACTACGTCCGCGGTTACTATGGTTTTTAACTATCCCACGGGAACCCTTTAATTTCCCGGAATAAAAAGTATCTAACATCTTAGATACTTTTTAAGTATCTAAGATCCCGGGTGGTCAAAAATTTCATTTTTATCGGTGCAGCCATTTCGGAGATTAGTCCGTACAAACAGACAAACAGATACACAAACAAAAAAAAAACATTTTTTGGTTTTTTCCCTCTTCTTACATTCCTTGACTCGGTTTAATAATTTGTTTTTCTATGTACAGACATTCGACCTCTACAGTTTTAATTATGTGTATAGATAGATAAAGTACCAACTCAGTCAATAATGTTCGAGATTGACTTTAACAATTCAAATAAATAAATTTGCACGTTTAATTTATTTTGTCAATTTATCAAAACTAATGCGATGCGAACTTTCAATACAATAATAATAATTCTACTCTTAAAAAAATTTTAAAGGTTACGCACGAAAAATATAACAATTTCATATACTTTAAGCTATATTATTATTACCACTAATGTAAATAATATGAATCTACCACCACTACCACCATACCTATCATGACAAATGCCTTTTCCCCAAAATCACCCACATTATTTCCTGAATTCTTATTAACTGTCGACATTGTATTTGAGGGATTTTCCTTGTGATTCATTTTTGTACCACTGTTTCGGATTTTCCTTATTTAAAGGGTGAAAGTCGTTCTTTGGTTTTAAGAGATTCATCTTGGAACTCGGACTTTACTTATTGTGTGATTGGCAATAAATACATACACTGTTGTCTCCGTGAGAGTGACTGCAACAATTGGGCTTGTTGGCAAAAATGTTATAAAAAGATAAAAATTATTTGTTACTTGTATATTTAGTGATACTTATTCTTTGTTACAGTTCTATACCATTTATGTGTAAGGAAATCACGTTAACATTGTAAATTAAAATACAACAATTTTCCAATTAGAATAATTAACTAGTCAATGGTCAGACACTATACGAGATACAATAAACATCTATTGTTTGCGAATACCGATGTTCGCGGTGAACACCAAGGGGTTAAAATGTTTCTCGACATTGTAGGCGTAAAATTCAGCTTTTTTTAATATTCAAGATTCGTACATTTGCACCTTCCCGATTTTCCCACTATATATACGATATACGTCCCACTGCTGGGCAGAGGCCTTCCTCATGGAGAAACACATGAGGAGTATGGTCCGTTACACCACCACGCTGGCCCAATACGGGATGGTGGGCCTTCCGAACATGGAGGAGCTGGAGATCACAATGTTTTGGTCACCCATCCACGGCCTGACCATGGCGAAGGTAGCTTTGTATTCGATCAAAAGCCAACGCGTACTAACCACTACACTATCGAACTCCTCATTTTGTTGAACCAGAAATGTGAAGACAATATCTCACTGGACCATAAGTACTCGCGTTTTTCGTTTTTCTAGGCATTTAAGAGAATTTTAACCTGCAGCAAAATTGTTTATTACACGTAAGCACTCTATTGGAAGTAAATGGTATACTTGCCTATCGGGACGTGTGAAATCGTATTATTTACGAGGCGCTGGCCGCGCCCGCTCATACGGTGCCAAGATGACTGTACGAAGCATATGAGTGCTTATACTAGTAAAATACATACATTTTTTTTTTATTTAACATTTTTTTACATATGACAGGTAAGCTATTGACCTTCATCTCACCTGATGGTAAGTGACGATAAGGCCGAAGGTGGAAGCAAGCTATAGTACACACAAATTCAATTATGAAAAAAAAAGAAATTACATAAATTATATAGTAAATATGTAACATGTTTCATAAAGAAATCTCATCACACTCACCAGGCCAAAACCACAATAGGATGTATTAGGCGAAAAACGAAAATGTACTCAATTGACAACTGTAGAGCGCGAATGTCTGTACATAGAAACAAAATGCTGACGGAAAATACCAAAAATTGATTTTTTTTCTATTGATCGACTTCAATGAAATTTTGCATGGTGATACCTTATATCCCTGGTCAACATCTTAGATTTTTATTCCAGACAATTTTAGTTTTTCTAAAAAATAAAGGTGTTGAAGAAGAGTAGGTACGTTGTATACACACACATAGTCAGATGATTTTTCATATTTATTACAGTAATGTGAAAACGGATAAGTATACCAGTACAAGAGGAGCTCACTCCACTCTACGATTCATTACTTTGACGACCTCCGTGGTCGAGTGGTCTGTACGCCGGTCTCAAGGCGTCGCCATCTCGAGAGGTCCTGGGTTCGATCCCCGGTGGAGGCAAGACATTTGTTCTCCAGTCTTGGATGTTTATATATATTTATATATATTCAGGATATTTATATGTATTTATCTATAAAATATATTTGTCCGTCATCTAGTATCCGTAACACAAGCAGCATTTTAAGCAACTAAATGTTGCTTAAAATGGGACTAGTTGATAGGTGTGAATGTCTGAGAATATTTATTTATTTATTATTTATTTAATACTCTAAACAATGTGTCGCGATATTAAACGCTGCACCATCCAGTGTCCTGTTCAAGCCAAAGTACTCATATGCCTTTTAAAAATATGTCGGAGTATTTTTGTAAGTGCATGAACACTAGTTAGGGAAATAACGTTGTAGAAAGGTATGTTCATTGCTACAGTCAACGTCACCAGCTCATGCCAATGCTGGGCAAACGCTTACATGAAAAATATGTGGAGGATTTTTATGTTACATAAGTTTTATCACGAAACTTTATCTAATCCGTGAGTTATCATATCAAAACGTAAGCGCACCACGCACTGTGTCTCATTTTTTTTGGTTTAATATATATTTTTTTATTTTATGTACTTCTGCAGCTATGCATACATAATTGTATAATTATACCTATTTGTGTTAGGGTGAAATGTAAAGTTTGCATATATTTTAGCCTGGATTACTTTTCAGTTGGAAGCACCACGCAGAAACATACAATACATACAATGCATATAATTTAAAAATGCTATAAATCACACCATATTACGGTAAGAAGTCATGAAATCTCTAAAACTGAACTTGCATTAAAAATAAAACCATTATAATTCTCCCGTCACGCAAACAAAAAACGGGTTGTACGTAAGCCGGTCGCTAGCAATCAAAATCACAAGAAAAACAAATAAAAGTGGTCATTTTGCCGGGCCTACTATGAAATATTCAGGAGTTCCCTACATAGTGAATGGAATTCCAGTAGGGTTAACAAGGCAGTGTGTTGTGTAAACTAACGAAGTGTTTTGAAATAAACACAAATATAGAAACGCGCCTTATCCCCCGAAGGGGAAGGCATAGCTATTATCACCCACTTTTCGCCAAATATGTCAAGTAGTAAAATACTAGCTGTTGCCCGCGACTTCGTCCGCGGTTAGTATGGTTTTTAACTATCCCATGGGAAACCTTTAATTTTCCGAAATAAAAACTTAGATACTTTTTATTACGTTCTTCGTTCGTAACTTAGATACGTTGACCAGGGATATAAGGTATCACCATGCTAAATTTTATTGAAATCGGTCCAGCCATTTCGGAGATAAGTCCGTACAAACAGACGAACAGAATGAGAATCATAAAATAAATCAATTTTTTATTTGTATTTTCCCTCTCTTTACGTCCTTACGACTTAATTGATTACATTTTTTTATGTACAGGCATTCGATTTCTACAGTATTATTATATGTATAGATTATGGATTAGATTAGTGTATGTATAATAGTATTCATGACTATTATAAAATATTACAAATAGTACATGTTTAAATAATTATTTCGCTAATATTTATTTTATTTAATATGATCCCGTGTTGGTCCAGGACACAAAAAGAATTCACCAACTGCATTTCTTGCCTAGCATGTCGTAAAAGGCGACTAAGGGCGTATTGGATACTGGGTCCGTGATTGTGTAGGCGATGAGCTAGCCACTTGTTACTACTCTTTCACGATTTTTCACCTGACCAAACCCAATTTTTGTATGGCTAAATGTGGTCTTAAGGAACACAGTGCTCCTTGGACTCTGCCTACCCCTTCCGGGAATATAGGCGTGATTTTATGTATGTATGTATATGATATAAATGCGTGTTGAATCTAATAATGTGCCAGAGCACAAAACCATTTGTACTATTCAGGGAATTCCCCGAAACGGCAGTGGGGTGTAGGTTGGAATATTTTAGAATATGAAGTGAAATTGTAAGATATTACACCCCGGTATGTTGGCTTAAACGTGGGTACTGGCTCTCTCTCTCTCTCAGGTTTAATAAAAGTGAAGTAAATAAAGAAGTTTGACGAATATTCAAGAGTTTAGTTTTACTTCTTGTAGTTTCTACGAAAAATGTCGTAGCACAGACGTAGTTCTCCGCATTCGTATGTTGAAACAAAATATGTACACTTTTTTCAGTTTTTATTTTCTCTCTCATCTTCATTCAAATGAAAACTGACTATGAAAAGCGAAACGAAACTAAAATATTGAAATTCACATGTATTTTTGCAAATAATTTCGTAGTACAAAGTTCGTAGCATTCGTAGCTACGGGTGTAAAAATTTACAATTCAGTTCACTTTCTTTTTGTTATCCATTGACAATAATAGTTGATCATAACGAAAGCAAAACTTATATAGCTTATACTTACTACACTTATCTGAAAATGACAATACGATGTTATTTACAATGCGAGAATAGAAAACTTAGGTATTTACAACATGGATTTAAAAATGTTTGTTGTTGTTGCAAAGTCTAAGTTTACCAGCGATCTTTAGATCATTAAACTGGTTTGTTTCGAGGTGATCTCTTTCAGTCAACGTCAATAGAGAGAGGAAAACAAAACGAGTGCTAAAATTATATTATGTAGCCGAGTTGGGCACTACTCGTTCGAGAGGCCGCGGTAATCACGCGTTCGATCCTATCATCGCCTGTACTACTGAGTTTGAATAAAACCAATGCACAGTTCATTGTAAATATCGCTTGCCTCACAGTGTGCCCGGTGCATGGCAACAGGCTCGCCACCTGTTACATGGGGACTTCACATATCTGGCGAATTGTTGGTGTTAACACTTCTGCCTACCCCTTCGGGGAAAAAGCGTGATGATCTTTTTCACGCTGTGTGCCGGTGGCTTGGAGAGAGGCCAATGTGCAGCCGGTACCCAAACAGGGCGATCGATCTGACCTATCCATGTCAGCTGATCCGATACCTGGAAGATCACTCCCTAATTAGCGATCGTCAGTATGGTTTCCGCCGGAAACGGTAGACGGGTGAGCTTTTGGCGTACTTGACGCATGTTTGGGGTGAAACAATTGACAGGCATGGCGAAACTTTGGCTATCAGCCTCGATATCGTTAAAGCCTTTGATCGGGTCTGGCACAAGCTCCCGGCGTGCGGACTATCCACTCAGCTCTATAACTGGATCGCTGGCATCTTCCACGAGCGTAAAATCCGTGTTCTGTGTGATGGATGCGCTTCATGGTTCGTGTCTGTGAATGCTGGCGTCTCTCAGGGGTCCGTATTATCCCCCACTCTGTTTCTCCTGCACATCAATGACATGACACGCCCACACTGACCTCTTTGCTCGCGTGTACTAAAAGATTTAGAGAATCATACTTTGCACGTACATCCAGAGCATGGAATTCCCTACCGGCACACGTGTTCCCTGCATCCTACAGCATAGGTTCCTTTAAAAGAGGCGTGAAAAGGCATCTTATAAGCCAGCAAGGTGGAGGTGGCTAGGTTTGCATCCTTTGGTGCTGCCCTAGCATCCTTCGCGTATCATTTACTACTTACCATCAGGTGGTGTTGAGTCATTTGCTGGGCTGATTATAAAAAAAGGTCCCTATAATCAAATTATGAACTTTTAACACTATCTGAACATACCTACAGGTCAATATAACAAAATTAACAAAGCATAAATAAATGTACATATTAACGCATGTACATACTGCTAGTATTTCACTGTGCCTCCGTGCTATGCGACTACCCGCACTGGTTAACGAAAACAACGGATAAAGAGCGAGTTTCATTTCCAAAAAGGTTTTTCACGAGCCAGCAACTCAAATTAAGGATTGTGTTTCATGCAACTTAATTAATTCGTTTACGAACTCACTAAAAATACTGATTGTAAGTTTAAAAAATACAAATACAGTTCTTGATAGGTACAGTTTACAGGGACTGCCTGTTTAGTTACTTCAAACTCACAAAAAAATTTATTCATCAGCAAAAAATCTCAGATCATTTACTTAAATGTAACACATAATTTTTTTCCGCGTTACTACACGGAAATCCGCTCTAACGACAAAATCAAGCAAGCCAAAAATTGGCATATGACAACAACAGCATTTTTGTTATTTACACGCTAATCGAAATGTGGTCAAAATCGCCCCAAGTCAATAATCATATAAAATATACATCGTAAAAAAAAAATCTGTATTAATTACACAATTATAGGTAATATTGCTGATTCTTAGCAAAAGAGAATATTTTATAAGAGAAGGGAAAAAATCGCAATGAAGACACTTCCAAGACGATATCTACAATCGTCAGATTAGATCAGACATCTACAGAACCATCAGATATTTTTAGAAAAAAAAAAACTTAAAATGTAATCTAATAATACGCGGTTCCAAAACTCGAGCCCATTGTGGTGTTATGAAAACGCAGAAAATCGTACTGCGAGCATCGCTTAGGCCCATTAGCGAGTGATACCTCGCTTGATAGATTGCCTGATAGATACGATCATCTGTGTACCCTCGTCATCCGACACGTCTAGACGACATGCCGATCGTGTCGTGAATGACCTTCGATTAAGGCGATTAGTAAGCTGGGAGCATTTTGGCTATTTATACTTTCTAGAGCAGGCGCTATAGGATATTGAGTGTGCAAAATATGAGGACCGCATTCTGTAAATAGTTTTGAACTCAGAAAAGCTCGCAGAAATTTCTGAATGTTGCTAGGAGATTTCTTGGTCCAATATTTTTTTCAATTCCCTTGGGATATCGAGTAAATTCATGTAAATCATTTTGAAACTTAGTGCTATAGTCACTTTTATTTAGTTTAAAAATACCTATTCAACGACATAGCTAGTAGATGGTGGTACCAGGATCTACACAAGTCGTATAACTTCTGTATTTAATAAAGAATTATTCTGAACGGATTAAATTTTTGAATTAGGCGCCATAGTAACTTTTATTAGGCTCAATGTTATCGATAGCTATACAGTGGAATTTATTAGAATTTGGGAAGGTAATTGAGACAGAGGCTTTGACACAACAACTATTTATTTTTTTCCTTAATATTTACATGTCACAAGGTGACGTAAAAAAGAGAAAGAATAATATAAAAATAAGTTTTCATTTGCTACGCAACACTCAATAATACCTTTCCAACGATGTTGTAACTGTATAACTTCCGCGGATTCGCTATAGTGCAATTTAGTATTATTTGCAAAAAATCAAAAACTGTCTGTTCCATTCAGAGATAATATACTCTTTTTTAAAAGTAATGAATTTTCATGTTCGGATCATGATGTACCGGAGATCTTTCCGAACATTCGAACTCTTCCCATTTGTAATATTTCTATTTATTTATTTATATAAGGAACAAACACAGGATTCTTAATAAAGTTCCTATAATCGCTGATTGACATTCTTTTCCATTAAGTAAATGTATTAATTTCAATACTGTGATATGATAAAGCATAATCGTACTATCTTATGTCTATACCTACGAGTATGAGTAGGCCATTATATTAAATTGCAGTGTTATAATCTCACAAGTATATGTGTTTATGGTATGTACTGTACATTCTGTTGCCAAAACATTACGTAGTCAAGTAGTATATTATTATTGTCTGAATAATTTGTTTTCATTAACAGCAACACTGCCTGATGGGCAGTCGACTTAATTAAACGGACTTAATTAAATTTTATTGAATATAAATTTATATTTTTAAAGTGTTCACATCGCTAAAAGTATAATTACAATATATTTAAGAAAATATATTACCTGCATTAATATGATATAATTGATATGAATCTCAAAAAAATTATTTAATCCAGTGAACTTTTATTTGAATTAAGCCTTCGATCTTTTTAAAAAATATAAAAGGTATGCAACATTTATAATACTGAATAGTTGTGTAATTGACAAGTCATTAGAAAAAATAATCATTTTGGCACATTGTTTCAAAAGAAATACTAAAAGGGAAAGAAATCAATACATCTTAACTACACACAATAATATCGGATGAGCTTTTTCGTACAGACATGTTACTGGTGACAATACAACACGGACTCTGTATTAATATACGTAAAGGTTCCAATAAACTTACATAAACAAGCGAAAAGAACCGATTTAGTATCTTGTCATTCAAAGGTCTTAGTAAAATGGTTGCTGCTGCGGCGTTAGGCACAAGTGAAGTCAAAACGACAAAGTACTAAAATCATGACATATTTTTGCCGTACTCTTATTGCAGCTTGGCACGTAAATGTGCCTCAAGTAGATTCTCTGGAAGCAATGCCTACATTATTTTGAGTTATTCTGATATCGTGTTTGCAGTTCGTGTGTAAAACTTTGTCGCATACAGTAAAACCAGTACCAATTGGAAACTTCGTTACGGCTTTCCTAATATAACTTTAAAGCATTTTACGTTTTCAGCTAAGTGCTCAAGTGTGAAGGAAATTTTTCTTTAACACAGTTTCATATTGCCTTTTGTGTCTTCAAGTTTTTGAACTAAAGTTGAACTTGTGTGTTGTGTTATACTAAAAATTAACACAACTGTAATGACTTGAACATACATTTTTTCCATTTGCAAAATATTGAAAAAATCACGCATTTTTTATAAATATTGTATCTTATATTATGTGTGTTATTTTCTATATATTCTGTAATTTTTGAACACCTTTCTAGTTAAACTGTAAAGAATGCATTTTTCACATTGGATTTTATATTCTGAAGTGTGAAGTAAAGTACCGCTCTTTTTTATTTAATAAGCTGTGTGTATCTAGAATATGGACTAAGTTGAACTAGTTATCAACGAACAAAGAAATTATAGTAAAGCTGAAGCTGTCAAGCTGTGCAAGTCCTGTACTTGGAGGCAATAAAGTTGCAACATCTGCGACCAATGTTTTAATATTACTAAACTTTGCAGCGGATAAACAGATAAAATCTAACTACTGTCGCACTCTGGGTATAAAACTTTAGAACAGCTTCACTTAACAACTGCTTGACATTAATTAAAGGTTCCATATCAGGAAACTGTTTTATAACTTTTAAGTTATGGATTTAAAAAATAAAATAGTCACTAATTTCATGTTCTAAGTTCTTTAATCTAAAGTTCCTCGTATTAAGTTAGATATGATGTTTTTTCTTATGAATCATTTCTTTATTATCTTGATGTTTTTTTTATGAACTTCATAGTATCAAAAACAATATATGAACGTAGGTATCATCACGCCGGATTTTCAAGAGGTAGTTCAAGGTAGGCAGATAGAAAACATCTGCAGTTTTCCTGAAACCAATGAATATCTGGGTCCCTTCCATACACCGAGGGCGTGCCTATCGCCAAAAACAAACATCTCAGAATGCACCAAAATTGGATTTTAGACATTGGTGGTGTTGACTGCAATTTACATATTTATAAAAAAAATATAGTAAAGACATTTAGAATGTAGTACCTGAACATCTTAAAATCGCATCAATTATGTAGTTTTTATCAAGAACTCGTGTAAAAGTTTCTACATCGTGTTTACTTGTTTATATTTAGATATTTAATTCAGATAGTTTTTTTTTGTAATAGAATTTTAAAGCCGTTTGGTTTGTTTTATTTTACATACTTTAAAAGAAACACTACACGCTGAGGGTGGCCAGGGGAATAATTCTTCATATTCTAATTGAGCTTATTTTCGATTGGTTATCAATTATGCTATACTGCAGGTATTGGACTAGAAATAAAATTTATCATTACCAGTCCCTGAAATTTCCTCGAGTAGTCCGAAGTAGACATGAAGTTACATGCAACGTACTTCCATTATTTCACAAATCGAATGGGATTCGAATGCAGTCAGTTTGTCCATTAAATAAAGAGAATCTTGTCGTTTCTGTTTTGTATAATTTTTTTAAGCAAAATTTAATTCTTGAAGAATTAAGAAATGTCAAGTGTACCTATAAAATTTCAAGGAGTTCCCTCGAATTCTCCAGGATTTGATCATCAGATCCTTGCCCGATGACTATGGCACCACCACCGAATTATACTCTTTCAAACAAAAACAAGAATTTTCCGAACCGGTTCAGGCTCTTCGAGTAATCGGGGAACTCTCTTCTTCTTCTTGCCCTTTTCCCACTCTAGGTGGTGTCAGAAAAACATGTCTTCTTCTTCCATTCTCCTCTGTCACTCGTCTGTGTTCGAGTACTCGGGGAACATACATAAAAAATTACTCAGACGAAGTGAGAACCTCCTCCTTTTTTGAAGTCGGTGTTAATAAATTTAAAAATAAGGTATTTTCAAATATTTTAAAATAGTGAAACATTAATTTAAACATATTATTTTTTCAAAAAGAATGTTCAAACTGCTTTGTGGCAAACAAAGGAAGCAAGTGACTATAGCGCTAAGTAGCATGTCGTAAAAGGCGACTAAGGGCGTATTGGGTACTGGGTCTGTGATTGTGTAGGCGATGAGCTAGCCACTTGTTACTACTCTTTCACGATTTTTCATCTGACCAAACCCAATTTTTGTATGGCTAAATGTGGTCTTAAGAAACACAGTGCTCTTTGGACTCTGCGTACCCCTTCTGGGATTAAAGGCGTGATTTTATGTATGTATGTATGTATTCTTATACATAAAAAAATCCTTTGTGGAATTACTTTTCGTGGTTACTTTCTTGTGTATGCAAACGATATGACTATTATAGTACTTAGTCATTCTAAGCTTTATAGGACATTATTTGTTTTCGAAGCTCTAGACTCTAGTGATGTTAAAATGATAAGGTACTTTATAGTTCCGATATAAAGTACATGATATTCTATTTTGTCTGAGTAGAGTAACGACCTCTTTTCCCCAATCCCACACTGTCTGGTCCGCATGCCTAATTTCCCAGCCGTCGCCAAGGAGTCTGGAAACATTTCGGATGGTTAAGTAGCGTCGGCATAAATCAGGTCACCGCACTACGCAGATCCATCTTCGACTTGTCATTGCTCCATGGATTTCCATAGGCAAACTCATTATGATTGGATATTTCTTGGATTTAGTACCTACTTAATAATTTATGGTTCTTTTAATTTTTCTTTACGAACTTTTGAGAAACAAAGAAATGTTATAAGTTTTGAAAAGTTTTCAAATACATACATACATGTTGTGAAGTTCTAAGTCCTCGTCTTTTATGACACCCAAGGGAAGAGGTGGGTTGGCAGTATTCTCAAACCATCCTCTCATTCATCGTTTTCTTTTCAAAACAAATGATATTTGTAATGTTTTTTTTCTTGGCCCTGAACTGGTAGACGCACATGGCTCATTCTCCAGCTTCACAGTTTTTTTGGGGATGGCGAGAACTTGATGGGTCCTCAAGTCTGCAGTACTGGCCACTGAGGGATGCTTATCCTATTTCTCACACGGTCAACCCACCGCTTGGTTGGTCTTCCTCTCATTCTTCTCTCTCTTATTTGTTCATATCCATGCTGACCATTTTTCTAGGTACATTCTTATTCAGAACATGTCCGTACCACATTATCCTTTTTATTCTCTTCCTTTCAGTGATTACAACTGATTTAAAATTTCATATTGTATATTCATTATTAACATTAAATATATCAGTCCATGTCAATTGACAAAAAAAAATTAAAAAAAAATATTCTCAGACATTGACACCTATCAACTAGTCCCATTTTAAGCAACTAAATGCTGCTTGTGTTACGGATACTAGATAACGGACAAATATATTTAATAGATAAATACATATAAATATCCTGAATATCCTGAATATATATGTATATATACATATATATAAACATCCAAGACTGGAAGAACAAATGTCTGAAAATTCATCACCTAAACACTTGCCCTCCACTGGGGATCGAATACAAAAGTACTTACTTATTTTAAATGCTAGTTGTGTTTGGTATGAGAATTTATAGGCCATCAAAACCATCCATAATTATGGTATACTTACAGTTAATGAAACCTATTTATTCTCAAATTATTGATTATATCATTAGATACTAATATCACAAAAACTGGATTTCAAGTAATCCTATCGGAAAACTAACTTCGAAATACTAGGACTTTATCAAAACATCGGTGGGAACTGCAATTATTCTTGATTTGTCGTAGTTATTGTGTAGTCCTCAGCCTATATACGTCCTACTCTACAGGCCTTCCTCATGTAGAAACACATGAGGAGTATGGACCGTAACACCTCGTTATCACCTCCCATATAAGGTGTTCGTGGAAGGTCAGCGTCTGGGATCACCTATCATAGGTGGTCCAACATTTTGCTGAGCAGATGCTTTTTTGGTCACTCATCAATTTGTATTGTGCTTTAAAAACTGTATGTTGAATATTCATTGTAACACCTAATAAACAATTTTCTTTCTTTCCTTCTTTAACCACACTAGCCCAATGCGGGTTGGTGGGTAGAAACGGTCACAAATGTGACCGGGACCAACGGCTTAACGTGCCTTCCGAAGCACGGAGGAGCTCGAGATCACAAAGTCTAGGTCATTCACGGCGTGACCATGGCGAAGGTAGCTTTGTTTTCGATCGAAGCCAGAGCGCACTGACCACTACGCCACCGAGCTCTTATTATCGAGTTATTGTGTGATATCTGTAAAAAGACAAAAAATATCTTGCACTGCTTCTTTTGCAACAGGAACCAACATCTTAACCTCTCAATGGCCACAGAATAAGACACAATAGAAAATTACATATAAAACAGAAACATATAACTTGATGACCTCCGTGGTTGAGTGGTCTGTATGCCGGTCTCAAGGTGTCCCCATCTCGAGAGGTTCTGGGTTCGATCCCCGGTGGGGGCAAATGTTTGGGTGATGAATTTTCAGGCATTTGTTCTGCAGTCTTGGATATTTATATATATATATATTCAGGATATTTATATGTATTTATCTATTAAATATATTTATCCGTCATCTAGTGTCCGTAACACAAGAGGCATTAGTTGCCTAAAATGGGGCTAGTTGATAGGTGTGAATGTTTGAAGATGTTAATTATTTATTTGTATATTGTTCACGAACGCCGGCGTTCGATAGCCTTCAAGGGATTTACGTGCCTTTTGAGGTAAATAACTCAAAATTATAAAGCTTTGGTCAATAAGTCGGGCAGGCGGCCTTTATTCTAAAGGCTTCAAGTAGAGCTATGATCTGGGATCAACCATCCACGTGTTCGAGCTTCGAACTAATACACTAACGAGTTATAAAATAGATGTTTAATACATTAGAAAATATTCTAATCAATGGAAAGGCACATACTTAGCATTTGTAGGGGAGTCATGTAACGTCTCGATGCCGGACTTCTATAGTAGAAGACTCAAACATTATTTATAGTTGAACATTCTACCTTTTTTGCTGACGAAGAGGAGTCCATTTACTTGCCTACCGCTGCGGTAAGCGTATATCAATATCACATAATAATAACGGGTTGTCGTTTCATTGAACAAATGTTATGTTATTAATACGAGTAGTTATTATGAAACGCTAGCCCGGCCTCGGTGAGATAGGGACGCCTACGCACCGATCGATCTCGAGGAAATAGGACTGCTGCATATAGTATAAAATGTGGGCACTCGAATGATATATTTTTTTGAATTTTCTGGTGTAATTTATTATAAATACATTAATATTAACGGTAAAGAATATAAAACATAAGAACCACGACATTACCAAGTTTTGATTATATCTATAATTTTTAAAGTAATTTGTAATTATAAAGTGGGACTGCGATAGCAGGTACAGTCACGAGCTTACTCGTATACACGAGTATGTTAGTATTTTAAAACTTTGTAAATATTACATATTAGTGTCTAGTCTAGTGCAAATAAACATACATATAACGTAATTACAACTATTATCCCCTAAAGGTTAGTCAGAGACTAGGTAAAAGCACTGCAAAAGCAGTCCATTGCTATAGTCCGCGCTCCACCAAGCAGTGACTGCACTCAGCGTGACAGGGCGATGAGCCCGTCGCCGCTATAAGCTATTGGATGGTTGTGCAGTTCAGAATAATGTATTAAAATGGGTAAATCTGGTCTGGACATGGATACTGTCAGGCATAATAAAAAATCGACGGATAAAATTGTAGCCAGGGAGTCTAGGTGGACAAAATGCCGTTTTACATAAATGTTTGTCAGTAAAGGAATAAAAATATGTGTTAAAAGTTTTAAGAGATTAAAAAATTGCAAAATTTAGATTACTAGCGTGCAGTGCAGCAAAAACACAAGTTTTATTTGATTTTGAAAAATCACTGCCAGATACAAAAAAATACTCGTTCACACCCATCAACTAAGCCTTCGCGCCTGTAATAAGGACATCAGATGACGGAAAACAAACCTCTCGACAATCAATATACGTTGTAGATATAACATTTGCAGAGTGCAGTTTGGTCTAACTTATGTATTCCGATGGGTGAAACTAGGGCATAATAATAATATGATAGTTTATCGCCGTGACGTCATCTGATGCTACGAAGGGCGATTGGCAATTCACTCAAATTTTACATAAAATCGATAAAATATTCATATATGCCTGTTACAAGGATAAAAGCTCTAGCTTCTGGAATCAGCGTTTTGTTGACGGCTAGAAAGTTACTAAAGAAGAACAAATACTTAGATAGATTACAGTTTTTTTAGTATCTTATTTTGATAAAGGGACTAAGTACTAGGGACTACTTAGTAAGTTTATAGCTCTTTATAGTGTTTATATTTATAATAAGATACAATATTTGTTTATTAGCTTACTACACCTTTCAATTACTTAGTTAACGAAATAAATTAACAGGTTTGACGTTCTTTTGTGGGAAAATTTGAAATTATAAAATACTTGTTGCTCTTAATTTGCCAGACTTAAGGTGATATTTCCACCAGAGTGGCGAGATAATAATACGGTAATAAGTAGCAATGAACAACAATAAATTGTTCTTCGATTCAGAAGGTAAAAAACTGTGTTGTTTACAGAATATGAGCGGTTACGGCGGCGGTATGTCAGGCGGTGATACCGACGCGCTCTCGCGGCGGCTGCGCGATGCTGAGCGCGCGCGCGCCGACGCCGAGCGCGCACACGCCGACGCGCTCGCACAGCTGCGCGGCGCGCAGCGTTCGCCCATCGACGCGCACAACGTGGAACAGCTGCAGTCGCGCGCCAGGGAGTTGGAGAAAAAGGTTGGTACCATATTAACATATACAGGCAAACATTAACTATCCAAAAACTACTCGATATCGGCCGATCTTTAACGGCTACTCGTAGTAAGAAAGATAGAATGCAATTACTTGTATCAGATATAGTTTTTCGGTGTAGATCTTTTGATTAAAATTTTGAAACTTTATTAGTAAGTAATTTAAATAAAAATATAGATAGAACGATTTATTGCATTACAATTACAAAATTATTGACCTTACATGATAATGTCGAATTTTTTACACCAGGCGGCATTGGAGACGGTTCGGTGCGAAGAGCTTCAGTTGGAATTATCATCAGCGTTGCGAGCGCGGGGAGCGACGTCTGGCGCGTGGTCGGCGCCGCCCACGCAGCCCGCCTCCGAGATCGAACGCATCATGGCCAAGATCGAGCAGGACAACCGCATCCTCGCAGAGCTGGAGCACACTAGATCCACGACGCATGGTACGCTGTCATATCATCGCGTTCCAATCCACCATACAGTGGCAAAAGGCAAGACAGCTTATTTTTTTGAGAATCAAGCCGCACATTCAGACCCAGCACTTTCCAGCACTTTTGTAACGCTATGGAACCAAACATCAGTGTTCGTGGTTTTAGAAGCAAGTGTACCGCAGTGTACTTTATGACTTTATTTATCACCACTTTGTTAACCAACACTCTCATTGTAAATGTTTGTTGTTGTTTTACCCGCCATTGTAACTTGACATACCAATAACATTCAATATGTACGATAAAGTTAAATTGAAATTAAATGTGATATTTTTCCACAGGAATGCAATCAAGTGGATCTAATCAAGGCTTAGTGGGAGAGTTCCATTCACCGACGCCGTCGCCACTGCCTCACTCGTACGGCACCTCGTCAGGGCACGCGGCTATCTGCCAGAGCAATACGATGCCCACCCTGTCGTCGTTACACGCCACCGGGGGCCAGTTCACCGCACCCAGCTCCAATAGCGTAGCATACTCTATGAGCGCACACAACCCCACCTCGTATTCCAATCCCGTAGGAGCATATTCCACTAATTCTTATTTGTCAAACGCCCATCAAGTTACTTTCACGAATCCAGTTACAGCACCTTTAGTTAACAACATAAGCCAAATTTCAAGTACTTTAGCTGGATTGCAAAGCAATCTACAGAATTTAACAGGTAACGTGTCAGGCATGAACCTGGGCGGAGGATTGACAGGATCCGGAATAACAGGAAACATCTCGGGGACTGGACTCACGCACTTGAATAATGCACAGACCAGTTTATCAGGTGGATTAACTAGCACACTTAGTGGAATACAGTCCTCGTTGGCTGGTGCTCTATCAAATCCTCTTTCTAATATTACTGGAGGGACTCAACTTGGCACTTTGAATACAAGTCTGACTGCTACAAATGCATACGGCACTGGTACATATACGAATCCGTTGCTTTCTAGTGGATTAGGAACTAATGCGATGAATATAAAGCTTAAACCCCTAGACGAAATTGATCTCGGTCTAGGAAGGTACGGTACTACGACGACTGGAGTAGGAAGAGTGGCCACACCAGTGACTCCACACCAGCCTTCATGGAGCTTAGGATTAGATAGTCAATTTGGACCTGATAGAATATCGGGGATCGATACGGGATTCAGCCACGATCGGAATCAACGTGCTTTGTCTAGAATCATGCCTAATGCTACAATAGACTTAGATGGTGAGTACAGTCACTGATAACCCAGTTATTAATTTTAATACAGTAGACTTGTAATACAGTAGACAGTAACCTGAACATTTGTTTGCAGTTCGAAACACACATTTTATGAATGGAGGAGCTTCAAATGAGCCTCAAGTAGACATGCTAGATATTCCTGGCAAAGGACGTTGTTGTGTATACATTGCCCGGTTCTCATATGATCCACCTGAGTAAGTGTGATTCCTTTATGGATATTAGGTATCGTTGAGAAAAAATAATAACTAAGTTTGTTATCTTTGTCATTTAGAATCGAATCAGCTGAAGGGGAATTATCAATATGTGCCGGAGACTACTTATTGGTGTGGGGTCCACCAGACCCTAATGCCGCGATGTTAGATGCAGAGCTGCTGGACGGAAGAAGGGGGCTAGTGCCAGCAAACTTCGTACAAAGACTAGTTGGAGATGACCTATTAGAATTTCATCAGGTTGGTATCAATTTAATTTATCTATTTCAGGGAATTTGCAGATTTTTAACTTTATAATGTTAATCTATTTCGGTTCATGTCTTACTACTACTGATATTTGTATTTTAAGTACAAATTCACAGCACAATGTACATCGGATACCAACACAACGTCTAATTGACCAAGTATGTTATTTCTAATAGAAATAATATCTGAGGACAGCTTTTCATTAGAATTCTTTGTAACGTCATCAACACGCAGTACTATACATCAACATATATCAATCATTATTAGTGGATAGTGCCATTTGCTTTAAGTTTTACGCCATTTGCATAGCTAACAAGCCCCATAGAATTAAATTAACACAGTTATGAGGTAAGGCTTTACAGCTTAATAGCAGACGTTAGCTGGACTTACTGGCAATATGCTATTAACCAACTGTTAGGTACATCGAGCTGATAACTTAGATCATATAGATATACTCATATTCAACACTATATTAAATAAAGACAAGTCAGATCAAGACAGGTATGTATAGTTTATAATACGTTCATTTTCAACGAACTAACCTTCTTCACACAAAAAACACCGGAATAAACCGAACACATTTAAGTTTTATGTAGGTATGCCGTGACAGTTACAATTCTTTATAAGAATTATTCCGAACTGTCACCCTGCTTTGACTCCTTGGGATGACAGATCAAACAAAAATGTTGGATCTGTCCCCCTTTTAATGATCAGAACGAAGAAAAAAAATTGGTCTGTCCTCCAGACCGAAGTTTTATTTGTCTTGTCACCCCAAGGTGACAAAGTACGGTAACAGTTTGGAATAATTTCTTTTAAAGGCCATTTCATATGATTGGGAAAAAACATTTACAGTTACTTTTTAAAATTAAAATTATAAACGAACTAGCTGAATTGTGATGTGTTATATTATAGTAAATTGTCAAATTAAAAGTATAAATGGAGACATAAAGGGTAAAGACAGACTTGTTCACAGGCGGTGGTTGCGACCCTGCGTGACGTAGACGAATCTGCGACCACAGCGGTCAGTGACCTTTCCCTGAGCCGAGACGTGGCGCGCCTCAGTGAGGTAGCAGACATCAGCGAAGGCCCTGAAGACGACGACAATGGTAAGCAAATCATCTTCATTGAACCGGCACGATTAGACAATACAAATTCAATTATAGACCTACAAACATAGAGATCGCTTAAATAGATGCGCGAATTAGTTTAGATTTAAAAGTTAGCTAACTGGACTGCCGAGTAAGTTTGTTTTTGTAATTATTAACAAATTTAAATTTCTCTCCAAAATTATGGCCACATTTTATTATTTTATAAAAAATGCATGCTCAGGCGCAATTATTGCACCTCTCAGCTTGAGATCACGTTTTAAAATTCCAAAGAAAAGTTCTATCAAAATGTTACATTTACCATTTTCATTGAAACTGTAGTAATAGATTCTATAGTATTACCTTTATCCTTTCCTATGTCCCGTCCTGTTGGACTTCGCTGCACGCTTCGCATATCACTCGCACTTCGCCTGCCTGGCCGCTCCTTGCGATCAACCCTCGGACCTGAACAGCCGAGCTGTTTTTCTCGTCGCTAGTGCCGGCGCCGCGGCAGCTGACCTTGGAGAGGCAGTTGAACAAGTCGGTGCTGATTGGCTGGACGGCTCCCGAGGGCGTGCAGCAGGCCAGCATCGAGAGCTACCACGTGTACGTCGACGGGGTCCTCAAGACTACAGTTAAAGCCACCGAGCGCACACGAGCATTAGTCGAAGGAGTCGACTCAAATAGGGTGAGCACTAGCTGTTTCTGTTGGTGTTATAGGTCTTTTCACCTAAGATGATTCTGTGACAGCTTCTTGTGAGCTGTCCATGTAAGCTTCAGGTCTCTTTCTAACGTGATATATATAGTCTTGTTGTCACCGAGCTCATCAGTGAAATAGATTATAGTTCCATATTCATTTACGTCGCCCTAGTTATCAGTCACCCCTCTCCTCATTACAGCACATGTTAATTTAGTTCAAAATCACTATTTGCTTCTAGTTGAAACAAATGTTTTACCAAAATTTTGTTTGATTAATGTTGTAGATAATAATTCGTCATACAATCGAGTAACGCTGATCTTTTTTTAATCATGGATAGATTTACATTAGATTGTGAAATTGATACTTATAAAATAGCCAATATTAAAAATCATAAGCTAATCAATAATTTGAAAAATAATGTTATAAAATTTAAAACAAAACCCTTTATGCACTTTAACCCATTAGTGTATTTTGTGCCTTTACTGTGATTTGGTTTGAGCATTATCACAAGTAACATAATCTTATATCCAAATATCACTGTATTTTGACATAAAATCTAATTTCCAAAAAACCTTTCAAAGCCCCATCGAATCAGCGTGCGTTCGGTCACTGTGACCCGCCGAACGTCCCGTGATGCCGCGTGCACCATGGTGATCGGACGGGACACCGCCAACATGGGCCCAACGTGCGTAAGGGCCACAGGGGTCACCTGCTCCCAAGCTGTCATCTCTTGGCTACCAGCTAACTCCAACCACCAGCATGTCGTCTGCGTCAATAACGTTGAAGTAAGGACCATTAATTACAAGAACTTAAAAATAAAATCAATTTTAGGTTCAGATTTAAAAATATTGAACTTTTTGTAGGTTCGAACTGTAAAACCTGGTGTTTATCGTCACACTATAACTGGGCTGTCACCAAGCACCCAGTACAGGGTGACGGTAAGAGCAAAACATCTGAGAGCAGGGCCTCCCTCTGGAATAACAATAGAAGAGGCTCCGGGTGCCTACACAGACTTCAGAACTCTGCCCAAAGGTTTACCGGACCCACCTAATGAAATCATGGTAAGTTACTAAGAGAATATTGACAAAGTAGCATGGTGGAACAAAGCATGCCTTTACAATTACACTTACCTTACAGTACCTCGCTCGCAGACTCCTACATTACTTTTTTGAAATTTTTTACACATTCACAATGTGTCAAATAAATGCTCGTAACGTTACAAGAACTGCTTAAACTGAAGATTCCCAACCTACTTACAATGAGCCTCTCAGCACACGCACTTGAAGATAGCTTTCTAACGCTTCACCAAGTGTGTGATCATGAATCCTTACATGTAAATTACTCACGATACTAAAACACCCCTATCCCTTTAAATAATATCACGACCTCGACGCACACAGCACCTCCGACAATCTTGAGGAAGTCGCGGCAATCATAACCATAAATCCAGCTCCAGGATTAAAATTATATTGACCAACCCCAAACGTTCACCTTGTGGCTAGATTAGCAATCCCACTTTTGTGTTTATTGATCCACCTACCTTTTGGCCTTAGTGCCCAAAAGTGTCGAAACCCAATTGGCTAGCGTGATATGCATTTGGCTGGATTCTTGGTGGTGATTGGTGCGGTGTCGCAGGTGGAAGCGGGACCCCAGGACGGCACACTGCTCGTGACCTGGCAACCGGTGCTTCGCCCGCCCGCGTCGGGGCCCGTCACTGGGTACGCTGTCTATGCTGACGGCAAGAAAGTGACGGACGTGGATTCCCCCACTGGTGACCACGCGCTCATCGATATCGGGAAACTGATCGGCCTCAATCCTAAGTGTGTCACAGTAAGTATGGTTGTATGGAGCTTCATTTGGCTGTAGACCGCTACTTTCGCATAATAAAGCATTGTTTATGATCTAACAATGTCCTCTATTTAACCAGAATTCCTAGTTATAGTTGCAAGTAGGTTACGAACAACAGCGGCAATACTGCGGACAAATGGTATAACTTTTTATATTTTCAGGTTCGTACAAAGTCACGGGATAGTCAGTCAAGTGACAGTGCCCCTACGCCTATTCCTCCGGCTGTTCTCCGCGGGGTAGTGTCAAGGATGCCCCGAGGCCCGGGCCCAGGGCCCAATCAGGTTGCGCCCGGTTACAGAGGCCCTATCCAAAGGCCACAGCCTTACCAGCAACAGCAACAAGTGATAGAACATGACGAAAACTTATCCGATAAAGAAATTTTCCCAACAGCCAATCGACACGACCAGCACGCTGCTCAGGTGACCACTCTCCCTGTTTATCATCATTGTATGTGTCACTAAATGAAATTTGATTGATATTGATTTATTCAATATTAAATTGTCAATTTAATCAATAACAATCAAACCACATAACTAGTTTGGTGTTAAATATTAAAGTTAAATGTTCATTAACCTACCTATCAGAGCAACTTCATTCATTCATTTTAATTTTCCGACTGAAATGGTATAAAAAAAATATAAATAGAAATCATTTAAGGAAAAAATATATGTTGATCGGCACAGCACTTTGTCTATACATACATATGTTTGTTCGCAAATCAGTGTTGTATATTATATGTGTTAATTCAGATTTCATTTCGCCAGTATGTTTCTTTGAATCGTTAATTATTACGAGCTTCACATTTTATTTTTTCTATGATGATTCTTCGTCTGTGTCTTCTTAGCTACTATCATTATAATGATCAGTGTCATATGCTCTTTTCTGGCGTGTCAAACGATCTGTTGTCATACGGAATGTGTAATGGTGTCTGAAAACTATATTATGTTTTTTTTTCTATAATCCAAAATTGATCCTAGTATAAACACAGATAGTTTGTCACGTGTTATCGGTGTTGCAAACTGCACTCTTTATACTCTCTTCTGTGGTTCTGTCGCTGGCATCTTCCAATGTCCAGTAGTTCTCTGCCGAGCGGTTCACGACACGACCACCCGCGCCATCGACTGTTGCTATGCACTCGGCTCGATCGTTCAAAATTAAATGCATACTGCTTGCGACTAGATTGTAGTCTCTAGTGCTATTGGCCGATACCCAAAACAACGCACGACACCTTACAAATATACAACCTGGAACAAATAAAGAGCTTGTAATTTGTGACACAGACTATACCGCCATGGAGCTCATGAGTTGAATCATTCCACCTAGCCTAACCTTACCTCGCTCTCTCACATAACTGTTATACACCTTTCCATAGCCTACGAGCGGATTCGGCACAGGCCTCCTAAAGAGTATATTCGACAAAATAACCCCTTCGGTAAGGAATTTTAACACGTCTTATCATATATTTTTTTATTTCTTTTTGGAGTTTTATAAACACACCTTTTGTTTAGCGTTCATGGATTTTGTTATTTTTGAGAGTGTTTTGTGTTATTAGTTACATAATATTTGGTTTTAATTTAAATTATATACACAGTGTGCCCGTATTCTACGTATAAATAATAATGTAGACATTAATCAGCATATGAAAACAAATTTAATTTGAGTATGCTTTTATACATATATACCTATGAAAGTAGACAAGAAAATCAGTAGAAGACATAATAGCTAAGTTATGCCTATTTTCTTCCATCAAAGGCCTTTTGTTTAATAATGGTTATTATAAAGATATAATACAGAATAGTATCTATGATATTTACTGCATATAGAAGTACTGTTAGAATACTATAGGTACCGTGAGATAAGTAACAATTGAGCGTTGGTCTAGAGTAATTGTTAGAATACTTAAATCATAGCTTTATATAACAGAAATAGGCAATAGAGAGTACATACAACAAATATAGATATTTCAAACTAATTGCTGACAGTCATATATCAATTTACCCCATCAACATATCATTACACAAAATCATTTTAAATCATGGGTCAATAATCAGCAAGGTCGCACAGCAATGTATTTCAAATAGGATCTTCAGTATCAAGAGTATTGTTAATATTACCACGGCAGTGAACTTTCATTTCCACTTAAGCTTTCATATAAATGCGGCTTCACTTGCTCTGCCTGTCTACATACTATGTGATTACTTTCGAGTACTATTGTGGTAACTACTCTATCTACAGCTTGTACTCGTTTGCTTCCTATAATTGTGTTGACAATAACAAACGCTTGATATCCTTGCAATAGAATAATGTCACTTACCAAGAAGAAAAGCTGTTCATGCGATCACCAAATGAAGATGTGTTATTATCATTTTTGATTCAGCATCGACCATCCCGCCAGCACTCCCATTTTCACTTTGTTTTGTCTTGTTTGAACGAAATTGTTATATGCTAAAATATTGAATGACCGTGTGGTAGCAATCTGGAATACCGGCCATCGAAATCACTAAAGAGGGCGCCGCGGAGCTGGGTAGCGAGGACGAGGACTCGACGCGCCGCCGCTCGCAGGTCTGCGATCTCTCCTAGCTGTCATCGATGTGCTCTCCATGTGCTAGCACTATTCACTATGCTCTCTCTCTCTCTCTTTCAACTTTGTGCGGACTTTCTCCCGATCACGAGTTTCCACTTCTCGGTGTTCTGTGTTGTCATCTTCACTTACTGTACCGTCCTCGATGTCCGACGCCACACACTCGACACAGGTTCACGCGTTCCGTACACGTCCAGGTTTTGATACACGAAGCACTAACTCACGTTACCCCAGGGTACAGGTAGTCGAAACATGTTTAGGTCCCTACAAAGCACTCGATACAGATCATTCACTCGAGCATGTTCAGCGCGTGTTGTATGATTGTTCCTGCATGTTGTCTTGGCTTCGACGCGTACACTCAATACTCCCTCACACACTATCGAATTGACTTGATATGATTTATTAGTACGGATAAAACCAGAAAATAAACTTGATCGATAAGTATAAAACCTGTCACTATTTTGAGAAGTTCTAATTGATTGTGAATTTTATTTCTACGTTAATAAATGCTGAACAGCACTTTTGGAACCAACTATTATAACTATCTGCTATGAATGACGTGGTTTCAAGTAACGCTGCACGCTAGCTTTCGTTGTGCATGGGGGTTGACTAGAGCTACAACGGAATGTCTTATTTATTTACGTCCGAGGAGCAGGTAAAATTTTTATTGCTTGAGCAGCGCCAATGAGGAGGTTTTGGCTATGAGCTTTTAATTGCTGTTGGAGTTTTTATGGAAAATCTAACCTTATTAATGTGTTGGTTCGTACGGACGTCAGCAGCAACCGTCCCAACCAACGCAAGCGTCGCAGCAGCCATCGGGTCAGCCGTACCCGAGTACACAAGCCTTCCATGGCACGCAGCAACCCCCGTACCCAGCCGGCCCGTTCCCAAGTAGCCAGCCGCCGTACCCCGGCCAGCCGCAGCCGTACCAGAACCCGCCGCCACGGAACCATCTCGAAAGAGGCCGCCCTCCTAACCCCCATCAGGTTAATTTCCTCTATTTTTGTCTTGTTACTTACTCCTGCATGTTTCCATAGAACTATAAGAATTTATTTCCGTATGAAACCTATGATGGATTTAGAATCAAGTAATAAAATAAATCCTATATTTTCAATCATAAAAATCATCTTTGGCAATATTGGACTTTGATTGGCTGATTTGATACGAGTTTATATTTGTCCCATTTTTAATATCAAATATACTCGTACTATATTTGATATTAAAAATAGGCCAAAATATACATGTTTATACATTTTTATAAACTCCGCGCGCCCACTCTGAGCCCCCAGAGTCACCTCTAAAACTATCTAATGATTTTTTGTCTAGGAAGGTTGTAAACCAATCAGATCAATTTGATGTATGTTGACGATGATGATGGTTAATTACTAATACAGACCGATGTTAACATACCTTTTCCACTTCCAGCAACAACAGCAACAAGCCAACCTCCAGTTCGGGCCCCGGGGCGCACCCCCCGCGCCCCGGGGCCCGCAGGCCGGCCCGCGCCACCCGCAGCAGCCCCACCAGCAGTCCAAGCGGAGTCGCTACTTCATCGCGCTCTTCGACTATGACCCGGCGACCATGAGCCCCAATCCAGAGAGCTGTGATGAGGAGCTGCCGTTTAGTGAAGGTGACACCATCAAGGTGAGCCCAGATTACTAAATCTAGCAATAAGAGCATCCAGCCTACCAGCAGCGCAAGCGGAGTCGCTACTTTATCGCGCTCTTTGACTACAACCCGGTGACCATGAGCCCCAACCTGGAGAGCTGTGATGAAGAACTGCCGTATAGTGAAGGTGGTCAAGGCTAGCAAATTATTACTTCCAGCAGCAACAGCAACAAGCCAACCTCTAAATGATTGTCGTATAGTTTAGTTTCCTATCAAATCTCATACTAGGGACACGATTTGAAAAGTGAGATAGGCACTGATAAGATTATGCCAAGTCTTATGCACAGGTTGGAAACTATTAACTACAGCACATTTAATTGTTAATTACATGAAATTCAAGTTGAATTTTGACAAGTTGGGATTTTCTTTCGGCGAAATATATATATTTTTAAGATTCATTGAGAATAATTTGAGTTTCTTTACCAAAATCTCACCTGATAAAGATCGTTGTGGTCTCCCACCACAATAATAAGGTATACTTATGTACGTACTAACAGTATGTTAAAATTATATCAAAATGTCTTTACGGTTATGAACGGTTAGCATAGTTTTTGACGTTCACAAGTGTTTTGTAAAATGCCTAAAGTGAATTTTGAAAATATTGAATTTTGTCCTAGGTATGGGGAGACAAAGACGCCGACGGCTTCTACTGGGGCGAGTGCCGCGGGCGGCGGGGGTACGTCCCGCACAATATGGTGATGGAGGTCTCGGAGCAGGAGGTGACGGGGCAGGCAGCGGCGAAGCCCCGCGACCGCTGGACCGACGCCTACGCCAACCAGCCAGTCCGCAGGATGGTGGCTCTCTACGACTACGATCCTCAGGAACTGAGTCCTAATGTTGATGCTGATGTGAGTATTAATCTATCAAAAGTTACGAAACAAGACAATAAGTTAAGATATGATCCGGCTCGAAGGAACAAATTATAGTAAGATGAGGTGGACTGTATTTATTTAAAATACCGGGTGTCCCACGACCATGCCACATGGAGGGAAAGTATATTAAATATTGGAGGTAAGATGTTTTACTGAAAGAAGACCTATTAGTAAATACTTTGAAATGATAAAGTTAGTTATAGGAAACACGGCAAAGTCAGACCAAATTTTCCTGAAGAAAACTTGAATAAAATTTTAATTTCATAATCTTCCTTTCATTGAAGATGCTATGTTCCTTAGGAAACAAAAAAATCCTTATGATTAGCCCTTTCGACAGTTATCATAAAATACATGGTTTTTTTTTCACATTTCGCGAGTTCAATTCCCGGTAGAGGCAGGCGATTTTAAATAAATCTATGAATGCAGTTCCACTTATTATAAAAAATAAGATGATGTCTTCTTTCAGTAAAACATCCTACCTTAAATATTTAATATACTTTCCCTCCATGTAGCATCTTAGTAGGACAGTCTGTATAGTTACCACAAGCGCAAATAACAACGAATTATTGGTTGATTGACAAATAATTAGCAAAGACTTGGATAGAATTTTATAGATGTATTATATTAGATGATATATGTCTTCATCCCGGTGGGCTAGGCAGAGATTACAACCTTGCTACGATGGATCAAAATATGCATGCACCCTGAAGTGATTGAATTGTCAGCAGAAACTGTCAGTGAAACAAAGATAGTACTAAAATCCAATTTATTTTACATTACAGGCGGAGTTAAGTTTTCAAACGGGGCAAATAATACACGTATACGGAGAGATGGACGACGACGGGTTCTACATGGCGGAGATTGACGGCGTGCGCGGCCTGGTGCCCAGCAACTTCCTCACCGACGCCAACGATCAGTACGCCGTGGGACAGACCAGTCAAGGTACACCAGAATACTTACCTCATCTCAACGCCACTGCCAACATTTTCTGCATGAATAAATTTTGTTCACTTGTGTGATTTTGATAATGTGTATTTTTTTCTGCCAACGTATACTTTGTAGAGGTCATAATTTGTATTTTGTTCTTCATAGGCGCAGGCATGGGTGGGCGGAACCCGGGTAACATAGCGGCGGTGATGGTGGCGGGCGGAGCGGGGCGTGGGCGCGGCGCGGCGCCGCCGGGGCCCGGAGCTCGCGGCCCGCCGCCCCCTCCCCGCGACAACGTCGCGCCCGCGCCCCGCAACCATCTCCGCAAGACAGGTACCTACCCACTCACCGGCGGTACCACGGGTACGCCCTGATTGACAGCGCAACGGTGCACAGTGGATTGTGGACCAGTTTAGGCTGCCTGTCCGTTGAAACGGAGAGGAGAAGCGGAGTTTGTGATGTGTCAAAATTAACCAATAGCATTGTTTCGAATCTTCGCTTTTCAATTCCAGTATTACGAAAAACATTGCTTGAGGTCTCCCCTCCACTCCCTCGCTCCGCGTCAGAGGACAGACAGTAGCAAAGAAAAGTGTTAGCGCTTGTTTGGTCTCTACACATATTCAAACTTGTCCAACATTTATTTTATGCGCCACTCATTCCACGTGCGCGGTGCGCTGACACTCAGGACCGGGCTTAAGAGCGGCGGTCGGCTCGTCGATGAATTCTCTTTTCAACGGGTAAAGTCTTGAGGGAATGAAAATTCGCATGTCGTGCCGCCCGCCGCGCCATGCCGTGGCCAGGCCAGATCTTCTCATACTCGCTGTCATAGTTACTCTCCCTGTTAGCATACGATTTATCATAAGAATCACAGGCGGCCGGGCCGTCTGTTTCTTAACGCGTTCAAAACTAGACCATACACAATTAAAAAAACAGTTAGGATACTCTCAGAAATACCACAACATGATCACTTGACACCACGATTTCACAAATTCCCGATTACCACGAAACATACGCCCCGGCCGCCATTTCGATTGGTAAGTGCGGTGACTCGTCCAGTCGCGTTCACCGAGAGCTTTGAGTGTTTCATGTTTGCACCTTGGACTTGCTATGTGACTACTGAGAGACGCTAGCTATTTCGCTCTGGTACCCTCTATCATCTTTCCTGTACACGGTCTTGCGATTGCGATTGGACTCGCTGGGCGAGATCAAGCTTAAAGTTCCGTTTTGCTATAAGCGGTCAGTTAATTCTTGTCCTTAACATTTTTTGTCTTATGTTTAGACTTATAGCTACTCTACAATTTTTGGGAGAATTTTGATATAGCCTTGGGGAGATGTTAAGAAATCTACTACGCAAATTCACATCTTAAAGTATTCTATGGTTACTTTAAAATGTTTCTTTAGTATTTTAATTTTATCTTTCAAAGAGAAAAATAAAATGCCATGAATCTCTTAGTAATGGAAGTGAATTTGTGTGCCGATTAAAATATTCTTGTGTACTTAGATGATATTTTATCTAATGATATAATTATGTATTGTAGTGAAACGGAATTAACTTATGCGAGTCCGGTTGCAATCTACGGCGCACAAAGACTCTTGGTGTACACTTTGCGCTAAATGACACTATCTTGGATTACACAGTCACAAACATCGTTTACGTTGTGGTCACGGAAAGCTGTCGTTATTGATTACCATTTTACAAGGAAATGACAATGAAGACACTTAATCATGCCCAAAACCATCGAAACCAATTTCGGACCCTGCACCCAAAGCGATATACCTTATTTTGTTTCTACAACTATCCAACTCTCTATCCTCTTTTATTTTTTTTCACGAGCCCCTTTACGAATTAATTTCACGAGCCCACGATAGTGGGTAGGCTTATCTGTATAAATACACGCAACATAGACTTGCACAGAGCTCACGATGCGCGTGAGGTGTGATCCAAGATTTAAGTGGTTGTCTGTGGTCACTATATATGTTGTGTGTATTGTCTGTTTGCTAGATGCCTGCCCTCTTCCCCCTTCTCAGTTAGACCACAACACATGCGCCAGTAATCCAGAACAGGCGAATTCTCAGGTAATAATACCGTTTATAATCGACCCACAACAAAACTGTTTCAAGTATACTATGCAACAATACTATTCGTTTACTTTTTGTTTTACTATCACTTCATAACTCTAGAATTTATTATTTCACTATTTCTTTTCCTTCGTTTATTTATGTATTATCTTGCGTTTCATTACTACGCTCAGTGTAGAAAGGGCACCTACGACGTCCGCTCGCCCTTTGCGCTCTTGGTCCATTAGAATACGGTTATCGATTTCATGGTTACCCTCGTACACATCATTAGATTTCATATCATGTACTGGACCTGATCATACAGAGACTAGAACATTACAAACACTGGCGTATACTTCACTCACATCAGACCATAACCCATTCACCATAATACAATCTCTCCGAGGCCTGTGAATGTGGTCCTTTACTAGGCGATTACTAGCGAGATACTAAACGAATACTAACCGCTTTGACTCGTAAAGTAATCGAATAGTATTCTTGAATGCTTTCTGTCGTAGTAGAGGCATGGTGAGTGTACAGGAAATTTACAAAAAAATATTTGTCAGTTAAGTATTTTTTGAGAATTTTACTAATGTCTTCTGTGCTCTAAAAGGAAGCTTTTATATTACTTATGTAAATAATTGTATTTCGAATCTATAAATTATCACTTGCTTCGTTGTTTGGCAATGCATGGTTCTTTTATACCGCACTGAAATTGTTTTTTCTTGAATTTTTGAAAGCAAATTTTTATTATATCAATCTTGTGGCATGCACAGTACTAATTTTTCACTGAATTTGATTATAACTTAATAATTAAGAGGAATATCACTCCCATAAGTCCTTCACATATCCTTTAAACAAAAACATCTATCGTGAGACTGTATTCAGTAAGCCTTTTATTTAAATATGATGATACCAGACTGATTATACTGTCAATTTACAGTTAATGTTAGGACTCTGTAAATTACAGACGCGATAGATAGATGATTTTGTTTGCTTAAGAAATAACCAAATTAAATTATCATGACCTTTACGTTACATTTCATATTTCGCTTCTCATTTGAGTATATAGAATTTTAATAATAGGAATTAAATTTTTTCAAAAGGGTTAGCCAGTACCATGATTTAAATCAGTTACATTGCATCAATTATATTTTTATGATACTATTGCATTCTTGGAATAATAACTTAGGTATAATTAAAATTGCTTGTCTATTATATTCATTTGCAAAAATGTAAATTACTTTAAAGCTGTTTTATTGGTGTTGAAATCCTGGAGTATGGAATCTAAGATATTATTTCAAGAAGGTAGGTGCGCTCACATGAAGATAGTGGATTTTTTTCCTGTAAATGGTAATGCGAAAATCCCATGTAATTTTCGAGCATAGTGCGTGCCTATCACCTCAGACCTAATAAAAATAGAGGATCGACAACGCTTTAAATGTTTAGTTCATTAATGCTTGTAATTAAGTTTTTGTTGAAGAGGGATGCTAATGTTGGTGGTCGACAGGCGAGGGGGAGAGGCGCGGCGATCGCTCCGGCGGCGAGCACGATCGCGCGAACGAGCGCTGGTAACGCGAGCTCGCCGACGGTGCAGTCGCCGGGCGCGGCCGTGAGCACGCCGCCCGCGCCGGGCGCGCCCGCCGCCGGGTCGCCCGCGCGCCGCGCCGGGCCCGCCGTCGTGCCCGCGCCCACCGCGCAACCCCTACCACCCGCCCAGCAGCCGCCCAACGCCCAGCCCAACCTCATGCAGAAGTTCTCCGAGATGACCGCACCCGGCGGAGACATCCTCAGCAAAGGCAAGGAGCTCATCTTCATGAAGTTCGGCTTAGGAGGCAAATAATGTCGGCGGGGCGGGCTCGGGGTGCAGACCCCGCGCGGCTGAGCCCGCGCCCCGGCCCGGCGCCGCCATCCCTTCGTTGTCCAGCTCTCAAAGGCAAAGGCACACCCTTCGCTCGGCCCGGCCGATCTGGTACGGATGTTAGTTTAGGAAATGTTGTACATAATTCAAAAAACGCACAGTCTAGTGAATATTCAAGTATTAGTGCTGTCTCGATAGTACCCACGGTTGGAGTTTAAACACCTGAATTAGTCGTATCTGAAGTTTTCTATCTTTGGACTTTTCCCCATCTGTTAGGTTAGAATACGAGTGAATTGTTTAATTAACACATTGCATTGGATGAATATTATTTCGTATATATAGGTATGAAAATATAAAAATTATAATACATAGTTAATATTTCACAATCCTTGTGCCATAGAGTTGTAATAAAACTACGTTACAATGTCGATCGCTAGCTATGAGTTGACCTACCTTTAAATATTTAATAGATACAGTAACATTCCAATAGGTACCAAATATTGTTTTGAATGTTTACTAATATGGATATAATAATTTTATTAATAACTTCTTCTTCCCCGAGATTGCCGACGATGAGTCCCACCATAACCGTCCTATTGACCAAACCAACAAACTCTTTCTTGACCATAATTTCTAATGGAAACAAAAATGCGAATGTACAAAATGAACTGTACATAATGAACGTGTTTTAATATGAACATTGGCAATAATGAAGTCATCCATGTAAAGGATACAAGACGTTATTTAATTTTAGAGAATATCATATATCTCCAAGCCGTTATAGGTACATAAATATATCGAAGTTGAGTTATATATCATATTATTCACAGTTGATTACATGTTTATCTTGAAATTAATAAAATATAGGTGCCTAGAAAGATTTGTCAATATTGGAATATCGAATATAAAGCTGAAAATTCTATATTAATACGCAAAGTTAATAATTTAAGAAATTTACGTAAGCTCCTTGACTTTTTACGCCTGAACCCTCTAATTATTCTCGACATAATAATATTCTGTGATAGTAGACGTGATCAATATCATCCTTGTAATACTTATATAACTGCGTCATTTATCACTTAGTACTACATTACTTGACTATTCTGAAAATACAACATCAACTTTGATTAATATTCCTTATCTGTATTTCACTTTGAGTTATCTATCGCTCGTGATTGTTTGTTTTAATGGACGATTGATTAACCTCAATGTTATAAATAGCCTTTGATGTGAAAATCATTAGGTTCGTAGTACAATCAACAGCTCATCAGAATGCTACAAACTCAAAATTTCTCGATCATTTTGCACACCTAACTAAGGTTAAAAATCATTTAGGAATTTTGACAGAATTGTATTGTCTGAGTTGCTGTTGATTGTACACACCGTACAGGATTATATTTTTTCACCATCAATGTGTCTGTTAAATGTAAAAATATATTATTTAAATGTCACTATAAAAATGTATTTCCTTTTCCCTTTGAATTGAAAGTTAGATATTTATGATGTTAAGTTATTAGGTAGAGTATATAATGCGAATAACGAAGTCCAGAAAATGAATGAATTGTTAATAATGAACCGATAAAAGACTGCTTGCATTGAAGTTTATTTTAACCTACATTACAATTCATATAACATTGTTGGTTCACTTTAAAAATTTATGAAATGTATCTTGATGTTCAGATGAACTGACCTTAGGGAAAGTAGGCGCGGGTTCGCCCTACGGAGCGACGTTGGATTTAAAATAATTTATAAATGTTCTAAAGTTGTTGTTGTACATATTGAACGGTAAGGTCGCTTGGATTGTAGGCTATTTCGAGATTGCTCACTTTGTACAAGGGATTCTCTATTAAGTCCTTTATATTGCTTCGTATCTATCCAAACCATTCTCGTTCTCGTGTATTTAAACCTTTTCACATATAAAATCCAGATTAGCTTGCCATTCCTAGATACATCGTATGTAACTCGTATAACCCCACCGTTAGTCCACAATGTATAACTCTTGTATGTATATTAATTAGTTGTACATAATCATGCGTGCGCCAGGGGTGTTTTAGCTAAGCACTGTGCTACATATCTAACTATATAACCTGTATTTAAAGTTTTTCTATCATTAATAAATATTCTAGCGTTATTTCTAACACCGTTCGAAGTTGTTCACTTGTTTATACATTGTTATATATCTGTATCCATATCTTTTATCGCAACATGTATAACTATGTGTATGGTTATTTATACGAGATAATATAAAATAATGTATATTAATCATGCATTCATGTGTGCATAATTTAATATAAAATTGTATATTACTTATAGTTAATGATGAATTATGACAAACACTATAATGGATAAATCTCTAACAATGTACCAATGAAATATGCTGAAACAAAATAAATAATACAAATGCCGCTTCTTTATTTATTGTATTTTTCGTACACAATTTTATAGCTGACATACAGTTGAGCAAAGATCAGATAAAATTCAATATCCATGCATTTATAACATCTACCTCCACTTGTACCTATACGTTCATGGTTCTATGGACATTTAGGTATTGCTGAAGATTACACACTCCGTGACGTTATTTTCATTAAAACATTGTCAACCGTTCGTTATACTGTCGAAGCTATTAATGTTCCTTAATTATTTATTGTAATTTATGTCTATCGAATTAAGTTTGAGTCTAAAGAATTTTGTTATAATCTTTATAATTTCGACAGTTTTGTATAGTTTAACGAATTGTTCACTGTACTATTAACGAACAACCGCAAATTTTTATTCCTGCCCCAAACAGCTTTGTACTTTTTAGGGTTCCGTAGTCAACGAACCCTTATGGTTTCGCCACGTTCGCGGATAATCTCAGAGACCACTAGTTAGCACTAGCTAGCTGAAATTCAGAAATATGAAAAGAATCCCAAAGTTTAACTATATAAAGACATTCTAGGAAAATTATTTTCATCTCGATGGATTGAACAGTTTTTTTTTTTAAATACAAAAGTAATTTCTGAACTGAGTTTGTAAGCACTTTTTTGTCTTAGTTTTCATATTTTAGTATACGGAACGTATTTACTTTCAATTACCACCGAATACCCAACATACATAAACCTTCTAGTTTGTATAGAGTGATGGCGCTGTATTTTGAGATATTTTAACTCTTATGTGGGGACACTTAATGACGGGAAACTACGGAACCCTATACTGAGCGAGGCCCGACACGCTCCTGGCCGGTTTCATAATAATAGTTAAACCTGTATAGTTAAAACATACTATATTTTCATTAATTTTAAAAGTAGCATGCAAAATTATTACATACTGTTTTTTATTCTGTGCTTGGGGCAATATATGCAGTTTTCATTTCATTGTCGTAATCATTACATTCGTCCTCTAGTAGTTGGATACGTCGAACCATTGGAATATCTGTTCGCCTTCTGTGTTGTATTTGTACACTATGCATTTATTCTTGAGCCAGCTGAAAATTAAACGTATTTGGTGTATGGTCGACCATAAAATTGCTTTACCACCTATAGAGTGAATGTCTTTGGCATATCACAAAACAACAATCAGACATTAAAGAATGTTGCACTTTTAACTTATCCTGATTATTATTACGGTCCACCAATCATGTCAATATCACAGTCCAACATTAATAATTCTTCTTAGTAAAATTCGATTTGGATGGAAATTTTTGTGGTAAAGCAATTTTATGATTACATAAATAATAATACCTTAAAAATAATATAACCAAAAAGTTCCTATAATGGGACCAAAAAACCGTGTGCCAATAGTTTCATCGGAATCTTATATATTTTTCCCTATCTATTGCTAGAGCATATAGAACAAAAACAAAAGAATATAGGCTCCATTTTAATACTTGATTCTAAGATCATAAATTCCTGGCGACAAGACCAGTTAGTCTAGTACAGAGTGTAGTTCCTATAAAGAGTAAAAGAAACATCAATGCTTTTCATTCGAACTGCGAAAGATGCTAGAGCTGAAAAGCAATTATTTCTTCGAAATCATTTTCTCATAGCTTGGCAAGTATATAGAAATTTTATGAAAGCGCTTTTTAAAGAATAGTACAGTAAGAATAGTATAGTACAGTACAGTAGAATAGTACAGTAATTCTGATGTTTAAATACGTATTAAAGATATTTTTTTCGTTTCGTACTATTTTTGAAAACCTTATTTTATTAATTGTTTTTTTCAAGAGATGAGAAATACTTATCGTCGGGGATCGTCCTAATCCGCGTAACTAGCATTGGATAATTTTAGGTTTCGCGGGAAATCCGCGCTAAACTTCCCTTGTAAAACTGAATAGAGAGCTTATGGCGGCGACGGGCCCACCACCTGTCACGCTGAGTGCAGTCACTGATCGGTGAAGCGCGGACTATGGCAAAGGACTGTTTTTGCTGCGCCTAGTCTCTGTCTAACCCTTAAGGGATAACAGTCATAATTATATGTAATGTCGGTTTCCAGGCCTACCCCTACAGGAAAAAGGAGTGACAAGAGGTAGAAGGATATAGTAATAATACATACCCGCCTCGTTTCTTGCAGCCAATAATTGGGTAGTCCCGCCTAAAGCATTGGGTTCCCAGTGCATTGAAGTAGATTGTGCCTATTTGTTTTGACGTGCTGCTTTTGGTCCTGCGCAGACACTTTCGAAACATCTCATCACATTTGCAACTCAATCTATAACCATAGAAATAAGGTGAGAAAAATAGGATTAGTGGTATAAAATATTTTTCGTTGACATTATCACCCATTAATTATTTTTTTAAATTTATTTTACACATCACATAGAAGAGGAAACACTTGAAAATATTTCTAGAAATCTATCAGAATAACTAGGCACAATAGAAACATCTATTTGCGAACAACGGTGATCTAGTTGGGGTTAAACTAATATTGAATTATTTGTTGACAAATGATTCTCTTAGATACATTTGCTTATCTCAGATTTCCAAGGCTTTGTTTATCATACAGGTCATATAATGTATGTAAATGAAGTAATTATTATTATCAAATACAATCTAGAAAACATACAAGCAATTGATCTAAGCAAATATTTGTTAGGTTTGGTTCAAGTAGATGATAAATATTATGTTATAGACATTAGTAAATGATAACATTCGAAACATAAGACGATCAATATAATATATTAAAAGACAGAGCAAATAATTCTTTTGACCAGGGCAACGGTCTAACACCCAGTTGCAGAAACGAACTTTAAAATTTAATGTCGGCATTATCCCTAATGCTCCATTAAATTTATTTATTGAAGTGTCAAAAGAACACCTTAGCGTAGTTTTTACGTTGCACAAAACGACATTAGCACCCTATCAATGCTAAAGAGACATTAGCTAGAACTATTTTGTGTTCCAATTTTAAATTTAATGAACTTTAAAGTTTTAATGTCTCATTAACAAATGTCGTCTTTAAAAAATCTTTGTGCAACTGAGTGTATAACGGGCAAACTTCTTTCTAAAGCCAATTTCGACAATCAAAATCTGTAGAGGACCAGATTCATTAATAATTAGCTATAAAGCCTTTGTCTTCTACACTGGAGCATACCATGGCCCCGATCGCGTAAAATAAGAACGTTTTTACCACTAACATCATCCCCACACTATATCTCGTACTCGCGTTCCCTCGTGTCGCTTCCTGGAGTGTGGATGGGCCAAAACGTTTTTGACTGTGATTTGGTTGTGGTAAAAACGTTCTTATTTAGCGCGATCGGGGCCCAGGATCGTACTAGGACTGTATCAGGTAAAAATATTCCACTAACTACCTTCGAATATTATTAAGAACTCATATACTGCTTCCTAATATGAGTCATTTGAAGTGTTGTTTATAAAACGTTTTTGGAATGATATTGTCGTACGTTGTACTTTAATAATTAATCAACCCGTATTGGGCCCTCGTGGTGGTGTTGCGTCCCAAACTCCTCATGTGCTGCTCCATGAGGAAGGCCTATGCCCAGCCGTGGGACATATATAGGATGAGGACGATAGGCATGGAAAGGACCTAATATTGCTTCATTGGAATCAAAGCAATACTAGACCTTCCGGCTACAATAATAATTAACAACATCATAAGGGCCGGTAGCGCATACAATTCTTTTGATGTTGTCAATGTCTATGGGCGGCGGTGATCATTACCATCAGGTGAGGCAAGCGATATTCTCGAAGTTTCCCGTTACCTGGTATAAAAGGCGTCGTTGGTCAGGTTGTGCTTAGTCTCCCCTGCAGGAATGATGTCGGGACAGTGGTCGTGTTCCCGACAGCACTTGTCTGTCTCAGCTTCTTCCCCGAGGTCGTTGTAGTCGTCTGCGATGTTGCCAGCACCACACCATTTGGTACCTGGTGGATTGGAGTTAATTTTACACATATCACATATCATCACGCCTCTTTCTACCTACCTACCTAAGGGGTAGGCAGAGGTGTTAAACCTCCCACATTTCGCCAGATATGTTAGGTCCCCATGTAACAGGTGGCGAGCCTGTTGCCATGCACCGGGCACAATGTGAGGCAAGCGATATTCACAATGAACTGTACTTAAGTTTTATTCAAACTGAGTGGTACAGGCGGTGGGATCGAAGCCGCGATTCCCGCGGCCTCTCGAACGAGTAGTGCCCCTTCCCGTCCCAACTCGGCTACCGCTGCCTTAATTTTAGATTAGTATTAACTATGAGATTAGTTTAGTGGCAGTGGACAGGGCATATAGCTCGTAGAACTATAAAGGACGTTTGGGCGGAACCACGAGGTTCCTGCGACCTTCCCCCGATCATCGGTCCCCACGAGGTGAACGGACGATTTGTGCGAAGGTCGCAGGAAGTCGCTAGATGTGGGCAGTGCAGGACCGGTCCTTGTAGAGCTCTTTGGGGGAGGCCCATATCTAATAGTGCACGTCTTTGGCGTTAAGTATGTGTTCTGTGTACGAAATATCCGTAGCAGAAGAAAATTGTTTAAAAAGAAATCATGATATTGAATTTCGGCACAGCGTACTGATTTATTAACCCATCTTTTATAAGCTTTTATTTAGTTTCACCTGTCCGTTGTCTGTAATCAAATCTTGTTGTCTCATTGGATCGTCTTAACGAGTACTTTGGTGTTATATGGTAAGTCCGGTCTCATGATGGAACTGGAATGTAGTGGAAATATACAACCGCGTCGAATTTTATTGCATGCTACAGGCTACATAATGGAAAAACACTGCTACGCGCTACGAAATTGTGAATTTCGCATCTAATGCACTAATAAAAATAAAAGAAAGTCTTTTTAAAACAAGATTATATTACATTGCTAATAAAAATAATAACTGATAATAATACTATTATAGTCATGGATTTAAAAAGAGTCACAATCAATAGGTAGCTACATTGCAACCTTTGACCTAATTTTTTCTATAAATAAAAGCGTAACACGCTTTTATTTGTGATTGCGAAAGATGTTCTTCAGTAACCCGCGTCCGCCGGGCTCGCAAGCCGTACAATTTTTGCGGGCTGAAAACAGATCAGGACAGAAGGGGTATTCTAAACTGTCGGAAACTGATACTCTATTCCTGTCGCTTTTTTTATGGGATAGGGGGCAAGCGAGCAGGCGGGTCACCTGATGTTAAGCAACTACCGCCGCCCATGGACACTCGCAACACCACTGGGGTCACAAATGCGTTGCCGGCCTTTTAAGTGGGAATACGCTCTTTTCTTGAAGGTTTTCATGTCCGGAAATACCGCGGGCGACAATTCATTCCACAGTTTAGTTGTGCGGGGTATGAAATTCCTGGAGAAGCGCACAGTGGAATACAACCAAGCATCCAGGTGATAGGAGTGGATGTCATGTCGCGCTGAACGATGACGAAAAGTGGCGGCAGGTATCAAACCGAACAATTCCTCGGAACACTCCCCATAATAAATTCGATAGAGGATGCATAATGAGGCCACATATCTACGCAACGCCAAGGGGTCAAGCCGGCTGGAAATGGCCTGGCTGTCGACTATTCGAATTGCTCTGCGTTGGACGCGGTCGAGAGGAAGAAGCTGGTACTGAGCTGGTATTCCATATGGGGCTGAACCTGTGCCTTATACAACTGCAGGCGGTGGGCCGGTGTGAAATACTGCCTCGATCTGTTGAGCACACCAAGCTTCTTAGAGGCGAGTTAGAGCGAGACGGGACGAGACTTTCCGAATCGAATCCGTGAACCGACAGTTTAGAATAAATAAACACTCCTTTATGAGTATGAGAAATAAAAAAATCGCTTGTAATTTTGATGATAATAATCTTGATATAACTGTTGCTGTCGTTATACTTATAATTGATTGCTGTTGTTATGACAAATATAAAGAAATAAAACTCATCCATACAACCACACTAGTTAAATAATAACATAATTCAGTTTCCAGTGCGTGATTGCGGTGTCGGCCATAACAACATGTTGCTAGTATTAAATGGTTTTTGTGCTGGCGTTTTTTACAAGATGATGTATAATTTACATCAGTAACAAGCAGAACAATGATCAAACCAGATCGCGCCGTGACCCACAACCCAATATAAATATATGCAGAGTTGAATAATGAATTATTAAGTACAAATCAATGCATATGTTAATTTTATTCGCTGAAACACTCCTTTATTCATCTAGGAAATATAATATAAACTTAGGTATATCGTGCAATCTTATTATTTACTCTGATGTAAAAAAAATTTTAATAAATTAAGACGAAATCCCAGTTTTATTTGGAAAAGGGCAGACAAATAATGCCGATGAACTATAGTGACATTGAACCAACAAATGACAATAAAGGAACAACAACAATTTTGAATAAGAAAAAAAGATCACAAGTCACTTGTAGAATGTCTACACAATTTTATAAATATTTTTTTATATGTAACTAACGTACCTTTCGAATTCAATGCACTATTCACTAAAGTACTGCTAAAGGTCCAATTTAAATTATGGACTCCATTTCACATACGCCAAAGTCCCGAAAAAACGCTAGATAGTATAAATAACTGAAACATTTGTAAGGAAGACTGAGGATAAATAGAGAGGTTCGCCTTAATTCATTTCTTAGGCGAGGTTAGTAGCGTTTGTGGTCGCCAAGCTTTGGTTTCAACATCGAAAACGGCACAGTTTGCTCTATAGTTTGTTGAGTCCCAATTTCTTTGGTACGTTAAGGGGTCTACTATATCCTAAAATCAGAGGCAATAGCGGTGCAGTAATGGTGGAGACCCCACAGATATACATTTACATAGACGCAAATGCATGTACTGCGCGTGTCCGAAAACCCCGACCAAACGTCGGTGTTGGCCGCTGCTAACTAGTCTCCGCGCATCCGAATGGCAGCAAAAACTAAAAAAAATGCCTTGTATGATAATTAGTGGAGTGGCATCGGCGGCATCGGTATCTTTCAATCAGTTTAGATCTCCCGTTTCAAAATTAAGGCTGTGACGTCACCGCAGACGTTAAAAAGTTGACACGCTTGGATCCAATACCAGTTTTACTTGCGTTATCTATTAGGTTGGGGAAAAAGTCTTTTCGCATTATAGTATGTATAAACTTGTAATAAAATCTCTTTGGCTATACTATTTGTATCTGGCTGGTTTTGGTATCATTGAAAGTTTAAATTTTAAAGAACATAATTCCAAATTCAAATTAGGAAAATGTGTGATTTTCATTTGTTTTTCGTACCGCCAAGATGAGTGAATCTAATGAAGAAATTCGATACATTTTAAAATTTTACTACAAAAAAGGTAAAAATGCAACGCAAGCCGCGAAAAAAATTTGCGATGTTTATGGACCTAGTGCAGTATCTGTGAGAGTAGCACAAATTTGGTTTAAGCGTTTTCAATCCGGAAATTTTGATGTCAAAGATGCACGTCGCTCTGGTCGCCCTATTACAGATAAAATGGATGCCATTTTTTAAAAAGTGGAGCAAGATCGGCATGTCAGTAGTTACGACGTAGCTGAAGAACTGGGAATTGACCACAAAACAGTTTTGGCGCATTTGAAAAAAACTGGGTACACAAAAAAGCTCGACATTTGGTTACCTCACGAGCTCACTGAAAGAAACCTAATGAACCGTGTACTCATTTGTGATTCTTTATTACGACGTAATGAAACCGAACCATTTTTGAAGAAGCTGATAACTGGTGATGAAAAGTGGATCACGTACGACAAGAACGTGCGAAAAAGGTCGTGGTCAAAGGCCGGTCAGGCTTCACAGACTGTGGCGAAACCCGGGTTAACTCGCAACAAGGTGATGCTGTGTTTGTGGTGGGATTGGAAGGGCATTATTCATTATGAGCTGTTACCACCAGGCAGGACCATCGATTTTGAACTCTACTGCGAACAATTGATGAGATTAAAGCAAGAAGTTGAGAGAAAGCGGCCGGAATTAATCAACAGAAGGGGTGTGGTTTTTCATCATGATAACGCTAGACCTCACACATCTTTAGCCACTCAGCAAAAATTAAGAGAGTTTGGCTGGGAGGTGTTAATGCATCCGCCGTATAGTCCTGACCTTGCACCTTCAGATTTCCACCTGTTTCGGTCTCTTCAGAATTCTTTAGGCAGTGTCAGGTTAACATCACGAGAGGACTGCCAAAACCACTTGTCGCGGAATTTTGACCAGAAGTCCCAAAATTTCTATAGCAATGGGATCATGTCCCTACCTACAAGATGGCAAAAAGTTATCGAACAAAATGGTACCTACAAACTTAAGTTAAATGTAAATAAACTATATTAAAAAATGTTTTGAATTTTCTTAAAAAATGCGTAGAAACTTTTTCCCCAACCTATTATGTTAATGTATATTTGTGATCGACCCTAAAATTGACTCCTACTCTACATACTAGAATTGTAGCAAAAATGCTCAGTGTTACATTAATATGTAATTTTTATATTGAATATTAGTGGCTAACATATAAATATGTTTATGATACGGGCTTGTACACAAGCGTACGACTCGCCTGGTAGAATGGAAGCGGTTACCGTAGCCTTATAGACTCGTAGCACCTTGGCACTATTCATGCTTTGCCTACTCTGTAAAAAATAAAAGAAAGTGTTATTTTGAAAGCATAGAGACGATTCCCTTACAACCTGAGATGGTGATGACATAAGCGTTTTTTCGATGAGCTCTAATGACCTCACAATAGGAATGAAACAACAAGAAAAACATAAAAATTACGCCGAAGTATAATTTGACAAAAACCAAAAAAATTACATTGAAGGTTTGAAAAATTTATCGCAAATACTATCTGTAAATAAAAATTGTACACTGACATTGAGACTGAATTGTTGCACTGATAAAATTTCAATGATAAAAACATGATAATGATATAAAATCAAGATCTGTCGCATAATAAATACTAAAATACCCTTAATATCCTTAAACACACTTAAAATTAATACATGACCGTGTCCTCGTAAAGCTAGATATTATAAAAACCTATTTTTTTATTTACATATTGTAGAAAATTATAGAATACAAGATAAAATTTGAAAAATTAATAATTAATTGCCGTGTATTCTGCCACCTCGTCTCGGGGAAACTATTAGTGTTGGTGATAGGCATACGGTCGGGATCTTCAAGCGAGACATTGCCCGGCCAGTCACCCTGGCAGAAGCTTTTTGATATATAATGATGTTTTATAAAATAATAAAAGTAAAATAAAAAAAACCAGCCACGGAATAATTTTGACAATGTCATTTCCGATTTTTCTATTTTAGTGTTATTAATCTTCAAGTAAACTAGACAAATAGTCATAAACGTATTTTTATAGCTATGTTTGTATTTTTTATGATAAAGAAAAGTATCAACTATAGTGTTTTAAGCCTGAGAATAATCAAGAACAGTTCATGAATAACAACTTTTTTTTTTCTAAATCTAAAAACCATTATTAATGCCTTAAAACTCAACTAAAAATTGGTCGATTTGGAAAATATTGGGTCCTTACCTATGAAATTGGTGTTTTTTTTCACTCTTAGTATTTTGTCTGTAAATATTAAGATTCAGAGTATTCCTAAAAAATAATTACCTCGTCTAAAAATAGACTATATTTTTGAGCTCTTTTGATTTGTTTTGATAATTTGTTGTAAGTTTAATTGTGTTAAAATTGGACACGGAGACAACTCTTTTTAAGTGCCTCCCGAATACATCATTTTATTTGCATTCACTTAAAAACGATAAATAATTTTTATGAATTGTGATATTACACATATTACTAAAGCTTGTCTAATGATAGATGCCAAATTTTATTATCTTTGGATTTGTCGTTGAGAAGAAAACTGAAAAAATTTTAGTATGGAAAATGCAGAATTCCCCAAAATCTCCATACAAAACACCAATTTCATAGGTAAGGACCTAATATATACCTCCCATTTAATACAGAATGTTAGACATTTGTAAGCAAAATAATATCAGTGTAGTTACAGTAACATGGCCAGATGTGTAGTTTCACTATTTTTAATAATATTACTTAGACGCGTTCACCCTATATACGTCCCACTGCTGGGCACATACCTTCCTCGTGGCCCAATGTGGGTTGGTAATATTACTTAGTATTTGATAATATTACAAAGCACATCTTTAGGCCTGTATCTTTGAAGGGGACAGGTTGAGTTATGACTAGTCAATGGTTAATACAGTCAAGTTCTCAAATGCACATTTGACAGGTGACAGTATTTATTCCCTTCCAATTAAGAGTCACTTACTATCAAACGTGCATACAAATTTTTGAGACTTGACTGTACTCAGTTAACAAGTTGCTCAAGAAAATAATGAACCAGCGACTGCGACCTGTTGAACAAGTACTGTAGTATGACTGTTTTAAGAAATTCATTTTCAATTTCAAATATATTATACCTACAAGTACTTATTTTATTAAAAACAATCATGAAATAAGATATTTAAGTTAAAACATTATTGTACTGTCTTTTATTACCTTGAGGGTCAACGCGAGCGCCGGTGTTCGCAAACAGCAGATGTTTCTATTGTGTCTGGTTTTCTGACAATTGAGAGGCTACTTATGTTTAACTATATTCATATTCCTTCATTCATAGTACTATAACGAAACTTCTCCTTTAATTACTTTTATTTTTATTTTTTTTTGTCTTAACAAACCTTTATACAAATATAATTATAAAAAGTTCTTGTTACAGACATATTAACAGTCTTGTCACAGGCGGCTTTAGAAGAAAGAATACCTATTAGCAAATAGTGTGAAATTAATAAACTACAGGCAAAAGTAAAACTAACATGCTAATGTATATGTAAACAAGATAATAAGACAGTGTTACAATATTACATGAACACATAATTGTTTATTACAATTTAAGCCGACACCACCAAAGAGGTTTATTATATTTCTTCTTCAAATGCTAGGAAGGTTCTTTTAAAAAAATACCCATTCGTACCCTTTCGTGGGCGTCCAGGGGTCTGCCGAAGCAATTCTCCGAGCCGTTCCCAAGGCCTCCCGAACTATTCCCACACTAGATGGGGATTTGTCGGAAATTTTCCGGGTGTTTGCTGGAAAATCCCCTATTGTAAGTTTTCTACATTTACGCAAATTTATAATTGTGATGAATTGTACGCAACATGAATAAATGTTAGTACGGTAAAAATTATTCAAAACATTCTTAGTCGGATCATAGGTGTCTGGAAAAAATCTTGTAGAGATTAGTCCGCCCTTGTAAACAATGTTTTTGATATCTTTATAAATTTTTAAAGCGCATTATACAGTTTATTAATATCAGAAAATAAATTCTAGTTTATTTTATTTAAGATATAAAGTAGTTCCACTAACCTGGATATATGAGGCTGAATCTTAGTTGTTTCAGATCTTCCTCACTCAATCCGAAGTCATAGTCTTCATAATCATAATCAGTATAATCTTCTGACAAAGACCTGACTAAGTCGTCATATTTTACATCTGTAAACACCCAACATCCACCGTAAGTAATGTAAGAAAATACTATTAACAGAATAACTAAACTAAAACAGATCATTTTAGTTTTTTAGTTATTTTTGGAAAGTATATGAAAATGGAGGTGTGAATGGTGACTAATAAGTGTGAAGAGTGAGAAGACTTTAAGTTAGGCTTTCTATATATTTAAGAAGTGGTTTGATGAGGACGCGGTGTGATATAAAGCGAAATTTGTTACTCCGTCAATATTCTACATAACAAAAAAATGAAACTGAATTAATCAAGAATAAACACCATCATTATCAGTCTAAGTATAAGTTCCACTGCTGGGCTCAAATTTTCCTATGTGAAGAAACACATAAGAAATATATGAGTCTTTACACTACATTGCTCTGGCTAATTCATTTAGTTTGGTAAACACGCCTCCTGAAGCGTGGAGCACCTACCTTTTGCACCACAGTGGACGTTAGCTCTTACATAGATAAATGAAACACTGGATAAGGTGTATATTGCGAAACTAGGCGGACACAACATTATAACATTACTGAACGGCATTCAATAAATATTAATTTATTTAAATGTCTATGTCAAAACCAGACACAATAGAAACATCTATAAGGGGTTAAAATATAAATGAAAACAAAATAGATAAACATTTCATAACAGCTTTCTATCATAGATTTAGATGTTCGTATTCTGGTCCTTTAATTTATTAAGACAATCATCATCGCTGTGAACACGACCACAGCTTTACAATCGCCCGAATGGGTACTGAAGGACTAATTCAACTACTTAAGAAGGCACTCATGCATCTGTGTTTAATATTTCAGTTTAACAATTTTGATAATTTTAACAATATTCTATTCAATATGAAGTCCAGTTTGACTTTGTTACAGTTGAAAACTTTTGTCATTTGTTAATTAATAACCATTAATGAATCAAAAACACAATCGCTTTGTTCTTGCTGCAACCGCTCGCGTAGTTTTTGGAGTTTATTTTATTTGTCTCTTCTTTTTTATTATTGTGTTCCTATGTATGGAAAAAATCCCTCTCTTTGTACACACATACTCGCCTTCACCTTACTAATTTCCAAATGGGGTAGGTAGATACTAAAGTTCTGCACTTGCTACGACCCTGCTACGACATCTTTTCTTTCGTTCTTCTTCTTCTATCGTGGTGCTTAAGTGGTTAAGAAATTGGTGTTTTGTATGGAGATTTTGGGGAATTCTGCATTTTCCATACTAAATTTTTTTCAGTTATCTTCACAACGACAAATCCAAAGATAATAATATTTTGCATCTATCATTAGACAAGCTTTAGTAATATGTGTAATATCACACTTCATAAAAATTATTATAATTTTTAAGTGAATGCAAATAAAATGACGTATTCGGGAGGCACTTAAAAGGAGTTGTCTCCGTGTCCAATTTTAACACAATTAAACTTACAACAAATTATTAAAACAAATCAAAAGAGCTCAAAAATATAGTCTATTCTTAGACGAGGTAATTATTTTTCAGGAATACTCTAAATCTTAATAGTTACAGACAAAATACTAGGAGTGAAAAAAACACCAATTTCATAGGTAAGGACCCAATATTATACGTTTATATTGTTCATGTAGTAGTTATAGTAGGTATGTAGTTCTTACAGATCAGATAATAACGCATTAAAGATGAATTAAAATTGTTCTATCTTAGTGGTATGAATATTTTACTATAATTTTAAATTATACAAATATGCTTTTCTATTTAAACGTTCGAAAAAATCATATTTTTTTTCCCGATTTTTTCCCGAAGGGGTAAGCAGACGTGTTATACCCACATTTCGCCAGATATGTTAGGTCCCCATGTAACAGGTGGCGAGCCTATTGCCATGCACGGAGCACAATGTGTGGCAAGCGATATTCACAATGAACTGTACATAAGTTTTATTCAAACTCAGTAGTAAAGGCGCGCGGCGCGACGGCGGGATCGAACCCGCGATACCCGTGGTCTAGGGTCCTAACTCGGCTACCTACAGCGGCTATATGAACGAATCATCATAAGAAAAACAATTTTATATCATGTATTTCATTTCAAATCCTACTTATTGAGATGGAAAATAGGATATAAAAAATAATCTACTAATGATTACACACATGTTTGATAACAAAATGTGTTTACAATTATATTTAACTAATTAATTCTTCCTCAGTAGAGTAGTTTACTATGTCCTTAGTAGATAGTTTTAAGGTTTGTGAATTGTTTAGACTTATCTTAATTATGCTACATAGTGTTTGTGCAGACCTTTAGATAACTCCCAACGGTGCGACGCCGGCGCAGTGTGAAGTTAAGATAACACAAAGGACATAAATTACTCTTTTTTTCCGTTAAAGTTTCTATGTTTCCGCCATCTATATGCCGATAAGAACTTATTTACCACAAGCAAATCACAGTTAAAACGTTAGAATCCATCCACATTCCACGAGACGATACGAGGAAACGCGAGTACTGGAGTATAAAGTGTGGAAGATTTGGTTGTCGTAATTTGACATTATATAAATTATTATCAATTTTATTTATATCAATTATTAACAATAATTAATGGGCTCACCACCTGTCACATGGCAGTGGACTGCTTTTCCGGTGCCTTTGTCTAGTTTCTGACTAACCCTCACGGGATAATAGTTGAGATTATATGTATGTATGTATTAATTGATTATTAATGGTAGGTACTAACTACAATTAACAATCATTTTCTTTCATCATTTTAAATTATTTATCATGTAATTATGTGAAAATGAGATAAATAAATCTCAATTTAAGGTTCTATCTGTCGTCAATTCGGCACGTATTAGGTATTCATAAAAAAAAATCTATTTATTTCTGCTAACTCTACATTATGAATACGAGCTCTTGTGCCTGTTTATCATAATTTACTGTTATTTGTATATGTCTAAATCTGTCATCAGAAAAATAAATGTATTTTCATGTAACAAATCTTAAAGAAAATCTGTTATGGACGCTTCTTATAAATGGATAAATTATGTATCACATTACTGCGACCGTTAAAGTTTGTAAAGTATAAAACAATATAATTTTGGGGAGAGAACGAATTATAACTATGTATTATCAGTAATTATTATTGCCACAAACTCTTTAACTTCCAATTCAAAAACTCTTTGGTAAAAAATTGCTGTATTGTATCTTCTGTTGATATAGGTACTTTTCGGATGGATACAGTTATCTTATGTTTTATGATTAAACAAAATACATTAAATTACCTTTTGTAATTAATTGCCCGCATAATTAATGGAACAGGACCAGGTCATTATCAATAATATGGGCAATGATATTGATTTTATCAATAATATATAAGATACATACATACATAAAATCACGCCTGTAATCGTCGTAGGGGTAGACAGAGTCCAAGGAGTACTGTGTTCCATAAGACCACATTTAGCCATACGCAAATTGGGTTTGGTCAGATGAAAAATCGTGAAAGAGTAGTAACAAGTGGCTAGCTCATCGCCTACACAATCACAGACCCAGTACCCAATACGCCCTTAGTCGCCTTTTACGACATGCTAGGCAAGAAAAGCAATTGGTACATTCTTTTATTCTTCATATATAAGATGATTTACCTAAATTTCTAGGATATGGGATTCACCAAAAGCGCTGGCTCTACAGTGGGTAGCGCTAACGTTTTTGGTAAATCTACCCGATATACCCATTCAAAGAAAGAAAGAGGCGCTTAAAGAGGCTTCTTGGAAAGAGGCGTGAAGTTTTGTTATGTTTTGTTAGCATCACCGTCATACAAGCCGGGCCATGGCCACTGTTGGACTATGTCCATTATTGATAAGTAATCTTCGGTATGTTTATGAAACATACATCATACATTTGGCAGCATGAACGAGACTGTTTGTTCTTAATCTGAGCCTAAATTGAATATATCTCTCTAATCTGTGCACAAAACGTCACTGTCAGCTGTCAAAGTCTGTATATCAAGAGTTTGTTTACGTTTCAGAGTTATTTTTATCATATTATTATTAATAAAGACCTATTAAAATTTGCTATTCACACATTTTTTTATATTACAAAATTTTGCGCTAATTACGCAATTATGGAAAACCTTAAGAACATATGGAAACCCGAGTGTAAGTAAAATTTCATGAGACTAAGCGTAGTTCTTATTTAAAAATTAATTAATATCGAAATTTTAGTGTATCGTATACAAATGGAAGCGCCACTACCGAAGCGAGTTAGCTGTGAGGATTGCCCAGACCGGCCAGAGTTCTATGGCAAGGAATACCACGGCATTATGGGTCACAAGGAAGCTACTTTATTGTTAGAAAAAGAACCCAATGGTGCTTTTCTTATAAGAAAGGGAAATCAGTATAATGACTTTTACACACTAACGTGGAAGTAGGTGTTCTTTTAATCCTAGATACCCTTTAACTTTTGCAGAATATATCATAATTTTTATTTATGTAATAGACATACCCAAATCAGTTGATTAAAATTATAAATGAAAACTTATAGCTATAGAAACACGATTATTTTATAATTTTTTTTTTTTCATATTCATAGGTTTAATGATAAAATACACCACTATAAACTTTATTATGATGGTACACATTACATAAAAGATGAGAGATATGACACTGTATATGACTTAGTGGCAGATGGCCTGATCACTTGCCACATGGAATTGAAGGCTCACAAAATATTAGATATGATAAACTCTAAAGCAAACTACACTGAGAGTCCATATGTTACGTTAAACAGGAGGAAAATAAACACATTGTCAAGAATACAGCAGTGAGTATATTTGTAGACTACGCTTTTTTAAATTTCAAAATTTTATTATAATAAAATCATATAATTATGATATTCGGATGCATATTTACATAAAGTCCTAACATAAATATTTTTATTAAAAATAATATCCTGGGATTTTGGGATTGATTAACTAATCAGATGCATTTTTTTTAATGTATAATTTTAACCTACCATTCAAGTGTGTACAACATATATACTTGAATGGTAAGCTACAAATGATGAAGGGTGTAAAAGAAGAGATGGTGTTATAAAAACAATAATATTTAAAATATCAAAATTTATATTTAACTCGGTTCTTCTCCTTATTTAACCATTTATTAATTTTCGATAAAATAGTGCTTTCCACAATACCTAACACCTTAACTTTAGGTAAATCCAAATATCCTATCTCTACTTATTATGCATTTTTATTATGAAAACAATTATAATGAACCTATAATAACCTCATAGTGCTCCATAAGGTTGTCTTAGATATCCGTATTATATTAGTTTTGTTTTGTATGCAGTAGAAATGAAGGAATAAATTCTATTTAGTTTTAATTTCATGTTGATTCATTATTAAAGCAAAACAATATTTGTATTTATACACCAAAAACTTTCAATGTGTTTTATGTTTTTAATTATCCAAACTAGCAATTCTAATAGAGCAAGCCCAGTTCCACACAAGGCTGAAAGTAAGCCTCTGGACATAGCAAAGAATACAAGTAGCGACTTGACCCCATCATCTGAAGATAACCCGCTACTGATTAAGTATTCAAAGGCCCATAGTTTCAAAGTCCACACCTTCAAAGGGCTGAACTGGTGCGAGCTCTGTGCTAACTTCTTGTGGGGATTCACAGCTCAAGGGGTGAAATGTGAAGGTATCTATTATGTTTTGTAATTTATGTATATATCTATTGAGAAATTTCTTTAGTATCATACAGTAATAAATAAAGGTGTTTATTTTATAAATAATGGATTGGAATTATTGATTCTCTTTCTGTGGAGTAAGATATTATATTGCTTTTTATTTGTGGAATTATTATCATGTACTGTTATTTCTGAATCTAAATCCTTGTTGGATCTAATGGTTAAATAGTAGTACCAAATTATAGCCTCAACAAAAAAAATTAAAACCTTTACTTATGAATAAATAACTAAAAAATTAGTTTAAAATTTCAGACTGTGGATTTATAGCACATTCAAAGTGCTCAGAGAGAGTTCCAAACCATTGCTTGCCAGACATGAAAAAAATCCGTGGAGTTTTTGGCATAGACCTGACAACCTTGCTTAACGCTCACTCGAGTACTCTGCCATTTGTAGTCAGAAAGTGTGTCAATGAAATAGAGGCTAGAGGAATGGATTCAGAGGGTATCTACAGGGTGTCCGGCTTCGCTGATGAGATTGAGGCCTTGAAAATGGCTTTTGACAAAGGTATAACAGTTGAATAAATTACGAGCTTTTGTCTCATTCATAACAGCAAAGCATAACATATCATCACGCTTTTTTCCCCGAAGGGGTAGATAGAGGTGCTTCCCATGTAACAGGTGGCGAGCCTGCTGCCGTGCACCGGGCACAATGTGAAGCAAGCGATAATCACAATGAACTGTACATAAGTTTTATTCAAACTGAGTGGTACAGGCTGTGGAATCGAACCCGCGATTCCCGCGGCCTTCGCGAACGTATAGTGTCTCAGTCGCCCCAACTCTGCTATCGCGGCCACCTTGTCTCATTCAACAGTGTTTATGTATGTGTGTTTGTGTTTTGTTTTAAATCAAACAAAGAGATTTGCTGACATCACATTTACTATATCGATTTCATCAAGAACATAATTATTGGTGTTGAAACTATGTCAAAAGTCATAGATAGTGTCTCATATTGTGTCTGTTTTAGACGGAGAAGCAGCAGACCTGAGTGTGTACAACAATATAAATGTGATCGCGGGTACCCTCAAGCTGTACCTAAGGCTTCTACCAGTGCCTCTCATCACCTACGAAGTGCATCCAAAGTTGGTGCAAGCTATACGTAAGTGTACAATTTCTCTATGTAGTATTAAAGTTAATTGAAAATTTTATCCGGTTCAGCAGTGAGAGTATAAAACTCTAACAGTCGCCATATTTTATACTTAAATAAAACCAGCCGTCCCTCTTCTTGAGGTTGTCTGACAAATTTACCGATTTTTATCGAGTTTGCCGCTCATAAACGTCAAATTTTGCTTATCGAACGTTCCATGCTCTTAACCCAAGCTAGTGTAAAAGCTGCGTCATCCGTTCACAAAAAATACCAGGAGGCCTTGTTCTGAGTCAATCTCCAATGTTTGTATAGTCGAGTTCAAAAATATGTATGCACGTTTGACAGTAAATGACTCTTATTGGTAGGGGATAAAGACTATCACCTGTCAAATGTGCATATATATTTTTGAACTCGACTGTACCACAGTTGCAACGGATACGATATAGCTACCGGGCCCATCGGCCTAACGAGCCTCCCGAAGCACGGACCCGAAGCACCCTCCTCCCGAAGCAAATATTTGAGATTAGAGTATCTAAACTCAAATATTTGGTCACCCTCGTAACAATGGATCTTAGAGAAAGTAGTTTTATTTTGAATATGGGAAGCCAATGCGTGCTTTACGCCAGCGAGCCACAAAGCTAACACATTCAAAGCCATTCAAGAAAGTACCTTACGTTGCAGGAATCAAGACTGTAATATCTCAAATAACGCAGTTGCGCGAGTGTCTGGACTTGCTGCCGCCGGCGCACTTCAACTGCCTGCAGTATATGGTGCAACATTTACACAGGTATGCATTTCATTTATTTTACCTGAATTTAATATATAGATAAAAATAAATATCTTCAGAAATGTACACCTATCAACTAGCCTCATTTTAAGCAACTAATGCTGCTTGTGTTACGAATACTAGGTGACGGATAAATGTATTTAATAGATAAATACATATAAATATTCAGATTTTATATAACACATATATAAACATCCAAGACTGGAGAACAAATGCCTGTATTCATCACAAAAACATTTGCCCCCACCAGGGCTCGAACCAAGAACCTGTCGAGATGGCGACGCCTTGAGACCGGCGTACACACCACTCGACCACGAAGGTCGTCGATTAATATCAAATACCTCATTTAGGGGTTATACAATTTTCCATTCATCAAAGTTTGTCCTTAAAATCGTAGCTACCCATTCATTTAACATTGACCCTGTACCTTCATGTTGTTCAATTTCATTGTTTACCTACCTGTATAAGAAAGATACTCAATATTTTTTTCACTTTACGACGATTAACACGAAAATTGAAATAAGAATTTAGAGTGGACTGAATATTCAAACGTGGACTAAAGTTAGACATGCAAAATCAATGTTTAATCAAGTCCAAAGTTAGTCTTTTTTTAAACTACTGCTCTCCACTGTTGTCTTTTTTGCCTTTCGAATATAATCTTGGGGTCTTCAAATCGAGTGTGAATAGGTATCTTCTAGGCAAATGTGCTTAATCCTAGACCTCATCTCAGTTTACCATCAGGCGAGATTGGGGTAAAACGTTTGCCTACAAATAATAAAAAAACAGTGAAAAATAAGGACAACATTAAGGCCGGTATTCCAGAATCAATCCCAAGCGTAGATCTCTGTTTGAGAAGGCGTTTTGTGGGATGAATAACGCTTGTAACGAGGTGCTATACCAGTATTAGCGACTCTTTGCTGTTATTGCGCTCTTCTCTGGTCATTTTTTCTTGGCTTCCGTTTTTAAACTAACCATCTGTCTCTTTTTTCATTGTTTTTGGTCTCCATTTTTATTCCTATCAGAGTCATCGTCTGGAGCGGTTAGCTCGACGCAAATTATAACATAAATATTATTAAAATAACAAAAATAAGTGATACTTATAAAATTACAATACGAGTCAATAATCTGTAACGATATTAATTGTTCAAGTTTCAATAAGTTTACGAAGGCACTATTTGTGCGTTAGTTTTTTTATCCAATAATATACAAAAAAAATGACGTCAGAAGTCTTTTATTTATCTCCGGCATCCTCCACGCCAGACGCCGTCATCTTCAGAATCGCAGGTCAACAGTCATATTTAACTCTGAAATTGTGTCTTAAAGTTGCTCATGAATTGCTTAGATTTGCTTAACATTATGAGAGAGTTGCTTGTTGCCTAATTTAAAAGAATTGAAACATTTAAGGTGGACCACCCATTCTGGATGTCATATCAGGATGGCTGGTCAATCTCTATAGAGTAGTAACTATGTTGAAATACTGAAAGTTTCGTTGGGTAAAGATTACTTATCAATTGCTTATTTCACAATGTGTAAACCTAGACCCTGTTATTAAGGTAGGTATGTACGACGTACCGGGTACCTACTTAAAATTCCCAGTGCCTGTAAAATTATGAGAGCAACTCAAGCAACTCTCTCATCATGATAAGCAAATCTAAGCAATTCATAACAACAATTTCAAAGTTAAATATGACTGTTGAACTGCGATTCTGACGAAGACCACATGCCATCCCTTTCTAGCTGTGCTCAAGCATTTACGTTTAAGATTGATTCAGGAATACGGTCCTCAGTATTAAGTTTGTAAATTTATCTTTTCAGGGTGTCGCAACAGGCAGAAGTAAACAAAATGAGTGCTTATAATCTCAGCACAGTATTCGCGCCGACACTGGTCGCCACTCCGCCCGCCATTACAGACCTAGCCTTTGAAATACGCGCGCTGCAAGCACTCATCGAGTTATGCCCGCAAATATACTATGGTAAATAGGCTGATACCCCTTAATAGGAGTAACATGACTAACGAAACACTATTGATCTTTACATTTTTACTTTATTAACGTAATCAGCAAAACTACAAATTATACGCCATTTAGAAGCTATAGGTAATAATACGATTAATTTTGTACCTACAATAAGATAGTAATAATATCAAGTGTTTTTCCTTCCCACTATTGTTTTTTGGGGACAGTGAATCTAAAATAGCGTACACTATTAAATGTAAGAAATAACAAAGTCACAAATTCAACTTGGTGGTATATTGAAGTACCCTACTCATGCACTTGCATGTGCAATCATAACACGGTAATATTAATTAATATACTTTCTAAGGTTACGTTATGAGACAGATGGTAGTTTTCTTAGTGTTGCATTAATTTTTCTTTATGGTAGGATATGAGAACAATTTTCTTTTGTCAAATAGGTACACAAAACTGTATCAGGTAACATATATCATAATTCATAATAAGTACTTAAGTTTTTACAATTATTTTAATAATTATTAGACATACCTTGACTGACTTGCACTACTTATATTATTGATTTACTTTTTAAACTGATAAGTTTAGAACTGCCTCGCGGCATTTATAAATGTGTTCCATAAAATGACATTATTTGTGCAAAGTGTATACTTACTGCTTCACTTCATGATAGATGTGTGATCTAAGTTTTGTTAGGATGAAAAAACCCCAAACTACAAAATGCACCATTCATTTACATTGCATTTATCTTTCTAACTTCAGTAATACTTATGTACCAAGCTTTATTTTTATCTATATTTAGATAACAAAATCTCACATAAGTATAAAGAATGATAATATTCAAATGATTAGTTATATTTTATGATTGTGATATTGGAATATTTGTCTTTCTAAAAGATTTTCTTAGTTAGCATTCCAGGTTGTGTTGATGAAGTGCTACCAAGAATGTGGAGTCACTGAAATTAAGAAAACAGACTTGTATTTCTTTCTAATTAAAATTGAACTATTAGTATCACTCTAAGATACAGTTAGTTATATATTATATGCAATATTTTATCCCAAAGAATCTTTATTTCAGTGGATTTTCATTCCTTTGAGTAAGCAACAAAAAATATATGACTATAAAATATTAATTTATTGTCAAACTTGTTATTTTTTTTATTTTTTATAGTCAAATCTAAAAATCTCTTTTATATAACTTTGTGAATACACAAAATATTATTATATTTAGGTATCATTTATACTTTTGTATTCAATTACTTATAGGTTTTTATGCCATGAATAAAAGTTTGAAATGTATTTGACTGTTTATTAGTAAAACCTTATAACTTCATTTTATTTATCACAATTTTGTTTATTTTCTTCTTTTCTTTTTCTGCGTTTGTCCTTCATCAATATCACACTCATCTTTTACTTGTAGTTTCTTCAAATCTGCACAAAATAATACCTGAAACATTAATCAAATCTATTATTATTAAATTATTTATAAACTAGTCCAGGCAATAATGGTTTTTAAAGCAGTGTACATAAAAATGCTAAATAAATAAAAATTATAGATAAATAATATACAACTAACAGTGTGTGCCCATCCTGCTTTGTCACCATAAAGATTTCTGAAGTAATCCCCAATCTCAATATACATTTTCTCTGTAACATTCTTCTTGCCTCGCAGATGTGGTAAGTAGTTGTTGGCTGCTATTTGATATACATGTGTGTCCACTGGCAAGGCTTCCAAATGATTCAGTGACATGAGACAAATACAGTCTGCCACCTAGAAGGTGGAAAGGACAAAATGATAAATTGTAAACAATTTTCTTATTCTCAAAACAAAGACAATAAGGTACACTTAGTTTGCAATAAAGAAAATTTAATTAATTCTAAGAGCAATAACAAATGAAAAAGATGTTGGCAATAGGGCTCATTCTATAGGGACAAACTAAACTAAATTGTGTATCTATTCTTCTCTAACTTTATAAAGAAGAGAAGGATAGATCTACAATTTAATTAAGGTTGATTTAATTTGTGTCTTCAGTACAGAATCGGCCCTAATGCTAACATTGGCCATTCAATCTTGAAATCTGTGTCAGGTCCATTATGACAGAGGAGAAGAATAATTTTGAACTGTCACCCTGCTTTGACCATTGGGGTGACAGTTAAGGCAAGTTTGATCTGTCCCCCCTCTTGGCAATCAGAATAAACAAAAATGTTTGGTCTGTCCCCAGGCCAAACTTTTTTGTTGTTTTTGTCACCCCAATGAGACAAAGCATGTTACAGTTCGGAATAATTCCAAGACGTCCCAGAATAGAGTGGAATAGAAAATTTTGATGTAGGTCTAATTGTCAAAAAGACATGTTGATGCTGATCTTACTGACAAAAACTGTATAAAACTCTTTAAATGATCAATTATTTGATAATCATACCTTTGGCCCAATCCCATGTAACTTCATGAGCTCCTGGCGAGCATCTTTGTACTTCATATCTTGTAAACTCTTGAACCACTCATCTTCTCCCCACTCTACTATTTGTTCTGCTGATTTGTGTATAAATTTTGATCTGTACCCAAAACCCAGTTGCCTTAGCTCTGATTCTACCTGGTGATACAATTCAAGCTAGTAGAATACTTGTTTATTTAATATAAACAATATGTTGTATAGTAATGTTGTGTCTTACCTTGGTGTTTGATAGTTTTTTTACAGAAGGGAATGAGTAGTAAGTGACATCATCAATAGAACATATTTCTTCACCATACTGACTACACAACTTTTCTACCATGCTTGATATCCTATGGTTTATAACAAAAAATGTAAAAATATTAAAATTAGTTATGACAGACATTTAGTTTTATTGGCAGTTAATAAAATAAAATATACCTGGTTATATTATTATTTTGACTACAAATAAAAGAGAATAAGTTCTCTACTGGTTCCTGATTGAGCATTCTAATGCCATAGAACTGTTTGCAAGCTACATTAAATAGTTCATCTTTCTCAGACCATTCCTTATAGTATAATCCCAAATTGAGATCCAAACGGAAATAGTCTTTTAGTAACTTTTCAAAAATATCATCATTGCCATTTTTTCTGTGGGATATATGGGATTTTTCTCTCAAAGAACCCATAATTTGATAATGTAAACTGTCGTCATTTTGCTTTAATTTCCATACAGTTTCCGCGAAAACTCCAGTCCATTCATCTTTTGCTTTATCATATTTCCATCTGAAAACAAAATGTTGTGTTTTTGTGTTTTTGCATCGTTAATTCCGTAAAATAGGTAGATATATTTTAAAACTAAAACCTGAAGCTCTGGCCACCGTTTAGTGTTCCTAACAACTGTAATTCTTTGTGGTTGCACAGTATTTTATTCCACGCCATTTTAAGAGACTATTTATTTAAAAATTGTTTTAAAATGCCTTTTTTGCTGCATTAATTTTTATTTCAAAATGAATTTAACGCGCGAAAAAAATCAAACGTGAACGTGACTGATCTGTCAATGTCAACGTCAAACAGCTGACAGTTTTTTTAATATTAAAGTTAAAGAAAGGATCGAATACATACAGTCGATTTCTGCTGTCAGAGTGATTGGCTGTCACACGTGTTAGTGTTTACGTCGGTGGTTTAATCAGTTTGTTGGCAGATATTGCTCATAAATTGTTGTAGCGTTCCAGCTTTGCGTTAAACAATCATTTGTGTTGTGTTGTCCTGAGATTTCTACCTAGCCTACTGTTCTGTGTTGTGCATGTAAGTCCTAGTGTATAAGGTGTAAGCCAAGATGGAGGCGGATACCGATCCGCCCGACATTGGTGATGTTACTCCCTCCCCTGATGTCTTCACTCCCTCCGAAATGGAAATAGAACCCCAAATCCCATCCATGATTCCCAACTCCCGCAGGAGAAAAATAATTGATGATACAGAGGTTACGGCCACCAAAAAAATTGCTGACCACTCCCATGCCAGTGTGTCCACACCAGACATATTTATCCATCCGTCATCTGATAAAAAAAAAATCTTTGGGGATAATGATAAATCCCCCTTTATAGTACATGTCAGTCGATTAGAACCAGATCCAGTATTAGGTCTAACCCTTCGTGAAATTAAAATTGGTAAGCTCTTACACAATAACAAAATTTCCAATATAGTTAAAGCAGGAGTTAAAAAAGTAGGCAGAAACAAGGTGTCCATTGAATTCAAAACAGGTGATGATGCTAATAAATTTATTGATAACCCTCTATTAGCCTCAGAAAAACTGTCAGCTACTATTCCCACCCACAGTATTACCAGAATGGGAATCATAAGAGGTCTTCCTGTGGATGTGTCAATGAAAGAATTTGTTGAGGCTGCTGAAATCCCTAATGGATGTGGTGAAATCATTAAGGCTAGAAGACTGAATCGGAAGGTGAGGAACGAAGGTCCCACACAATGGGTCCCCACACAAACTGTTGTTATCACTATAACAGGTCAAGTACTCCCAGAACGTGTTTTTTGCTACTATTCTTCTCTGCCTGTACAAACTTACGTGCTTCCTACCATTCAATGTTTAAAGTGCTGCCGCTTTGGACACATCAAAGCTCAATGTCGTTCTCGTCCTCGTTGCTTTAAGTGTGCTCAAGAACATTTAGGAGAATCATGTTTAACAGCTACACCAACATGCTTGTTGTGTTCAGGATTACACTCAGCTAATGACAGTAGTTGTACTGAACATAGGAGACAAAAAGACATAAAAATGGTAATGTCACAGGAAAATATATCTTATTTTGAAGCATCCTCCAGATTCCCAGCAGTTAGGAGGCCATATAAAGATGTTGCTTCCTCTTCAAACCCTATATCTTCACAACTGTTACTCTCCAGTCCCCCATCTTCCAGACCTACCACCTCCCCCTCCCCTGCCTCTTACAAAAAAACTATTTCCGTGCAACGTAAAGAGCGAGTCTCTAGAAATAAAGGGTATGATGAACATGCCCACCACTTTTTAACTCAGACCCCTAAGTCAGTTCTACCAAATGGCTGTGCTCTGCAAGATAATGTCGACATTGCTCCCAATGATAACCTTCTAGAGTGCCTTGCTATGTCATTAGCCAACATGCTCGCAAAGTTTGAGGACACAGGATTACCGAACCACGTTGCTAAGAATTTATATCCAATTTTAACCAAATTAGTAAAATATGGTCCCATCCAACAAGAATCAGAGTCCAGTGTTCCTCCAGTGGAACGCTCGCTCACTAAAGAATAAAAAACCTGATTTGATATACTTATTAAACCGGCATAAAGTGTCCCTTGCTGCTATCTCGGAGACATGGCTGAGTCCGGGTTCTAATTTTAGAATCCCTGGGTTTGCCTGTCTGCGGGATGACAGGGGGGATGGCTATGCCGGTTCTCTTATTTTGATAAAACGATCTATCATATATACACAAGTTAATCTCCCCTCTCTTAGATCAACAATGAATGCTGTTGCAGTTAAGATATTAGATATCACCTTGCTTTCTGTTTATATTCCTCATCCTGATCAGTCATGTGTTTCTGATCTGAACTTAATTTTTTCCTCTTTACAGCCGCCATTACTGGTCTTAGGAGATTTTAACAGTCACCATTTTGTATGGGGTAGCCATAGAGTGGACTCTGTCGCTCCTCTATTGATAGACTTATTCGACGATCATAACATCTGCTTTTTAAATAATGGATCAGCTACTCGCCGGGTTTCTCCTCTTGTGAACCCTAACTCTGCAGTTGACCTATCACTCTGTTCCCCATGCCTAGCCCCTAAGCTTCATTGGGAAGTTCTTCAAAATTGCTACGGTAGTGACCACTTCCCTATTTTAATCACTATGACATCAGGGTCCATCCCAGAGAAAAATTTTAATCCACTTCTTAAACATAATTTATCCAGAGCCGATTGGGATGCTTACCGCTTAAAGACGGAAAGCGTGTGTTCATCTCTTCCAACTATACACCAAAATAACATATATCATTGTTACACATTATTTATTTCTCTTCTTATTAAATCTGCTAACGACTGCATCCCAATAAAGAATGCTGCTAAAGACAAAATCTCCTCACCACCTTGGTGGGATGCAGAATGTTCAAATATGGTCATTAAACGCAAACAAGCTGAGTCTAGTTATGCCTCTGCCATGACTGAGTCCAACTTCTGTCAATATAAACATGTTGCAGCACAGACTAGGAAATTACTCTCTCAAAAAAAAAAGTCAGGTTGGATAATTTTTTGTGAGAGTCTAGCCCCTAGAACATCCCCCACGATAGTGTGGAATAAAGTCAAACGTTTTAGAGGGGCCTTATCCACCAACTCGCACGTCTCCACCAATGACCATAGCTTCTGGTTGGAAGAGTTTACGTCCAAATTGGCCCCGCCATGGGTGCCTACGGCAGAGGAATCAATCCCGATATTCCATGAAGGCATCTCTTTAAGTGATACTTCAAATGATAGCATGAACAACGAGTTTTCCCAGCAAGAACTAGCAATTGTTTTGGAGAGTGTTAAAGACTCTACCCCCGGATTAGATGGTATACCTTATTCATTTATCTGCAAAGCTAGCCAAGCTACCCAGAAATATTTCTTGGACTTAATAAACACGATATTTCTGTCTGGGTCCCCTCCTTCTGAGTGGAAATCTTTAATTATTATCCCTGTGGGCAAACCAGGGAAGGATCCTATGAATGCTGCCAGCTACCGCCCCATTGCTTTGTCATCGACTATAGCTAAGATTATGGAACATCTCATCAAAAATAGATTAGAATGGTTCTTGGAGAGTAGAGGCATCCTTCCAAAATCGCAGTTTGGTTTTAGAAAAGGCCGTAGTACCCAGGATAGTATTAGTTCCTTAATTCTGGACATTCGATTGGGTTTCTCGAAGGATGAATCCACTGCTGGCGTATTCCTGGATGTGTCGGCGGCATATGATAATGTTCTTCTAGCATTGCTCAGGCAGAAAATGCAACAGCTGAGCATTCCTGTTAGATTTACGTACTTTATTGTCAACCTATTGCAATCCAGGTCTATATACATACGGCATATGAACATAACATCTTCTCCCAGACTAGTCTGGAAGGGTCTACCTCAAGGCTCAGTACTTAGTCCTCTCCTTTACACACTCTACACTTACGATCTAGAAAAATCTGTAGACTGTTTCTGCAATGTGCTACAATATGCCGATGATATCGCGTTGTACACCTCCCACTCTTCTCGATCGAGATCTATCGAGGTGGCCTCTGGCCTCCTTAATGCTGCTGTTGGTTACCTCAATGAGTGGCTTTCCGAAAATGGCTTGTCACTGTCAGCCTCCAAAAGCCAAGTGGTGGTATTCTCTAGGAAAAAAAGGGTCCCGTCCATAGATATATCGATTGATAATCAAGAAATCCCATCTGGTGATGATGTGAAATTCTTAGGTATCCATTTAGACTCTAAATTGACGGGTGTTAAACACATCGCATATATTGCCAGTAAATGTGAAAAGAACCTCAACATCCTTCGAGCCATCTCGGGAGTGTGGTGGGGATCCCACCCATATACCCAGAAACTCCTGTATAATGCATTGATCAGAAGTCACTTCGACTATGGTTCATGCCTTCTAGAGCCCTGTTCTAAGGTTTCCCTGAATATCTGGGACAAGATTCAGAGCAAATGTCTACGCATTATTTGTGGAGCAATGAGGTCCTCCCCCATAAATGCGCTCCAGATTGAGTGTATGGAGCCGCCCCTCTTTCTTCGACGACAATATTTGGCAGACAGATACCTTTATAGATCTGCTCAGGTTTCCTCGAGTCCTTTGATCCCGAGACTTCAATCCTTGCTAGAGATGGAGCGTAAAAAATACTGGACTCATAAAGAAATACCCTGTCTATTAAAATCCTATAAAAAGTTTATAAATTTAAATAACCCCATAGCGCAGACAGGTAAATTTCCTATTTTTGATATTGATTACAAGGCTCTTGTTTATAAACCGACCATCCTCCTAAGTATCGGCATCTCCAAAAACTCCTCTGTGCCTAATGACATGTTACGTGAAATCCTAAATAGGGAATGGTCTGACTGGCTGGTGATGTTTACAGATGCCTCGAAACTGACCAATGTTGGTTGTGTTGGGGCTGCTGTTTGGATACCTAAATACAAAATAATTTTAAATTATAAATGCCCTCCTACTTCCTCTGTTTTCTATGGGGAAGCAGTGGCCATCCTGGAGGCAATTCTGTATGCAGAGTCACACAAACTCAACAGAACGCTCATACTTTCAGACTCACTAAGCTGTCTTCAGGCCACATTAGCTAATCCCTTCCGGAGCAAACTCAAAACTCCCATCATTTTAAAGATCCAAAATGCTCTGTTTCAGTGCCAGTGCAAGGGTATACAGGTTGTTTTGGCGTGGATACCAGGTCATAGTGGTATTCACGGAAATGAAATGGCAGACCTATTAGCTAAGGAAGCGACAACTTTAGGCACTCTTACCCATTATAAGACCTTCCCTCACGACCTCGCATCACTCGCCCAAGCTGACCTAAAAGCGGCTTGGCAAGTGTTGTGGGAGAGTTCCAGACTACTAAAGGGTAAACAGTATGGGGATTTACAGAATTTAATTCCATCAAAGCCCTGGTTTTTCCTCTACCGTCAAGGCAACAAGAGATCGACCTCTGTTGTCTGTCGTTTACGGCTTGGTCACGCATGCACCCCCGTTCATCTCAAAAAGATAAGGATCAGGGATTCCTCCTTGTGTGAATGTGGATTAGACGAGGGTACACTAGAACATCTATTCTTCTCTTGTCCCAAACTATCCTCCTCCCTTTATGACCTCTTACCCCCTGCTATCCCCCGTCCAGCGGATTTTAAATCCTTACTGTCGCATGTTTTTACTCCGTTTGTTAATGTACTATTAAATTTTATATGTTATAATAAAATAAAATTATAAAAAATGTGTTCGTCAACTATACTTACAACTAACAATTGGTGATGGTTTCTGTTTTGTTTTGTTCTAGACGCTACAACAACATCTGGTACCTAAAAAATATCATTACCGTTATTCTCCTAGTGTCACTCCCATGACTGACTTGACATTGGCAGAATTTGTTAAAGCAAGAGCCAAAAAATAAAAAGAAGAAGAAGAAGAATACATACAGTCAATTAACAAACGCGCGACATCTAGTAAAAATGTTTCATCTGGGTATATATCTTGGTAAAAGCCAGGAAGTTCCTCCAAATGAAAAGCGTAGATCTCGGTGAATTTTCACGACACAGAGGTGGTTAAAACAATTTATACTAAACTGCATCTAACAAACTATACAAGGTAGACCGTATCCCTCTTTTTTCATAGTGTCGATGTGTAAGTATTCATTCTTTTCTGTTATTTTGTCCAAAAATATAAATATTACTGTGCTCAGCCATATCATCGAGGAAGTTTTATTGGTGAATCGACTGTGACACAACCAAAACTTCCATGTCCGAGGTGCCCGGGTGAAAGGTATAATTTTCTGTGATTTTCGGTATAAACATATAGTTTTTTTTCTTTTAGGTTACAGGCATATGTTGGAAACATGAATTTTGGATTGAGTTTTGGGTTGGAGTGAAGCAAAGGGTGCGTTTATATATACACTAAATAAACACCAAGTCGAAAGGTTGAAAGGCCTTATGTATCTGGGCAATACTAGACATCTTGTAACGAACTTAGTCTGCAAGAACTGCAAGAGATGCAGTTCTTTTTCTTAAAAGTTTCTTGACTGCCTCTCTGAACTAGTGGTTGACACCACCGGGTGTAGATCAGGAGGTCCGGGGCTCAATTCCCCACGGGGAAAGGGGTTTTTCTGCGCGGTTTGGTTGGTGGTAGGGCTTCTAAGCCCGCCTGGCTAGTTACCACCGTCTTACCTAAATTTGTCGCCATAATAACAATGTTATAAGCATTGTTGTGTTCCGGCAAACAGAGGTAACATAGCCAGTTCCTCAGTTTTTGAGGATTCCAGGTGAAGCTCGCTTCTACCTTCGGTCTTATCGCCACTTACGATTAGGTGAGATGAAGGCCAAGAGCTGATTGGTCATATTTAAAAAAAAGTTTCTAATTTTACTTCAGTAAAACCTTAATATTTTTGATTCATAAACAATTTTCAAACTCTTTCTTTGATTTGGGTCCTTTGGTAATACACGGATTCCTCTATAACGCAAGCCACTCAGTAATCTTTGCAATCAACAATAATAATTATCATAAGATGTTTACAAAATTTACAAAAAACTCTCCATAAGATTAACACCCAGTTGCAGAAACTTTAAAATTTATTTAAATGTCAAAAGAACACCTTAGCGTAGTTTTACGTTGCACAAAACGACATTAGCACCCTGTCAATGCTATAGAGACATTAGCTAGAACTGTTTTGTGTATCAACCATATCTTTAATGAACTTTAAAGTTTTTATGTCTCACCAACAAATGTCGTCCTTAAAATATCTTTGTGCAACTGAGTGTAAGACAATTAAAAAGGTAGTGGTTCATGCGCCATCTGGCGGGATAAATAGTCAGTTTTCTTCCTCATTGTGTGAATTTGTGTGTATGCAACGGTTTATTTGAAGCTGCGGCGGCGGGTGCGGTTGCTACACAGAGTTTGCTACTTGATTTTTTTTTGTGGTAGGTCGCTCGGTCGCGCGGAATCATAAATATAATTTGACCCCATACCTCAGAGTAAACAGAACTGGAGTAGCCATTAGTCAATTTCTCAAACATTTTTTTCTGCCATTTCTTGCGGGGGGTGAGGTTACCACTACACTCAAAGCCAGCACAACGCACAACGTTTTTACAAATGCACACATGCATAATTCGACACACAAATTTAAATTTCACGCACACACACGCTTAAAATAGTCACGTGGGGTGTGCGTTTTGACATCGTCACAGCCGCACTCCCCACGAGACTAGCGCTCGAAATTTGAAATCGTAGAATTCTAAAACAAGAAATAATGAAGTAAATAATCATGAAATCTTAAAAATTATAATTACAAATAAAAGGTGACACCATCTTTTAGCATACTCGATGTTTTCTATTTATTTTTACAACAAAAAACAGCACAGGCAGGCATTTTTGCGGGAGCTCTGTTCGCCGCAACATTTACAATGTTATGGCTGTCAAAATGGCGGCTCAACTAGTTTTATTAAACGTGCAAGCATCCGATGCTTGTGCATTTGGCAGAGGGGAATGTTAGACAAAGGCTACTCCAGTTCTGTTTACTCTGAGCCCCATACTCACGAAGCCCTTGTGTAAATATATACCTACATCAGTATAAATATACATAACGTACGTGAAATAGTAATATGGTAAATACTATGAAATTATTATATTATTCTATAGGACTGAACCAGTTTCTTTGACGTAGCATGTTTAATTTGGAAAACGCTGCAAGGTCAAAGTATTAATTATATTATACACAGAATTATTAACCTACTCATTTACAAAAATACTCAAAACATAACGAAATAAAAAACCCACATACCTACCTATTCCTATAAAACTTGTCAAAGGTCTTTGACTTTGATTCTACGATTTCATAGTTTATGTTAGCGATAAATATTTTACAAGAATCATGCTGATCTAATGACAACAAAACAATTTTGTCAATAAATTAAATATCATAGGCCTTTTTCGTTCACTGCATAGGCCCCTTTTCGCTTAGGACGAACTTCGATGAATGTTCAAAATTATGAAGATTCGTCTACATTTGTCTTACTTCGTGTATCTTCGCCGCTTTGTGTAGCGTCAAAGTAAAAGTAGACCGCTAAAATAATTTCCCTTCATTTTGTCGTCGTTCAGTTTGTTCAGTTTGTTGTCGTAAATAAAACTATACGCGTCAGTATATTTATACTAAACATAGGTGAAACAGTCATATTATGATAAATACCGACTATGAAATTAATTATTGACAGTGATTTTACTGATTGTTTACATAAGACATAATTTACATGAACTTTCCAACTGTTTTAAATAACGCTTCGTAAAAAACTCCTTGACTACAGACTGTTGTTATCTAGTCCAGTCAAAATAATTTAAAAGTCACATTAAATCCTACACACAAAATTTATTTTTCTGAGCATTCTTTGCGGAATTTGGAAGTCCACCTTGCAGTTTTCCCCCCTCCCCCTGTTGAGCGTTGTAAGGAAACGGGCCCAAAACCCTCGTTCCCTATAACTCCTGCTGATAAAATTCTACAGTGGAGATTTAAGTAGTACTTAATTTGTTTAACTATCCTTAGCTTTAGACTCAAAAATCACCATAAAATTTTTGGAGCTTTCGGAGAAAAACAATTTTGAACGTTTTTTTTTTCTTTAAGCTCCTAAAATGCAAGTTAAAAAATCGTACTTTTGGTGAAAATTTCAGAATATATTCCTAATGTATATCCGAATGCCTTAGTAAGTTTTCACCCCGGTGACTAAAGAAAAACTAATTAATTTTATGTTTTTTCTCTTTTTTATGCTGTACATAATTGGTACATTAATTCTACACAAATTTTTTTTGGGTTTCTACAATTATCACCTTAATTAGCATGCGCCACAAAAAAGTCACCATTTTTTATGAAGAGCTTCCCATGAAATTTTACTTTATGCAAATTTCATAGGTGTTACTCGTTCCCCGTCGCCCGCATCTCACTGAGTTTGAATATGTTATAAATATCGCTTGCCTCTCAATGCGCTCTTTGCATGCAAAAGTCTCGCCCTTGTTAATATTTTTGGCAAAATGTGAGTGACACCTCTGCCTATCCCCTCAGGGATAGAGGCCTGATGGTATGTGAATTGGTTAGAATTATTTAAAAATACTTCGATTACGCGAACTCAGAGTAAATCAAGTAAAAACGACTATCCAGACAATATTTTTAAAGTATTTTAGAAATTATTATTGTTATTTTATTACTTACTTACTTATTTTCGCACTTCTTAAGTAAAAAATGGGTATAAAGACAAAAATCTGATCGTTATCGGTTACTGGTGTTGACAGAAAATGCCCTGTATAATATATATAATATTTGCCTGTGCATAATTTTAAATAAAATTTTAATTTTAGTTTATGAAATTTTACGATAAATAAAACTTCGAAAATTAAATTTGAAGATATTGCAATTTACGAGTACGCTACAATCATTTGAATTAATATTCTATCTTAGGGCAATAAGAGCGAAGCCAACCGCAGTCATAAAATGCAACAATATGACATAAAAGTTTATGCACAAGATTTCAGTGAGTCGCCTACAAGCTAATTTTTTTTATTATATTGAATTTAATTGTATTGGTCATTAGTTTCTTTATCGCAATCACGTATACAAGGCCGTGTCAATAAACACGTTTATTGTATAAAAAAAACAATAAAAATAACAACAAATTATATAACGATAGAACTATACATACATACATACAATCACGCCAGTAATCCCCCCCGCCTGTATCTATATTACGGCTTTATCCATCTTACTGCGACATATATACAGCAACGATATTTATGTCTTAATAATGATTCCTGCTCGTTTTGTAAAAATAGTATTTTAAACAATTGCACACAAATTCGGAAACCTTAAAGCTCTTTGATTCTGATAAACCCGTTTGTTATAATTTGGAGAATCTACTTTGAAATATAGGTGTTTCGTTTTTTTTATTATACATATTAAAGTATCTTATATTGTCAACAATTGAGAAAATATAGAAAAACAAAAAAATTTTCATGTTCCATAAAAATTCTAAATCGTAATAAATATGGATTATAAAACGCTGGTAATATCGACACTGTACCAGTAACCTTAATTTTTTAGAAAACAATGTACATATTTTTTTCTTCCAATAGCAAAATTTTAATTTTTAATATTTACTTATAATATTGGGTCCTTACCTATGAAATTGGTGTTTTTATTCTGTCTTAACAATTTGTCCGTAACTATTAAGTTTCAGAACATTCTTATAAAATAATTGCCTCTTCTAAAAATATACCATATATTTGAGCTCGAATTATTTAATTTGATAATTTTTTATAAGTTTAATTGTGTTAAAATTAGACACAAAGACAATTATTTTTAACTGGCTCCCGAATACATCATTTGATTTGCATTAACATAAAAACAATGAATAATTTTTATCAAGCGTGTTCACACACATATTGCTAAAGCTTGTCTAATGATACATGCCAAATATTATTATCTCTGGATTTGTCGTTGTGAAGAAAACTGATAAAATGTTAGTATGTAAAATGCAGACATCCCCAAAATCTCCATACAAAACACCAATTTCATAGGTAAGGACCTAATATTATAGGTACGAACTTTTAATATAAAAATAATAAAATAAAACTTGAAGCGGCTTTTGCTTGATTTTGATTGATGACCATAAAAATAGGTAATTTTAATATTTATTATATGGCAATAGTAACACAGTTAGAAATGTTCAAAGTATTTCCAGTTTATTAATTCTATAATCTACAATGACGGACTCATAAACTGCATCAAAGTTCAGGATTACTTTGAAATTAATTTTTATAATAAGTATACAAACTTTTTAGATTAAATTATATAAATATGGAAAGACTGGCTCTTAATCTCAAAAAAAAAGAAAAATTTAAAAATTGAACTGCAGTAAAACAAATGAATATAGGCGGGAAAAGAAAATTTACTCGTAGTATCAGATTTGCGTGTTATTTATAGCAAAGTTTTAAATTGATTCTCATTGATTTTTTATTCTTTTGTCAATTGAATTATTGTTACCAGCAGAATTATTTGGTTTGTTTTTTAACTCATCGAGAGTTTTTGAATCATAATATGGATGCTTCGTCCGAACAAGCGGCTCAAATTGTAGCATTGGTGCGGGATTTCCAAAAAAAAAATCTTTAAATTTTTGTATTTTCTTCAAAAAGTCTTAAGGTCCTTTCCAGTACCCAAACTTAAACTTAAGGATATGACCCTACGCTGTTTTAAAGTTCACGAACCAATCTAGAGCTTTCAATTTAAATCTGTATAGAAAGTTTGCATACATGGGAAAAAATAGTTATTTCAAAGTCGTCTATTACATTGATGCAGTTCATGTGTCCGTCAGTTTATATTGAAAACTTCCAAAGTTGCTGGTAATTTTAGAAGTTATTAAGAAAACTTCCGATAGTTTTCCTGACATATTTAAAAAATTAGGAAACATTCCAATGTTTTCACATCTAATTATAATCGTCATTATAAGAATATTGTTTTCATAATAATAATAATAAAATCTTTAAACTGCTCCATTCATCCTGTGTGATTTTCATGATGTTAAATGAAAAGTATGAGCGCAAAATACTAAATGTGTAGAAATATATTAAAATTGTCACAAAACTTTTTTGAAGTATTCGGTGTAGTAGGCGGGGGGCCATCTAAAAAGATTTTTTTGACAGCCGGGTCTTAAGAAATCGGTTCGACCCTAGATGTGTGTATCAGCTTTGGATGTTTTTGTATTAAACTTGTAATTTCTCGGTAAAATTATAAATTAATTCCTGTTACTAAAATATACACACTTACTTTACCTTAAACTGAAAAAAATATTTTATATTTATCCACTAAGCTAAATATCTAACTCATGTTGAAAAAAAATAAATTTATTTGTACATACTAAATTCTTTATTTCGTAATTTTTTATTTGAAATAATGCACACATAAACCTGGTTATTGGATCCGCAACAATATTTACATTTTATCACATGTCTTATAAGTAGTCGCGCCATTCCCCGCCCACCCATTGAATTTTGCATATTAGAATAAATGCTCCAATAATTCCTTGGGGATTTTTAAAAATTTAATATCTAATAAATTAAGACAATACATGCCGAAAAACTCTTTAGTGTAGAATTAATGCGCGGGGTCCAAAAACACAAAAATGTTCATAAAAAAAAACTATTGAAGTCACCATGGTGAATATTTCTATTAATACTTGTAGACATATAAGTCATATTATAATGTAAAATCACCATTTGTTTATTTTTTGTTTTGTTGTTATTCTTGTTTTTTCTTAACATATTTTTTTTTTCCAAACCCTTTGCCACCACGGGGGTGACTTTTTAAATATCGTGTTTATTGAATAAAAGGAACACTTACATAAAAAATCACCCATGTAGAATTTAATGTTTTTATGATAGACGTGCTATAAGTTTAAAACCTTTTTTTTTTAATAAGCTCCAATAAAATTTTGGGGAAAACTAAAAAATTATTATTGCATTCTTATTTCTAATCAATAATTAAAATAAATTTCTCTGTAGGAATTAATGTGATTTTTTCGAACAAACGAATTTTCCTTGCCTAGACTAATCTTCAACTGTCTAAGTTCTGTAGAAAACTCGATTCTTCGCTAGTAAACATATTTCTTCTATTATTCTGTTAAAATCCGTAAAATCTCTGGTAAACTACGAACAGCGTCGTCTATAGTAATATTCAATGAATCTAGTTTTATTTACATAGATAATAACTCATTACGAGCTATCATAGAGCTATCAAACAAACAAATATTAAGAAAAATTTTTGTGACGCTAATAGGGCACAATAGGGATGTAGTTTGAATCATAAAGGTTTAGGGTGACTAAAGAAAAATATATAACTTCGACAATGCCCTATATTCATCCCAGTGGGCACAGGAAGTGGGAAAGCCACATGGCGAAACTTAGACGTATAAAAAAAAAAATCTTCAAACATTCACACCCATCAACAAGCCCCATTTTAAGCAACTAATGCTGCTTGTATTACTTACACTAGATGACGGATAAATATATTTAATAGATAAATACATAAAAATATCCTGAATATATAAATAAATATAAGCATGCAAGACTGGAGAACTATATTCAGTCCACTTTGACTTCCCATTTATATGTATAATGTAGAATGTAAGACAATTTTGTATAAAGGTAGGATGGACCCCTTGCAGAGTTTCTTGCCTGTATCTTCTCTTGACAAGGCCTCCCGGTAGTGAACAGGAAGAAAAAAATTTTGATGTAAACAAGTAGAAGTAGGTATATAATTTGTTTGTAAATGTTTATGCTTTATTGTTTTTGACGCGTCATAAGTGTAACTACTTGTTACCTAAAGTTCATTTCATTCAAAAAATGCCTGAAAATTCATCTCCCAAACTTTTGCCCCCGCCGGGGATCGAACCCAGAACCTCTCGAGATGGCGACGCCTTGAGACCGGCGGCGCGGCGTACAGACCACTCAAACTCAGACTCACACCTCTGAGTTTGAGTGGTCGGACAGTGGTCAACACGGATTTCGGAGAATATTATGATGGCGATCGGGGACGCATGGTGGAACTCGAGATCACAAACCTTTATTGGTCACCCATCCAAAGACAAACCATGGCGAAAGTAGCTTTGTTTTCAATATCACAAAAGTGTGCCACTGCTACCGAGCTTTCAGACGTGTTACAACAAGAAACAATTAAAAAAATAAAAATTCAAATTATTTATTGCACGATTTAAGACGTCATCAAGCAAACCCACGTTCCTATATTTTCGAGTGATTGTAATATGAACAGTTACCTTTTATGGTTTTACCCACAAGATTTCTTTTAAAGTTAAGTAATTGGGTATTTCCTAAACATTTAATATGCCTATGAACGTTACTCATACGCAGTTGATACTGTAAGGGCACGCTTACTGTAATGTTGTTGCACGTCATAGCGCTATGCCCTCAGAGTAAACAGAACTGGAGTAGCCTTTGTCTAACATTCCCCTCTGCCAAATGCACAAGCATCGGATGCTTGCACGTTTAATAAAACTAGTTGAGCCGCCATTTTGACAGCCATAACATTGTAAACATTGCTGCGAACAGAGATCCCGCAAAAATGCCTGCCTGTGCTGTTTTATGTTGTAAAAATAAATAGAAAACATCGAGTATGCTAAAAGATGGTGTCACCTTTTATTTGTAATTATAATTTTTAAGATTTCATGATTATTTACTTCATTGTTTCATGTTTTAGAATTCTACGATTTCAAATTTCGAACGCTAGTCTCGTGGGGAGTGCGGCTGTGACGTTGTCAAAACGCACACCCCACGTGACTATTTTAAGCGTGTGTGTGCGTGAAATTTAAATTTGTGTGTCGAATTATGCATGAGTGCATTTGTAAAAACGGCTGGCTTTGAGTGTAGTGGTAACCTCACCCCCCGCAAGAAATGGCAGAAAAAAATGTTTGAGAAATTGACTAATGGCTACTCCAGTTCTGTTTACTCTGAGGCTATGCCTCGATCTATCGCAACTAAATCACAGTCGAAAACGTTATAGCTCATCCACACTCCATACTCTCGTACTCGCGTTAACTCGTGTCGCCTCGTGGAGTGTGAATGGGCCAAAACGTTTTCGGCTGTGATTTAGTTGCGGTAAATACGTACTTGTTTAGCGCGATCTTGGCCCTGGGCCTCGATTCTGCCATTATACAACTTTGGCGATATAATGGCAATAAATCATAAACAAATAAATATCCTCAGACATTCACACCTATCAACTAGCCCCATTTTAAGCAACTAATGCTGCTTGTGCAGATACTAGATGACGGATAAATATATTTAGATAAATAATAGGTTGGGGAAAAAGTTTCTTCGCATTTTTTAAGAAAATTCAAAACATTTTTTAATATAGTTTATTTACATTTAACTAAAGTATGTAGGTACCATTTTGTTCGATAACTTTTTTCCATCTTGTAGGTAGAGACATGATCCCATTGCTATAGAAATTTTGGGACTTCTGGTCAAAATGCCGCGACAAGTGGTTTTGGCAGTCCTCTCGTGATGTTAACCTGACACTGCCTAAAGAATTCTGAAGAGACCGAAACAGGTGGAAATCTGAAGGTGCAAGGTCAGGACTATACGGCGGATGCATTAACACCTCCCAGCCAAACTCTCTTAATTTTTGCTGAGTGGCTAAAGATGTGTGAGGTCTAGCGTTATCATGATGAAAAACCACACCCCTTCTGTTGATTAATTCCGGCCGCTTTCTCTCAACTTCTTGCTTTAATCTCATCAGTTGTTCGCAGTAGAGTTCAGAATCGATTGTCCTGCCTGGTGATAACAGCTCATAATGAATAATGCCCTTCCAATCCCACCACACACACAGCATCACCTTGTTGCGAGTTAACCCGGGTTTCGCCACAGTCTGTGAAGCCTGACCGGCCTTTGACCACGACCTTTTTCGCACGTTCTTGTCGTACGTGATCCACTTTTCATCACCAGTTATCAGCTTCTTCAAAAATGGTTCGGTTTCATTTCGTCGTAATAAAGAATCACAAATGAGTATACGGTTCATTAGGTTTCTTTCAGTGAGCTCGTGAGGTACCCACATGTCGAGCTTTTTTGTGTACCCAGTTTTTTTCAAATGCGCCAAAACTATTTTGTGGTCAATTCCCAGTTCTTCAGCTACGTCGTAACTACTGACATGCCGATCTTGCTCCACTTTTTCAAAAATGGCATCCATTTTATCTGTAATAGGGCGACCAGAGCGACGTGCATCTTTGACATCAAAATTTCCGGATTGAAAACGCTTGAACCAAATTTATGCTACTCTCACAGACACTGCACTAGGTCCATAAACACCGCAAATTTTTTTCGCGGCTTGCGTTGCATTTTTACCTTTTTTGTTGTAAAATTTTAAAATGTATCGAATTTCTTCATTAGATTCACTCATCTTGGCGATACGAAAAACAAATGAAAATCACACATTTTCCTAATTTGAATTTGGAATTATGTTCTTTAAAATTTAAACTTTCAATGATACCAAAACCAGCCAGATACAAATAGTATAGCCAAAGAGATTTTATTACAAGTTTATACATACTATAATGCGAAAAGACTTTTTCCCCAACCTAATATAAATATTCAAAATATATACAATACATATATAAACATCCAAGACTGGAGAACAAATGCCTGAATTCATCACACAAACATTTGCCCCCACCGGGAATCGAACCCAGAACCTCTCGAGATGGCGACGTATAAATCTAACGAAATTTGATTTTCAGAGCACGAAATGTCAAAAATTTTATTGTTGAGTTTTATTGAGACACTTTTTCCAATAAATTGCTGTGTAGATATTATGTCAATGTTATTTAATGCTGAAGAAAGTTGACTATCAGACTACGAAATATCAAAATTTTCACCATTGAGATCCTATTGCCATCCTATTTTGCCTTTGTAAATAAGCAGACTCAGGGCCCTGTAAAGTAAAAATTGACGTGCAAAAGCATTTCTGAGAAATCTATTTGCAATAATGAATTTTCATTACGCTGCTCCAAATCTTACAATATAAAGTAGTCATCACGCATAATTATATCTCGAAGTGGTAGGTAGAAGTGTTAACATTTCGCTTGGCCCCACGTCTGATAATTAACAATAGCAATAGTGTCTGAACAATGGTACATATTGTGACATTTCATAGTTTAAAGCTAAAGCAAATTCATTAACTGACTACGATATTAATAAGTAACGCTACTCAAATTGAGAAGTATTTTTACAATGAAAACATACACTATGAGTGAACTGATCCATAAACGTAACCTCTGTCTCTCCAGAAAACTCTTAATATAACATATCATACATAACATATCGCCCTTTATCCCCTAAGGCGGTAGGTGCTAGCCGATATTTAAACTTTAGTGTGGATATAATGGCGTAAAAGCCCAGAAGATCCTTTAATAAATGCAGAACAGAGACTGGACGAGGTTTTTTTAATAATCTTATGTTTTTTATTACCTGTAGCATGTGCAATTTCAAAATAACATGGGTATTTATTTGCAGTTACGAGTATGTATGAAATTGATAGTTTTCCGTGGTAGCTTGAAGCTCGTTCCAGATTTTTTTAACGTACAAATTGCGCTTGGCACTCTCGCGTGATGGAAAACGTCAATGTAGCCTCAGATGGAGCCCGGAAATTCAATTTTGTCTGGAAAACCTCTAAACAATATTTTTTCGGGAACTTAGGAATATTATTCCAGAATATATATGAAATGAAAAAAAAACAATATCTCAATAAAACAAGACCGGTGATAAAAACAATACCAAAAAAAATTGTGTCAAAAAGCACACCAGGTGAGAATTTTATCGAAGATGCCAATGTGACCTTATCTATCATTTCTGTAGGTGTCGCCAAGGACCAAGCAAAGGGTTTAAGGACTTCGAAAGTGGTTTTACCAGTGGGAACAATGCGAAAAATTTCTTAACAATAGACATTGAAGTTCGAAGCGACAGATAAATATACAGATTCTACCGCATCACCAGTTCTTCGCGGAGCGTGACCATGTTCACACGTGTTACAAGATGTGTTAAGACGTACGGTGCAATGGATCGGTTGTTTGGTGTTGTTTGTGTGTTAACGATTATTAGTGAATTGGGAGCTCAATCGCCGTGTCCTGGGATCTTTGATTATCAAAACGATGGGAGTGGCATCTCGGGCCTTGTGAGGGTACCCCCTTCAGGACAAACGAATTCTATAGTGACAAAGATTAGCTTCAGTATCGCTACTCGACTACCATCGGTTAGTATATAAATTAAAATTAAATGTCATTTAAGGTAAGATAAAACTGTATTCTGATTTTAAGAAATCAGTTCAATATCTTCAATACCTACCTTTATTTTATTTTATCTAGATAGTTTTAACATTTTTGTTTCCTTTATGTGTAGGCATTCAATTAAAATCGTTAATGCGTTCTTCGAATTAATTACTTTAATTATCCAAATAATCACATGAGCACCCAATTTTTGGTAATATTTACGTTACACAAAACTCTGAGTTAATAACAAGTACAAAATATTACTAAAAAAATTATAATTCTTTCTTTATGATTCACAAGGGTTCATAAATTACAGACGATGTTTATAATATGCAAGTAACTTTTCAAATGTTCATATTGAAGCTTAACTTTAGAATAAAATAGTAAACAATTAAAATTTATCCTACAAAATATATTTTTTTTAATTTTCGTCGATAACTCGGTAAAAGGTCAAAATTTACAAAGCTTTTATTTATCAAAGATTATAGATTTCCGGGGGCGCCGGTTTGCATATTTATTACGAACTATTACGTAATATGTAAAATTTTTCATTTAAATCAAAATCATGTTTATGTAAACAATATTAAGAAAGATTCCGGTATTGGTTCCTACCGGAAACTGCAGTGATCCTCCTAAGTGAAATTAGTATTTTGGTGTAGCAGCCTACGACGAATTCAAAATTGATTACATTTTGCACAGCAACATAGAATTGTGACGTGATGAATTTTTTTTGGCTAAAATTGTCATCCGCCATTTTAGTTGATTCATTTATTTATTACCTATAGGTATTTTGCAGCTCTAGTAGGTTTTGAAAGAGCAAAACAGAAGGGACAAGATTGCATTAAGAGTTTTTTGGGAGGAAGAGTTTAGTTGCGAACTCATTGAGAGAGCCTATTAATTGGGTGGCAGGGCGGCACATTTATTTTACTGTCAACATAAAGCTTTTTTATTGGCTGCACGCAGTCGAATTACGGTAATGAAAGTGAATGAAGCGAGAGAAATATGTAGTCATCGTGTGAAGTGAGAAGAAGTAACCTTAGCTCACCCCTTCGGAAAAAGGCATGACCTTATGTATGTGTGTATGTGTAGACAACGTGAGAGTAGTGCCTAAAACGCTATATCGATCTAAGTATAGTCACTAAAAAAGGTACAACGGAAATTGCGCCCCTAGCTAAATAGTATCTCTCAGCACAATTAGATGAACATAAGGAAAAAAAAATGCTTTTAAATGTCAACTCGAACTAGACAAATCAAAGTATGAAACAAATTTGTATGACAAATCATTCCGACTCCAAATAGGTATTAGAGACAAGGGAAACCGGAAAAATATGCAAGTAACAATAATAATTTACGTTAGTTTCAATTATTTGGTGGTATGTTTATACAATATAAAATATCAAAACAAGTTTACTCTAATAATATTATTTATAAAAAAATATATGATGATGATAAAAATACAACTCTATGTCAAGTGTAAAAGATACAAATTCAAATACAAGCCGTACACTACGACTAAATTACCGTAAGGCAACGAAAAAGGCATACAAAAGTAGTAAAGTATTATTTGTCGATATTATTTAGAAATCCTGCTCACTTCGTTGGGAACTTGGGATAAGAAAAGAAAGAAAGAAAAAGTATTTATTCTGTGACATCTTAACTTAAAATCTAGGTACACATAATACAATAAAAATGGGCCACAGAAAAGGCTCCTCAGTATATTGTTGCGAAAACATCACAACACTGATCTTCCGTAGAAGCCCTACTATTTTCCGTAGGATAAGGCTGCGCGGCGCTCGCTCTAACAATTTCATTTTTTTTTTATAAACGTAAACATCTCTGACGCTTATACAAATTAGCCTTACCCTAAGAATTGTGCTATGGGATCTAGAGAAATGGAGAGATTTTTGTAGGGTAGGAAATATCCAGCCATGACTCATTTATAGCAAGTCGAAGAAAACATTTGAACAAACAAAAACAACAGATTTTTTTTGTACTTTTCGAATTGTTTTTCTTACGATGTTCGTATTCATCAAGCAAATTGGATCTATTAACTTTCCGGGTTTGAATTGTTACTGTTTACTAGTGGCGTCAACGCAAAACCAGCGTACAAGACACTCGACCACGGAGGTCGTCAATAGTCGTCATGAATGTGTAGGTGCTATTAAAAGAGTTTGATAAAATTTACAACAATAATATTGACAACATCCTTTTACAATTGTATGACAAACCAAATCGTGGTTAGAAGATCTAGTTTATTAGTTTCTACGTAAATTAGATTCTCGTTTTGTGACCGACCGAATTGATTATGTCGTTATCCTCATTCTATGAAATTATAGATTTAGAGGTGACATTTTAATATTTTAAGTAATATACAAGGAAAACAAGCTCTTATTGCAAACGTGTGTACGGGAAGTACGAGTATCTATGACTTGTTACCACCCTTCCTGAACTTCATTTTACTTTACGAGAAAACCATGTTTCTACAAAAATGTACACTTTGCAAAAGTGGCTTGCCCAACTTTGCTTTGCCTGGCTCTAAGTTATTTTATATACAAAATCGGCTCTAGTACCAGAGATTAACGTACCCGAACATCCAAACTGGCACATTTATCTCTCTAATGTAGTAAGTACCGTAAATATTTATGTCTTACTTATTTTGCTAACAAAGATAACATTTCCTATTGAAAGGAGTTTGTATGCAAACTATATTCTTAGTATAAGATTAGTTCCGATGTCTGTTACTAGATGGCGATGTGGTCTAGTTCATCGTGCTATCCTTTGCTCTTACTGATTTCAAGGGGTCAACTGTTGTTTTTTATTATGGGCTTCCTACTTCCTGTATGCAATATGCGGTACGCAGTACAATAAATAATTCATTGCAACTCACCTTTTAGATCATAATTAATTAAAATTTGGTCAATTTTGGTCCTTCGAGCCGGATTTGAACCTGCGACCTATGGATTTACAAAGGGTTTGCATGGATGCTATTGGATAGTCTATGCGTTGTTGTGTTCAGCGCCCATAATGTGAGTTTACATTGTAAAAAACTTTACTTCTTTAGTTGCGTTATGAAGCTCAATTTCAATGCGGAAACGTGATTGTTGTTACATTCCGCTAGGACGCTTTCCACGATTAAACAATAACAGTGTACATATAAAACTTACGAATGATATTCCTATAAAACAGTTTCAATTCGGATCGTGGTAGAACTTTCAATATCGGATCGTGGTCACGGAGATTTCCCTGAATATATGTATAATCTCTCTTTACCTTTATGATATTATTAAAAATAAATTTGGCTTTATCCGAGGTATACCATACGTTAATTAATATAATGGAAGAAGAAACAAAAAATACTTACATAGATCTCCGATATTAAAATTATACGGCTTGTGTGGCTTGTACGTCCATTTCAAGATATTGGGTCCTTACCTAAGAAATTGGTGTTTTTATTCTGTCTTAGCAATTTGTCCGTAACTATTAACAGAACATTCTTATAAAATAACTGCCTCTTCTAAAAATAGACCATATATTTGAGCTCGTGTTATTTAATTTGATAATTTTTTGTAAGTTTAATTGTGTTAAAATTAGACACAAAGAATTATTTTTAACTACCTCCCGAATACATACATAAAAACGACGAATAATTTTTATCAAGCGTGTTCACATACATATTGCTAAAGCTTGTCTAATGATACATGCCAAATATTATTATCGCTGGATTTGTCGTTGTGAAGAAAATTGATAAAATGTTAGTATGTAAAATGCAGACATCCCCAAAATCTCCACACAAAACACCAATTTCATAGGTAAGGACCTAATATTTGTTTGCATGACTACGATTATTTTGTTCTCCAGACATAGGTAGTTTGTCTGTCCTCAGCCTGTATACGTCCCACTGCTGAGCACAGACCATCTTACATAGAGTATGGGCCATAACATCACCACACTGGCCCAATGCGGGTGAGTAGAAACAGTTGCAATAGCAACCAGGACCAACGCCGAAGCACGGACGGACTCGAGATCACTCTCTTTGTTCACTCATCCCAGATCAGACCATGGTGAAGGCAGCTTTGTTTTCGATATCGAAAGCCAAAGCGTACTAAACACTACGTCACCGAGCTACTTATAGTTTTTTTTTATGTTTATTTTGTATAAGTATAAGTATTCTAATATTTGTATAGTGCCGTGTGTTAGCGGCTTATTTAAATAATACTATTGGATTAAGAACTGCACAACATCCAATAGCTTATAGCGGCGACGGGCTCACCACCTGTCACGCTGAGTGCAGTCACTGCTTGGTGAAACGCGGACTTTGGCAATGGACTGCTTTTGCGGTGCTTTTGCATAGTCTCTGAATAACCCTTAGGGTATAATAGTCGTGTTTATATGCATGTATGTATTGCACATAGTATAATTACTTATCCGTTACCAGTGTGCCCATAGCAAATCGCAATTTAGGTTTCTTTGACCATGTTGATAGGGAACATTTACACATTTAACAAATCTGATTGTTTGTCATTTTGATGAAAAATATGCGTTTTAATTAATAAGTGGTTGCTCGTCAAACAAATTAATTTAATAGGTAGGTAATACCTAATGTTAGATCAATAAATTTAATGTTCTCGAAATGTCCAAATTGGTGTGGAATGATTGGACATAAATCTACATAATGTGACATATAGTATAGTTGAAATCCGTATTAGTTTAACCTGTTGATGATTGATTCATATGATAGTTATCATATCAGGCTTCTCTAACTCTGTTTAGATCAATCATCCTCAATCCAACCATGACGAAGGATCTTTACTTTTTAAATAACTTAATAAATAAATCTTCTGAAGTGTACACCTATCATCTAGCCTTCAACTAAATAAAACAGCATATGACGATTGCGCTATGAATAGACGAATTGGTGGGCAAATATATGTCGCAGTTAGATCCGTAATATAGTTATATGCCTAGGACTATAATTATTATATACTGGAACATAATATATAGAAATATATAGTTCACGATTAGTGTTATAGCTATATTACTAGATTAAGTTTAGGGAAATAATTTTAGGAGTGTAATGCGTTTACAATCTACATTGAACTGAGATGAAAAAGGGTCGGTTTCGAAAATATTTCATATCTTCAAACGTAGTTGACAATTTCCTATATATGTTCCGGTCCAGTTTATAATTGTATACCTAGGGATATAATTATATTACGGCTATAACTATCTTACTGCGACATATACTTAAGAATTAGTTGGCTGTTAATATTTATCTTGTATTTAAGACTAATCTAAAATTTCACAAGTGGTATTAAGTATTTTGATATTTGGTAATTAACGTAAGCCAATAATCTTTAAAGGCTTATGATTAATAATATTTAATCAAATAATTGACAGATCAATCAAAGGGAAATACGGAACGGGTTATTCCCGATTTACATAAGTAAATCTGGAATCTAATTTTGACACAAAAAATGCAATTTTTGTTCTGTGCTGAATAGAACTAAGTATTCTTGTCAGGAATATCTTTCAACTCAACTCAACTTAATTGTCATTTAATGACATAAATGTAAACAAATTTACACTTATGTATGACAAGTCAAAATATTATAAACAATGTATTTCCTAACTACTTGTGTATAGATACCACTACTTATTTTCTGCTTCTTCACTAGTCTTTCACTATCTTCAACTAAAGCCCTACGCAGATTCAAAAAAGATATTCATAAAGTTTGTTCGCGCAAAATAAATTATGGATAAGTTCCTTTATCAGTCTAGACCTCCTCCAACACTTTCATTCCACTCAATCGATGGATTTCCACGCCTATAAGGGACACCCTAAAAAAAGTAGTCTTAACTATGCATATAAAAGTTTACAAGTAGATTAACTAAGTTAACTAAGTTGTATGAACCCCGTGACCCTAATGATGAGTCACGGATAACTCCGTAAGTTTCAAGTGACCCGCCTGTAGGTCACTGGCACTGGAATGGAAACGGTTTAAGAGGAAGAGTTATTCATCAAAATACTGACGGTGTTTTTCCACACTAACGCACACACCATGTTCCTCAATGAACGTTTGAAAAATAAAATGTTTTTCCCTTATATTTTTTTAAAGGACAAAATATTGTAAGATAGGCCATAATAACATTCAGCAATAGATTCGCTAACAATCTAAGCTCACCTTGCCTTCACAGATAAAGGAATGATAATTATGATTTTGTTAAGTAATTTTTGCTAAATGTGTTTCCGCAAAATGTATTAGATAAATAATGTAAGGTACAGTTATTGCGTTCCAAATGTGCCCAGTATAATTAATGATTGGATGCTACATTAGAATACTCTGTGATATTACTCTTCTTTCGTCTTGGTCCTAGCATGGACTACTGACTCGTTCATACCTTGTCTATAGCAGCGTCATTCTTCGTAAGCGAATATTTTCCCAACAAAAATAGTTGTACGGACATTTCAATTTCCCTAACGCTGTCCACTTAATAACGTCATCAAAACAGAAATTAATCAATTTATATTGAAATATTTAACGTAATACAAAATTCCGTGGCGTCATCGACTCATCCAATCTCGTCATTTTTGCGGATAGTTTCAACGAAATCGCCATAGAAGGCGACTGAGACATTAACATTTTTCCGGTTTTATTTTATTTATGCTAGATCACGCATAATTGGGTGTGTGGGTCTCGTATTTGTTTTAAAGAATTATAATAATATATCCGTTAAATTCTTTTTTATTGGAAAGAAGAAATCTAAGAAGTCTAAATGGAAAGCAAGAGGGATTTATAAGATCATCTTTATCATATAGGATTTTAAACATTCGCGTTGCATTGTATATAAAAGTTATAACACCTGGATTACACGCGACTTACATAATGTAGTATATAGACGCGCGTGTAAATTATGTACGTCGCGTGTAGTCCCGGTGTTATAACTTTCATCTTTATCATCATTATCATCGTCTAGTGTTCGTCCACTGCTGGACATAGGTATCCCCTAATACACGCCACCGCTCTCGATCTTCAGCCACTCTCATCCACCCCTCTCCAGCCAGCCTACGAATATCGTCATCCCATCTTGTCGCAACTATATCCATAATTCGTTGTGGGCGATATAGACGTACTAGCTCTATTATTTATTATTCATATTTTTGCTACATGTAATTCCAGATAATGTCCATGTGGTGTTCCTACACATCTATATAAATATTAGGTCCTTACCTATGAAATTGATGTTTTGTATGGAGATTTTGGGGAATTCTGCATTTTCCATACTAATTTTTTTTCAGTTTTCTTCACAACGACAAATCCAAAGGTAATAATATTTGGCATCTATCATTAGATTAGCTTTAGTAATATGTGTAATATCACACTTCATAAAAAATGAGGCACTTAAAAAGAGTTGTCTCCGTGTCCAATTTTAACACAATTAAACTTACAACAAATTATCAAAACAAATCAAAAGAGCTCAAAAATATAGTCTATTTTTAGACGAGGTAATTATTTTTTAGGTATACTCTGAACAAAATACTAAGAGAGAAAAAAAAAACACCAATTTCATAGGTAAGGACACAATATATAACTCAAAAGTGACTGACTGATATAGTGATCTATCAACGCACAGCCCAAACCACTGGACGAATCGGGCTGAAATTTGGCATGCAGGTAGATGTAATGACTAAGGCATCCGCTAAGAAAGGATTTTGATTAATTCTACCCCCAAGGGAATAAAATAGGGGATGATAGTTTAATGAAACTGTCAATTTTAAACCGATCGGGCTGAGACTTTGAGAGAAAATTAAAGGGTTCCCATAGGATAGTTAAAAAACCATTGTAACCGCTGCCGAAGTCGTGGGCAAGTTTTATATATGTTTTATATATGTTTACAATTTAAATAGTGAGTCGAGCTGTACTTTTTTATTTATCTATTACCTATCGCTCACACCCGCTAAATCCATAAGGATTAAGTAAGATTTTTTTTTATTTAGGTTTAATATTGGTTTTTTTTAACTGTAGGTTTCACTAACACCTTTTCGTTCTCCTTTAAGGAGTATATGAGTGGCGTGAAGTTGTAGCTATGTATGTGCTACTCGTCAAAAGTTTTTTAACTGGAATGCTGACCTAGCAAACAGGTAATGGCAATATGTCAGAGGTGAAAGAACTGCTACTTTTAAACGTGCTATTGATGAATTGCCAACCCATCAATTGAAGCAGGCCTTGATAAATATTTGAGCCGCCAAAGAGGATACTGTAAAACTTTTACAATTTTTGGTTATTAGGAAGAAAGCAGGAGAAAGAAGGAATGCACATAACGCTTATTATCTTAGATCTGATTCTAGGAACCTTTGTTTCCCTTTCACTTGTAAATATGTTAACACACATAAACACACATAAGCACATACATATGCTCATATGCTTATGAGACATTCTCATAAGCTTTACAAAAATCACTTACATGAGAAACAATATACTTACTATTTCACAAACTTGTTGGGCATAAAACACAAAATTTCGCATGTAAAAACAATCATGTTAAACACAACATTCAACGATTATTAACAGTCAGTATAGTACTATAAAAGCGCAAAAAATAAAAATCTACCGTCAATAAAATTTACAATTTCCCCCATCCCGATTGCCTCAATCTGCCGATCGTCAACAAAACACAGATAGCGCGTAACTGGATGTGCCATTATGTATCATGTTTTATGTTTAAATAAGCGAAAATAAATAAAATATCTTTTGAAGAGTTCGGTCATGACTTCGGTGGCGTAGTGGTTCTTGATTCGTACGCTTTGGATTTCGATAATAAAAGTAAAGCTACTTTCACCAGACAGGCATTCATTTAGTACTTGGATGGGTGGCCAAAACTTTCCTTGACAGAATCGTCATATTGCCACCGTTCCCACCTACCAATCCGCATTGGGCCAGCGTGGTGGTGTTAGGGCCCATACTCATTATGTGTTTCTCCATATAGGAAGGCTTGTGGGCCGGCTAATTAGATCTTTTTTGTTATAAGATGATACTCAATCCTTCTGAAATTCTTTACGTACTTACATTATAGATGTCCATATAAAATTTAGGTATTTGCATCAATGTGTAGCTAATAGCAAACAACTCATCTCACTTTGTGTTTAAACTAAGTATTAAGTTTAATACTTACCATTGAAGGAACCCACAAAAATGTCAATAAGTTTCCGATTCATTTTAAAGGGCGACTAAATTCTTTTCAACATTTACACGCTCCGGGCTTCCGCTATCTATATTATTTGTTTTTATTTCCGTATTTCTGTCTGTTCGTTTGTCTACTCTAAAAATTAAGGCCCACTTGCAGGAAATTTTAAACCTAGTTTAAAACTCGATTTTATCATGTGTTCACATTTCAGCTATATTAGAATTGTCAAAAAATTACGTCTAGTTTTAAATCTTATTACATTACGAAATAATATTACGTCAGATTACGTCTTTAGTTGTTCTTTTTATGAATTATAGAGTAATATGTCCTATGTCCAGCTGTGGACGAGCAAAAGGTTTTTGATAATGATGATAGAGGAAAGAATTTTCCTAGTCGCACCGAAAAAACTCTTTGACCTCTTTGATCTGCGTTACGAATAAAGACTAGGTTGTTTACAAAAAAATCGTCAACAAGTCGTTGGTAATATATAAATATTATTAGAAACATTTTTTCCCATTTCCAGCTTTTTTTATATGTAATATTATGATAAAAGCTCACCAAAGCGAGTAAAAGATTAAAGTACAAACTTTTTTGCACGGAGAGCAAAAAACTTTCTAAATGCACAGACTTACTCGAAGTTCAGATGTAAGCTTTCTAAGTAACGTTTTTGTGTTGAAACGGTGTGTGATGTTTAAAAATATGTAATATATGTATAAAATATTACAGGTGACAGTTTTTATCCCCTTCCAATAAGAGCCATTTACTTTATACATATTTTTGAACTCGACTGTACTATAGGTGTTGGGCTTAAAGTTTTTTATATATATATTTTTATATTAATTGCCGAAAAACTGCTGTGTTCTGATTCTAAACACATATTCATCCACTAAAAATTTGGCCAAAATAAATACATTTCAAAGACCCCGTTACCGGTAGCGGTTTTGGGATTTTACACTTTCATTCGCTTAATATGGTAGGTTTATTTTCCTTATAAAGCGTAAAATATCAACGACTTAGCAGTGTGAAGATCAAGTATTGGACAACATGCACCTTTAGGCTGCCTGTCCACTAGAGCGGGCAGGAGAATCGGAGTTTGAGCTGTGTCAATATCAACCAATGAAAATGATTTTGGTATTACGTTTGTATGAAAAATTCACTGTTCGCCGGACCCTTAAGAGGGGGAAAGCCTATTGCCGCGACCGTCCACTGGAGCGGAGAGGAGACACGGAGCTTGGGCTGTGTCAAAATTGACCAATAGCATCGCTTTAAATCTCCGCTTTGCTCATCCGATATCTCGATTAACCAATGGCGTTGCTTGAACCTCCGCTCCGCTCCCTTACATAAATCGGCCACATGTCCTTTTTTATTATTTGAACAGAATCCGTTTGCCTGAACCAAAAATTTTGTATCTTTTTTATAACTATAATTTTTAAGAGAAATAGAGTAACTATTCTACACAACCACCACACAAATAAACGAGTTCTAGTTCTAGTACTAAGTAAACATAGAATATGCCTTTTTTCTTTAATTTTGTTTTCTTTGGTGGCATCTTATGCGCAGTTAAACAACTTCAATGCGTATTTTCTACTTTATTTTTTCCTTTGTGAGTGTCGTACATTTCCAATGAAGGCTTGGTAATTTACAACTTTTCAGTAAAGTTATTAGTAATTATACAACAAACACTTGTTTTTAAGGGTGCGTTTTTATTAATATGTACACTCACATGCGTAAACTTCTGAGATTTAACATACCTATCCACTACAGCAAATTACACGCGTGAATAAGTACTATAGTGAAAAATACACAACACACAATAATCAGTCTCCACCCGAATTCAAACATAAGACCTCAGAGACGGCGAAATTTAAATCGGCAGACAAGCCATTCTGCATCAAAAATATTATTATGGACATCTATCTCCGTGTTATGAGGATTTACCAAAGTTTCAAAAACTAGTTGGACTGCTCGTTATGTAACACAGTACTTTCTATACTACGACTACATTATAATCGGAACTCGCATGTGGTCCAATATATAGAAGACGAATAAGTAGTATTAAAATGAATGTGACTAGTCACATGCTTAATCTGTAAATAAACTTCTAGGAAAACATCTTATATACAGACTAATTATCCAAATTGACCAATTTTGCTTCTAAATTAAAACCAAAATTAAATCTTCAAAAATATAACCCAAAATATAACAAAAGACGACCCAAACACTTTTATCAGTTTATGATTTAGGTATTAAAAAACGTGCTTTCATATTGCTACTGGACTGATCACATCATAACACAATGTGGAATAAAATTACTATGATTAGATGAGATATGCTTATACCGATTGAATTAAATGATTTTATATCAGGATTTGATATTGGAATATTTAATTTATATACCAAAACATCTTGCGTATGTGCCAATAAAAAAAACCAGTTTACCGTAACACCCTTGCTCGTAATGTGAGGTTTATTCCTGGGCTTTTAGGCACATGCTATAAAAAAACATGCGTGAGCTTTAAACCGCTCTTTGTGCTGCCGTAATATTTTGTAACCCAGTGAAATTAAATCACCACCACTGTGCCGAACCGGCACAGATTTTATATAGAACCTTGGTTTTTGATAGATATTTCCTTTTCTATAGATGTTGTTCTTATACGTCATTTTGTGAGTTGTATTAAAGTGACAGCCAAAACCAGTGCTTTTTTATTCCAGATAATTAGCAATTCTCAATAAGTGAAGTAAATATCAATCAAAAACAAAGGTTCTATATAAAATCTGTGCCAGTTCGGCACAACCACCATTCAACATCACCATTTCAAATTGTAATGTCAACATTTCATTTATCCGCATTGGTTTTAAATTTTTTTTACTTCAAATAGTGAGGATGATTGCATAAATACTCTGCTAGACTTTGAAGAAATATATAATCAAGTATCAGCCTTACGAACAAAAACGAACCTAAATATGACACCGTATCGGACCGTGACGCTATATCATTAGGTGTAATTAAACAACATCAAATTTGTCTAACTTAGACCTTATTACCATAGTATAACGCATACTTTTTTTTGTGTCAACATTAATACAGACAGGGATAAAAAATTGAAATTAATTTTAAAATTAATTTTTATTTTACTGGCTATTCCTTCTAAATTCAACTTTATGACGTAAGAAATAAGTTAGGAAAAATATTCGCGCGAAGGTTGGAATCAAAATCGTAGAAGTAATAAAATATTGCCGTCAACTGTTGTTTATTGTCAAATGGTAGTTACAATATTCCATCCAATTTATATTTTAACATTATTTATTTCCATTTTTTAAGACACATTTGACATTGCAGTAATTGTGGCACGTCAGCATGTTGGCGCTGGTTGGTGACCTGACACGCTGACCCGAAATCTATCATAGTTTAACCATTGATGTATATAACACTAGATCTGTAGTAACCGCGTTAAAGCGTAGCCACTCGGCATATGGCCACAGCCATATACGAGGCTTATGTCAGTTAGTGCTCTGTGAGACGTCAACCAAGTGAATCGGGAAGAAAAAAAATTAATTATGGGTGAATGTGCAGTCAAAACGTGCGAATCCAGATCCCAAAAACATAATAAAACCATGGGTGCTACTTTCCACACGTGAGTTTGTTTTTTTATGCTCATATTTCCGAAAAAGCTAATTAAAATGTAAAATGTTTTAAAATTGGTTCAGTGCTGCCATTAAAAACTCATTCTTGGTTTCCCATATTTATGGGAGAATGTTGTAATTTATGGAATCAGTGATGTTATGTAGGTTTTTAAATAGTAACAATGTTGCACTTTGCCTAAAAATGCATGTTGGGAAAGGTGGATTAAATATATCAGATTGCTGCGGAATATCAGACTGGCTTCCAACAAAAGCGACAATCATTATGTTCGAAGCACTTTCCTGATGAAGACAGAATATGCCGCAAAATTGGTCGTGTTTATTTGTCTCATGAGGCATTACAATCGTTATTGTAAGTGATGCTTTTATCTATACTTAACAAAGGTAAAGTTTGCGATCTTACGAGTTTATGACGTTGCAGGGAATAATCTTTGGATCTACTGACTCGATTTTTAAAATTATTTTACAAAGAGAAAACTAGGTTATCTGTTCATATTATCAGCAGTTTTGAATTTTTATTTTTACATTTTACAGTTCATCAAGTTATTAAAGTATATTTATATTAAACTCTTTATTGCACAAATAAACAAAATTGTAGTAAATACAAAAAGTAAGCAAAGGAGGACTTATCTCTAATAGAGATCTCTGCCAGCCAACCTATCACAGGTGTGTGAGATTTAGTAAGGAGAGGGAAGAGACACCAGTGCAAAAGAGGAAAAAAAATATAAAGATAATAAAAACTAAAATTCAAATACAATAATATAATAAAATAAAAAGAAATAGATAAAAAAATAATATGAATATATAGAATACATATGTCCAAATAAAAACAACAGTTCAACAAAAAAATACACAACAAAAAAAAATATATATATATATATATATAAAGTTTATGATACATACTATTTATTTACATTTAGACGAATTAACTCGTATGATCGCCGATGCATGAACAGACTCGCCACCTTTAATTTTGCATAATGAATAATAATACGAAAATCTCTTTTATTTTATTACCAAGCATTAGTAACATTTAATTTTGCTAAAAAAAATATTTATAAAAATTTACACGTCTTACACTCACGACACTTTTTTCTAATACTTATTTACTTCATTTTTAAATAAGTATTTGCATTGCTCTCCAGCCCATAATACCTTATTACAAAAACACGATATCTTTAAGCTTAATTAAATACATCCAATAAGAAATAAAAAATATTATTATAATTATTTAAAAATAATATATATTATTACACAAAAAATGGGGTAAAATTTCACGAGCAGGGAACACTTCCGCCATTGTACTTTGCCATTGAGATATGTCTAATCCTGTCTAATCTGAGCAAGACGGTACAGTCACTACCACAGAACAATAAAAAAGGTTAGAATGATAACGCATCCACATTAGTACTAGGACCGCGCGAGCCAGTTCTCACACATACAAGAATTAATAGTTATTCAACACACAAGGAGCGCAATGTATTCATTGGCTAAAAAAATTCAAGCAAAAGTAGCGAATTGCACCTAAATAATAAGGGTTATTTTACTGCAATACACAGGTATGTGTTACCAGCTGTTGTACGGTACCATTTATGTTGGCACAATGCATTTTGTTACTTCGAAATTTTACAGTTCAAGCACGGACTGGTAAGATCATTTATATACAATCATTTGAAATACGTTTTTAAATATTATAATCTATAATACGTATAATGAGACACGTTAAATATCTTTTTCGAATTATGGTGCAAAAACATGTACACTATCATGACAGCACTGGACTAGTGTAGTGCACAATTTGATGTCGATAATCAAGTATTATTCAAGTTTTAAGTAACAAAATTATGTATTTTATTTATTTATCCAACTTCGTAATTAAGGAGAATATTAATATACAGGTTGGATTTTTTTTTATCTCCACAAAAGAAACACACTTTTATTTTCAAATAGAAACAAAACTGTTTTCACACTTTTTTCAAAAAAGCTTACCCAAACAAGGAATCAAACCACCTTAAATAATTCTATTTCGTGGTGGTTTTGGTCGCTACACAAGCAGCATTTAGTTGCTTAAAATGGGACTAATTGATAGGTGTGAATGTCTGAGGATATTTATTTTATTTCACTAATTGATTTAGTTATGGCTAAAAATACTATTTCTCTATGAAACATTAGGTCTTACGCATGTAAGACATAATGAAACCTTACATTAATTTATTTTTCCGGGCATATTTGGAAAATCTGTAGCAGCCGGTGGAATGCAGAAGTAGAGATGGATATCTTGTATGAAATACGAGTGTTTCACATTGTATTGGTTCAATAGAATAAAAAAATAACTAAAAAAAATTTTGCTGGTTCTATTCCCGGTTTGGGTAAATTTTATTTGAGAAAAATGAGAATGCAGTTGCTTCTTTTTAAAATAAAAGTTCGTTTCCTTTGTGGAAATTAAAATATTTTATTTATTTAAGGTACCTCCCCTCTAGGGCTCCTAAAGAAATACCAACCAATTTTAATAATATACAAATTTAATGAAGATAAATATTTTGTAGTCTGTGATTTAGTTTTCTACTGAATAAATACTATAAAGACAAGAGGTAACTGTTTCAGGTGGATGTTTCTAGGAATAGGTCACTGACTATAATGAAAGATACACTATAGCGATAGTTGGCTTGGCAATGAGAACAACAATAAAGAGAAACTGCCTTGCCAGTTTTCCACCAGTGAATAATAAATAAATTAATTGGTAATGTTATGAGCTGGGGTTGTTCTCAGTAAAGAAACAGCGGTTACCAACATACGCTTTTTAATTAATTAACATTAATACTGGTTAATCACATTTTTCTCGTCACCCATCCCTCAATGTCTTAAGTCTTCGACCAGTGTGTCCTCCCGGTCATGACCTACGGTGCTAAGACGTGGACACTCACTGCTCGACTAGTCCACCAGTTTAAAGTCGCCCAGCGAACTATGGAAAGGGCTATGCTCGGAGGGCACTGTCTTTATTGCCTATTATAATTTTGAGTTTTCGCTTTCTTTGTGAACTGGCATTTGAACAGGAAGGCGAACTTGATTTTCCTGCAAACAAAAGTAAATGACATATTTGACATCATGAAATAAATTTCTTTTTAGATAAAAAAAAATATAGAAAATAATCAACAAATTAAAGTCCCTACTAATTTTATTCAATCGTCACTCAATCACATGCGCAATATTTCTACCCTGTATAATCGAAACGACTGATTTGGCGCAAGGGTAAGGATAACTGCCTTCTGTGGCAGACATCACGGGTTCGATTCCCGAACAAGACAAATGTATAATTTTATAATAATATTTTGTTTTCACTGTAGACAGATAAAATATTCATAACATTACCTGTACGCAAATATCTATGTGAGGTACTGCAGAAGATTTCAAATGCCTTTTTTTTAAACTTGTAGGAAGTCATCTTCCGTAAAATACTACTGCTTTTAGTAGGAAACCATTGATCTTTCCTGCCAGTTGCGGATACCCATTTTTCTTTTATATCCGGATTTGTAGGAAAACTGAAATATGTAAATCCTTATAAACAGAATATTTATGTCTTATTTAAAAATTTAATAGATATTTAAAACTTAGATTTGATATTATGTCCATGTAAATTACCACATCATAATGTCTGAGCACAAGGAACAAAAAAACTCTATCGATAAAACTATCGATAACATGCAAGCCCTATGATTGCACAGAATTTGGTACGAATTATTTTCGTGATTGATTATGCCTCCATATTTAGTTATTTCCAAATATTATTACTTACCGATGAAATGAAATTCCTCCTTTGTCCAGATTCACCTTTTCACTTCGCAAACGGCACGAAATAATAGCACAACTCGGCATCTTTTTGGGTTTTGTACTGCACCGAATATACGTCTGACAGCTACGCCATTGTGCAATACACTGCGAGCAATTTGACGTTCATATGCCCGTTTGCTCATATGAGCGGCTCGTCAACCACGCCCACTTTATCATTCTAACCTTTTTTATTGTTCTGTGGTCACTACGCTGTAGCTTTTGCGACTTGCGTAAGTGAGATAGATATATATTTATTTTTTCAATGTTTAGTGGTTTCAAAGCTACGCCGTTGAGTTTCGGAAACGGCTACGCTTTTTTTGACGCAATTTAATGCAGTTTGCAAATCTAGTGTATTGTACATCAATGAGTTTAACCAATATTTTTTTGTTTATTGTTCATGACCATGGATACAGAGTCCTACAGTCGTTATACGTTGTGTGTAGTCTAGTCTTTAGTAGTATTAAGTCGATTTGTATTGAAATGCAAGTGTAATACATTTCATTGCCATACACTACTCAGTGTACTGGTTTATTATTTTAAGTAACTTGAACCGGTTTCAAATTTAAATAATATTTTTAATTTTTACCCCTAGTTTGATTAGAAATAGTTAAGAACACTGTCGACTAAGCTTTAAAAAAGAAGCAGAATCGAAATCGGTTCTTCCGCTTAGGAGCTACGATGCCACAGACAGACAGACAGACACAAACTTACCCATACAATACACACTTCAAACATACAAGACCCCTCTTTTTGATGGGGGTTAAAATGTCTGTTGATAGAAGAGTAGGTACCTCATTTTTTTATATATAAACTAGAGAAAACTGAAGAATAGGTGTGAAGGACAAAGGCTTCGGTGTACTAAACAATTATTTATTGGAAAAAACTCAAAAACATTAAATTGACAAAAGCAATATAACAACCGTTACCAAGCACGGTTGCTAAGGCCATCCAAAAATATGACAAAATGGAAGGAGTTCGGTACATAGTCCGGGCAACAAGAAACCGGAAGGTTAGTGTCAGTTAATCCTTAAGTCTAGCTGGAATTCTAATAACCCTTCCAGATTTTGTCGAGCGAGTCTTAATGTCGGTCAATCCTGAACTGGTTTCCAAGTCAACGTCAGAAATTTCAAGGGGATAAAGTCTTTGAAGAGGGCGAACCTTAAGACCTATGGCTGTGCGAACTTTGGCTACTCGTCGAAATCCATCAGCCCCTTCATAAAGTTCTTTAATACGCCCTAAAGGCCATTTTGACCTTTTTTCCTGTGTTTCTAAGAGCACAACATCTCCTATACGTGGCTCTGAGAACTTAGAAATATACTTCCCCTGTTGTACAAGATTACCAAGATATTCGTTACGGAATCGTTGCCGGAAATCATCTCTTAATTTTTGACAATACTTGTTACGCAAAATAAGAGATTTTCTATCTATCTCATCGAACTCTGAAACTGAGGCTTCTGCTAACGGTTGAATAAAACTCGCAGGAGTAAGCGGTTTCAACTCATTAGAGTCCGTAGATAAATAAGTTAGCGGCCTACAATTTATCACACTCTGCCAATCGCACAATACAGTTTGGAGTTCTACCAGCGACAAAGAGGCCTTGCCAAGCATTCTCCTTAATAATTGCTTCACCATTCCTATAATGCGTTCATAAAACCCTCCCCACCAGGGAGAACCGGGAGGTATGAACTTCCACTTAATCCTCGCTAACGAAGAGAAACATAAAATATTACTCCAATCAAGAAGACGAAGCTGATTATCTAGGCCTCTAAAATTTGTGCCGTTATCGCTGTACATAATTTTGATTCTTCCTCTACGGGCAATGAAACGCCTAAAAGCAAGAATGAAATCACTAGTCGAAAGCGTTTCCACAACTTCGAGGTGTATGGCACGATACGTTGCACATGTAAAAAGAACTATCCAACACTTTTGACCTGACCTAAGCAACAAAGGACCTGTTAAATCTACACCTGAAACTTCAAAAGGCACATTACCTTCGATACGACCTCTGGGTAGGCTGGCTGGTGGCGTTGAACACGGCTTGGCGTTGAATTGCTTGCAAATAACACATCCGCGAACTACACTTTTGGCTGATCTCCTAATGCCAACGATCCAAAAACGATCCCGAAGATTAGCTACCAATGTTAACACACCAGCATGTTGTAAGAGTCTATGCCGCTCTTCTACCAATCTCCTAACCAAAATCTCATTAGAAGGTAACACAACCGGTGCTTTAAAATCAAATGTCTCGTTACTCAAGCCCAGTTTCGTTTCGAGACGCAGTATACCTACGTCATCTTTGAAAATTCGTAGCCTAGATAACTGCTCATTATGTGCACGCTGCACTAACTTTAATAAAAAACCTTCCGCACGTTCTATTTCTTCCATTGAGAGTTCCTTATGAACTTGGTTTGATTTATAGCGGAATCTCAATGACCAAGCTAACATCCGAACAGTTTTAATATAAGATGAAAAATACGATGCAATTCTTTGCAGCAATTCATCGCTGGCTGTGGATAAAACACTAACTGTAACGGTACTCCTTTTCCTTTCTTTATTAACTTCATCGACATTGGCAATTACTTTACTCTTTGGCCACTCTGTCGGATCTAATTTCATCCAAACTGGACCCTTCCACCACTCACTTTCCACTAAACCTTTAACATCTGTACCTCTTGAAGGTAGGTCGGCGGGATTAAGATTACCAGAAATATGAAACCATGTGTCACGCGGGGTGAGGTTTCTTATCTCCTTTACTCTATTTTCTACGAACACACTCCAATCACCCTCGCCAACAATCCAACTAAGTACAACACTAGAATCCGTCCAGTAGCAAACTTTGCAATCGGGTAAATTAAGGGACTCTATAGCTGTTCTGGCAAGCCGCACTGCTAAAGTTGCAGCAATCAGCTCAAGGCGAGGAATAGTAATTTTCCTTACCGGAGCTACGCGCGACTTAGCTAGAACTAGATTTATGTCAACATTACCATTATATTCTGATCTTAAATAAATACAAGTGGCGTAAGCCTGTAAACTCGCATCACAGAATACTTGCAATGTGTTATTTGATTTTTGAATATCGAATCTGGTCAACCTTCTAGGAATATTAATATTTGGAATTAAATGTAAATATTTTGCCCAATTACGAAAATCCTTACACAAATCAGCTGGTAACTCGTCATCCCATTTCAAATTTCTGGACCAAGACTTCTGCAAAATGAATTTCGGAACAATAGTGATGGGTGAATATAAACCGATAGGGTCAAAAATCTTCTGGGTAATTGACAAGAGACTTCTTTTTGTAAATTTTATATCTACCGTCGATATTAACGAGACATTGGCACAAAGATCATCACTAATTGTACTCCACATCATACCTAAGACAGTACAGTCCACCCCAATTTTGTTTTGATAGCTGTAATATTATTATCTAGTTGGATCAAGTCACGAGTTAAAAGAATACCGGAATAGTCAGCACCTATGAGTATGGAAATATTGTCGGGGGTGTCAATGGTCTCAGTCAATTGTACATTATTTTCTAGTAACTTACGAATTATAGAACTACAATTAATCTTAGGTAATAAGCCACAAATGTTCTCTTGCTCTAAAACAGTCATATGTAGCGCAAAATCACTTTCCTCAGTCTTCCTTTTTCGTTTCATAGCCGCCAAAGAGACAATGACTGACAATCTCCGTGCCAACAGGTTCTAGCTGTAATTTCTTCACGAGTTCCTTTGTGACATACGATCGCTGTGCTCCACTATCTATCAAAACTCTAGCTATAGCTACTTTTGCGCCATTTACCACCTTTACTGACAACGTTTGTAAGATAGTAGTTGTCTTGAGATGACATAACATGTGTCCCGATTTTTTTTCTGTGTTATCATCTAGCTTTTTATCATCTGAATCCCTTTCTAGTTCTGAACACATGAGAGTAACGTGTCTCTTCTTGCAAACTAGACACTTCGGGTAACTTCTGCACCTTTTAGCGCAATGACCAAGCTTCAGGCAAACTAAACAGCCTCTCTTGTTCTTTAATAATTCCTTCCGATCTGAAAGGGACATTTTAGCAGCCTTGTAGCATTCTACGCTTGCGTGTGAGTCTTTGTCACACCAAATGCAGCTGTTAATTTTTACTGTCTCATTTTTCTTTAGCTTGTCACAACTCTTTTCTGTTTTACCTTCAGTCACGAAACATGCAGTTGGAGGCCTAAATCCTGTCTGAGAAAATCCTGATCGGGCCATCATAATCCTTTCTTCTGATTCAACTTCCTCTTTCAAAAACTGCATCAATTTGGTTAAATCGTGTCCCTTAGAATTGCTACTGTACCGAATCCTGTTCCAAGTTCGCAAAACGTCTTCGGGTAACGCTGACTCGATCATTGGGTACAGGACGGATGCGTATTTGTCATGAGCAACTCCTAAAGTTTCCAATGCCTGAAGATGACTTTGTAAATTGTCGAACAAGTTATTTATTTCACGGCGTTCCCCTTTATTTTGTAAAAGAACCAAATTGAGTATACCGCGAACATAAGTTTCAATTAATATATCTTCTCGAGCAAAACGAGCTCTTAATGCATCCAGTGCTTTCTCGTAATTATCACCGCTTGGGGGATAGCTTTCGACCAAACTTCGTGCATTTGATTCAGGAGCCATTGATTGCAATAGATACTGAAACTTATCTAAATTGTCTAACTCGGAATCACCGTGAATCTTTTGAAACTGGCCCCACCAAAGTAACCAATTTTTAATGTTCCCATCGAATTTCATGAGCTCTAATTTTGGTACGTGAAGACGTCCTTGGTTCTTATTGCCGTTGTTCTTGTTGTCGCATCTTATAGATACTACTGAATCTACCGACAATAATGACGTTTCACTCTTACAACGTTTGCTCATAGGTGACGAGATATTTTTGTGAGTGTTGCGAATTTTACACCACCTCTTTCGATATGTCATGGCCTTATCCTGATCGGCCTGAAACATTTGTTCATCGAAGTTGTCGTCAGAACACCACAGTTCACGAATAGCATTTTCTACTTCAAACAATGCTTGTGAAGTCTCAGAAAGCAGAGTAAAATTATCTATGAAATCATCATACCTTTGAGCTGTATATAAGCTGTCTACATCGTCCGCCTGTATCGTGAATTCTCGCCTCAGTTGAGTTCGTTTCCTTTTTAGTGACTCCATCTGGCCTTATTGAGTCCTGTCACGGTCGCCAGAAATGTAAAGGACAAAGGCTTCGGTGTACTAAACAATTATTTATTGGAAAAAACTCAAAAACATTAAATTGACAAAAGCAATATAACAACCGTTACCAAGCACGGTTGCTAAGGCCATCCAAAAATATGACAAAATGGAAGGAGTTCGGTACAATAGGGTTGTCAGTGACGATGACCCCACCTGCAGAATATGCGGTTACAACAATGAAAGCATGAAGCACATACTATGTGAATGCAATGCAGGAAATAGGCGGCTACGGATTCAAATCAAATCAAATCAAAAATATCTTTATTTTATAAGCTTGATATGCAAACACTTAAAAACGTCAATTTATGAATAAGTGAATCTACCACTCGCTCGGAACGCAGACATCCCCGAGAAGAGCGAGCCGGAAACTCGAGGGTTGCTCTTTTTTTCACATTTTTTACAATTCTTGTTTTTTATAAATGTTAGGCTACTACAATCAAGTGGGTGAACATAGATTTTTAGCATTATAAAAATCTATGTTCACCCACTTGATTCATGGTGCAGCTTATCCCAAACCAGAGGAATTCAAAGACATACCCATTGAGCATCATAATTATAACGTTCATTTTGGGTGATGGCAGGACGGGTGAATGGGGAATGTGAACGGGAAGCAAGATCCCATACGGTTGAAATCCTTGGGTTATCTCAGAATAAAAATAACGACATTATTTTTTTAAATGTATAAACACTATAATAGTAATTAATAATTATATCAACCACAGCCCGCATTAAGCGATGTACCTCTGGCCTAGATACTTCACGCGTTTCTTCATCAGGGTCGGGCTGAACAGTAATAATTAATTCCAAGAATTGGTGTACCTACATCAGTTAACAATACAAATACTCTTTATTATAATGAGATTGTTTGTGAATCGTTATCGTATCGTTAAGTTAATCTAGTTGTTCATCTGTTGTTATTAACTTTTTTGCATATTAAATTTGCTTTAAACTAATGGATAATTGCTTTAACGCACACACAAAAAATAAAGCAAAATCACCACTTTAATGGTGATTTTGGTGAAATATCATGAAAAGTCAATCTTTATTGACTTTTCATGATATTTCTGACAACATCAATTCTAAGATAAGATTTTCACGTAAAAATTTCGTCTCCAACATAGTTTTTTTTAACATGCTTATATTTATTTTATGTTGATATAATTTATAATTAATCATCAATCATGGTTTTTAAAATAAAATGGTTAACCTTTTTAATATGTAATGCAACTGCAGCTCATCTTTTACTAACAACAGGGTGTTGATATATTGGGTGAGCTTTCTATAAAAAATATATCATTTCGTTATTTATGATGCTAAATAATGCAGTGGGTCTTTTCTCCTGTGAGACTCCCTGGCGGAATGCTCGAGACATTTGATCTTAGTTTAAAAACTAAATACTTAATTGGATCGTCGGACATTACCTAACAGTTTATTTAGCGTTAATATAATTGATATATTAGTTGTTTTTTCCAAGTTGAAAAATGTAGTAAAAATGCAGTCATTAATATCAGCTAACCGGATAAGTTAGTCGATAGTTGAACGCAGATTATAATCATTATCTAGTTCACTAGCACAAAACGAGACACAATAGAATGATCTATTGTTTGCGAACACCGGGGTTCGCGGTGCCCGCCAAGGGATTAAGAATATAGAATAATGGTCATTTGAATAAATAACTATGTAACGAGGCGCTATAGCTATATTAGCGACTCGTTGCTGTCATTGCGCTCTTCTCTGGCCATTTTTCTCTTGGTTTCCGTTTTTAAATTTATTGTCTGTCTCTTTTTATTTTCTTGAAATTCATTTTTACAAGAGTCTGCGTGTAGAGCGGTTGACTCACCGATAACAATTTAAAATATTTTTTTAATGTATTCATAATGTGCTGATCAAGTTATAAGATTATCCTAAATAGTTACAAAAGCCAGAAGATTCTCGTTTCTTTATGGCACTATTTTGTGCCTTTTATACTTGTTTATATATAAAATACATAAGTGACGATAAGGAAGGCCTCTCATTTATCCCCGGCTTCACCCCGTCACAACTTGAGTTGCGTTAGGTTTTTTTTTGTTTACATATGACAGGTAAGCTCTTGGCCTTCATCTCACCTGATGGTAAGTGGCGATAAGGCCGAAGGTGGAAGCGAGCTTCACCTGTAATCCTCAACAACTGAGGAACTGGCTATCTTTCGTCTGAATGCCGGAACACAAGAATGCTTATAACATTGTTATTATGGCGACAGATTTAAGTAAGACGGTGGTAGCTAGCCAGGCGGGCTCAGAAGCCCTACCACCAACCAAACTGAGCAGAAAAACATCTGCTCCCATGGGGGATCGAACCCGGACCTCCCGATCAACACCCGGTGGTGTGAACCACTAGACCATAGAGGCGGTTAAATTAAAATTTTAACATTAATAAATAACCTGTTTCCAAAAAAGTGTAAATTATATAAAATGTAAGTGTAAATTATATTTTTAATGGTTATTGTACACATTTGCCACAAAAGTTAATTCGTCAAAAAAAGAAATCCGAGCTTCATTTTCATATTTCTTAGGTAGCAAACACGTGATAACCAATCACGTTCCTATGGTAGGAAACACGTGATAACTCATTCACGTATAGTAAATTCCGTCCGAATTTTATAATTTACATATAAAATAATGCCTATAGGTTATGCCTGAGTTGGTTTGCGTTGGTCTCTTTTATCTTTTTTCAACACTCTTAACATTATAAATTCAACCTGGAATGACAGTTTCTATGTGTTTTATATTACTCACAAATAAAAGTACTACATATACAATATTGGAAATGAGAAGTATCTATACGTAACACATTATGTGACATTATTTTAAATGCAGATAACGTGTATGTGTCTATTATTACCCTGATACGGGAAAATTCTCGTAAACATTTCGATACGCTAATTGTCCTACAGAAGTATATTTTGACCAGAGGACTTTGAACCTAATTGCGACTGCCTTTAAGTAATTCATCGCGAATACAAGAATATACTAAAGTTACATTGCCTGCCAATATATTAAGATTTGAGAACGGTGGATGTTATTATTCAATCCATACTAATATTATAAATGCGAAAGTAACTCTGTCTGTCTGTCTCGCTTTGACGTCAAAACTACTGAACCAATTTAACCGAAATTTAGCACACAGATAGTCTAGAGCCTGAGAAAGCACATTGGCTACCTTTTATCCAGATATTCCCACGGGAACGGGTGACATGCGGGTGAAATTAAAAAAAATTAAATAACGCCTCTCAGAAAAATAAAGGATAAATTTACGCCATGAACTTTGCTTCTAATAATAGAGTACGAGTAAATTTTCAATTCCACCAATTGAGGCTACTGTTCCAATTTGAAAAAATCCTTCAGTGTTGAATAGCCTATTTATTGAGGAAGGCTATAGGCTACATACCATCACACTATCTTTAAGTAATTATTCAACGCAGACAAAGTTGCGGGCAAAAGCTAGTAACATATAAATTTAGGACAAGATGAAGAAAGCTACTATTCGTTCCTCTCTCACGTAGTGTGCCAGCAAGACGATTATAGTACTAAATTGTATGAAAATATACTAGCTGTTGCCCGCAACTTCGTCTGCGGTTACTACGGTTTTTTAACTATCCCACGGGAGCCCTTTAATTTTCCGGAATTAAAAGTATCTAAAATGTTGACCAGGGATATAAGGTATCACCATTTCATTTAAGTCGGTCCAGTCATTTCGGAGATAAGCTAAACAAGAGAAACAGTCAGAGAAACAAAAAATTAAATAGTTTTTTTTTGGTATTTTACCTTTTATACATCCGCCTGACTTGGTTTTAAACATATTTTTTTCTATGTACAGACATTCGACCTCTCCAGTTTTATTATAATATTTATAGATTTTTTTGATTTTTAATACATAAATTCAAATGTTCTTAAAAATTATTAAATCATAAACCGTATTTATATAACAGTAACAAAGCGTTAAAAGGCTAATCTTGCCAATATTAAACATGAAATATTATCTCAACTGTACTAATTAAAACCTCATTTATTCAAATCAAATAAAATCTTGTATCTAGGTTATTTTAAGTAACCAATATCGTTAGTTCCCGTAATACGAATAACAATTAGAACGGTATCTTTGAAATTGAATAAAATGGATTCTAATAGTTTTTACTCTATATAAATTATTTTTCATTTGTCATCTAATATATTGTATGAGTCATATGAGTAAAATAACTTTAGAACTCAAGAAATATTTCATTTACATCCCTGCTCAAACTTAGTCAAAAGGACTTAAGTTACCACTAGCTGTTGCCCGCGACAACGTCCGCGGCTATGGTTTTATAACTATCCCACGGGAACTGTTTAATTTTCCGGAATAAAAAGTATCTTAGATGTCGACCAGGGATATAAGGAATCACCATTCCAAATTTAATTGAAATTGACATAAACATAGAAACAAAAAATTTAAAAAAATACATTTTTTTGTATTTTCCCTCTTTTAACATCTCCCTGACTTGGTTTTAATTTTTTTCTGTGTACAGACATTCGACTTCTACAGTATTATTATATGTATAGATTCGTTGACATTTTTAGCCCCCACAATATCTTGTGTTAGTCGAATCCAGTCCTACTATTCGTTTACTCAAAAAGTGTCCATGGCATCCCACACTTTTTGAGTTAACGATGTTATATGTATAGACGTATAGATTAGGTGCACCCAATTGCTTTTAACCAGCCTATATACAATGTATGTGTCCCACTGCTGGCCACAGGTCTTTCTACATGGAGGACTACACAAGTACCACGCTGGCCAATACCAATTGGTGGAATAGAAACGCTTGCAATAGCGACCGGGACCAACGACTTAACGTGCCCTCCGAAGGACGCACTAAGAAACTTGAACTCACTAAGATTTGGAAACCCATCCAAGGACAGACCAAGGCGAAAGTAACTTCTTATTCAATATCAAAAAGCACGAACCACGCATGTGACGTAGTCACCGAGCCTCTTTTGCTAAGAAATAGTAGGTGATTGCAAAAAAAAAGAGGATAGAGTTTTTAATAGCCAGGACTAGTTTAGAACAGCTCACTTGTCGAGTAACCAGGCATTCCCCTTTCACGATGACTTATTACACTCGTTAACTGTACACTCAATAGTTTCCAATCCAACCAGCCATTCCAATTTGAACTTTATTGCTACATACAGAGGGTTTTACTGCGATAATTAATATTTAACACACGCTTTTTCCTTATACCACGCGTTCCATACCAAATAAGTGAAAGATAACGACAATATTATTATATTACCGGTTATTTAAATTGAGAAGCATCTTTGACAAAAATATACAAAAATGCGGCATCGTAGGATATGTCGTTGTTGAATTTGGGCATGATCCAAGTTACTGCTGGAAAAAGACTAAACAAGCTTAAAAATATCAGCACAGCGCTACGAGCATAGACATTCGATAAACCCAATTAGACGTCTAAGATCGACAGTTGTCGATAAATTCGATAAATTTGACCGATAACCCAAAGGAGTGAAAAGGACGGATGCTTTTGTCAATCAAATATGGCGGCTATCGAAGTTCTATGCTCGCACTGCAGGATCGATTCTTAAGGAAATATTTGGGGATGTCTATGTCCAGTCCGATATGATATATTTGGCTAACTTTGTAATGTTTGTATTTTGTGTTAACCAACGGAAAGTAAGTCGTCCTCAGCCAATATAAGTCCCACTGCTGGGCACAGATATGACAGGCACGGATGATGGACCTTCCTCATGGAGAAACATATAGGCAGTAACACCACCACGCTGGCCCAAAGCGGATTGGTGGGTAGAAACGGTCGCAATAGCGTCCGGGACCAACGGCTTAACGAGCGTTCCGAAGCGCGCAGGAGCTCGAGATCACAAGTTTGGTCACCTATCCAAGGCTTAAACATGGCGAAGATTTGATTTCGATATCGATATCTGCACGAGGCGACACGAGGGAACACGAGTACAAAAGTATGGGTAGCTGGGTGGTAACGTTTTCGACTGAAATTTGGTTGTGGTAAATACGTTAGTATTACCTACGCTTTTTTGCTCTGTAGCATAATAATGTTACGAATTGTGCGCCTATAAAATATAATAAAGTAAATATTATTTAAAAACGTAACTTATACAGTATACAGTACAGTACTTAAACTGGATACAGTAAGCAAGAATTTATATTTCCGACAACCATGACGATTTTTGGACATATGAACGCGCTACGAGCATAGAACATCCGATAAGCCAAATTTTTATATATTTGTCTAAGATCGACAATTATCGAAATATTCGATAAATTTGACAGATAACCTAAGGAGTGAAAAGGACGGATGATTTTGTCGATCAAATATGGCGACTGTCGAAGTTCTATGCTCGCACTACGGATAACATAATTAATTATTAAACCTAAATAATATTGTTGTACTTAGCACATCACACTCAATCTGTTTTTCTAGAAAACCTTTTTTAAAACGTAGTACTTACCTATACCTAAGCGCGTTGATGTCTTTTTAATGGGCTACTAATGCAAGTTGATATAAAGTGATTTTAACCTACATCTGAGATTATTTTATTCGTGCTGTTTCAAAATTACTTAAACTATTACTATTTAACTGCGACACGTGACCTGCACGGCACTCCGTACGCACCGAACTGCAACCTCTTTGCACACAACATTTGCGCGCGGATTTTTAATCTATATTTTTCTGTTCTTCAAAATTGTTACAATAAATAAGGCCTTTGTTTCGTGAGCAAGAATTTTATTTCATTAAAATAATACACGAATACGCACAAGAATACAATACACAACACTCTATATATCGTTGGCTGCTAGACAGTCGCAGATTCATGAACAAATTTCAGACATGAATCTCTGTCTCATGAATTAATATCAATATCATAGACGGTGGGAAGCCAGCTTAATGTACCACGATTCACTACAGAAAATATTGCATAAATAGTTACCCTCTTTCTGTAAGCTAAATACATATTATTATAATAAAACGTCTGTACATAGAAAAAAAATGCTTAAAACCAAGTCAGGGGATGTAAAATAAGGCAAAACACCAAAAATCCTTGTTTTTTTATTTTATTTTCTCTGTCTGTTTGTACGGGGTAATCACATAAAAGGCTGGACCGATTTCAATGAAATTTTGCATGGTGATACCTTATATCCCTTGTCCACGTCTTAGATAATTTTTATTCCGTAAAATTTTGGGGTTCCCCTGGGATATTTAAAAATAAGACGTGTGCCACTCGGGGACTGCCGCGGTAAAGCTATTGCATAGCATTTTGTATCAACTTATGCAATTATAATTTTATTTATTTATTTTATTCATGCAGTATTTCTTTTTCTTTGATATTAATTCAAGTTACACTTTTTGAGCGTGGTGACCGATAAGAAAACAATTTTTTCTATTATTAAATAAATAAAAAAAGTTAATATTGTTTAAAATATTTTTTATTATTTTACAATACATGTGGGTTTTATTATCTTAACGCCGTGTCGAAGACTGCCGAACTAAAACGACATTAGACGATGCACGGCCTTCAAGCCACACCTCCTTGCGCATCGGAGTGGGGAGCGTGAGGTTTTTTCGTTACGGAATTTCTGGATTCGGTCCCCGCGCTCAAGGCCCGCGATAGAAGCTATGCAATAGCTTAAAAACCCCAGTAACCGCAGACGATGTCGCGGGCAGTTGACAATGCAACACGCAATGAAACTTAATATACAAATCGTTGCAAATGTTGCAATGTATCATGCAATGTAACAGAATTTCTAGTGTTACCTAATGCTCTTTTCGTGTTTCATTGCATGTTACGTTTCACCAGTTTCACGTACGGAGGGTAGAAACTTTCTGAATTTCTGGCGCCTTCGTCTCAGAACAAGGCCTCCTGTATAAGTAGCGGCATTTATCTTTGGTATTAGTGGGCGTGCCCGTTACGTGGAGCTAATAGCTGCGCGGCTTACTGACGTAGCACCAATGAGGAAGACGGAATACGACTGCAGAACCAATCGGCGACCGCCGACGGATGAGATGAGATCCTGAGCGCCGATTGGCTAACGACAATACCAAAGTAATAGTTCCTCTTTCGGGGATAAAGACGTGAGGTTGTGTTTATCTTGTTAATATATTACAGTAATGCATAGTATTGTTACAGAGTTATGTGGGCCGCCTGGTGCCCATCGACCAGGAGCGAGGCCTGCAGCGCTACAACCAGGGCGCGCCGCTGGAGTACCAGGTGCACTTCCCCGTGACGTCTCCACTACCACGGCTGACGTCACTCCTCGTCAACGGCCAGCAGCTGTGCTACGGGCCTGCGGGTAACCTCTTCCATCCATTCAATCAGCCTAGAGACGAGAAATATTCCTTAAGGATCTCCATAATGACAGTTCCTGCGCCGCCCGCTTCCAGTGACTTTCTGCCACCTTCGCCTGATCGTTGGGTCATACCATTGTTATGCTTCCCAGTACGTGGTCGCCACACGAGAACCACTGCCCCAACGGCCGTCAGCTCTACGAGCAATGTGCCCTGCCCACTGCCACTTAAGGTTCCAAATTCACATAATCTTATAAATAATACTCATTACGACATAAGTGACGTCATGCGTCACGCTGCCGCGGCTCGCCTCCCTCGTCAGCAGCTGGGCTACGGGCCATCGAGTAAAATAATACTTATTACTACGACACAAGTTCCAAATTCTCTTACCCGTGACGTCACCACTCCCGCGGGTCACCTCGCTTCTAGTCACCAGCAGCTATGCTTGGCATAATTCTTGTTTACATACAAATATGAATATCCAAGACTTGATATTCATCACACCAATTGTTCATGCTTGAGACTGTACGAGTACACAGTCGGCGCTGTAAATTGTTCTTATATCGCTAATAAATATCTATTAGGTACATGAGGTATGTGTATATTTTTAGGGTGTAACGTGATATTTTTCATGTGATATTGAACTTTAAAACCGATGAAAATCAGTTTAATATTCCACGATGACAGCTCAATTTTTATACATGGAAAAAATTGATTTCAGATGTCCCTGGCCCCAACGAATACGTCAGCACCATAACGCTGCAACACAATTTGTTCCTAAGGGGGGGCTCTTCCCCCAACAGCCTGTTCTCGCAGTTCGACAGGCCAGTCGCCTTCGAGAAGCCGGTGCACTCATACGCTGATGGCTCACAACTGTACCTCATCAATGATGATTCAGGTATTACATACAGGGAAGCCAAGGGAGATATAGCAATAGAAATAGATGGCGGCCAACCATGTGATGTTTCCCCAGGCTATGTACGTCCCACAGGCCTTCCTCATGGAGAAACACATGAGGAGTATGAGCCGTAACACCACCACGCTGGCCCAATGCGGGTTGCTAACCACTACGTCAAACGTACTTTAAGAATTTTTGGTGTAATCATTTATCAAAATATCTGTTCACTGCATTCTAGCATGATATGACCGCGGTAGGACTGTTTTAGCCAAAAAAAATGGCTTTTTAGGGTTCCGTACCCAAAGGCCAAAAACGGGACCCTATTACTCTAAGACTTCGCTATCTGTCCGTCCGTCCATCTGTCTGTCACCATGCTGTATCTCAAGAACCGAGATAGCAAGACAGTTGAAATTTTTCACAAATTATATATTTCTGTTCCTGCTATAACAGTATGTACTAAAAATTAAAATAAATATTTATAGGGGGCTCCCACACAACAAACACGATTTTTGTACTTTTTTTCTCGATATCAGTAATTTTTTTTAAGATGAATAAAAGGTGAAAAATGTTTGAGTACTACTGTTATATTCGTACTCAATGGTGGTAACCCGTCGTGCGCCAGTCTCAATCGCACATGGCTGGTTTTTATAGAAATGCCTGAAATGGTTCTACGGGCAGATCCCTTTATTTGTTCTTTAGTTTGTTGCCATTTGGTTACCACCTTTAGCCTACCAGTGAATCCTTATTTATATTATAGCGTGTTAATTTTTTATTTGCAGTGCTTTACGATTTTTTCAGTTCTACGATATGCGCACGACACGAAACATAAACCATTTCTCATAGAGGAGGCAGAGCTTACTTCTTTCTACTGGTTACTGTCCTTACTTGCATATTTCTAGCGCTCGGTACTTTAATGAGTCATGAAAATATTATGTTGCTCCGGTATCAATCATCAACAAAACAAAACTCATAAACCCAATTTAACTAAAACTACTAGTTAATCTTCGAAGAATGTTTCATCACCTAATATACTACCACCACCGTTTTCCACTGTTGCTTTATGGCTTTGATTATTTCATCTATTTTCACGCCTAATTTTATAATAACTTCATAGCATTTCCAGCAATAAAAAAAAAAGTTGGAATTGACTAGGAATTTTTCTCACGTTAAAGGTTACGATATATACGAACAATCAAGACCATATGGCAATCAACCACAGATAGATATTTACAACCATGACTTCACAACAGATATAAAACCGCAGCAGTATTATCATGATGACTCGAGCTACAATAGGCCTCCACCACGGCATCCAACACACAACCAGTATCCTCGGCCACGACCTCAGCCAGAGCAAGAACCGGACAAATACCAGTACGCAACTCAACCTTCGCAACCAAAGCCGGACTACTCCCAATACGCGACCCAACCTCCACGACCAGAACCAGACTACAACCCATACGCGACAGAACCACCGCCGCCGCCGCCACCACAACCAGATTACAACCGGTACACGACACAACCGCCAACGCCACCGCCGCCACCACAACCGGAATATGAACCGGAAAGATTCTTCCAACGACCCGCGTATGTATACTTTTAAAATATGCACATAATAAAATGTTAGGCTGATGTGTGATGTCTGAAAGTTACATACATACATATAATCACGACTATTATCCCTTAAGGGTTAGTTTAGACTAGGCAAAAGCACCGCAAAAGCAGTCCATTGCTCTGAGTCCGCTCTTCACCAAGCTATGACTGCACTCAGCATGACAGGTGGTGAGCCCGTCGCCGCTATAAGCTATTGGATGGTTGTGCAGTTCTAAATCTTAGTCGCCTTTAACCACACCCAAGGGCAAAGATGGGTTGGTGTATTCTTTATATGAGCCGCTACCACAAGACTCCGAAAGTTATAGATTGAAAATACGGATGTTTTATCATCATTTATTATATTATTAGTTTTGGCATTTCGAATGTCACTTAGGCCAACTATCAGGAAAAAATCTATATCTTCTTACTGTAGAGGTCGAATGTCTGTACATAGAAAAAAATGCTTAAAACCAAGTCAGGGAGATGTAAAAAGAGAAAATACCAAAAATATTTTTTTTTACAATTTTTTGTTTCTCTGTCTGTTTATCTGATTTTCTGTATGTACGGGCTTATCTCCTAAATGTCTGGACCGATTCCATTGAAATTTTGCATGGTGATCCCTGGTTTTTTACCTGGTCCACATCTTAGGTACTTTTTATTCCGGAAAATTAAAGGGTTCCAGTGGGATAGATAAAAACCATTGTAACCGCGGACAAAGTCGCGGGCAACAGCTAGTCAAGATATAAAACTCGATTTGGCATTTTTTGACAATTTTACTATTATGGCTCATAATTCAAAAATTTGCAAAAATCGAGATTAAGGCTCACTTGCAGGAATTTTTAAACCTAGTTTAAATCTCATTTTGTCCATTTTTGTATTAAGAGTCGTAGTAAGAGTGTCAAAAAATGACAAAATCGAGTTTTATTTTAGTCAAAATGATTTGACAGGTCCAAAAGTCATTTAGCGATAAATATTTCGAAATATTTATGGATAAGTGATATTTCAAACTGAACTTTTCTGATTTTAGATTTTAACAATTTAACATAATTAGCGTTAGTTATGAGCCAAAATCACTGACGATAAATGACATTTCAAACTGTCAAATCACTTGGAATAATAAAAAAAATACTATAGGCTTAAGATTAACTGCAAATGGCCCATAAACTTAGAAAAACCAAATTGCGAAATAGTTTAAACTTAGTTTCTGGGAAACACTAAAATGAAGTTTATGAATGATTTCATTGATAACTGGTACAACGCGTTTTACGATAGATATTGGAAAAACCGAATAGTTTGGCGGTCTTTAAATGGCTTTTATAAATTTTTTGATACGGCTTAAATGATTGTTTTATGATTTTCTCAAATTTTTAGATTCTTAGTAATGTGAATTGAGTAAAACAAGTTTATTTGAAAGACGAAAAGTAAGTACTATATTGAACCAAAGAAAAGTAGATTAAAAATCGAATTCAGAATAACGAATTAATAATATTGAATGACTTGATATTGACGACCTCCAGAGCCGAGTGGCTTGTACGCCGGTTTTTAAGAGGTTCTTTGAGGTTGCAGGTTGAGATATGGGGAATGAGGTTAAGAGGTTGTATGCTTATTCTCTTTCCACTGTACTCTTTCTATGTATTAATATTATATCTTGTTGCCCTTTTCCTTCTTTAGATGTCGGTACAACGTGTCTTTTTCTTCAATCCTCCTCTATAACTCATCAGCTCAGCATCCACTCCATTAATGGTTTACGCGGGCTTAGTATTATCATTAGTTAGTAAGGAAATGCTCTAACATACTAGTTACAAGTGAGAAGTAACCGTTTATTCTTATATCATTCTACACGCATTCAATCTTTCTTTGATCTAACCTATGTTATTTATAATATTATTATGTAGTGCAATAATATCCCATTCCATGTCCAGCACTCCGGCCCCTGCGCGCCCTGCCCAGGGCACCTCCGGGCAAGTGGAGTGCGGCGTGGTGGCGGGCGGCAACGACAAGGTGCCGCTCATCACCAACGGGCAGGGCTACGAACGCGGCGAGTGGCCCTGGCTCGTCGCCATCTACAAGAGGAACGACGGCAGCCTCACCTTTAAGTGTGGAGGAACCCTTATCTCCAATCGACATGTCGTCACAGGTAATTGGATTATGATTATAATACATGCATACTTATAATCACGAGTTAGTCAGAAACTGGAAAAAAAACACCGTAAAAACAGTTCAATGACATAGTCCGCGCTTCACCAAGCAGTCACTGCACGCACATGGTGCTCAGCATGAGAGGTGGTGAGCCCGTCGCCGCTATAAGCATTGGATGGTTGTGCAGTTCCAAGTCCATTAGTCGCCATTATAATATGTGATAATAATCGCCACGGTCGTCTTCACCAGCCTATTCTAAAATACCAAAGGTCGTACACTTTTTCCCAGAAGGCCTAGCACTGGCCGGAGAGAAAAAGTCCGCAGAGACAAAAATCATTGCCTCGCGCTTCTTCGTTCGCGCGAAAGCGAGAGGCAATGAGTAATTTTATCTCCGAGGACTTTTTCCTACAGGGGTGAGCAGACCTTGTGATCATCTCTTATTTGTGGTAAGGTATCATTACCACAGATATAGGAGATGCTAAGGCTGGAGCACTAAACATACAAAACCCTGTAGTTCTTTTTCTACTGCGGGAGATACGTAAATACATTTTTCCTCCACCAAAAAAAGGGATGTTCTTAGACGAATTCCATGCTCTGCGTAAAATGCCTGCATTTACATTTTTGTCTTTCTATTGACTTCATATTTACGAGAGTTTGTGTTCTGTATTTTCAGCTGCCCATTGCATGCAAGTGAGGACCTCGTTGACGTCGATGCGAGACATCGTGGTGAAGGTGGGCGTGCACAACCTCGAGGACTGGGGCGACGACGGCACCGTCACGAGGACGCTGGAGTCCGCGCACATTCACGAAGCGTACAACTCTACGTCCCTTGCTAGTAAGTGTGTTTATACATACATGCATACATACAATCACGCCTCTAATCCCCGAAGGGGTAGGCAGAGTCCAAGGAGCACTGTGTTCCTTAAGACCACATTTAGCCATACAAAAGTAGGGTTGGTCAGATGAAAAATCGTGAAAGAGTAGTAACAAGTGGCTAGCTCATCGCCTACACAATCACAGACCCCGTACCCAAAACGTCGCCTTTTACGACATGCTAGGCAAAAAAAGCAGTTGGTACATTCTTTTTGTGTACTGGACCAACACGAGACTTTAAATGGCGTTCATTTTATAATACATAATATAAAAACGTAATTGTAATTTTTTTCTATTTTGTTGCAAATTTTTTTTGTATGTATGTTTGTAAGTCATTTAAAAGAAAATTTGTCAAGAAGAGTTTTATCAAAAAAAACATATACCTGCAGAATCGGCCAGTGCAAAGGGATCTTAAAGTATAAGCATGATAGCATTATATGATAGGCAAAAGTCAACAGGCACCACAGACTAAGTAAAGATGACAGGCACGACTTGAGTTAGCGTGTTCCATATTGTCGCTTCCCATCAGTCGAGAAACAAACGCCCTCAAATCTTTATATATAGAAGATACCGAAAACAAATTATCGTTTCTAACTCAAATTTCATGCAATTTAACTTTCCTTCAGATGATATTCTGGTGTTCACGCTTGACAGAAGAGTGGAGTATACGACAAACATTAGACCAGTCTGCTTATGGGACGGCAAACCTGATTTGAACAGAATCGTGGGAGCTTCAGGAGTGGTATGTAAAAACCCTGGAAAAAGTAAATTTTTAAAAAATTATAAGGTTGAAACCTTAGTTTTTTTAAAGGATTATCATGTATTTGTGGATATCGCTTGTCTCACATTGTGCCTGGTGCATGGCAACAGGCGCGCCTCTTTTTAGATGGGGACTTAACATATCTGGCGAACTGTGTTAACACATCTGCCTATCCATTCGGGAGAAAAGTGTGTTTATTCAACATGTCAACTCCACGTCTCGTTCATGACAAGATCGTGCTTGCGAGATTATAAATAGTCCTCCCTTGCATACTTTTGTAAAGAAAATTTTTAGGTATTTTTAGTATATTAAATAGTGTTATTGTGCCTACACCAAGTTTATCTTATTGTTGTTTGTCCCAGGTGGCCGGGTGGGGTAAAACAGAGATGGGTCCGGCGGGACACGGCGAGCCACGCATGGCGCGCCTGCCCATCGTCAGCACGTCTACCTGCCGCGCCAGCAAGCCTGACTTTCACAAGCTCACATCTGACACCACATTGTGTGCAGGTATCGCATTAGTGCAATAATGTTTATACAAAATTATAATTTACTGCATATGTACAGAACTTCTTATATTTTTTCTCGGCATTTAACCTTGCTGAGTGTGTGTCCATTCTTCTCAGGAATTGTTTTTGAATGGATAGCGAAGTATATTCTTGACGTTTAAAGTGCATATAGCGTAGTACATAATTAAATAAATGGTTTTGACTTGACTTGACATACCTTTCAGGTGATCGCAACGGCATTGGTCCCTGCTTAGGAGACTCGGGCGGAGGCCTGTACGTGCTCGACGGAGGCCGGTGGCGGCTCCGAGGCGTGGTCTCCTTGTCCCTGCAGCCGGCGAGCGGCGAGAAGACCTGCGACCTCGACCAATACGTCATCTTCACTGACGCAGCCAAATACATTAGGTGGATAAGAAATATAGTACAATCTAGTCAGTTTTGAGAAGCCGTGTACATATTTCAGTTTCAACACGCCTCCATATTAAAAACTGTCGGGTCACGTTCCGACAGTCCTTAATTCAAGTCACACCTGTCTCACTCTATAATTCAGCGCAATAAAAAGTGACAGACAGATTAAGTTTCCATGATTTGATCATACATTTAGGATGTACAAGATACACATAAGTGGCTTGGAGACATGAAAAAAAAAGTTGTGTCGGTAAATGTCAATTTTCTTCGTCTCGTAGAACAAACGGGAACTCTATGGCCTCTTGCTACTCTCGAAAACATAACATATTTATCTGTCAATCATTCACTTTCTCTTTTTCTCTTTTATAAATCTAAGGATTCCATTACGGGGGGCTGTTGATGAAAATCTTAAACAATTCACGTAGAACTACAGTATTTAACGGTAGATCCTTTTTGGTCATTACACTACTTTTTATTTTGAACTATAAGTATTTGTATACTGTATGTTGTCATATATAAAAATGTGTTTCTCTCGGCATGAAAACTGTCGTACAGTCGTGTATAGAAAACTAATATCTCACTGGCTAGAACCCAAATCTGACAAGTTAATTGAATCGTATTTGTACATGTCTTAAAAGTTTAATTTACTTAGAGTGAACGAAGGACTCGCTTTATTTATTCCAAAAAATAAATTAAACGTGTGATCAAGAATTCGTTTTTATTTTCATATCAATAACTACCTGGAAATTATTAGAATAAAACAGTCAATGAATATTTGTCCATTTTACTCAGTTTTGTCATATTTTTCACAACACGTCGTATATTCCTCTAACGTAATATTATTGAAAAGAAATACTTGCAATAATTTCAAATAGTATCACGCTACGATTGCCTGTTATTTATGGCACATCACTCCAAAAATAAGGAGTTGACGTAGCTTTGTAGCAGCGCGGTATATTTTATTATTTCCGAAGATCACGATACATAAGAATATTATTATTGTCACTATTTAGAACAAAAATATTACGATAATTATCTACTGATATGATAATATTGGTTTAAATGCATAATAGCCGTAAAAAAGCTAAATACACAACCGAAATATTTATAAAATATATTAATCAACGCCATTCAACGTTATGTCGTCGATTCAACCACGACATGTCAGAAAGGCATTCTCACAGCGGCCAATGCAGCGGCCGGCCGGACTATACGAACTAAACACGAGATAAACATAATCTGACCCGGTGGCCAAAATCATAACTAAGTTTTGCCATAGTTTTGCATTGTCAATGTCAAGTTATCTATGTTACGTTATTGTTTGAAAGTTGCTTTTCACGACTTAATTTGACAACAGCGACCCCCGCCACCGGATCAAATAAGTTTGTGGTACCAACTGTAGACGTCTAACCTGTTATTTATGATATTTTTACTTGAGCAAAAGCTAGAGCAGAAGGTATGCTTCGGAACTTTTTAAAGTATATGTCACTTTTATATGCCAATGATATGTTATTTGTAATGACAAATGACATTAAATAATTCATTAAGGTACAGTCTAACTCCTAAAAATGCTCATATTAGAATGGAATAGGAAAAGACAATGATCTGTCAAATGTGTATACATATTTTTGCACGTGACTGTACACTGTATATTATGTTATGATACACAAAACAGGACTGATATCCCTTTTCCGTACTCATGTGCTGAAAATCTGCGAGGTAGGTAGTCATTCTAATTGCTCGGTCTCTGACCCCGGGCACGGTAATATTATGTATCAATATTACCGTGCACCGGGGGAAATAACCTTTGTAAACAGCTGATTCAAAACTGTCGACCGATGGACAACCCAAAACGTGATTTTCGAAATATGTATTTACTACACACGTGTAAATACGTGTATTTAAGTAACAATTTAGAAAAATTGATACATGTTTTATCGTAACAAATTTTTTTACCAAGTAAGTACCTCTAAATATCAAATAATTTTAAGTATTGCATCCTAATTATATTTAAGCATGTATGTATGGTGCATTTTATTTCATCAAACATGTCAACAACCCATCTTAATGCGTTCTTAATTCTTATCATGAAATTATGGACTATCACTATCCTCTCTTTCTATCCAAACCATAGTGGGTAGAAAGACAGGATAATAATTCGGAAATGACAAAAGGAGACAAATTTTTGCCTAATCCACTGTGTCTTTTGCAAAATTTTAGTAGTTAAAATGAACCATGAGACCTTTTAATATGTCATTAGGTAAAGTCAAATCATTTTTGAGGTGACTTTATTACTTGACAATCTTATTTATCTTTCTTCTATAAAATAAATTTGATTTTAATTTAACTTCTTGATTTCAATTTTTTAGACACGTGATTTATTTTAATTTTATTTGATTGTAATTGATTGATTTTGATAAGTTTAATTGACTTGCTTAATTTTATTTCAAGTGTGTTAATTTATGTTTTGTATTTAATTTGCAGTAATTAATTAATGTTTTATTAATTGGTTTAGAGTTATGTATATTGGAGGTGGGCTGATGTCTACGACACGATTCTATATTCTAGATTCTGTACCAATAAAGGTATTATTATTATCTCATGAATCATCCAATGAAATTAATTGGAGTCATAAGGTGCATACCTTTTTATGATTGATACGTAATTGTGACTATTTTAAAATAAAATATAGTCTATATTTATTTGTTGTTTGTTCATTTGTAAAGTTTCAACTGCATAATTTTAATCTGTGGTCGAATGCAAAGTTTTACAGATGCTGCTGGAGTTTATCAATTATTCATATATACATAAGAAGAAATTAGAATGACAACGTTTTTTTGTTTGGAAAGCTTTTGACTTAACTGAACAATGAATAATAAGTGGCGATCACTTGATGTGCGAAACTAGCCTGCGCACGTTTCGTCGTAAAATATGTATTTTATTTATGTATGTATTTATGTATGTATGTCTAACGCAAACAATACTTATCATCATATAGCATATATCAGATATTATGATGAGGTCTTGAAGAAATCGAGTGCCTGAAAGTTTATTCTGAAAAAAACTAAAAATCAATAAATTAACAAAAATAAAACCGACTGAAAAATCCAAAACAAAAAGCACTCAAAAGTAATATATAATTTCTGCCTTCGTAAATACGTAAGTAACTTTGCTGTTGGTACAATTAATTAAAATAAAATTGAGAAAAATAAAAAACTATTTGAATGTAATTTATGAAGTGCACCGACTTCAAAATTGACAAATTATGTTATCGATAATTGCTATTGATTAATCGAGAGAAAAATACATTACATATAAATATGGTAAAGATCAAACATATAAAAACAACGGTTTCCTCAACACGACGTCTAGTTTGCGCCTGTTTTGCGTCGGAAAAAACACCAATTTTATTGTGGTTCAACTGGGTTAAACAATTGCTAAAAACTTAAATAGAATTTATGAATAAGGGTGTAAGAAAATAAGATTCAATGAAATGAATTTGCATCATTTTGCATCAAATAATATTACATAAGAATAAAATGTTCAACTCTCGGCTGGGCACCGACTTCATATTTTGTTAAGTTCAAATATTTGTTTTTCTCAATTTTCTTATAAATATGTATAGGATATGTTAATAGTATTTTATCTATTATATTTCATAGATGTAAAATAATACTTAAATAAGAGTGACAAGTGAGTTTTTTTTATTTATTTTGTCTTTAGTTGTTATGAAATATACGTTAATATGAAAAAAACATTTTTATTTTATTTAAGTTTTTTTGGATAAGCAAGCTTAACAAATAGAAATTTAATGAAACAAAAATACATAAACACCACCAAATGCATAGATTCGTTTATTATGCATAATATATTTCATATGTATGCTCTGACTCGTGTTATGTATTATGTAATTGACAAAAAAAAATATGAAAAAAATGTAATATTTTATATATAATTTAATATACAATTTTTTAACTAAGTTTATTGATTGAACCGTTTAGGCAAGCATTTTTTTATCTTAGTTTACATACTTTATGATATGAAAAAAGTATCTGCAAATAAAAAAGAATTATTAAAATCGGTTCACGCAATCCAAAACCACGGGACCCGTTGTGACGGACGGGAAACTACAGAACCCTACTGAGCATGGCCCTACAATGTCTTGGCCTCAGCCGGTTTTTTGTTTTATGTTGTTGTAAAATTCTCCCATGTAGGGAAGGCAAAGGGAACGGAGCCCATACAGCCAAGTCTTCAGTATATATTTCTTCTGTAGTTTGCATTGAAATGCTAGTGTAATGCATTTCAATGCATCTTGGGAGAGTTTGGCGTCAAACGATCGATGGAAGACACTGTGGTGCTACTTGGATGAGGTGGATTACCACGATAAAAAACTCATCACTTTTCACTGCCATCGATCGTTTGACGCCAAACTCTCCCAAGATGCATTGAAATGCATTACACTAGCATTTCACTGCAAACTATTGAAGATATATATATTGCAGACATGGCTGTATGGGCTTCGTTCCCTTTGCCTTCCCTACGGGAGAATTTTACAAAAAAAAAAAAATAATAATAAACCTATGGTGGTTTACTTTTGGTTACTAAGGATCAACGGATGACAAGGAAAATGTTGTATGCAATTTCGATCCGTTTAGAGAATGCTCAAGACCGTGCGAACATTAATCCTCTCTGTCTGGCCGCTGAGATTATAAGTAAACTTTTGATGATTCATAAAAGAATTTAATTTTGGCACTTCATATACTATAACGTCATTTTCCCCGAAGGGGTAGGCAGAGGTGTTAAGACCCACATTCCTTTACATATGTTAGGTCCTCGTGTAACAGGTGGTAAGCCATGCACCAGACACAAATTGAGGCGAGGGATAATTACAATGAACTGTACATAAGTTTTATACAAATTCATTAGTACAGGGCGGTGGTGGGATCGAACACGCGATGCTCCCGGCGAGTGCCACGTCCGTCGCAATTCGGCTACCGCTGCCGCTACCTACTACTACACCAATTTATGTTGCATTTATTTTACTTACAATGGAAAGGAGAAATTTTCAAGAAATACTGTATACTTATATCATTTTACGTATTTTGTCAGTACTCCAAATAAACCTGCAGGTAGCGATATTGTCCCTTAAAACATGTAAGTATGGACACCTCACTGGTGACGTCATTAGAAGTGATAGAAAGCTTTATTACGAAATGTCAAACTCATTCATTAAAGTGATAGAATGAGAGGGAACACCTACTGATCGAGACAAAACTTTGCCTCATGCATGCTATTGTATGGGAGTTTGGCATCCATCATATAGTACATAATTTTTGATTACCACTATATTACCATAGATGTAAATTAGCAGAATCGTGGCTCTGACTGAATAACTTCTTTCTGCATAGGGATCTAATCTTTTTTTTTAATATGACAGGTCTCTTGGCCTTCATCTCACCTGATGGTAAGTGACGATAAAGCCGAAAGTGGAAGTCAGCTTCACCTGTAATCCTCAACAACTGAGGAACTGACTATCTTAACTCTGATTGCCGGAACACAACAATACCCTACCAACAAACAAACCGAACAGAAAAACCCCTACCCCCGCGGGGAATCGAACCCCGGACCTGTCGATCTTCACCCGGTCGGGTCAACCACCACTAGAGATGTGGCTATACTGCCATGCCATATAATTTATGTTTATTTCATTTTATTGAAAGGCTTTATTTATTTAATCCTATTAAAACTCGGATTATAAAATAACCGATTTAAGTATTAAGTACTAATTAAATAGTATATTCATTAGTCTGTTCTATTATTTATAACATAAATTTTATTGACTGAATTTTATTTGACTTTATTACTTTAACTTTAATTACAGAAACTTCGAATAAAATGTGTGAAATGTCAAAGTTAAACTTTATCTGCTCTTCAAGTATTATTTTATTTAAATAAAATATTCCTGTAATTCTTCAATGAAAGTTTTTTATGATTTTTTTCCTCAATATGGAGGACCACAATTTAGTTAAGTTTGTAAACTAAAACAATAGTAGATTAGTAGCCAAGGGCTGTAAGGCGTCAATTGCAGCCTCAGAGTAAACAGAACTGGAGTAGCCATTAGTCAATTTCTCAAACATTTTATTCTGCCATTTCTTGCGGGGGGTGAGGTTACCACTACACTCAAAGCCAGCACAACGCACAACGTTTTTACAAATGCACACATGCATAATTCGACACACAAATTTAAATTTCACGCACACACACGCTTAAAACAGTCACGTGGGGTGTGCGTTTTGGTTTTGACAACGTCACAGCCGCACTCCCCACGAGACTAGCGCTCGAAATTTGAAATCGTAGAATTCTAAAACATGAAATAAAGAAGTAAATAATCATGAAATCTTAAAAATTATAATTACAAATAAAAGGTGACACCATCATTTAGCATACTCGATGTTTTCTATTTATTTTTACAACAAAAAACAGCACAGGCAGGCCTTTTTGCGGGAGCTCTGTTCGCTGCAACGTTTACAATGTTATGGCGGTCAAAATGGCGGCTCAACTAGTTTTATTAAACGTGCAAGCATCCGATGCTTGTGCATTTGGCAGAGGGGAATGTTAGACAAAGGCTACTCCAGTTCTGTTTACTCTGAGATTGCAGCCCGAGATATTTAGGCGCACGAGCGCAGCGAGGGCGCTTATAGTTCGAGGGTGCAATTGATGCTTACACCCGAGCTAACTACTCTGCTTTACATCTCGATTGTGAGGTAAGTGGAAAAAAAGGCATTAAAAGAATAAATAAATTTATTTTCAAGAACTAAATTCAGCTTCGCCGTTCGATATTCAAAATTGATGAAAATAGCAAAGCGACCTCTTTTGTCACAAGAATAAATAAATTTATTTTCAAGAACAATATTTAGCTTCGCCGTTCGATATTCAAAATTGATGAAAATAGCGAAGCGACCTCTTTTGTCATTGGGCTGAATCTCAGAGTAAACAGAACTGGAGTAGCCATTAGTCAATTTCTCAAACATTTTTTTCTGCCATTTCTTGCGGGGGGTGAGGTTACCACTACACTCAAAGCCAGCCGTTTTTACAAATGCACACATGCATAATTCGACACACAAATTTAAATTTCACGCACACACACGCTTAAAATAGTCACGTGGGGTGTGCGTTTTGACAACGTCACAGCTGCACTCCCCACGAGACTAGCGCTCGAAATTTGAAATCGTAGAATTCTAAAACATGAAATAATGAAGTAAATAATCATGAAATCTTAAAAATTATAATTACATATAAAAGGTGACACCATCTTTTAGCATACTCGATGTTTTCTATTTATTTTTACAACAAAAAACAGCACAGACAGGCATTTTTGCGGGAGCTCTGTTCGCCGCAACGTTTACAATGTTATGGCTGTCAAAATGGCGGCTCAACTAGTTTTATTAAACGTGCAAGCATCCGATGCTTGTGCATTTGGCAGAGGGGAATGTTAGACAAAGGCTACTCCAGTTCTGTTTACTCTGAGGGCTGAATGCATGATGTCTAGTGCCAGTAAGATGGTTAGATGTACGCGAACTTATTGAAAGAGTTTTTTTTTAAATTACTTACCGCCCTAGGGCGTTTCTAGCTACATTATTAACCTAGGGCGGTAATTGATCACTTACAACCCGCATCTGGGGGTATTAAGGACCTACTTACCGAACATGAGAGATGTAAACTTAATTTATTTGTTTCTTTACCTTCTCTTTTTGCTTGTAAAATTCTCCCATGTTGGGAAGGCAAAGGGAACGAAGCCCATACAGCCAAGTCTTCAGATTTTATTTCTTCAGTAGTTTACATTGAAATGCTAGTGTAATGCATGTTGGGAGAGTTTGGCGTTAAACGATCGATGGCAGACACTGTGGTGTTACTTCGATGAGGTGGATTACCACGATAAAAATCCCATCGTTTTTCACACCACTTAACGATTATTTCAATGATCTTCCTCATTGTTCATCATTATTGACACTTGTTACACAAAACTATACTGATTTTACGCAACAAGATCAACTCCGAAACAATATTACAATCACTGAAATAAAAATCACGTCCGCCATAATTGAATGGCGCCAAAAACTCTGTAAAATTTTCCCATATAGGGAAGGCAAAGGGAACAAAGCCCACACAGCCAAGTCTTTAGTGTTCTATTTCTTCAGTAGTTTGCATTGAAATAGTAGTGTAATGCATTTCAATGTATCTTGGGAGAGTTTGACGTCAAACGATTGATGACAGACACTGTGGTGCTACTTCGATGAAGAGGATTACCACGATAAAAATCTCATAGTTTTTCACACCACTTGACGCTCATTTCAATGATCCTTCACGTTGCTCAGCATTATTGACACTTATTACACAAAACTACACTGAATTTACGCAACAAGATCCACTCCGAAATAATATTACAATCACTGAAATAAAAATCACGTCCGCCATAGTTGGATGCTGCCAATAAACTCCGTATCTCCTTTCTTTATCTGATATGGAGAAGAAAAGGATCGATGTTTTTTCCTACGGAATCGGCGCTGTTGTGTCTTTTGCATGCATCCACAGTGATCCACAGAGTTAATGACATATCTCTCTAATCTATGGAGTTAATGCATCTTTTGTTTTTTTTTATATATTTTAAAATGGCAACACTAATCATGGACGTCGTTGCAAGGTTTACGGCGTTTTGATGAATGAATAAAAATGTGTTTTTAATTCGTAAAACCAATTTCTTTTAATATTTTAGTGAAATAGAAAATGGTAACGATTGTTGACGATCTAGATTCTTTGACATTACAAGAACCAATTTTCAAGGATGTCAAGTATTACCTGTCTGGAGATGTCTCGGAAAGGGTTTGTTTTTATAATTTTTTCTTGTTTTATTTTGTTTATAAACCATTAATCGAAGTAACGTGTAACCTTGCTTGTGTCTATTTCAGGTATTACTGCTTCTGCAGTCGGGCGGCGCTGAGAGCACAAAGTATTTCTCAGACTATGTAACTCATCTGATTTGTGGCCCCAACGTTGCGGACACAGACCTCGACGATGCTCAGGATATCTACCAGATTCCAGCAGTGACTGAAAATTGGGTGTTCGCTTGCGCCAGGTTAAAGAAGTTGGCCTTCACAAAGCCTTACACTCCTAGTAAGAATAAGATTTTTAACAATGTTGTTGTTTGTGTATCAAAAGTGAGTGCGGCTGACGCCAAAACACTGTTCGCGCTGATCACGTATCATGGTGGAAAAGTGAAGTTGAATCTGGACAATCAGTGCACTCACTTGATCTGTGGCTCTGCATCAGGCAAAAAATACAGTGCTGCACTCACTCTCCCTGCTAATAAAATTAAGATTGTGACCCCTGATTGGGTAACTGAGAGTTTGAGAGCCCGAATACAAGCAGTAGCTGAAGTGTTTCATCCAAAACTACTGATAGTTCCACAACCACCACTGAAACCAATGGATCGCATTAGTGCCATCACAGGATTTGATTTTGAGGAAGGTATTGCTAAAAACGAAGTACCAACACAAAATATGTCTGAAAATAAAGATGATAGTACGCAAGCACTACTTGATAAATTAAAACAGAGGATGCCATGGAATCATCCTCCCTCTACTGCTAATTCCTCTCAAGTAGCTACTTCCAGCGTGTCCTCTATGGGCTACACAACAACTCCTTTACCTACTTCTAGTGTTATGACCAAGACTTTACCACAGGGTATTGTTACACAGAATTTACAGATTCAGAGTACTCAAGCAAATGCACAGCTTATGCAAAAGTTTGGCCAAAATGCTATTGTGTCTCAGCCCGGTATGAATGTGCAATCTCAAGTTAATATACAACAACAACAGCAGTACCATGGACAACAACAGCAGCAGCCACAGCCGCACGGACTAACTGCTATACAGTTACAGCAACAGAAAATGTTGCAACAACATCAACTGAAAATGCTTCAACAACAGCAACAAAACAAGTTAGGAACCCAGCAGAACCAACAGAACTTCCAACCAAATGTTTCTGTGTCACAAATCAATCAAGGATTGACTAATCAGATACAACACATCCAAGGCAATCAACATCATATACAACAAAATATTCAGACATCAACTTCAATGACATCTGCGCAGCAACAAATTGAAAACATTAGCCAAATGCTTAGTCAGAGTGCAAACAATTTACAGCAAGCACAATTAAATCAACAGAATTTAGCTTTAAAACAGGGATTAAGTTTAAGCCAGCAGACTGCTTCACAAGCTGTGCAAAACATTGCTCAGCAATTAGCTCAGTCCACTCAAAATCTACAACAGAGCTTGCAAAATGCTAAAATGAATCAAAGCTTGGGTCAAGGCCAAGTGATAAATCAACAGCTCATTAGTACAGGTCAACAGCTTACAGGGCTAAATCAAAACTTGATCCAACAGCAAACAGTACAGTCTATGACAAATCAACAACAGAATATTAATATGGGTGTTGTTAACCAGCAAGGCTTAGTTTCCTCATCTCAAGGCCAAATAGGACAGAGTGTTCAGCTGAACCAATTGGTAGGTAATACAGGTCAACAATCTGTTATTGGACAACAAATACAATCAGTTCAACAAACAATACAAGGCCAACAAACTGCTAATGTGCCTGTGCAAGGAGCTTGGAGACAACAAAATATACAGATGGTGCAGAATGTCCAGGGGCAACACCAGATCATAAGAAGTCCTCTAGTGCAAACTAGAAATCCACAAAATCAAGTCATATTACAACAACAGATTATGCAGACCCAACAACAAGCTCTGATCAACAATCAGCAGCAACAGCTGAGTCCCCAGCAACAGACTTCGCAACAAATTCTGCAACAATCTATAGGTTCTCAAGGACAAGGTATGAGCCAGACCCATCATCAAATTTTGGTGCAGAAACAACAGCTCCTGAACAGTTCTGGTCAGCAACAAATAGTCCAAGCTCCTCAGCAAGTACTAATAAACCAACATACTGGCCAACAGCAGATATTAGTTCATGGTAACCAACAAGTGACACTACAAGGAGGTCAACAGATTGTGTCTCAGAATCAAATTGTCCACCAAGGAGGTCAGATAGTGAATCAAGGGGGGCAGCAAATTATCACACAGGGTACTCAGCAGGTGCTGTCTCAAGGTGGCCAGCATATGATCACGCAGCAAGGCCAACAACAGGTTGTCATAGCTCAGTCTTCACAACAGATAGTGACACAGTCGGGACAACAGATAATAGGTCAGGCTGTTGGTCAATCCCAACAAGTGTTATCACAGCTACCCCAGTCCCCACAAGCTGGCTCCCAACTCACTTCGGGTGGAGCTATACAGCAAATCATCACCCATGGTGGAGGCCAACAAATTGTCTCTCCGGGTGGACAACAAATTATACAAGGGGGACAAAATGTCTCATGGCAGCAACAGCAGTATTTACAACAGAGGCAGCAGATAGCTCAACCAAGCTCTGTTGGCCCAAGGGTAAGAGCCTTAGAATAAGGAAAATGCTTTAGAATTAAGCTTGCTACTTTTTTGCAATTATTGGTTACTAGGTGTAATCTCATTTTTTAAGTTTAACGTTTTGTTTGTTTCTTAAATAAAAATTATGTTGGAGTTTATTTGTTTTGCTTCCTATCATGCACCACAATCTTATGCACGCTTTAATGAATGACTTACTTCAACTTCCATCATTTTGCACTGCTTATGCATCACATTCACAAAACTTTTTCTTTCAATTAAATTACAGCTTGGTTTGTACGGCACTTTCATGTTCCTAAAATAAATAGACTAATTTTTTATTTAACTAATTTTTTGAACCAAATATCTAATTACTAAAACCCTTAATACCTCTGGTATTAAGATCTTATTTGAATTTGGTTTTATGTATTTTATAGAAAATCTAATCATGCATAGTTCCTAGGCCTCTGTTCAGTAGTAGGCGTCTCCCTGCTGTACGACGAGGATACGTTTACTGTTTCGTTTCCAGACTAACTGGATTATGAAATTTAAAATGTTCATTTGCTATATTTATCGTCTTTCTACATTTTTAATCGGAAGGTATCATGGTCGGGTGGCGGTCGCCAGTTGATCCACTTGGACGCGCAAACGCACGCACAACTGCAACAAATGGACCCGCAACAACGCGCGATGTTCGTTGCACAGCTGCAGAAACGTCGACAGCTCTCCATACAGCGGGCAGCGGCGCTGGCGCAACAAGTAAGTGTTCTTTTTCAAGTTTGATTTTGGAACATGGATCTAGAAATCCATAGCGATACATTGTTTAATTCCTCATTGCGTCACATTGAAATATAATTTCAATAATTCTATTGTTATTCATGACCGCTGTGGAAGACTGGCTTGTATCTCCGTGCCCTTAATATAAGTTTTGGTAGTGAAAATGTACGTTTTTTCTCCATATGTACAGTCGTGTACAAAAATTTTAGAGTTGACAAACCTTATTTCCTTCGAATAAGATTTACTGACTAAGACCATTTATTGTCAAAAGTGTTTACATCTTTTTGAAGTTGACTGTACGTGTACTTCAGATCCATATAGTTGCCGATAGAGGCGCTGCTGGTAGTAATTCAGGAGACAGTAGGTACTGTTAAAACTCATATACCTAGATGTTGCATTTTATGATTGCGAGAGCCACGCCTTTAACGCCTTAAGATAAAGTCTAATTTTCGAATGATTTAATCACCTTCGTGAATTGCAATATATTTTTTACCCTTCATATTATTTGTTCTTGGACTAGTGTGGATAGTTGATAGATGTGAATGTCAAGCTATTTATTATTATAATTACAGCAACCAGGAGTGGTGGCGGGATCCCCGGGAACCCCGACGCCGACGGGCGCTCCACAGAGTGTCACATTCATCCGGAGCCAACTGCCGCCCAGTCTCGCACAGCCTCAACAGGTAACATTACATATCAGAAACTTTGGGAACAGTGGCTACCTTTTCGGGGACAGAGGCGTAATATTGCCCTTATTAAACATATTTTGCATGTCTATTACATTTTAAATAACATATATCATCACGCCTTTTTCCCCGAAGGGATAGGCAGATGTGTTAACACCCACACCCACCTCACCACCTCACGCTTAAAATTTGAAACCTCATCTAGTTATTAGTTACTTTTATGCTCTTTAATAAAGATATACCATGATTGTTTACGAAATAAAACATTAGCATAAACGAACCATTGCGTTGCACCTCAATGGTCACAAAACCAGGCACAATAGAAAGATATTGTTCACGATTGCCTGCGTTCGCTTGACCCTCAAAGGGTTATGTTGTCGCTATCACTCTCACTGAGGCCCTGAATTCGAATCCTGGTGGGGCAGATGTTGATCATTATGAAGTTTATTTATTATTTTATTATAATAAAGAGTTGTTTTTAATACATCAAGAACCTTGCACAAGACTAGGTAGCTAAAATCATAAACAACATTAGTTTTACGATTTTTGATAAATTATACATAATAAAAAATAAATATCAATTCAAATTTACGTCATGTCCTCAGATGTCTTACGTCATATTGGTCATGTCGACCATCGTGCAAGTCGCCTTTTCGTATGAATGAAACATAGACTTACAAATGTCGCGACAGTACAATAAAAGTTTGGAAAATATTTTTTTAGATAAAACTCGTTGAATAAAATGTTGTTATAATGTAAACTGCCTAGTCTTGCGATTTTGTTGATGTAGGTATGTAAAATAATAATAATGATTTATTCCTCACCAAAGACATTCAACCGGATACATTTCACATAGGTACAGATAGTTTTCATACAGATATAATTTACAGTAACGATAAGATCCGAGTGATTATGGTGGACTGACACCTGAACTAAGACAAGTCCTGTATCTCAGGTAGTCAACCCTCCACCCCCTTACACCCCCTTACACATACAATAACCGTGTATTTAAGATCCAACACATACATTGACTATTATTGACAGGAAAAAAAATATTCCTATTATCCTTCGTACAGTTGTGGTGTTTTGCAATATTGAGCAGGTGCAGTGGCTCCAGCAGCCAGGCACCAGGGCAGCGGCCATCCCGACACCTGCGCCGGCGCAACCGCCACAATCGCCAGGTAATTATTGATTGATAGTAGCATTTTACGTAATATTTGATAGTGGTTTCCCGCGGTTTCACTCATTCCAATGGGAATATCGGGATAAAATGCTGTGTGCTCTGTGTACCAAATTTCTTATTAAATCGGTTCAGTAGTTTTTACGTGAAAGCGAGGCAAAGAGATCTGTCATTTTTATATTAGTATGGATGTAGGGTTTCGAACTAAATAGTAACTTAATTTTTATTGACGACCTCCGTGGTCGAGTAGTTTTGACGCCTGTTACAAGACGGGGCAAAATGTTTGTGTGATGAATACTATTCTATTCTTAACTAATTATACTTATTATTATCCGTCATCTAGAACCTTAGAGGATATTTATTTATTTTATTATTAATAATCCCTAACCCTACTTCACGAGAGATATGTTATATTTATTGCCATTATTCCTATTCAAACCGACAATGCCGGCCGCGAACGGCGCGCGGCGGCGACGTTCAATACTTATATGATTCTTATATATTTCAAATAAAAAATTAAACAACAACTAGTAATACCACACGCATTTTCCGAACATGCACATACAGTCTCATTGACAACAAATGAAAATAAAATTATCATTATTTCTTTTCCAACTACCCTTTTTCTTTTGATCAAGTCCAATTATTGAGGAGTTATTAGTTTATAAACTAGTTAGGAGCTCTTTGTACGAGTTTACTTGTAAAATGTATTTACGAATATTTAGACGCATCGTAAGTTCATAAAGTTTTTGTGATATAGTTTTGTTGTCTTTTGTGCCTAAGTACTTTCTTTCTGAAAACTGGCACTTTCTGAATTATTACATACTTAACATTTTCGTTTATCAGTAAAACCTGCCAGAATTTTATCCAGACGCGTTACATAAGAACAATTTATGTTCAGTTTTGGAATTTCAAATTATTGCCTCATACATAGTAATGGAGTTTGTGACGGATTTTATCGGAATTATAATTTCAATGCGTTATCTATTTTAGTTCTAAGCTTACGTTCAATAATTCAGTTTTATTCAGTGGCTCTTTCCCCGTATCGGTGGCAGAAACGTTTCATCTCACGGAATTTGTGTTTGCATTTTATTACACTTTCCTCGTGACGGCTTCACTTGTGTAACTATCCCTTTTATGGATCGCTTTGGAGTAGAATGTAAGATGACTTCATTATTGTAAACTTTTTTCTAAGATAAAGTCAAATGCACTATGATACACTCAATTTGTTGGTGTTTTTTTTATTCTATTGACGGTGCAATCCACAGCGGTACTAGCCAAGCTAGAAATATGACGATTTTCGATTAGATTGTTATTGAAAATTTTTGCTTTTTTGTTTGAATAAAACCTCTTTTATATTCCGGTGCATTCCGGCTCCTCCGTTACATATAAACTCAAACACGACCATGTTCCTAAACCGTGGGTGTTATAATAATTTAACAAGTCTTGTCGATTATTACCGACTTTGTAGTGTGTTAGTGTAACGAAATATTTTATTAATATTATTTGTAAAAAATGTGTATTTTAGCATTCATATATTTTTTTAAAGTTAAATGTGCAATAAATTACAAACACTGATACAATGTTTGCGTCACTGATGCGTCAAAGCTTAATATTGATACCTGAAATCGAAATAGATATTGAACCTATATTAGTTTCAATTAGCAATTGATTTCATTGAACGACCCGCATGTCTCGTCTAATTACTCTTTTGTACCTAACATACAAACAGTTCATTTCATGGTGTATTTGTTGTCAATTATTCTCCTTCAAAATATAAGGGATGCCTCTTCACTAGCTAACGTTGTAAGACTGTGATCATTGGATTTTACAAACCATGCTCTTTTGAATAGTAATTTCTACGTCTTACCAAATGTTTTTATACATAAAAGACATACTTAGATACTCATTAAATTCTTATATTCTTCATATGTAGATAATAAAAGTTTGACGCAAGTGTTCTAATACCGAGTAAACCACCTCTTAAAAGTGCATCACGTGTGCCTTTTATAATTTATACTTCTAGTATTAACTTATAATTATCTATACATATAATAAAACTGTAAAAATCGAATTTCAGTACATAGGAAGAAATGCTTAAAATCAAGTTAGTGGGATTGAAAAAGAGGGAAAATACCAAAAAATATATATTTTTTTTGTTTCTGTCTGTTTGTACGGGCTAATCTCCGAAGTGGCTGGACCGATTTCAATGAAATTTTGCATATCACTATACCTTATATCCTTGGTCAACATCTTAGATACTTTTTATTCCCGAAAATTACCTAAAGGGTTCCCGTGGGATAGGTAAAAAACCATAGTTACCGCGGACGAAGTCGCGGGCAACAGCTAGTGAGTGTAGATGAAAGACATAATAATTTTAATTACATACTATGAGGAGCTTTGTGGCGTTATGGTTAGTACGCTTTGGCTTTCGATTGAAAGCAAAGAAATCTACCTTCGTCATGATCAGGCCGTGGATGGGTGACCAAAATATTGTGAACTAAAACTCCTCCGTGCTTCGGAATGCACGTTAAGCCGTTGGTCGCTATTGCAACCCTTTCTACCCACCAACCTGGATTGGGCCAGCGTCGTGGTGTTACGGCCCTACTTCTCATGTGTTTCTCCATTAGGAAGGCCCGTGCCCAGCAGTGGGACGTATATAGGCTGAGGTCAATTACATACTAAAGATCGAAATGTTCTGTTCCTCTAAGTCAAAAAGGTTAACGCCGACGGTATTATTGTCTAACAGTTGGTGGCGCGCCAGTGGCAAGTCCAGTGGGCGCCGGCGCAGCAGCCGGCGGGCCACAGGACGCGCAGCTGCAGCAGTTGCAGCTGCAGCGCCAGCAGCAGTACCAGCGCTTACAGCAGCTGCAGGCGCAGCGAGACCACGTGGCTCACCACCACGCGGCCGTCAAGCAGGTGACGTGACACACAGCTGGGTTTTTTTAAAATAAGTTCATGACATGGATACAAAGTCCTTCAGTCGGTTACATTGTATGAAACCTAGACTTTAGTAAGTAGGTATTATGTCTACATTGGCATTGAAATGCAAGTGCAATACATTTCAATGCATCCTGGGAGATTTTTGTACCAAATGATCGATGGTAGACACTGTAGTTCTACTTCGATGAGGTGGATTACCAGGATATTACGATTGCACATGAGACACTTATTACCACTGATCGGAGTAGGCAGAGCTATTTAGGTTCATTGACCGCAAACATTGATGTTAATATGGATATTCCTCGGGATTCCGACGAAGTTAGTTTGTTTAAGATTTTATTGTAGTTAAATACAAATATTTTGTTCTTTTCAATAATGTTTCGATTTTTTGAGGAACAAATAATAATTTGTATGATATGTTCTTGGAACAACTACAGAATGAAAATGTGAAATAATTTTTGACTCTTGTATAAATATAAGAAATTGTAACATATCCATATTATTCTATCGTATGGCAAGCTCTACTTACTCCGATCACAACTTATTACACAAAACTACACTGATTTTACGAAACAGTATCCACAATTTTGATTAACATATGACAAGTAACCTCTTGGCCTTCACCTCACCTGATGGTAAGTGACGATAAGGCCGAAGGTGGAAGCGAGCTTCACCTGTATTCCTCAAAACTGACAAACTGGTTATCTTACCTCTGATTGCCGGAACACAACAATGCTTAAAACATAGTTATTATTGCAACAAATTTAGGTAAGACGGTGGTAGCTAGCCAGGCGGGCTTAGAATCCCTAACACCAACCAAACCCAGCAGAAAAACATCTGTCCCCATAGGGAATTGAAACCGACCCTCCCGATCAACACCCGGGGGTGTGAACCACTGGACCAGTGAGGCGGTTAAATAAACGAATGCCGCCAAAAACTCTCATACTGAGAATGCCCCGATTTTCTCATGCTGATGTTAAACAGAAGTTTAAACTGGGATTGTTGTCTGTTGCATTTGATTTTAATTTAATGGTACTACAGTTTTTTATTTTATAATTTAATTGTAATATTTAATAAGAACACTGGTCACAACAACTTTTATGCCTCTATTGACATTCGCTGTCAATCGTTGGCGGGACCATAGACTAATGTATGACATTCTACCCTGATAGGCTGTTCACGATGCTCACGTCCGACAATCGGGTGAAGATCGCAGGAAGTTGGATGAGGGTAGGACCAGTACCGATGTGGAGATTCTTGGAGTTATTGTGTTATTTCTATTGTATAGGTTGCCCCCGGTGTGGGCGTGGGCGTGGGCGTGACGCAGCACGTGGTGGCCGCCGCCGAGCAGCCAGTGGATGCGTTACTGGCGCCCGCGCAGGACCAGCAGCAAGGTAACGCGCCCTTACGTCACACGCGGGGCGTGGGGGAAACTAAGCGGAATAATAGTACATTATTGCAAAGGCAGCGAAACAGGCAATTGCAGGTCGAGTATGAGTTTGAAGGCTGAGCCGCAGGCGAGTACTTCAATGATACGAGACAGGCAACTGCCATTTCAGCCGAAGCATATTATATTATATAGTGCTTTTCTTGAAAAATTCAAGGAAAATAAAAAGGGCCTTTTACATAATAAATTAAATTTTTATTAAAAAAATAACAACGCACTCCGCTTTACCGCCTATTTTATTTTACATTTTGTGCCGAAAGGTAAATGCATCTGTGGCTATATAGCCACGAGAACGCAATGTGTACGAAAGATGAGAGAGTTCTAAATTCAAACAGCACACCGTTTCATACAACATTGCCGGCGCGCTCACGCGCCGGGAAGTGATTTTGATTTTTTAGTCTACGTAAATATGATTCGCGTCTTCGCGTGTTCTTTTTTCAAAAGTAATCACAATATTTCCACGCAGGTTTATGAAAAATATATTAGTATGTATGACCTATTTCTGTATTTTTAACCACTAAGTTTGTAGTATACGTCAAATGCGTGAACTATTTGTGGAATAAAACTATTCTTGTAATGAATAATAATACTATACTATACACCACCTACCTTTTCTTTAATTCTCTCTCTGCCCAAAGGTTGCCTGGAAGATATTGCATATCTTCCAGGCAACCTTATTAGCTATAAGGCCGCCTGTGTTGCATTGTATTTTTTTTTTCTTTATTTTATTTCTTTATGTTAAACACAGCTAACTGTCTCGTCAAGCTATTTTCAAGGTGTCAAGGTTATTCATCAGGTGCAGGAGGCGCCCTGCTGGTGAACCACAAGACGAAGACCGCTCTGGCCAACATGCTGTCGATCCGGCTGCAGGGCACCGCCCCGCCCGCCGACCACGAGCCCTCCGCCGCCGGCACATTGAGGTAAAATTATTACTTCAGTTACTATTGGGTCCTTACCTATGAAATTTGTGTTTTATTCTGTCTTAGCAATTTGTCCGTAACTATTAAGTTTCAGAACATTCTTATAAAATAATTGCCTCTTCTAAAAATAGACCATATATTTGAGCTCGTATTTTTTAATTTGATAATTTTTTGTAAGTTTAATTGTGTTAAAATTAGACACAAAGACAATTATTTTTAACTGCCTCCCGAATACATCATTTGATTTGCATTAACATAAAAATTATTCATCGTTTTTATGTTAATGCAAATCAAGCGTGTTCACACACATATTGCTAAAGGTTGTCTAATGATACATGCCAAATATTATTATCCCTGGATTTGTCGTTGTGAAGAAAACTGATGAAATGTTAGTATAAACAGACATCCCCAAAATCTCCACACAAAACACCAATTTCATAGGTAAGGACCTAATAGAATTGGGAACAGGGCAGGAAAAAATAAAGAAAAAAGTTCCATTTCTTTGTTAGACAATTGATTTAAACGATTCCATTTACTTGATCTTCGTAGACTTATGACGGCAGCGCATGCTGCGGGAGGCGCGGTGAGGGCGCCCGCGCGATTGCTCCTCGGTCCTGCTCACCATCATCAAGTTACGGTAAATAACGTTGTTTACAAACATTTTGATCAGGATTTTGTCCACCAATCTTGGGACAGCGTGGTTCGTCCCGAATTCCTATTAGGTTAGACCTGCAACCTGCTGTAGCATCACATAAGCTGGAGACATAATACTTTTTAAGATAACATCACCAGGCATAAAAACATTAATACTTCTGCCTACAGGAAGTCATATTTCAAGCAGTACTTTAACTCTATTTAAATTGTTTGATAGTATATTTTATATAGGTGTATGTGTACACAGGCCTCGGGCGCGGTGCCGGGCAACAAGGTGTACGCAGGCGCGGTGCGGGCGCCGCCGCCGCGCGCGCAGTTCTACGGGCACAACCCCAACCTCAAGCTGCCGCCGGACCTGTTCCTGCTGGGCTGCGTGTTCCACATCGTGAGTGCCGCGTGTCTGTGCGTGTGTATACTTCTACGGGCACAACCCCAACCTCAAGCTGCCGCCGGACCTGTTCCTGCTGGGCTGCGTGTTCCACATCGTGAGTGCCGCGTGTCTGTGCGTGTGTATACTTCTACGGGCACAACCCCAACCTCAAGCTGCCGCCGGACCTGTTCCTGCTGGGCTGCGTGTTCCACATCGTGAGTGCCGCGTGTCTGTGCGTGTGTATACTTCTACGGGCACAACCCCAACCTCAAGCTGCCGCCGGACCTGTTCCTGCTGGGCTGCGTGTTCCACATCGTGAGTGCCGCGTGTCTGTGCGTGTGTATACTTCTACGGGCACAACCCCAACCTCAAGCTGCCGCCGGACCTGTTCCTGCTGGGCTGCGTGTTCCACATCGTGAGTGCCGCGTGTCTGTGCGTGTGTATACTTCTACGGGCACAACCCCAACCTCAAGCTGCCGCCGGACCTGTTCCTGCTGGGCTGCGTGTTCCACATCGTGAGTGCCGCGTGTCTGTGCGTGTGTATAAATGTGGTCTTAAGGAACACAGTGCTCCTTGGACTCTGCCTACCCCTTCAGGGATTACAGGCGCGATTTAATGTATGTATGTACTGTACTGTAGTGACAGTTAGATGATCTACTTTAGACGTGGACTTACATGATGGCGTAACATTGTCGCAGGTGGAGTACCAGCAGTCGTGGGGCAGCGAGCGCGTGGCGCGCTGGGCCGAGGCCATCCAGCGGCGCGGCGGCGAGGTGGAGGCGGGGTACTGCGCGCGCGTCACGCACGTGCTGTGCGAGACGCAGAGGCACGGGGTCGTCATGCAGGTCTACCTTTATGCTCTCCTCACTTTACTGTAGAACACCACTGCCTTTCTGGAGAAAATAGTAGATTAGTAGCCAAGGGCTCTAAGGCATCAATTGCAGTCCGAGATATTTAGGCGCACGAGCGCAGCGAGGGCGCTTATAGTTCGAGGGTGCAATTGATGCTTACACCCGAGCTAACTACTCTGCTTTACATCTCGATTGTGAGGTAAGTGGAAAAAAAGGCATTACAAGAAAAAATAAATTTATTTCCAAGAACTAAATTTAGCTTCGCCGTTCGATATTCAAAATTGATGAAAATAGCGAAGCGACCTCTTTTGTCACAAGAATAAATAAATTTATTTTCAAGAACTAAATTTAGCTTCGCCGTTCGATATTCAAAATTGATGAAAATAGCGAAGCGACCTCTTTTGTCATTGGGCTGAATGCATGATGTCTAGTGCCAGTAAGATGGTTACATGTACGCGAACTTTTTGAAAGAGTTTTTTTTAATTACTTACCGCCCTAGGGCGTTTCTAGCTACATTATTAACCCAGGGCGGTAATTGATCACTTACAACCTGCATCTGGGGGTATTAAGGACCTACTTACCGAACATGAGAGATGTAAAAGACCATTATATATTGGGTCCTTACCTATGAAATTGGTGTTTTTATTCTGTCTTAACAATTTGTCCGTAACTATTAAGTTTCAGAAAATTCTTATAAAATAATTGGCTCTTCTAAAAATAGACCATATATTTGTGCTCGTATTATTTAATTTGATAATTTTTTGTAAGATGAATAATTTTTATCAAGCGAGTTCACACACATATTGATAAAGCTTGTCTAATGATACATGCCAAATATTATTATCTCTGGATTTGTCGTTGTGAAGAAAACTGATAAAATGTTAGTATGTTAAATGCAGACATCCCCAAAATCTCCATACAAAACACCAATTTCATAGGTGAGGACCTAATAATAGCAGTTCGTTCATATTGGAAAGGGAAGTTCCTACTTTACGTAGGAAATAGGTTATACAGGGTATCCCACGGTCTTGCCACATGGAGGGAAAGTATATTAAATATAGAAGGTATGATGTTTTACTGAAAGAAGACATAATTTTATTTTTTATAATAAGTGGAACTGCATTCTAGAGTTATTAAAAATCGCCCGCCTCTACCGAGAATCGAACTCGCGAAATGTGAAAAATAAGATTAAGATTACTTCTTTCCACTTGCCTCGATTCTTATCGCATTCGTCATACACGCTCCGCCATTTCGGGTAGATTTCATTTCATTTCATTTCATTTCAACCACGCAGGTCGGAGAATGACTCGATCAACAGCGTACAGTGTACAGTAGGCATTCGATGAGTAATTCGTTTATTGGTAATCCGCAATCACTCTTGCGGATTGGATGCTAACTGTCGCTGCCCACTAGGACATCCATTAATGTGGAAAATAAATGGATGTGGATTGTCCAATCGATAATTATTTTCTTTATCAATAGCGATTGTAGTTTGTGTTTTGTATTGTTTTTGTAAATGACGTGTGTGGAGTGACGAAGATTGATAGAGTGAAGAATGACGAAAAGTATATCAGGGGACGCCTGAAAGTTGCTCCAGTGATAGAGAAGTTGAGAGAAAAGCGGCTATCGTGGTATAGACATATTTTGAGAAGAGAGAATGAGCATATAACGAGAAGAGTTATGAATATGAGAGTGGATGGTAATGCAGGGAGAGGAAGACCAAAGAAGAGATGGATAGATTGTGTGAATGAGGACATGGCTAGAATGGGAGTGTTGATATGGCGTGTGATACAGGAGAGTGGAGGAGAAAGACTCGTTGCGCCGACCCCAAATGAAATTGGGAAAAGGGCAGGCTAATGATGATTATTTTTGTAAATGATTTGACTGAATGAATCGTTACGAACAGGCGCTCCGTGACGCGAAGCGGTGCGTGACCGCGTACTGGCTGTCGGACGCGATGCTGCGTCGCGGCGTGGCGCCGCCGTGGCAGGCGCTGCACCTGCCCAGCATGTACGGCGCGCGCGACCGCCCCGCGCGACACCACCGCGCCGCGCTCACCGGCTGGCGCGGCGACGAGCGGGACCGGCTGGCCTGCTGCGTGCACCACGTGGGGGCCAAGGTACGGGGGGGGGGGGGGGGGGGGAGCTGGCGCGGCGACGAGCGGGACCGGCTGGCCTGCTGCGTGCACCACGTGGGGGCCAAGGTACGGGGGGGGGGGGGCGGGGGGAGCTGGCGCGGCGACGAGCGGGACCGGCTGGCCTGCTGCGTGCACCACGTGGGGGCCAAGGTACGGGGGCAGAGGGGGGGAGCTGGCGCGGCGACGAGCGGGACCGGCTGGCCTGCTGCGTGCACCACGTGGGGGCCAAGGTACGGGGGCAGGGGGGGGGGGGAGCTGGCGCGGCGACGAGCGGGACCGGCTGGCCTGCTGCGTGCACCACGTGGGGGCCAAGGTACGGGGGCAGGGGGGGGGGGAGCTGGCGCGGCGACGAGCGGGACCGGCTGGCCTGCTGCGTGCACCACGTGGGGGCCAAGGTACGGGGGCGGGGGGGGGGGGGAGCTGGCGCGGCGACGAGCGGGACCGGCTGGCCTGCTGCGTGCACCACGTGGGGGCCAAGGTACGGGGGCAGGGGGGGGGGGGAGCTGGCGCGGCGACGAGCGGGACCGGCTGGCCTGCTGCGTGCACCACGTGGGGGCCAAGGTACGGGGGAGGGGGGGGAGCTGGCGCGGCGACGAGCGGGACCGGCTGGCCTGCTGCGTGCACCACGTGGGGGCCAAGGTACGGGGGGGGGGAGCTGGCGCGGCGACGAGCGGGACCGGCTGGCCTGCTGCGTGCACCACGTGGGGGCCAAGGTACGGGGGAGGGGGGGGGGGAGCTGGCGCGGCGACGAGCGGGACCGGCTGGCCTGCTGCGTGCACCACGTGGGGGCCAAGGTACGGGGGAGGGGGGGCGGGGGGAGCTGGCGCGGCGACGAGCGGGACCGGCTGGCCTGCTGCGTGCACCACGTGGGGGCCAAGGTACGGGGGAGGGGGGGGGAGCTGGCGCGGCGACGAGCGGAACCATTGAAGTGTCTAATGGCTACTAAAAACAGTGGTTTTTTATGTTTTATATATTATGAATTTATGATATATATAGCGAATTATTGTAACTGTTACAGTTTGTCCTTAAAATAAATAAACACCAGAAATTGATCATAAACCTTGTTCCACAGATGACGCCATACATGACCAGAGACAACACAGTCCTAATCTGCAAACGGGCGGAAGGCAACAAGTACCGACGCGCGCGAGAGTGGGGCATCCCCGTAGTGACGGCCGCCTGGCTCACAGACTTACTGCTGGGCAACATGAGCGCTCTGTCGCAGGTAATACGACACTGTTTACTGCAGCAATAAAAATTTGCTTTCGGTCTTGTTGGTGTCACGTGCAAAAACTATGAGTGAGCAAGGTACCATGAGTGATGAAATATCCTTATGAATTCATATTCATTTGTTCCTAAATATCAGCGAATATTCGTATTAGCGGCCCGGCACGACTACCGAGCGGCGAGCGGCGCGGCAGGCGTTTTTTGTTTTCATTGCTCGCTTGCGACGCGCGGACGCATGTGACGCATGTATTGAGCGAGAAATGGAAAGAGAAAACGCCTGCCGCTGCCGCTCGCCGCCCGTAGTCGTAACCATGCTGTATGAGATGGTACTTTCATAAAAAAATTCAATTACCTCTTTCATTGTTTCAGATTGAGAATGTCAAATATCAGCAATTCAACTTAACAAGTCCATTTAGGATGGATTACAGCTTAGTGTCGCATTTAATGAGTGAGTATATTTTTTAACTTTCCGACTTCAAAAAAGGAGGAGGTTTATCAATTCCATGAAAACTTTTATTGTATAAAAGACAATGTTTCTATGGAATCAGGTCCCATTTCCAATAGCTATCTGTCTGTCTATTCAGACATATTATTTACCAGGGCTTACACAACCCATATATAACTCTCATGTTATTAAAATAACTCTGTACGACTAGGATTTGGAATGAGGCGCCGTAGTAACTTTTATTCAGTTAAAAATACCTATCCAACGATGTAACACAGCTATTGGAAGGGGGATCAAAATAGCATCGCCTTTATTTAACTAGTCAAAGGGTACAAAACGAGACAATAGAAACATCTACTGTTTGCGAACACCGTTCGCGGTGGTTCATTTTTCTCGGGTTCATTTACTAAGTCTCGCGAAAGCTCGTTTTTTAAATTAAGCTCGTGTTTTATAACCTCTGAGACAGTATAGTATATAGTGTGCACTCTATAATATGCATAGCATAGAGAAATGCTATACTAACACTTAAAATCAACAAAATAATGTAAAATAGCTCGAGGAGCTCGGTGGCGTAGTGGCTAGTACAATTTGGCTTTCGATTGAAAGCAAAGCTACCTTCGGCAGGGCTCCTCCGTGCTTCGGAAGGCACGTTCAGCCGTTGGTGCCGGTCGCTATTGCGGCAGTTTCTACCTACCATACCACATTGGGCCAGCGTGGTGGTGTTACGGCACTCCTCATGTGTTTCTCCACGAGGAAGACCTGTACCCAGCAGTGGGACGAATATAGGCTAAGGACAGGACGTAAAATAAAAACACAATGCGACCCGTATAGAATGTGTTCGTCGAAGCCTAAATAGTAGTTTATGTAACTGTCACATAATATAGGTTATTAAAACACGAGCGTGGTTTTAACAAACGAGCCTTGGCGGGTTTTTTTATAGTATCACGCGAGTGTGTTAATACCGAGTTATGTGCAGTTACATACACTACTTTATCTACACTCATTATTAAAAGAAATAAAATGAAAAATTTTATTTATTGTTGGCTGTCTGGAAAACATTTGCCGTAGTTTTGTGCGTTTATAAGAAAAATAAGTGTTGCATAATGAGTCCAACCTGTTGCACAATGGTCATTATGCTGCAGTTTCCATTTTTTTTTTTCGTTTTTTTATCATCTGTGTTAAAAAGTATGTCATTATGAGTTCGAGTCTGAGTTCATAATTCGAACATTATAACATGAGTGTAGATAAAAATGTTAAAACATCCTTCCAGACGCATGGAAGATGCCGATAAACATAACGCAAGAGTCCAACGAGAGAGCGAAGCGGGCGGGGGCCAACTTGCCGCGGCGGGCGGCCAAGCGGCCGCGCCTGGAGCCCCCCGCGCCCGCCGCGCCGCCCCCGCCCGCGCCCCCGCCGCCCCCGCCCCCGCTGCACCTCGCGCCGCGCGTCATCTTCTCCGCCGTCACGCCCGCGGACTACACGCGCCTCGCTGCTGTCGTCCGGTACCTACGATTCTCTGTACAATCAGCCCACACAACATACGGTCGCGGTCAGATGTTTATCAGTTTTCAAATAAGATTCTTTATCACTCTGCTGAACAATAAAGCTTATGACATATCAAGTTGAAAAAAAAAAAACAAAAAAAAGAAACAAAAAAAAAACAAAACAAAATTAATAAACAATATGAGGTATGGAAAAGACAAGACCAAGCAGAGAACAATAACATTTGGGGATTTAATTATTCCAGGATACAGACTACTTCGGTATTGGCTTGGAGCAAGGGTTCCTCAAGCTTAACGTAAAGATGGACAAGACAGTTATCAATATGAAGTATACAAAGAAATGATTGTTTGAACGTCATTCAGACAAAAGTGAAATTATAATCAGAAATTTTAAAAATAACATGACAAAATTTTATTTAATAAAATAAAGATTGTTTGAGTTACTATTTTAAAATATCTATAATTAAAAGAAACTAAAATATTAAAGAAAAGTTTTTCTTTAAAATGTTATCGATACACGTTTAAATGTCGTCGAATGAATTTCGTATTATTAAAAAATATAGGTATATCATTGGGTATAATCTATGATCAATCAAATTGATACGAAATTAATAGAGATTTCGTGATTTCGACTTTTTTGACTTCAATGTATGCAAGCAATTGTGATACTTAGGGTGGCGAACATTATCTGACCGCGACTGTACATGACTACAAAACGTCAAACATACATACAATCCCATCCAATCCCATCTCTTCACTTGGGTGTCGTAAAAGGGGACTAATAGACTTACAAAGCAAAAAATTGTTTTTTAAAATGATTTATTTTTTGGTGTTGAAGCCAAAGTACTCGTTATGGCGATTCAAACGAGCCCAAACTTGATGGCATTGTATTGTTTAATTACTGTGTTCCTGAGGCCACCTTCTAGCTCCATCATCAGATCAGCTCCAAGACATAATAATATTACATTGTCATCCGATTTACATATGCATGCGAAATTTCAGCTCAATCGGGTAAAGATATCTGCTTCAAAATTGAGTTCCAAGATTTTAGCCGTTGGAGCGGAAAGGTTCTCGCGTGGCGACCACGTACTGGAAGGCGCAACGTAGGGAGACCCCCAAAGAGGTGGACCGACGATCTGGTGAAGATCGCAGGAAGTCGCTGGATGCTGGCGGCGCAGGACCGCGAGTTGTGGAGATCATTGGCCTCTGTCCAGCAGTGGACGACAATAGGCTGATAGATAGATAAATACATATAATGCATTTGAAATAAAAGCTTGTAAAAAAGAAACACAAACAATATTCTAAACAGTTTCTTTAAAATTACAGGCAGCTAGGCGGCGTGGTGGTGACGTCTGCCGCCGAGGCGACGCACCTCGTTATGGAGAAACTCGTTCGGACCTGCAAGATGATCGCCTGCCTCGTCACCGTCAAGCACCTCATCTCTACAGAATGGATCCTAGAGAGCCAAAGACTCAACAAGTTCGCCGACGAGGCCAAGCACGAACTAAGATGCGAAGCTTTCAACAAAATGTTCAACTGCGACATATCAGAAATCCTCCTCTGCGGGGAACAAAGAAAGAAACTATTCGAAGGCATCACCTTCTTCCTCACACCGACTGTCAAACCTTCCCGTTCATCACTTACCAGTATTATAGAGTTATGCGGAGGGAAAGTCGAAAAGAATAGGCGTTCGTACGTCTCCATACAAGAGAAACATAACCAAAGACCTTACAGCTACTTAGTACTGAGTGCGCCGAACGATATTCACCTTGTGTACTATTTACTGCAATCTGAGAAAACTTTGAACGTGGTATGCTCGACAGAGGTCGTACTTACAGCGATTATGAGACAAAAATTGGACGTTGAAGAATTTCTTGTCAAAATAGATTAAATTATATAAACTTTTGTGACTACGTGAATTTTATCTTACCTCTAAAATAATTTTAAATTGAGTATTGTAATTTTAATTATAAGGAATAGAAATAAAACTGTACATAATGTTACTCAATGAATTTCGAATTGAATGTATGCTAAGAATCAATTGGACAAGTATTGTCTAAAGATGTAAAAAGTTTAAAGCAATTATTTATGTGCCTAATAGAAGTGGTACCATTTTTATACTGATTTGGTACTTATGTTTCTTTTGAGCCTTTGTTTGATATATGACTTAAAATGTATATTTCAATTTATTGTATTTTTATAAAGCTTATTTTGTATCGGTTTTATACTTTTTTATTATTATTGTACGTACCACTTCGGGTTGAACAGCACTGAACAGAATTTATTGTAAATTTTTCTAATAATAAATGTGCCTATATTTCCCAAAACTCATTTCACATATTTCCGAATAAAGGGAACTATTTTCTAACCAGTTTGTTATTTTAAAGTTTATAACTGATTTTATAAATGTAAATTAACTTTGCAATCTGTTGTTTTGCTGATGCTAATAATTTTAAACTTGTTTCATGAATTATTGTTTTATCTGTTTTCTAGCATAACGCATTTTACTATGTTGAAATATGGTCGGTTGTATTCCGTATATGTGATAAAAAAAAATTACAATTTTGTATAGAGAGGGCGATATGCCTTTAAGTCGCTATTTGGACCATGTCAAATATATAAATTTCGCAATAAGCATTTATTTTGTTTTATTGTTCAAACCTGAAATACTACTTCGACTTCATTTGGTATTGTGTGCCTTAAATACTGGAGGAGGTTGTTGATGAGAGATTAAAACATTTTACAAAATTAACTTAGCTCGTCTGGGAATCGAACAGGGAAAAAATATGTAGCGTACATGATATTTTTTCCATTTAGTCCATGTGTAGCCAGTAATTTTCAGAAAGTATGATAATAATGATTAATTTTAAGCGCGGACTATGGCTGTGGACTGCTTTTGCGGTGCTTTTGCCTAGTCTCTGACTAACCTTTAGGAGACAATAGTCGTGATTATTTGTATGCATGTTGATTTTAAGCTGTCAGCAGCATTTTTACAAATACATTAAACTTACATTCATGCTGTTGCACTGATGACTCACTGTATTCTGAACGCTAACGAACTATTGGCAAAACTGCACACATATAGCTAAGCAACGGACACCTCCGTAACAACCTTACTCAGTCACGGTTCATTGTAAAGTGGCGTTGGTTTGACTTTCGGAAACGCATAATTATATTTAAGCCTGGTATAGATGGCCCTACTGCGTTCCGCTTTGCGTCAGCGGAAGTGTCAAATCATAATTCATAACCGAATACGACGAATAATATTTTAAAAGTATTTATAACAATAACAATTTTATGAATTTTAGGATTTGTAACAAAAAACAGTTTCTGTGTAACGTAATATTTATTAACTTCGATATATCATGATCTTACATTTCATATAATCCTCACATCGCAACCGCAACTAAATAAACCATTCATTTCATACTTATCGTAATGGAATTTACAGTCGATAAACTTAATTCAACATATACATAATAATATTATTATAATAAATAAGGAGATTACGACTTGATGATAGATTCGTAAGCTTGGAATATGCAGTTAGCGACTTCAACGGTCCGGGATTTGAGGCTGAGGGTTGCTTCGGGGTTTCCTGGCTGCAGTTTCAGTTCTAGAAGTACCCAGATGTTGTTGGTGAGTTTAAGGGATTGGTAGAGCATGTCCTGTCCCTCTACGTTCCGTTTTGCGATGGTGAAGATGTTGTTGAGAGTCATTTTGTGTGCGATGGAGTCTGCGGTGCCTGTGACGTTGCTCAGCGTGTGTTGGACCTCGTTGGCTGCTGGGATTTCCTTCCAAGTGGTGAGGAACACTCTCTTGTCGAGCTGTCCGTCCTCGGTGAAGAGGACGTGAGCGGGCATTAGGCACGCGAAGTAGAATACGTCCACGTTGTTCTTGATCGCCACCTGTTGAACACAATAAGAATTTTGGACAATGTTACAATATTTTATTCATTGTGAAGCCCATATCGTTATCCACGGATTGATAGAAGTGTTACTCAATTTGTATTAGTATTATAAATGCTAAAATCAAAATGTAGAAAGGAAAGTACATTCAGTTCTATAGGTATATGGAGTGCGAAAAATTGGTCTTAAACGTCATTTGTTTACGATAGAAAATAAAAAATATTTATCTTATTTGGTGTATTTAAATAAATTATAAAATGACCAAATCTGTATAGATGCCGTGGCCATGTTGATGAATAGGCCAGAACGTGAAGTACTGCAGATAAAAACTTGGGTTAACGATTCAACTGTCACTTAGTTAGTTTAAAAAAATCATTTGGCAATAAAACAGAATAAATAATATAGGTACCACACCGCCAAAAATCCCTAAAGTAGAATTTATCCTTTTATGTTAAGATGGCCACAAATTCCACAACATATACATAGTGTATGTTAGTGTACCTGCAGGTTGTTGAGTGGGTCCATCCGTTGCACTGGGCCGGTGGTAGCCAGCGCCAGTGGCGCTTCGGCCGAAGCCCCGGCGCCCAGCGCGCCCACCGACAAGCCTCCCGACGGATATACTCCGAAACTGTACAAGAAACACTTTAGATAACTCTGCACAACATAGTAATAAAGTCGAGTCATCAGACTTGAAAACAAAGCTACCTTTGTCATGGTCAGGCCGTGGATGGGTGACCAAAACATTGTGATCTCGAGCTCCTCCGTGCTTCGGAAGGCAGGTTAAGCCGTTGGTCGCTATAGTGACTGTTTCTACCCACCAACCCGCATTGGGCCAGCGTGGTGGTGTTACGGCCCACACTCCTCATGTGTTTGTGTAGCGTTACGACTATAACGTTTTAAAAACATTATACTTAAAAAAAAAATATGCTGTAGTTATTTTTTAAGAACGGACGAAAATCTTAATTGTGTCAAATTGTATATGAATATAAGTTGACCTGTTTTTGTTGAGTTGTATGGCGAACCCGCTCATGGCTTGCATGGCTTTGTTAGTAAAAGTCATCTCCATGCGCGGCTGGCCGTTCTGTCGGCTGAATGTGCCCCAGATCTCCAGACCTGTAACAATATTTATATAATTATTTTATAAAAAAAAAATCACCGAGGTAAAGCATCCCGTCCTGTGTTGGTCCGGGACACAAAAGAATGTACCAACGGCTTTTCTTGCCTAGCATGTCGTAAAAGGCGACTAAGGGCGTATTGGGTACTGGGTCTGTGATTGTGTAGGCGAAGAGCTAGCCACTTGTTACTACTCCTTCACGATGATCTGACCAACCCTATTTTTGTATGGCTAAATGTGGTCTTAAGGAACACAGTGCTCTTTGGACTCTGCCTACCCCTTCCGGGATTACAGGCGTGATTGTATGTATAAATAAAATAAATAATAAATATCCTCAGACATTCACACCTATCAACTAGTCCCATTTTAAGCAACTAAATGCTGCTTGTGTTACGGATACTAGATGACGGACAAATATATTTAATATATAAATACACATAACTATTCAGAATATATATAATATTATACATATATAATGAGCATCTAAGACTGGAGGACAAATGTCTGAAAATTCATCACCCAAACACTTGCCTCCACTGGGGATTGAATCCAGGACCTCTCGAGATGGCGACGCCTTCAGACCGGCGTACAGACCACTATGTATGTAAAACATCATATGCTGTCTTAAAGTAGTTTCGTACAGGAGCAACGAGTCAGAGGAGAACCACTGTAAACTGCAATGTTTGGTCACTAATTCTGGCTTTAACCACAGTAAAAGTTGCATGTGTGATGAGAAACTGTAAATGGTAAACCCCTCTGGGGTAGAGTTTAAAAGTTAAGCCTGAAAGTATGGATGATGAAAACTGAATGAATTTATATTTTTATTGTTGTAAATTTCTCCCATGTAGGCAAAGGGAACGAAGCCCATACAGCCAGGTCTTCGGTATCTTAATGTCTTCAGTATTTGCACTGAAATGCATGTGTAATACATTTCAACGCATCTTTGGAGAATTAGTCGTCAAACAATCGATGGCAGCCGCTGTGGTGTTACTTCAATGAGGTGGATCTCATCGTTTTTCACACCACTTGACGCTTATTTCTATGATCCTTCACATTGCTCATCATTATTGACAATTATTACACAAAACTACACTGATTTTACGCAACAAGATCCACTCCGGAACAATTACAATCACTGAATAAAACTCACATCTGCCATAGTGGAATGCCGCCAAAAACTCTCATATTTTTATAAGTTTTCTAAAACTTTGATGCAAAATATGCTAGATATACAGCCTCACGAACACTAACATGTCGTTACGCTATTAGATGAAACGGAATACCACCAGTGTTGTCAAACATACACCTTGATACCATACCTTAACGCGTGCTTTTGTTTCTATCACCATGAATTACAGAAAGAAATACATAAAAAACCAGTGGAATTAAGTAAAAGCAGTGTACCTTTCCCCTTGTCAGCAGGCAGCCAGCACTGCTTGGGTGGTGTGTGTGAGGCGGGCGCAGTGGTAACTCCAAATATATCGCCCAGCAAGCCCGTCGTGCCCGACGCCGACGCCGCGGGGGCTTCTGGCCCGCCGCCCAGCTGTGGGACACAAGTGCATTACAATTAAAATTTTAGGGGAGTAAAAAACGTAGAAAACTAGAAAAAAAAAACAAAATAAAAAACGTTTATTTTGTACACAGGCAACACCAGAAAATTTTGAATACTATAGTTCCACGGACATCACTAATCAAATAATAAATTTTCCTTTTTTATACTTTACGGGGTTAAACGTGTCCTTCCTAGATTAAAAAACCTAATTACCACCCTTAGTTATGTTTAAGAATAATTATTAAGTCTCTCGCTCCATTCGTAAATCATGAGTGGCATGTTGTCGTCTATAATCATAAGATGACACGACGACCACTACTGGTTCCAAAAGCATCCAAAAGCCCCCTCCCCCCCGTACCCCTCAGTAATAAAATAAATAAACATTACAACTCACCAATACATCGAGCCCGCCAGCAAGCAGGTCCAAGTTAGAAGAGGGCGCGGGCGCAGGAGGCGGTCCGCCGATATCCATCGACAAGAGATCTCCGATCAGAGACTCCTGTATAGACAACATGGGAATATTATAATATACAAATATTGTTATTAAAGATAAAGATAAGATAAAGATTAATTTATTTGCATAAACATGTGTTTGTGATAATGAGTACTACATAGTGCACATTATAAGATATTACAGTCAAAATTGTGTATCAACATGTTTAACCTTTTCTGGTGTACAAATGTCATAAAAAATTACAAAAATAAATTGAATATTAAAATAAAATTAAAATACATTTTTTATAAACTTTACAATTAAGTCTGAATTTATATTTAAAAGTCCTAATATTCAGATATTCAGAGAGTGTTGTCATTAATAAAATCATTTAAAGTGTAATAACATACTACACACATTCCATTCATTCATACAATATACATTCATACAATATTCAAACTACTTTTTTCATAACTACAATTGTTTTGTTTTAAATTATTTCTTTCTTAATTTTGTAGATTGCTTAATATATATGCATTAAATATGAAATAACAGAACGAAATATAAGTGCCTAATAAATAAATTAACGGACAGATAATTCCTTACCAACTTTGTACCATTTTTTTATTTATCTTTTTAATAGTGGTATCTGGAGATGGTGTGACCGTTCCTTAGTGTTTAACGTTTTTAAAGATCTTTATAGCGAACAATAAATTAAGTTTTATAATAAAAAAACTTATAGTCAAGAGCTCGTCAAACCATCCTGAAAGATTTTTGTACGATATTTTCTAATATCTCTATATAAGTAAAATATCTTCTCCTTTTCCCAATCTCCCATAAAATCTCTTCCCAGGTCTCCATCGACATCGACGTCTTCTAGTTGTCTGCAAGACATCGCTGCCTAGCGATAAGACCGCCGATTGTTACATCTAGTCTTAAGTTATCAATTGTAATTTCTTTTTAAATGGTGTTGACAATAAAGATTTATCTATCTATCTTTAAGTATAATTAGTTTTAGTTTTTAGTTTTAGTTATAATTAGTTTTAGTCAAATATGCTGCATCTATGAAGAAATGATTTTTGTTATATTAACTCAATTTTATCAACAAAAATAATCTCAAATGTTATATAAGGCCTTATTCCAATTATTTTCCAAGCTTTTCAAAATTAAACTAATAAAAGAAACATTAATTACCTGGTTGGGTATAACAGTGGCTTGTGGTACATGCGAGTCTTCAGAGACGACCCCTCGGGCCGGCAACGACTTGCGGACTCCCGCGCCGCGACCTGGTGATAGCAGACTAACATTATATAATTATACGAGATCGGGTCATGAGTTTCGACGCAAAACAGAACGCAAACGCCTTCTAGCGGATACGAGAAATTATCTTTATCAAAATTAAAAAGGGGTGCGATTTTAAAAATGTATTGAATAACTGGCTCTTGCCCGCGACTTCGTCCGCGGTTACTATGGTTTTTTAACTATCCCACGGGAACCCTTTAATTTTCCGGAATAAAAAGTATCTGAAAATGAAAATCTGTTGGATTTTGAGTACCTTGGGCTTGTGGTAGACATAGGAGAGCGACTGATGTGGCAGTTGAGGTGAGGGATGTCTACACTGCATATGACGCACCCTTGACGAAGGCGTTGGGCGGTTATAGTAGGCGGATATCGAAAACAAAGCCACTGTCGCCACGGTCAGTCCTGGGATGGGTGACCCAAACTTAGTGATCTCAAGTTTCTCCGTGCTTCGAAGGCACGTTATTCCGTTGGTCGTTTTTAATACTCACCAATCCGCATTGCGCCAGCGTGCAGCGGCCCATACTCCTCATGTAATTCTTCGACATGTTCGACATTGGCATACAATGTCACGTATTTATTTTTTTATTCATTTATTAGCATAAAACACAGTATAATAGGTGGTATAAAGGCAAATTAATTAGTTCACATGTTTTGCTACTTCGTCAATAGCATGCAAAAATATAATAATCAGAATAAAATCGAGACGTTTTTATGAATGTTATACATAAAATAGTCATGCAGCTACATTGACCATTATTATTTAGTCGTTCATAAAAAATTATACATACAGATGTCGGTTATTATTCTTAATAGTTACAAATAGATTATGCCATATTATGTTAGGGATCGATACAAAATTAATATAAGTTCAGTATGAATCAGTCCAAGAACTCCTTTAAAGCGTAAAAGTTTTTATGCCATTGGGAATTTTATTGTAGATACGTATACACGTAGCGTGTGACAAGGTCTGGAAGAAGAGTATATGACGCACCTTCCACGAAGGCGGTGGGCGGCTTGTGGTAGACGGAGGCCAGCGAGCTGATGTGGCAGATGAGCTCATCCAGCAGCGTTGGCTCCAGTAAGTCCGTCTCTTCAGAGATGAGAGGTTTGTCGGCCAGCACCACCTCCTTGGCTGCGGCAGGGTCCGTCGACAGCAGGCGCCAGTAGATGAAGCCGCGGTCCCTGCACAAATAGGTTGCAATTATACTCTATTTCCCCTATGATTATTTTTATGACAGCAGCAGGCCTAGCACGGCACGAAGACAAAATGTCTCCGGGGAGTGGAGAAAATTTTGTCCATCCCACCTTCTCTTTCCCTTTAGCTAGCACGGCGTCGGGGAGAGACAAGTTTGTCTTCGGAGACACCGTTTCTCCACTCAATGCTACCAATACACAAAAAAAACCTTTGACCGATCCTAAATCTATGGTTTCCGTAAATTACCGGTTTTTACCATGTATTATACGACTAAATTGACGAAACCTAACAACGTGCGTAAAATTAAGCGCTATAGTGACTTTTTAAATTATTAGTACTTCGTTACAATGACATGTGACGCAGTCTGTCACTGTTTAATCTGTGCATCAATCGTACATATTTTCAAACTGCATAATATTAATAAAAGTAATGTACAAAAGAAATTAGATGAACTTGACAAACTTATCAATAGTTCTGCCAGTAAACCATACTCATTCAAGAAGTTGAATAGAATTCAAAAGGTTTTTTTGGAAGAAAGAAAATGAGTGAAATCCCTAAGAAAAAGTTGTAAGTATACTGCAATTATAAATACAATTTTTAATTCCCTATAAACATCGTTATTTACAAAAGATTTTAAGGGTGAGGAGCTCAGCCGCTCAAATCAAGGCGTTAGTCGACTATAATATGTCGACAGTGCATGTGAATTTATCTACTTAAACTTATTACCTAGAGAGACTACATCTGCGTAGTCAAATTTGGAGTGTTTAATGCAGAGTCTGTCCTCCTCTAATCTAACACTACCGTGAACCCCTATGTGCCATACATACATGTACATAATCATGCTTTTCTATCATTTGGGGTTAATAACTATGTAGTCTTTTAACTCTCACACTTTGTAATCAGTTTAAAAATGTAATTGTATGCAATACCTAATTTGTTGTTTTTGTTTCAGAAGGTTGTTGAACTAATGGAAGAAAAAAATAATTTGCTCAGAGAGCAAAATTCTATTTTAAAGGAAGAAAGAGGATAATTAAAAGAAACTATACTTTTATATCTTGAAAGAAGAATCAAATTAGCCTAGGGAAAAAATTGGTCCCTAAAAGACATATTGTAGACGAAACTTCCACTCACATTAAAAAAGAAGGCTATGGAGTCTGTTATTCTGCCCACACCGTTGTACGGATGCCATACATGGCCTCGAACAAAGGAAATTATCAAATTTAAATGTTATTTTTATGATTTGGAAACAAAGAGGCTTATTATTATTATTATTACTTTTATAGGTATTATCAAATAAAAATTTCAGATTATCTCATTTGTATATTTATTTTTCATTGCATATTGTTGTCATTCAACACCATTATCTAGGAGATATTAATTCCCAATTCTTGCATTATGTAGCCTGTTAAGTTCTGCCTCCACTGCAGAATTGTTAAAAATGAATTTGTTGTAGACTCTGCCTGGATATCTGGCAATAATACTCAAAATCTTGCAATTCTCATCCACAACCTAAAACATTAAGATTTATGTCAAAATATATAGAATACTTGAAGCAATTTATAACTTAATAACTATATAAACATAGGTCTGTAGATTAAGGCCCACTAGCAGGAAATTCAAACCGAGATTTAATACTTGATATACTTTTTGGACATTTTTACTACAACCAAAATGTTAAAATTTTACTAAATGTAATTTTTAAATCTCAATTTAAATTTACTGCAAGTGGGCCTTAGGTACTTACCAATTGGGTGTTTAATGATGCGAAACCCTTGCGATTTCGATATTGTATTCTCTGGGGATGTGGTTGTGAGAATATTGTAACATGAGTACAGTTTTGCACGGAACTCATGTGCCACTCTGTGCCTCTGGCCTTCAGTCCCTGGAAATATTACCCATTGCGGTAATAATCTGAAAGAAAAAATATTTGTGTACTTATATTGTGTACCTATGTACTTTATCAACTATCATATATAAACTAGGTACAATTTCTATTGCGGGTCGAGCGAAATACAAAAAGACTTCATGAAAACACTTGCACTTACATTGAAATTACAGCATCTCAATTCTCAGCAATCTCTCAGCATACGCAGCTGAATTCTTTTTGCTGTGTTTCTAGTTCACTTAACACAACCATATTAAAGTATCCTCGAGACATTTTAACTATTATTTTAAAAAAATAACGATGGTATAATTAATTGTTTTTAGGTTAGGACTTTTGTCCCCACCTCAATAGTTCGAAGACTAATATCTCCCTATAATCTGTCAAAAAGAGACATAGTTTCTCCACTTTACGGCCGCCGTGCTAAGCAAGTGGAGAAATAGTCCCCTGTCTACGTCACAGCGAGAGACATAAATTATCTCCACTGGGGCCGTGCTAGCTATAGTGGAGAAACCCTTTTGTCTCCTGTCAAGTTGACATAAGCGGTGGAGAGAGATGTTTGTCCCCGTGCCGTGCTAGGCCTGCAGGACAGACAAATACGTTTTTCGTAAGTTAAAAAGAGAACACCACAAAATTTCTCCTGTCGAGGGGAATCATCTTACAAAGACGATCCCACAGATCATAGAAGTATATTATAGATATAACCATAGGGCAGGATGACGCCGTTTTCGCCATATTTTTTTCATACAAAATCATTGATGTTGTATGAAAAAAGCGTCCACCCCAGATGGCGTCGACGAAGGAAAACGACGACACATGCTTTCATACTAAACGCTTAGTATATATTTCTTAGTATCCTATTTTTGTTGGTTTTTCAACTTTTATTGTACCGTCGTTTTAGTTCTCCTCGCTCCGTTTTCCGGTTGACTGGTAGAAATTGCCTAAAGGCATTAAGTCCGCCTTTGTACGTCGTGCATAAAGAATAAATAAAAAACGCGTGTCGTTACCTACGTTACTTAACCTTGGACGAACCTTCATCGAAAGGTCTTCATCGGACGAACTTCGTTTAATAAACGAATAGTAGGACTGGATTCGACTAACACAAGATATTGTGGAGGCTAAAAATGTCAACGAATCTATACATATAATAAAACTGTAAAGGTCGAATGTCTATACACGTAGAATAAAAAACCACGTCAGGGGTTGTAAAAAGAGGGAAAATACCAAAAAATGTTTTTTCAAATTTTTTGTTCTGTTTGTACGGGCTAATCTCCGAAATGGCTGGACCGATTTCAATAAAATTTTGCACGGTGATACCTCATATCCCTGGTCAATATCTTAGAGATACTTTTTATTCCGGAAAATTAAAGGGTTCCCGTGGGATAGTTAAAAAACCATACTAACCGCGGTCGAAGTCGCGGGCAACAGCTAGTTTAAAAATAAGTTAGTCGATCAACTTGTAGAAGTCGTGTCCGGCAAACAGAAACATAAAAACTGTATAATACACAAATTGTGTCTTTCTTACACCTCCTTCTACACTATATTATTCTATTCTTCCCCAAAAGGCGTTATACCTGAGGTCAGGGTTGTCGGAGTCCTGCGTGGCGAGACTCAGCACGTGTTGCACCAACTCCTGGGTATCGGCCGGTCGCTTTAGGAACAGCTTCACCACCGCTGTCAGCAGTTGGAGTTGTACCTACGGATCGGTACATAAATTACCCAATTTAATAATTTAATTATTCGCGGTAGGCGAGTTGGGACGGACGGGGCACTACTCGATCGAGAGGCCGCGGGAAACGCTGGTTCGATCCCACCGCCTGTACCACTGAGTTTGAATAAAACTTATGTACAGTTCATTGTGAATATCGCTTGCCTCACATTGTGCCCGGTGCATGGCAACAGGCTCGCCACCTGTTACATGGGGATCTAACATATCTGGCGAAAAGTGGGTGATTAACACCTCTGCCTACCCCTTCGGGGAAAGAGGCGTGATGATATTTTGTTGTGTGTTACATGTTACACATTAGAGGTTATACAATAACAATTTCGTAAAAATAACCGTATCTGATATGTAACATAAATTTCGCGTACATAACTCACACAATTTGATATTATTATAAGGGTGTTATTTAAATGGTTAGCAAAATATTTCAAATTTTGGTCAGCAAACAAATCCAAAAGTCAGCAAAATATCTAATTGGGCAGCAGCTCAAATGTTTTCTCTGCTGCCAAAATGTTAATTTATGTTTTGATGACACAAATATTGTTTTTAAGCATCATAAAAAAAATAACCCTAACCTCATATCTATCAGAATGCATTCCTAGGAATTGATCCTTTTCCTAGATTTTATTTCTGGTACCATATATGTATATTGCTGCCTAAATACTTACTTTTGCAGCTCAAGTAATTATTTTGCTGAGATGACAAAATTGTTTAGTTTATTAACTAGACAATGCTTGAGAATTTTAAAACTAGTCTCTAGTTACTACAAATATAATATAAAATACAAGTCAAACTTACTTGTGCGTTTTCATCGTGGAACCCTTCCAAGAACGAGTCGAGCAGTTCGTCCGCATTGTCGATACGTTCTGCGTACTCTCCCACGATCCACACCTATACGAAAACACAATATCAAATTATATGAAGAATACAATCGATCTAATAAAAACACAGAAATATAGTAAAGAAAAAAATACAATGCAACAAGTGGCCTTATAGCTAATAGCAATATCTTCCTTTGGGCAGAGAGAGAATTAAAGAAAATGTAGGTGTAATATACTTACATATATAAGTGCATATATAAACTACTATATATATATTACTATATATAAATTACATAATATATTATACACATATACATAAATAAAATTACATACTATATCATAAATGCTATAAACCAGTTTAAATATTTTATTTAGCAATATATTCTTACATTAAAAGCAACACAGAAAAGTCGAAAACAGTAATGTGCGTTTGAGGGAGGGGTTAAAGATGAAGGAAATGGGTATGGACCAGATTATTGAAGGATGCTAAGGATTGGGATTTTTTTATTGGTAATGGAAGGTTGTTCCAGAGACGAATGGCTTGGACAGTAAAGGAATTGCAATAAAAAGGCGGTAGAAGTAATTTAGAGAGAGTTTGCTCGTAGCCCTGATTCAGGAAAGAATTGTATGGAACAATTACATTTGCCAACTAACCATAGAAGCCCTAGCCTCCGGCTCGTCCAAGGTGTCCAGGTTTTCACACAGCGTGCTGATGATGCTCTCGTACTTGTTGGGGTACTTGCGGAAGATGTCCTTGATCACAACGATGGCCTCCTGCACCACGTAGTTTACTTTGGTTTGGATCAGCTCGAGGAGGGTCGACACGCAACGCTCCGCTGAGGGTTCCACCTGGTGGGTGACATGGAAAAGACATCAAAAAGAGAGGAACATTAATTAAGTTTTGTACTATAATTAATAATATAACTATTGGCCACAAACTGGCCGACTGTCTTGAGTACAGTTCATGGTGAATATCGCTGCTCACACTATATATTAGGTCCTTACCTATGAAATTGGTGTTTTGTATGGAGATTTAAGGGAATTCTGCATTTTCCATACTAAAATTTTACCATCCACAACGACAAATCCAATGATAATAATATTTATCACACTTCATAAAAATTATTTATCGTTTTCTTGAATATATATCGTTTAGTGAATTCAAATAAAATGATGTATTCGGGAGGCACTTAAAAAGAGTTGTCTCCGTGTCCAATTTTAACACAATTAAACTTACAACAAATTATCAAAACAAATCAAAAGAGCTCAAAAATATAGTCTATTTTTAGACGAGGTAATTATTCTTTAGGAATACTCTGAATCTTAATAGTTACAGACAAAATACTAAGAGAGGAAAATACACCAATTTCATAGGTAAGGACCCACTATACCCCTTCGAAGGAGTCGTAAAGATATGTTATGTTACGCTATACAACTACAACTTTAAACCAAAGGAAACAAGGTCCACATTACCTTAATAGCGCATCTGCCGATGGCCCTAACGGCCTTCCTAACGAAGTCCACGTCCACCTCCGTGGCATACTCCTTCAGCTCTCCGAGGACTTGCGCGATGTTCGTTTGGGACGCCAAACGAATCATTATGTCCAGTTTTTCTAGTTTCACGTAGATAGGGTCGTTGTATTTCACGAAGAACACCTGGGAACAAGGTTTTTGATATGCAGATGTGTATTGATGATGTTTCCAGATAGGGATCCACCTGGGAGATTAAATGATCTAAGGGCGATTTAACACGTGGCGTTAGTTTCCGAAAAAAACTCTAAGGAAACAAAACGAACGCCAGTCTTTAACCACCCTAAATAATGTTTTAACATAGTTTATACAAGCTAAAACTTATTAGACGAACTTAGCGTTATGGATAATATGCTTTGATGCACAGGAAATCTCCAGATTATTTGGATTTTGAGGGTTCCGTAGTCAACTAGGAACCAAGTCCGTCTGTCTGTCTGTCTGTCCATCTACGGATAATCTCAGTGACCGTTAGCACTAGAAAGCTGAAATTTGGTACCAATATGTATATCAATCACGCCGACAAAGTGGTAAAATAAAACGTGGAAAAATATGTTTTATTAGGGTACCTCTCCTACACGTAAAGTGGTTAGTGTATTTTTTTTGCAACCCTAAAATTTTATATATTTTTGGATAAGTAATTAAAAATAAATAGGGGTTTACTAAGAGTTATCCCTTTGAGGAGTAGATACCTTTTCAAATACATACATACATAAAAATCAAGACTATTATTCCCTAAGGGTTAGTCAGAGCCTAGGCAAAAGCACCACAAAAGCAGTCCACTGCACACATAAACCGGCCTTCACCAAGCAGTGACTGCACATGTGCACAGCGTGACAGGTGGAGAGCCCATCAACGCTATTATCAGTTCTTAATCCATTAGTCGCCTTTTACGACACCCAAGGGAAGAGATGGGTTGGTAGTATATTTTTAATGAGCCGCTAACCACACGACTCAAATCATTAAAATAACGTGGTATGTACAGTGGAGTTCATAAATATGTATACACGTTTGACAGGTGACAGTCTTTATTCCCTTCCAATAAGAGTCGTTGACTGTCAAACGTGCATACATATTTTTGAACTCGACTGTACAACTATAAAATAAAATAAGCTATAAATAAATATCCTCATACATTCACACCTATTAACTAGTTCCATTTTAAGCAACTAAATGCTGCTTGTGTTACAAATAGTAGCTGACGGTCAAATAATTTTAATAGATAAATACATGTAAATATCCTGAATATATAAACACACATATATATATATATATATATTCATCACCCAAACACTTGCCTCCACTGGGGATCGAACCCTGGACCTCTCGAGATGGCGACGCCTTGAGACCGGTCGTACAGACCACTCGACCACGAAGGTCGTCAAGCTTTGGTGTTGATTCTTACCTTCATCTCATGTTTAAGTATCTCGGGCCGCTTCTGTACGACCAAGTTGATGTTCCTGAGAGCCACGTACTGCACCTCGGGCTCCGCACTCAGTAGGGTGACCAGCGGCGGCGCGAGCTTGCGGGATAAGGTGCTCACGAGCTCTGTGTCTTCTGAGACCATCTCCATCAGTTTCATTAGTACCTGGAGAAAGTAGATAAGAGTCAAATTAGTAATCATTTTTAAGAAATTATTTTTTGAAGAGCTCGGAGACGTAATGGTTCGGACTTTCAATATGGCAAAATGATCAATCCTTAGATGAGAGACCGAACCTATGTTTCGAAAGCCACGTTAAGCCGTTGGTCTCGATCATCACCATTGGTTCAACGTGCTCGCATTACGGTCCATACTTCTCAAGTAGAAACCCAGGTAGAAAGACCTACACAGGTCTACACCGCTGACGAACAATCTCCATCTCCTACGCTGCCCGCATCCAGCGACTTCTTACGACCTTCGTCAGATCACCGATCCACCTCGTGGATTGAATCTCGCGTCCCAAAGTCTATCAATGACCAATGTTGGGTTTGCTTCGTGAACTGTATTTTCTTGAGGCATGGTGGAGATCGATAAAATGAGTCACTTTGTTTGATAATTAACTGAATCGATAAATAAAACCAATAAAGTTAAAAGGGACCGCGACTACATTGGGTGGACCGCATAAACGGAAGGAAGAGGGCAGTGTTGCCACTACAATAATAATAATATGGTAATTACATTAGTTGGTGTTGCCAACACACCATTGTTCTGCCAAAAGTGGCGTCTTAAGAGGCAAAGACTTTTGGCATAAGATGTTGGCTTACTGTATTTCTGTGAGATATGTCTGTGACCTAAACTCCCATTTGTTATGTGATTACTTTGCCAGCAAAGAGACGGAGTCGCGGGACGCACTCCAGGTCGAGTAGTTGGAGAGCCCGTCCAGTGTGAACACCTAAACACCTTGACTATGTCGGGATTACCTTGACGGCCGACAGCAAGCCGCGGAGTGATCCTCTCGCAGATGGAGTCGCGGGACGCACTCCAGGTCGATTAGTTGGAGAGCCCGTCCAGTGTGAACACCTAAACACCTTCACTATGTCGGGATTACCTTGACGGCCGACAGCACGACGGCCGCGTTGGCGTGCGCCAGCCGCGGCGTGATCCTCTCGCAGATGGAGTGCGCCTCGCGCGCGTCCCGCGGCGAGTAGTTGGACAGCGCGTCCAGTATGAACACCTGTCCCCACTCCGTGCATTCGTTCAGCGCTGTCAGCAGCTTGTTGATTGTGGGCGCGTTCATTTCTACACATTAACGCGAAAATGTTGAGGTGAATGACATCTACTCAAAATTATCACGCTTATAGGTATACCAACGAGGGGGTAAACAGAACTGTTATACACATTGACAATTTTGAGATCACAATTTTACTACTGTTATGTCCCGTGTTTGTCCGGACACAAAAAGAATGTACCAACTGCTTTTCTTGCTTAGCATGTTGTAAAAGGCGACTAATGGCGTATTGGGTACTGGGTCTGTGATTGTATTGGCGATGAGCTAGCCACTTGTTGCTACTCTTTCACGATTTTTCATCTGACCAAACCCAATTTTTGTATGGCTAAATGTGGTCATAAGAAACACAGTGCTCCTTGGACTCTGCCTACCCCTTCGGGGATCACAGGCGTGATTGTATGTGTATGTATGTTATACTAATAAATTGACAAATTAGAAAATATTATTGCGTATAAAATAGAATGGATATAAAATAATGTGGAGCTCGGTGGCGTAGTGGTTAGTATGAACTGAGTTCGCAATTGCAACCGTTTCTACCCACCAACCAGCATTGGGCCAGCGTGGTGGTGTTACGGCCTATGAGAAAGGCCCAGCATTTGGGCATGTATAGCCTGAGAACGATAATAGATATGTTAACATACCTACTAGAGGCTGTCCAGATACACTAGCTTCATTGATCTCAGACAGAGCTGCAACAGCGTTGGCTACCACCATTGGGTTTGAATCACTTAATAAATCCTTTAATTGATCTAAAAATCCCTGTAAAATGACGAAGACATTTTTATTACGATTTATATATTATTAATAAATTATACAGTTTACCAAATCGGAAAAAATAAAACAAAAATCGAGTTACGTATATAAATTTATCTTTTAAGTCAACTGAGTCTTCTATCAAAGTCATCTAGAGTGTATCTATCCAAGTCTCATTAGTTTATATTTATAGGTTTTAAAATGTAGTAACAAAATTCAATTACCTGATCCTCTACCATGCTGGATGATATGTCATATAACTTTGCAACACAAACAGCCGCGGTCTTCCTCACATAGGGATCTTCATCTTTTAGGCACTTGCGCAAGGGTTCGCACAGGTACTCTGTGATCTTGTCCACGCGAATGCAACCCATAGTCCGGACCGCCAACGCTCTGATCAACGGGTTGGAGTCCTCGCAGTCCTGGAGTGGTCAACGTGGTTTGCATTCGGTATTGAGTATAAAAAGAAAGAGAAGCAATACATCAATCATACTGAAGCAACTTGCGCTAGAAGCAGGCATTTGACCAGCAAGTTAGGAAATATAAGGAGTTATTGATCTAACGTTACAAATGGTACAAATCGGAAACATTGAAGGTTCTCATACACTGGAGCAGGACCTTGCTAGGTCTGTTTAAGGCAAAAAAATAGTCTTTGTATAAAAATGTATGAGACTAGACCGTTCTGTCACTATTATTAATATTATTTTACTAGTTCAGTCCTGTTTCGCGTCACTGCAACCTTAATTAGTAGCCTCATTCATTTACTTCTGCAAAACAAAGTGCAATACTGAATATATAGGTAATTAAATCTGAATAGATTCAATTGTTTGTCCATTACGATTCAATTCTTCCTTCATTTTAACATCTTTTAGTTATTTAGTCTGGATTGAACACATTTAAAATCTTTCGTTAGTAGGTACACATTATTAACTTGTATATCTACTAAAAAAAGATTAAATGTAAACATATTCACATTGTAACATTCGTGTTGATTATGGCAATGAAGTAAAGGAATAGTTTTATAATTTCATTGGAATCATTAATCATTCAAAAATAATATAAAAGAAAAATAATTTTCGTTTGATTTCTGGGTGAACAATCGATCAAGCAATTGAACTTCAATTAGTTAAGAGCACAACAACTATTTTACGTTTTCCTTAAATGGTATTCCTCCAAATGTCAGATAGGTTCATTGTTTTAAAAATCAGGGTATAACCAGAACATTTTCAAACAGGTCTATACAAAAAATATTTTAGGTGCCTGATACGGTCCTAGCATTAACATGTTTTGCTCCACTGGGGTAGTGCGCAAAGACCTTTACTCCTTAAATTGCTGGTTGAAATTGTAGAAACCCACTAATCATATTTTAAATACAGGTTAACGAAATAGTCTAGTCATTTGCTTCGATTTTCATGTAAAATTGTTTAATGAATTAATTAATGGTTCTTTAAAAAGTCAAGAAAGCAAAATAGGACATGAGAAATAAGGCAGCTGAGCAAATGGTTGGTAATAAAAGAGAGTAGAGAGTTTCTACTGCATGATAGTATGTATGATAGTACAGCCTGAGTGCTTTTATATCGAAAAATAATGAGGCAAGGATGTTTGTAATAATAATACTTAATATTTGTTATAAAAAATAATCCTTTATGTAACAACTGTATAAAGTGTAGATTTACACATCTTTACCATGCTATTGGCAGATTTTCATATTGCTAAGTACAATGTGTTTCATGCATTCCTTCCTAGTCATGCAGGGTCAAACATCCGTGCTTGGTTTGGTAGACCTAGCAAGTGTAATCAGGTTTTGATTGGTCAGTCAAATGTGTAAATCTACAAATGGATGAGCTGATTGGTCTTTGGATCGTCATTTACCTTAATAAGCTGGTATGTTGGTAGATCCTTCCAGCCATCATATTATGGTACAGTGGACATTAGAACGACAAAAAAAGACAAGTCACACACACACAAATGACTACACTACTTAGTTTTTACACAATATTTTAATTACTTTAGACTTTACTATTTCAATGTCATCAAGATTGCCATGCTCCCCATTTTTCATTTTAACATTGTCTGGCGAGTTAAGTACCAATCCAAACCCCACAAATTAGTTTTAGACTCATGCAAAATCCATTTAAAATGAAGTGACCCAATTTGAAACCATGAGTAATAAAATATAAGTTACAAAGTGCACAAAATATTTAAGTGGTACACACTTCACAGAGAAATTTGAAAATTAAAATTCAAAAGTAGCAAAAATACATGATAAATAATATTTCCTGCACTGTGCAACATATTAAAAATAAAACAAATAAAGATAATGACTATAACCCATACATACCTTGACAAATGTGTTCACTGCCATGATAGCCATGTCAGGCTGAGATTTTGCATAGTTCATCAGGTATAAGTACACCAATTTCTTCAACTCGAGATTGTCTGTCTGCATGCAGTTGACGACATCAGGGAATAGAGCAGACACATCTTTGCCAACTGTCATTGAAGCTATCACCTAAAAGGTGACAAGATGTATCTTTAGAACAGAATTTATACTATACTAGTAGTGACTTCCCATTTTCACCCACACTGTACCCGTTCCCATGGAATGACTATGATTATGTCCTCTCACAGGCTCTTGCCTATCTGTATATCAAATTTAGATTGAATTGGTTCAGTAGTTTAGATGCGAAAGTGACACCAACAGACACATAGTTACTTCCGCATATATATTATTAATATGGATTGCACAAGATTAATACAAATAAGCAAGAAGTGTTGAATCAATTTACTTTATGCCAGTTACTTTAATTTTAAGTGTTAATAGAACTAATTTAAAAAGTTACTGATGTCTACTCTAAAGTATTTCTTAACTAGGACCTCATTGGAGAGTTCCAGTTCACATTATGTAATGAGTTGACCAAAGATTTTATTACAATAACTACATCTTTTGCAGAAAACTAAATAAATGTAATGTTATATAAATAAAATAAATGTTATATAAAAATGTATTTTAATATACGTGACAATATCATAAAATCATATGGAAATCTTATAAGTTATTTTATTTCACAGAGAATAAATTATTGATAAAAACATAAAACTAGAATTTGCATATTTCTATATGTCTGAAACCAATTGCCATTTGGATAACCACTATGATGTTAACCACAGTAATAGTTTTTTAACTAGTCAAAGGTCAGAAAACGAAACAAGAAAAACGTCTATTGTTTGTGGTGTTTGCAGTGACCACCAACGGGTTAAAACTATGAATAGACTCAGTAAGAAAGACTTATCTGTATAATGTTTATAAGCCACCAATTCATAGTGTAAAATAAAATTTTAGAAGAGAAAACCAAAAACTATCAAACTATTTGAAACAGATTCCTGGTATTCAAATGAATACATTGCAAAGCAACAAGATCAAATCACTGATAACCACTTTGATACCAATATATTAAAAATACAAAAGTAACTTTGTAACAGTAGTACAGTGGGTAAACCTACATCAAAATATATACATATTTCTCATATTTTAGAGAACTTTTATTTTAGATTTTATAGTAGTTAATATCACAGTCCTCTATAAAATATAATTATTTAAAAGCGGGTACAGAAATTGACGTTTTAATTACCTTTTTAACTGCTTCTTTCTTCTTTTCCTTTTTGTCACTGTTCAACTCTGACTTCAATTCGAATATCTCCCCCTTCTTTGTAGTTGTGAAGTACTTTGAATCAGTCATCTTGGCGATGATAGACTAGTTAATGATGAATTTAGGAAATTTAATATGATATTTACTTTTACTGCGCCCTTCCTGGAAAATCAATAGACCGCAATCAACTAAGCAAAAGTTATAAGTTTACGAGAATGAGTTTAAATAACATTCGATTAATATATTTAACAGTCTAATAACTTAATTTAGAAGAATTAAATGAAAATAAATGGTAATTACAAGAGAATACGAAGAAAATGGATAAATCTAAACTGAACAAAATCTCTTTTTGACACGACGTAGGGCAGGAGGGGGCGTTGTATAGTGATGTGTCAGCCGTAGAGACGACAGATTATAACGCCAACGTGAAAAAAAACGAATAAGTTAAAAAAAAACGAATAAGTTATATTGCCGATAGTTTATGTTTTGAGGTATCCGAAAAACCGCTGTGCCGATATGCTTAACGGTTTTCCAACTTGTTGATGGTAATCAAATAGTTATTGTTTCAAACTAAATAATCTTGTGCGGTGTGTTTAAAGCTTTATATTGAATAAATTATTTTTATTACGCCTGCCTAACATTGGGCCGGGTGCATGGCAACAGGTTCACGCCAAGTCTATGGGGACTTAAATATATAAGGCAAAAATTGAGTATTGACCTGTGATGATATCTATAGTCTATGACAGTTTGAAATGCCACTCAGTTTTTGTAATATCTAATTAAGCTATTGCTATTTATATCTTAAATAAAATCAATTTTTTTATTATTCAAAGTGAAATGTTTTTTTTTGCCTTAGATATTTCAAATTATCTAATGCTAAATGGCATTTCAAACTGTCAAATCACTCAGACTAATGAAAAAATGGACTATATGTATTTATTTACTCCTTACATATTTTGTTGCCTGTCACGCTGAGTACAGTCACTACTTGGTGAAGCGCAGAGTATGGCGATGGACTGCTTTTACGGTGCTTTTGCCTAGTCTCTGACTAACCCTTACTTAATAATAGTCGTGATTATATGTATGTATATTTTTGTACTCTCATTTAGTAAGCAACTGCTTTGCAACTGGTTGCAATTACAGTGGTGTACTGCCTTGCTAAAAGCACCCGAAATCGTCAACCATGTATGAGAGCTCAAGGGATGTAATGAAAGTATATATGAATATGAATATATGTGAATATATATGAATTTGAAGCAAATGATATAAGGACCGTTGCAAGTAGAAAGAAGTTATTTTTTAAGGGCGTGAATATATTGTAAGTCTGTTATTCATGATCCAAGAATTTTCTTTCTGGAATATACGTTTTATAATAGTTTTCTTAATTATTAGTCAACGGGCACAAAACAAGACACAATAGAAACATCTATTGTTTGCGAAGACCGGTGCTCGCTGTAAGCTAAGGATTTAAACAACATTGACTTAAAGTTAAACTAATATTATCTGATCTTACATACATATATAATTATGCCTCTTTCCCCGAAGGAGTAGGCAGAGGTGTTAGTTAACACCCACATTTCGCCAGCAATGTAAAGTCCCCTTGTAATAGATGGCGAAACTGTTGCCACGCAATGAGCATAATGTGAAGCAAGCGATATTCACAACCAACTGGACATAGATTTTATTCAAACAAGTGGTACAGGGGTGGCGGTAGTTTAAATCACTGAACTCGCGAGTCTTGCGGCCACTAGACCGAGCCCTGTTCTGTACCAAATCGGCTACCGCTGTCCGTGCAGTGTTCATTTAATGATTAAAAAAAGTTTATATCCTAATAAGTATTATAGAATGACTAAAGAGGAACCGTTCGTAGAAAATAGAACCACTCTGTAGAGAATAGCACCGTTTGTTATAACGTTTAATTGTGTTTTACATCACTGATGTTTTATTTTAAAAAGCAAACATTGACGTTTTGGTTTTTAAGCTGTCAAAGGCAAAGGTTTGCAGTCCGCAGAATCGTGCATAACACAACCTGAGGCAACAAAATAACATTTTGAGAATTAACCTAGTTACGTAGTAGTTCCGCTGCAATTTTATTATTTCAGAAACAAACCATCTTTCACCATGTTTGTACTTGGATGAGTGACCAAAACTTTGTAGTCTTGAATAAATTTTTGTTTTTTTTTTATTGTAGAAACAAAACAACATTCACCGCGGTTGGATGGGTGACCAAAAAAGTATTATCTCATGTAGGTAGCTTGGGCTCGAAAGTGATTCGTTTTAAGACGAATGACCGAAAGTAAGGCCATCTTGCTGGAAATGTTTAATTCAAGATAGAACTCGATTCGAAGATTTTTTGTATCATTTCTAAGGGCGTCTTGCAGGAAATTTAAATCAAGATTTAAAACTCGATTTAGTAATTTTTTGACATTTCAGACATAGCAAAATTTACTAAATGTCAAAAATTTACTAAATCTAGTTTTAAGTCTCGAATTAATTTTCCTACAAGTGGGCCAAGTATGAAATCAGTTCCACCCGATTTCTGACTTAGGCGTAGATTATTTTAAATTAAATTTGTAATTCCCATTTACATTATTACATAAAGAGTTTTAAACTAGATTTAATTTACTGCATGTGGGACAATCTTTCATAAACAGGAAGTTAGCAAGGCTCTCTATATTCTTCTATTTTATCATTTTGTAAATTGTTTATTTGACACGTGAGACAAAACTATATAAGATTTAAAAAATAAAAAGATCAGATAATTTTATATCTGTTACTTTATTAAATATTTCATTTTACAACCAGTAGTGGATTCAGTAACATTTCATCACATTATCGTACAATACACATAATATTACAGATAGACGAATTTAATTTTATAATCATGGTTACAGACACAGCTAAATAGGTATAAATAGAGTAATTTTATGAATAATCAAGTTATAGTATTACAATTACAAGGAATAAGTTCATTATTTCAATCTAATTATTTCAAAATTACAGCAAAACAAACCAGTCAAAATGTGATAATATTATTTGTCCATATTCAAAAAAATCTATTACCTAACAGATATGTATTGAATGTCTACTATAAAGCAACAACTCACTTGTAACAAAGAAACCATAGAATAACAGTCTGATCACACAAATATTACAAATTAAATAATAAAATGTATTATGCCATCTAGTTATTTACAAAAGTTAGCTAACTAAATAACAAAGGGTCTAATATTAATTTGTAAGATCCCGCCACTAGGCCGTCTAAATACTGACTGGCTGGAGAACGCAACACGACATCTAAGTGCATATATGAATTATCTAATTTTCTACGCTAAATAAATTATAGTCGAAGCCTATGAATGGTGCTAGTGTACGTGTGTTCACAGCTAATACCGAGTCACAGGACAAACACACGCGCAGAGCCAAAAGTTTATGAACATGTAGTATATTTTGGAATGCATTCACTTTTCACATTAACGTCATCGTAGTAAACACTATTGGCTTCACTAGCGCCATACTTTAAAGTCCAATATCAAATACATTTTCATAACTCGCACAAATTTGATAAAAGCTAGGTATAAAACGTGTAAACTTTTTATTGCGTAGCCTCTATTTAGTAAGATGTATATAATATATTGAGCAGTCTAATTTATATGAGCTGAATAGTACAGCAACAGCTCATTCGATTCAAATTCAAAATACTTCAATAGATTTTAAACCTTATTACATTATACATTAAGTGTAAAATTATTCAGGAATTTTGACAGCTTCGAGAATGAGCTGTTGTGTGTACATACTGTCATTTTGTCGCAATTACAAGTCTACAGTAATATTGTCAAGCGTAAATACCAACTTTATTATGTTGTTTTATAGTGGATGAATGTCTAGATAATTGCTTCTTCCATGTCACATTATATAACAAATATCACATCACACGTAAAGGTGTCATTTGATCTCATTTGATACTTTAATCTTATTTGTTGTTGAGAAACATATAGGCGTACAAAATATTTAAATAGCGTCATAATATTTTTCTACTGTCTTCATATCAACTTTGACTAATGTTATACTTGTATAATAAGTTGCAGACACTAAAGCAATAAATAGAAATATTGAAAATTCTTTTTAAGTACACATTTCCCCTACAACTTTATTCAATACACAACTTCACAAATCTTTGGTTCTCACGTAACATTTACTACATAATACAACACGAAGAAAACCTAAAAAGCCGACAATGAATATAACCGTTTTCACAACGTTATTTTTCACATCACTCGCGGGTGACAAGTGGCAGCTGTCACTTTGACGTTTTACTTTTTAAAGTTCAGTCAAGGACAAGGTGCGCAGAGTCGTGCCGCTGGCGGGCGCAGAACACGGCGCAGAATACCGGCAGAGCGTTGAGGAGCCCCGCGGCAGCCGGCTGTTATGCGAACGACTCCTTCGTGGGAGTTAAAGGCTTGGAGCCAGAGGACACGCTAGACCGGCTTTGGCGGCCTTCTGGGGTTTGACTCCTGGAACAAAATACATTTAATTACAATACAGATATTGTCATTGACGAGAGCGCTAAAATCATAGGGCTACAGACTCAATCTTAAGCTGTAACCCTTCTGCCTTCTGTCCTTCTTTCCACGTAACATGATTCCTGTAATTTGTTAAACTGAAACATTTTATGAATTTCACTCTAACTTCGTCTTCACCGGCCTATACACGACACATGCCTTCCTAAATGAAGAAACACATGAGGAGACCCGATAACCACCACCAGACTGACACAATTTGATTGGAGGGTAGAAGATAGTATAACATTAGCAACCGGGACCAACCGATAGCCTGTCAATGGTTAGATTCAAACGAATCCCAACCTAATCACTAATGGATGAGGCGTTCGGCTCGGCTACTGCTTTACCGAGCTCCAAAAAAACAAGACAGATTTTTTTAAACACGTAAACTCTTGGCCTTCATCTCATCTGATGTTAAGTGACGATAAGGCGTAAGGTGGAAGCGAGTTTCACCTGTAATCCTCAAGATTCGAGGAACTGGTTATCTTACCTTTGATTGCCGAAACACAACAATGCTTATAACATTGTTATTACGGCGTCAAATTTAGGTAAGACGGTGGTAGCTAGCCGGGCGGGCTTAGAAACCCTACCACCAACCAAACCGAGCAGAAAAAACCCTGCCCCCGTGGGGAATCGAACCCCGGATCTTCCGATTAAAACCAGAGAGGAGGTTAAAAGTCAGTGTTAAATCTTACTTGTGCGAGTCGAGGTGTAGGCTGTTCCGCGAGGGCGCGGACGGACTGAGTTTGTGGTTCGCCAGGAACGTGCCAATCGACTCGTCCGAACTGTAGCTGTCGTTGTCGCTAAACAGAATAAACGAAAAGTGTTATTGTAGTAATATATACCTAACCTACCTACACACAGAGGTTTATATTTTCTTTTATCTACACTCATGTTATAATGTTCGAATTATGAACTCAGAATCGAACTCATAATGACATACTTTTTAACACAGATGACCAAAACGAAAATTTTAAAATGGAAACTGTAACATAATGACCATTATGCAATAGGTTGGACTCATTATGCAACACTTATTTTTCTTAAATCGCACAAAACTATGGCAAATGTTTTCTAGACAGCCAACAATAAATAAAATTAAAAAAAAAATGTTTTATTTCTTTGAATAATGAGTGTAGATAAAGTTGTGTATGTAACTGCACATAACTCGGTATTAAAACACTCGCGTGATACTATTAAAAATCTCGCCAAGGCTCGTTTTTTCAAACCACGTGTTTTAATAACCTATTTTATGTGACAGTATCATAAACTACTATTATGTACTTTGTTTTTGTGCCATAAAGTGTTAATCTATCTATCTATCTATCTAAAAAAATGTTAAGAGATTTTTAAACGATGATTGAACCATCACTGTCTGCCGAACCATCACTGTCTGCCCTTTTCTAAGCTGGCGGTACACGGATTCGATTCGGAAAGTCACGTCCCGTCTCGCTCTAATTCGCCGCAATAAAAAGTGACAGAAATAGAGATTCCGTGATTCGTTTAGTTTAGAATAATACCAATATTTGATTGGATGCTAATGTATGTCAAATAGTTCAAAGTGATCAGTGGTAGTTAATTCGTAATTTCGCTACGGAATACAAGTAAGGACGATCACACATTCCGTGTATGTATTTTTGATATAAACTTAATACCTATCAGTATCCCTAGAGTCTCCAGGGCTGGACAGGTCCCCAGCGATAGCCTCCTGTAAGGCCGTGGCCCGCCTGGCAGCGAGTCTCGCTTCGTCTCTAGCCGCGGCCGCTTCCGCCGCCGCCGCCGCCGCTGCGCTCTCAGCCGCGGCCTTAGCGCGGAGGGAGTCGCTCAGCTTTGAGTTAAGGTTGGAGTTCTCTTCCTTTAATTCTCTGTAAATAAAAAAATATATATTATTACTATGGTTAGGGTTTAATAATCTTGTGCGGTATACAAGACAGAAGATAATTTACCGCCATTAAGCGCCACTAAATCGTGTGTAACTTTTAAAAGAAACCGACAAATTTAAGTCAAATATTTAAAAAGCAACTCGGGTCCTTTTAATCTTTTAGTCTTTTCATACAGCAACTAAGTCCTACTAAGCAACTTGCCCGTTCTTCTCAGAACAAGGCCTCCTGGTAGCTAGTGAACGGTTGGCATAATGCGACATTAGTAAGAGAATGCAAATACCTAAACTGAATAAATGATTTGACTATGACTTACAAATAAAACTCGATCACTACAGTTAAGAATCAAGTCCTTTAATATTAAGTCAATACAATTAAGAATTTAAATTTGAAGTTACGTCTACCGTTGTGTACTCTAAAGGCAAGACTTCATGCTATGTATGTGTAATCACCTCATCTGTCTCGTAATCTTCCTCAGTTCGTCAGAAGCCAGCAGGTCTCTCGCTCTGGCCGCGCCGAGTTCCGACGCGAGTTGTTCGTGAGCTTCTCTAAGGCGGGACAGCTGGCCTTCGAGGCGGGAGCGGGCTGTCGCTTCTAGCTCCAGGCTCGACTCTAGCTCCTGTACGTAGGGGTGAAAATTAAATAAATAAATATAAATATCTTTAGATATATACACCTATCAACTAGCCCCATTTTATGCAACTAATGCTGCTTGTGTGATGGATACTAGATGACGGATAAATGTATTTAATAGACAAATGGGTACATATAAATATCCGGAATATATTCAATACATATATAAACATCCAAGACTGGAGAACAAATTCCTGTATTCATCACACAAACATCTGCCCCCATCGGGGATCGAACCCAGAACCTCTCGAGATGGCGACGCCTTGACAGCGGCGTATAGACGACTCGACCATAGAGGTCATCAAATAAACAACCAAAGCTGAAGAACAAAATGCCCGTATTCATCACACAAACAGGAAATCGAACTTTAGAAATCGCAATGCCTTAAAAGGCGTACTATTTAAAATAACTTCATAGTTTGTGTCCGAGAACTTCTTCTGTATATTTTAATGCGTGACAGCACGGCAACGCAGACGTTACCGACGACAACTACGAGAGTTTTTGGCGGCATCCAACTATAGCGGACGTGATTTTTATTTCAGTGATTGTAATATTGTTTCGGAGTTGATCTTGTTGCGTAAAATCAGTGTAGTTTTATGTAGTAAGTGTCAATAATGATGAGCAATATGGTGAATCATTGAAATAATAGTCAAGTGGTGTGAAAAACTCGAAGTAACACCACAGTGTCTACCATCGATCGTTTGACGCCAAACTCTCCCAAGATGCATTGAAATGCATTACACTAGCATTTCAATGCAAACTACTGAAGAAAAGTATTCTACTGTTAACGTGTAACTCATAAGGTTCTGAAACCAGAGCCGTAAAACTGTATATTAAATAAAATACGACGACAACTACAGTTGCCGTTTCGACGTGTGTCCACACATGAAGTTTCGTAATTATAATATTTACATTTGAAAGTACGAATTGCTGTTCTTTATTGCCAATAGTGACGTGCAGTTAGTTATAAAATGTATCGAATGTATAATTTTAAGACACAAAATTTATTTATCACATTGATTTCTAAACTATATCACCTATATATTAGGGTCCCGCGAACATTTATTATTTATTTTTAAGATAAATATTTATGCAAGATGCAAGATGGAATCTAATACGATCGTCTCATAGGATCGCTGGCTAGTACGATCACTACTTTCTTTCGAGAATAAATTGACATTTCATATCACTATTGTAATATGTCAAAACGGCCACCATAGCGTCCCTCAACTCTAGTTGTCATATAGATACATCTGTCAACTAGCCCACGAGATATGCAGGCATGTTCTCGAGAACTCAACTCTGTCGCTTCTGATTTTGAACTACAATAAAATCCTCAATAAAAGGTATGACTAGGCATGATATCGATATGAGTAATAAGGCAGGGTATAAGCCCTGCCTTATTACTCATATCGAGGCGCCTCATGGTGACCCAGCGTGTGTCCGGCCTCAGCGTGTGCTAGCCTCGCTTCTTGTGTAGCCTCGCCTAGTGCAGATCTGTGCTAGAGCAGTATACCCACCTTATTTATCATCTCGAGGCGCCTCATGGTGTCTCAGCGTGTGTTAACCTCGCCCCTTGTGTTGCCTCGCCAAGTGTAGATCTGTGCTAGAGCGGTATACCCACCTTATTCCTCATCTCGAGGCGCCTCGTGGTGTCCCAGCGTGTGTTAGCCTCGCCTGTTCCGTTGCCTCGCCTAGTGCAGATCTGTGCTAGAGCGATATACCCACCTTGTTCCTCATCTCGAGGCGCCTCTCGGCCTCGTGGTGTCCCAGCGTGTGTCCCGCCTCGGCGTGCGCCAGCCTCGCCGCCAGCTCCGCGAGCTTCTCCTTGTGTTGCCTCGCCTCGTCCGCCGCCGCTTCCGCTCGTGCGATGGCTTCTCTCGCCTCTGCTTGGGCCGCGCATAACGCGTTTGCGCTTGCGCGGTACTTTTTGAGCAGCTGTTGAAGAGATTTAATGTGGTTATAACACTATTCTAAATAGGACATTAGGTTATTGTGGGGATAGGGAGGACGAAGAAGGTGAACATTTAAATTAAAACAGCTCCTAAGAAAAGCGTGGTCTAAAGTATGGCCGTGCACGAGGACCTTAATAAGATAGTAGGAAGTGTAAAGAAGAAATTTCTGTGTAGGTACTCCTGTGGGTGAAAGGCGTAACTTTAAAAACAAAGTTTATAAGAAGGTACTCCAGGCAATAGTTTGATTGTAAGAGTTTCATTTGCATGCTTTCTACAGAGATCATATGTTAAACAATACTCGTATATTACTAAAACAGAGGTTTTATTCAAGTGAAACTTTTTGAAGCATAAAAATTCAGGAGTTTTTGGCGCCATTCCACTATGGCGGACGTGATTTTTATTTCAATGATTGTAATATTGTTTCGGAGTGGATCTTGTTACGTAAAATCAGTGTAGTTATGTGTAATAAGTGCCAATAATGATGAGCAATATGGAGGATCATTGAAATAAGCGTCAAGTGGTGTGAAAAACGATGAGATTTTTATCGTGGTAATCCACCTCATCGAAGTAACAATACAGCGTCTGTCATCGGTTGTTTGACACCAAACTCTCCCAAGACGTATTGAAATGTTTTACACTTGCATTGCACTGAAGACAGAAATACCGAAGACATGGCTGTATAAGCTTTGTTCCCTTTGCCTTCCCTACATGGGAGAATTTTACCAAAATAAAAAAATCTATAAAATCAGCTGACCTCAGCCGCCTCCTCCTCGGCGTCGTCCAGCTGCGTGCGGGCGGCGGCGGCGTCCCTGGTGGCCGTGACCGCTCGCTCGGCCGCGTCGTTCTTCGCTCGCGTCGCTTCCTCCAGCGCTGCGCTCGCTTCCGCCGCTTCTGCTTCCGCTGTTTGCTTCGCTTTGGTCGCTGCGCGCACTGCTAGCTCTAGGTCTTCCACCTGTGATGAGATTTTGTATTAAGTGCAATTTAAATAATGTATATTTTATTAACATATAAGTGAAAATATTTTATTTATCTACACTCACGTAATAATGTTCGAATTATGAACTCAGACTCGAACTCATAATGACATACTTTTTAACACAGATGATAAAAACTGAAATTTAAAAATGGAAACTGTAACATAATGACCATTATGCAACAGGTTGGACTCATTATACAACCCATTTTTTTTAAAAACGCACAAAACTATGGTAAATGTTTTCCAGACAGCCAACCATAAATAAAATTATTTTTTTGTTTTATTTCTTTGAATAATGGGTGTAGATAAAGTAGTGTATGTAACTGCACATAACTCGGTATTAAAACACTCGCGTGATATTATTTAAGAAACTCGCCAATATTATGTGATAGTTACATAAACTACTATTGCTCTACTATATCGTTGGGTTTTTTATGGGCTACACAATGAAAAATTTTTTTCAACTTATCAAAAAAAGGCATACATTTTAAATATTGATATCTGTTAAACAGAAACTATTACATTTCAATTTTATAACGATATCGATTACAACAAACAATCCTTGTCTTTGTCTGAAATTAACAAAATATCCAAAAACGTTAAGAAAACCCTTGAGCAAAGATACATTGAGGGTAATATCGATAAATTTATAATTATTAAGGCCCGATTTTTCAATCCTCAGATAAAATTATCCGCCATTTAAAACTATCACTGTCACTTTCTAAAGTCATAAAAAGAAAAGGGACAGAGCTAACATTTAACTGACAGATAGTTTTATCTGAGGATTGAAAAATCGGGCCTAAGTGAAGTAATTCTCTTCTAATATTCGTAAAATAGTGTGAAATCAATTGAACTAGTTACCTGATTCTTCAATTGCCTAATTTGGGCCTTGGCGCCACCCTCCTTCTCTTTCTGCTCCAACATGGTCTGTGCGTCGCGCAGCAGAGCTCTGTATCTCTTTAGGTCTCTGTTTTGAACAAGAAATCAGTTAAATATTTTTTTATGCAAACACAAGGCAAAAGGGGCAGACGACTCACTTGATGGTAAGTGATTATGGTACTCATAGCCATAGAATATTCAATGTTTCTATCATGAAATTTAAAAAAAAAAAATTTAAGGAAAGCGGTTCTAAAACAAAGTAGCTTTATGAATAATTCAGTTTCAATTTTTAACTATCAAAGACGCATAAGAGTCGTGTGGTAGCGGCTCATTTAAAGAATACTATCAACCCGTCTCTTCCCTTGGGTGTCGTAAAAGGCGACTAATGGACTTAGAACTGCACAACCATGCAATAGTTGTCACGCTGAGCATATGCGCAGTCACTGCTTGGTGAAGCGCGGACTATGGCAATGGACTGCTTATGCGGTGCTTTGCCTAGTCTCTGACTAACTTATGGGATAATAATCGCGATTGTATGTATGTATGTATATGTTGCAGTCAAAACCCTTTCACCAGTCCAAAGTACTTTTGACTAACAGATTGGTCAAAAGTGGTTTTGACTGAAAATTAATGGTTAGCATCGCAGTTACGCACGCGTTATGCATAAATGACTATATTCATAATTTTGCGTTAGGTTAAGGCTATTTTGTTTTGTGTAATAACATTAAAAACTTTTGACCAATCTGTTCAGTCAAAAGTACTTTTGACTGGTTAAAGAGTTTTCACTGCAATATATATAAGAAGATCGATATTGGTTATCGTGTACCTCTTAAGCCGCTGTACAAGCTGCGCCTGCTCATGGTTCTCGGCGCGCGCCGTCTCCTCCAGCGCCGCGAGTCTTCGCTCTAACTCGTGCCGCTCTCGCAGTAGCAGGCTACGCTCAGAGTGCTCGCTCTCTAGTTGACTTTCCAGCACTGTAACAAAAATGGTTGAGTAAGCACAGCGCATATTAAATTGTATGTCGACTTCGAGGGTTAAAGTCGTCGAGTTTAGTCGAGGCAGCTGTTGCCGAGTTGGGACGGACGGGGCACTCGTTCGAGAGGCCGCGGGAAACGCGGGTTCGATCCCACCGACTGTACCATTAAGTTTGAATAAAACTTATGTACAGTTCATTGTACCCGCTGCATGGCAGCAGGCCTAAAATATCTGGAATGTGGGTGTTTAACACCTCTGCCTTCCCCTTCGGGGAAATAGGCGTTATATGTTATGTGTGTTGTGTCATAGTCGACTTTAGAAAAGGCACTCCTTGTTCAAGAGGAACCCAAATCAATTCATGTCTGTGCCACTGATTTAATTTATTATGAATATGCCTTGCCTCTACTATGTCCGGGCATGGAGAAAGCCTAGCTCGCAAAATATTAACATCACTACCTCGGCGATATAGGCATGAAGGCTTATGTTGTCATCTGGCAGTTAATAAACTACTATAATAGTTATTTGACTAATAATACGCCCAATCGGTTTGTGTGCTGGCTGACTGCTGGCTGGCTGGATGAGATCGGTCGGTGATCATCGGTGGAGTGCTTTAAGGTAGGCTAGTCTTCAACAACAAAAATGGCTTGCATTAGGGAGGCACTTTGTCCAGCAGCCGCCAAAGTTAGATGGTGAACTCCTCGATCGCTGCATCGTGTGAAGACGTCACGCGTGGCCGCTGGCACAGACTTACTCTTAAGCTTCTTGGCGGCGTTGGCGCGCGTCTCCTCGAGCTCGTCGTCCCTCGCGGCGGCCTCGAGGCGCGCCTCCTTCCGCTGCTGCTCCAGCAGCATCTCCAGCCGCAGCTTCGAGCTCTCCAGCAGCTAGCGACAAGGACAAAACAAATTAAAAACTAACTATTCTCCTGTCAACTAATTCAATGAAAGTGAGTAGTGATGTAGTTTTTACTGAAGCCCGTATTACAAAATCAATCTCTATTAGAAAGGGATGGCACTATATGGGATGAATAGCACTATTCCTTTCCAATGTACTCAAACAGAGATATGCTTGAGTTTAGTTCTGAAATACCGGCCCAAGTGACAAATAAGTACATACATAAAATCTCGCACTGTGTTCCTAAGACCACATTTAGCCATACAAAATTTGGATTTGGTCAGATGAAAAATCGTGAAAGAGTAGTAACAAGTGGCTACCTCATCGCCTACAAAATCACAGACCCAGTACCCAATGCGCCCTTAGTCGCCTTTTACGACAGGCTAGGCAAGAAATGCAGTTGGTACATTCTTTTGTATCCCGGACCAACACAGGACAAATAAGTACATGTAATATTTATAGATAGAAAAATTAAGAACCATTCTTTATTTCTTCTATCTTTCCGGTGACCAGGAAAGATATTATATCTCATATTATCTCATATCAGAGAGGAGGATTATGAAGGGAGGGGAAAGGAGTGTATGGATCAGCAAGACAAGATGTTCAAACTGAAATAATTTGGGTACAAATAATAGTTATAAATATTTTCGACTGTTTTCTGCAATTTGGACACCTCGTCTCTGTAGCTATATTCAGGGTGGTGGTGTGTAGTGTGTGTACCTGTATCTGTCCAGCCAGGTCGTCGAGCTCTTCCTCCTGGTCCCGCACTCGCCTCTCGAGGTCGGTCCTGGCCCTCCTCAACGCCGCTACTTCGTCCCCTCCTCCGCCGCGCTCCTCTAACTCGCGTGTCGCGGCCGCTAGCCGCTCTTCTTTCAGCTCGAGCTCGAGGCGAGCTTCCTGTTGGGGAAACAGAGATTTATATCAGTAATAAGTCCTCCTTTTAACCGCCTCTCTGGTCTAGTGGTTGACACCACCGGGTGTTGATCAGGAGGTTCAGGTATCAATTCCCCACGGGGATATGGGTTTTTGTGCTCGGTTTATATGGTGGTAGGCTTTTAAGTCCACTGTACTTGTACTGTACCACTGTCTTACCTAAATATACCGCCATAATAATAATGTTAAGCATTGTTGTGTTTCGGCAATTAAAGGTAATAGGCCAGTTCCTCAGTTGTTGAGGAATACAGGTGAAGCTCTAAGGTAAGAATACAGGTAAGGTGAAGGCCAAAAGCTTGCATGTCATATGCAAATATTATAAATTAGCTTAGAGTAAGCAGCTTTTGTTAAAAATACAGGTTAATAAGAACGAACCATTCATATTGGATTTTTAGTTCATTCAAGTATGCAAATCGTGCAATTTAGTCCTTACACGTTTGGTTAGCCATGTCATAAAATGATATATTGACATTAAGGGGTTTTTCTGGCTCTACAATTTAGGATATAATATGTCCCGTTCCCGGTACAGCCGTTACTCTATTGCGTGTGCGTCACTACACACGCGTGACACACTCGCGTCACACACGTCACACACTCGCGTCACACACGTCACACACTCGCGTACTCACAGAGAGGGTCTGCTCCAGCGCGTACTTGTCGGCGTGGGCCTGGTCCCGCTCCCGGGACAGGCGCTCCTTGGCCGTTCGCTCTCGCTTCAACTCCTCTTGCGCCCCGTGAAGCTCGGCGTCGAATTTGCGCTGTCGTTTCTCTAGCAAGTTGTTGCGACATGTCTGTAAGGGACAAATGCAAATGTAATTAATACTACAACTTTATACATACACGCCTCTAACTCCAGAGTTGATAAAAATTATTTGCTAAGATCCTGTCACACAATTTTCGTTTATTTTACTTCCATTGATCCACTGACGACATTTTTGGTCGAGTGGTCTGTACGCCGGTCTCAAGGGGTCGCCATCTTGAGAGGTTCTGGGTTCGATTCCCGGTGGGGACAAATGTTTGTGTGATGAATACATACATTTGTTCTCCAGTCTTAGATGTTTATAATTCTGAGTATTAAATTTGTATTTATCTATAACATTAATTTATCCGTCATCAAGTACCCGTAACACAAGCAGAATTTGTTGCTTAAAATGGGGCTACTTGATAGGTGTTGATAGTTGATGTCTTCAAGCACGGCCGTCAGTAATAATATCTTGGAGAGACAACTGGACATATAGGTCTTCCCCAAGGATCTACCCTGCGCTGCCCTGCGATGCCCGCACCGCAACCTTCACTTTTATTGCTCTTTTACACATACCACGTTTCGCCAATTATCGCCCCGCCTCGCCCTCTGTTTTGCTCTTTTAAACACCAGAAAAACTATTTAATTATTAATTATTGAACGCATCGACATTGGCCTTTTATTCGCATATGCCTTTTAATCTAAATTTATAACTTCATTGTTATTTCCAAGCATTTAAGGTACAAATTCCCATGAAAGCATTATACCTGTTCATCCAGAAGTGACCTCAGGTCGGCCATGTCGTTGGTGAGTTTCTGCAGCTTCCGCTTCCACTGCGCGGCCACCGCTCGCTGCTCTTCCACCTCCTCGTATGCATCTTGGACCTGATGTAGGAAAAATAATGGTAAGTTTTATAGACATAAACAAGTGTAGGTCAAATGTTAGAGTGTGAAATATGTGTATAAATAATATTTGTGACGAAAAATATGAAATAATAATATTCTTTTAATGTAAGTTATTAACATTCAAACGATTAATATCCTGAAGTAAGAGGAAATAAAAAGTTTGAAATGATGTATAAGAAAAATGTAAAACTAAATTTAGAGTCAGTACTGTATCTGATAATATATTGTTGGACTGTCAATCAACTGCTGATATGTACTAGCAATTCATATCATTCAGCTTAGTAAACAAACAATCTTGACACTGATACACTGTTCTCTATTTAGCCCTAATCCCTATGAGATCGGAACAACATATCTTCCTCTTTAATTCTCTTTTGTAATTTCTGACTGTAGAGTGGATACTGAGCTTATGACTAATCACATTGTTTTTTATCATTTCATACTTCACACATTTGATCCATCTTTTCCATAGGCAGTGGTATTGGAAATAAAAAGACATGCTATGATTAATTATTACTTAATAGGGTATCATCATTATCAGCCCACTCCTGTCCACTGCTGGACATAGGCTTCCCCTAATGCACGCCACCGCTCGCGATTTTCAGGCGTTCTCATCCAGCTCACTCCAGCCAACCTATGAATATCGTCATTCCATCTTGTTACAGGGCGACCCAAACTACGTTTCGAGTTGCGGTCTCCACCATAAAATAGGATATTTTATTTTATTAGGATATAGGATACGACCTAAGATAAAACAGTCATAAGTATGAATACTCGATACAAATTCATTTCCTATCACTTTTTTTTGTCGTTTTAGCTTAAACTTGCTAATTTCCTTGCTTTTTCCTCTCAGAACAAACCCTCCTGGTAAGTATCGAATTGTTAATATAGTTTATAGTAACGAAAGCCGCCCATTCCCCCTAGAGAAGATACATTAGTGACAAGTTTTGCTCTAAAGATTTGAATTTGAATGATTACTCTGTCTAAACCAAGCACAGAGCTTCAATTATTCTTATTATTCTGTGACCGCTAGGAGTCAATCCTTCAGTATTGGAATAAAGCCAAGCAGTGTAATGAAACTGCTATAAATTTAATAAATTTATTCGCATTGATTGTCCCAAGTGTCAAGGGGCAATAACCTTAGACGGGTCTATTTCTGATCAAATGCAGTTTTATTTGTTATCATTTAACAAAACCTATTGATGAATTTATTTCTGGGTTACAACCTGTAATCATTAATATTGTGGACTACGTTCACTATGTAGGTTTTTATTATTTATAATTTAGTAAAAAAGAGCTTATGTCTTAAATTAAAACTTATTTATGAAGTTGGCGAAAACTGCTACCATACTCAAATAGCCACTTATTTAATTGACAATTTTATAATTAACTTTGAAAACCGGTATTATTTTTAAAAATCTAGACAGAAATAGGTATGTGTAAAAAATAATGTTAAAAATTAACATAAAATTCATTGAATGAATACGCTGCCAATAAATAAAAATGGAAACCGGGGCAGAAAGACACTGATTAGCAAAAATTACCGAATTTCCTAGTTATTATCAGGGAAGTAATTATTTGGGCAGCCATTTAATTATTTTGTCAGCAAAAGAAATTATGACCCTTAAAAACAATATTTGTGTTAATAATCGCTTTGTCTAAATTGAGTAGACATTATAAATTTTATTTTTAAGTCGTCGTCGTGGGTCGTTAAAAATAATAACATATAATTATACAATTTGGCAGCAGAGAAAACATTTGAGTTGCTGCCCAATTAATTATTTTGCTGACTAATTAGAAATCATTTATTTTGCTGACCAATTTAAAAATATTTGCTGCACATAAGTTGCTGATCAATTGTATTTTTTGCTGACCAATATTCGAATATTGTTCTGACTGTTTAAATAATACCCTCATTATTAATACTAAATAGGTATTTAATAGTATTTATATGAAAACCTACCTGATTTTCTGTTTCGTTTTCAACGTCCATTTCAGTAACTATTGTTTAGAATGTCTATGTTCATAGCACCGGTGTAAAATATACAACTTTTAAATGAGAAATACAGCCACAACTATAGAAGCTACAAAAATGGACTCATCTTTAGTTATTTCCCGATAGTTTTAATTTTGTAAAACATGTATTATCCGAAACATCCGTCGAATAGAAAGATAAACTCGAGTAAAATTCATGATTTTTTTATCTATAGAGATAATGTTTCGATCTTGGCTATCAGCATCAGTTCTCAAGGATGATCTTTGATATGCGTGATATAAATAAGTGGTATAGATAACGTGCGTACTTCGTACAGTGATCTAGTTACAAACGCACACGTTTAAGTTTTCGTTAACTTATCTAAGAATTTCATAAATGGTATATATTTTTATAGAACACTAAACTAATCTACAAATGAATTCCTTTTTACTATTTAATATTCAGCAATCACTATGGAAGAACTATTGAACCTTTTTGTTCCTGCAAATGTACTTCCAAGGAACTGAATGAACTTAGGGCACGGTCACCGTGGTAGTTTCTTTATATTTTATAGAAAGTACACAGAAGGACTATAAATTTTATTCTCCTTTCCTACTTCTAGTGTAATTTATCATTGTAAAAACGTAGCTTTTTTAGTTGCGGTAAGAAAGCGCAATTTCTATGGGAAACGCGATTTCTGACTCTTTCCGTTAGGTGCGCTTTTCACGTTTTCCATAGGAATTTAGCTTCTTAACGCAACTAAAAAAGTTAAGATTTCACCATGATAACTTACACTAGGCGTATGTATCCAGAATTCAACGGCGATTTTAAACTTAACAGAGAGAAATTGAGTCCCAGTCTAGCCAAACCTAGTACGGTTAGGTTCAATAAAATTCAAATTTAATAATGATCATCAACTCTAGACAAATGAAATCCAACTAAATCTATAATTTATCTAAGAAATATTAAAAAATATTTATTAAAATTCAAAACATTTAACATCAATTATCCAAAACTGACACATGACATTTGATGTAGACGAAAGCAATAATCGCCTCGCAATTAGCTCCGTTCATTCTAACCAATAACTGTTTGGATGTTTTGCAGAATTCGTGCCAAGTTCTGTGCAAAACCCGCTGCCGCTGTTGTGTTTATGTTTGAACGAGCTATAACTTTTACATGTAAACATTTAACATAATGGAAAGATTCATATGTAGGTTATTTGCTATCGCTGCACAATATAATACAGATATGACAGCCTTTAAAATTTTTGGTCGTAAAATGTACCTCATTTACCTTAAAAAGGCATGTACGCTAACAGTTTAGGTATCAATTACTAAAAATCCACAACAAATCAAAAGTTACATGCATACATTTAAGATTATAGTTATGGATCTTAAATAAAGACACTATAGACAAAATTATAATCTATTTTTATGTATGCATTATTATAGTGAAAGACTTCTTAGATAAAAGTGAATTATGCATTTTTGACCATTGGAATTCGAGTGACAAATTGCGCGTTACAAATTGTCAATCATCAAGATATATTTGCTACAACTAGCTTGCCATAAAACTTTCTGTTTTTTTCTAGCTTCATTTTTGTTGTTCACAGCTTACATACGTCCCAATGCTGGGCAAAGACGTTCCTCTTGGAGAAACACATGAGGAGTATGGGCCGTAACACCACCACGCTGGCCCAATGCGGGTTGGTGGGTAGAAACGGTCCAACGGTTTAACGTGCCTTCCGAAGCACGGAGGAGTTCGAGATCACAAAGTTTTGGTCACCCATCCAAGTCCTGATCATGTAGAAGGTAGCTTTGTTTTCAATCGAAAGCAAAAGCATACCTACCGCTTCGCCACCGACCTCCACCGCTTCATGTTTTTTTTTCTTATTTCATCATCTCATCAAATTACCTATATAAAATATATAACGGTAGTTTATTATTAAGCTCAAAACTATTGTTGCCTAGACGTAACGTTTGTTATACGAAACAATACGTAACTGAACTCTAGTTAAAATTAACGACACTATTTGGCCTTCATCCAGTAGCGGCCGCAGAAATATCAGTCTAATTAATATTTATTAATATTTAATAGGATCTTCATTGGTTCCATAGTCATCTAACTAGGTATTATTTACTCAATACAGAAAAATACAACGACGTAATTATATAAATCACCAGATAGCAAGCTAAGTAAGTACACAGTAGAAATTTCTTCTCGCCAAGCTGAAGCACTTTGACATAAGAGTTAAATTATTTTTGAGTAGACCATAAATGTTAGCCAATAACAGTTCAAGCGCGACTCGGCAAACGGAGTGTGGGACGCCCTGTGACAAGATGGGATGACGATATTCGTAGGTTGGCTGGAGTGGGCTGGATGAGTACGGCCGAAGATCGAGAGCGGTGGCGTGCATTAGGGGAGACCTATGTCCAGCAGTGGACGAGCAGAGGTTGTTGATGATGAGTCAAATCAAGAGTATACAATTATTCGTATGTCTATTTATTGAAAGACATCCATCAAAATTATGTTTTTTTTCCGGTTGTAAAGGCAAAAATTTCAGATCTCCACTTGTTATGAGCCTGGCAAACAACTTAAGCTTCTCTACATACATAGACATACATACATTCAAGCCACTTTCCCAGTGGGGTAGGCAGTGATTACATCCTGACACACATCTTTCCCAGTGGGGTAGGCAGAGATACCATCCTGACACACATTTTTCCCAGTGGGTTAGGCAGAGATTACACCCTGACACACATTTTTCCCAGTGGGTTAGGCAGAGATTACACCCTGACACACATTTTTCCCAGTGGGGTAGGCAGAGATTACATCCTAGCGCACATGTTTCCCAGTAGGGTTGGCAGAGATTACATCCTGGCACACATCTTTCCCAGTGGGGTAGGCAGAGATAGCATCCTGGCACACATCTTTCCCAGTGGGGTAGGCAGTGATTACATACTGGCAAGCATCTTTCGCTCCCTCTTCCTCTTCTCTCATAACTAACTTCATTCATACCCTTCGGCTTGTGGTGGATTTGACCTGGCCCTTTTCAGAAACGTTGTCGATTTGGTCAAGGTAGGTCATCTATCTCCAACTTTCCAATTGTACTGTGCCTGCATCGTGAGTTTCCTTTCCAAACCAACTAAGCATCCCTTTCTTTATTTTCATTACTGCCTACGTTCTCTTTCACACCACACCTCTCTCTCTCTTATCTCACATTTCTAATCCTATCTTTAAAAGAGACTCCACAAATGCTTCTCAATGCTCTCATTTCAATACCTTCTCTAAACACCTTCGATAACATCTATCGCATGAATAAAATGCGTACCTTCTTCTCGAGCTGTTTCTTAACGGAGACCAGCTGCTCGAGGTCGTCCTCGTGCTGGCGGCGCAGCTGCGCGCGCAGCAGCTGCAACTCGCGGTGCGCGCTCTCGTATCTAGAGGGTTTTATTGCGTTGTAGTAAGGTTTTATTTAGGTTGCAACTGTATAATTATTTTTTTTAAAGAGAAGAAATGATTTTTTATTGAGGACCTGAGCGACTGAGTCCAGGAGCAGATGATGTTGTTTTGGAATAGATTTAAAGCGACAGTGGTCTTTAGTTTACAGGCTCCGATCTTTGTAGATCTTTTCTAATTCTAGGTCAATTTACAACTCCTTGCAACTTGCAACAACTCAGATGCAGCAGAAATATGTTAACACAAAAAACTTAGCGCACCTCCATCTTCAACCACTGTTGTAGAGAGGAGAAAGTATGAATTCATATACTAGTGGATGTATACGTGTAAAAAGAGCTATTAACTAGAAACATTCTTGGCTAGTTAAAATAGAGTAAAAATAAAGGCTAAAACTATACTTGATAAGTATAAATATTGCAATTCACAAAGGCAATTGAATCATTCGACTTTAGACTCTATCTTAAGCAGTTGAGAGCGTAGCTCGCCATCATTAAATGCAACAAATATTACTGACCCTAAATTCCTCTAACCAAATGAAAGTGACACCATCAGTTCTAGCTCACCAGAGCTTGGTATCCCTACCTCCGTTTGTACTTCTCCCCGCTGGCGCTGCCATCGGCTTCAGAACCTTCGGAGTCAGATGGCTCTGCTCCTCCACTCTCAGCCGATCGCCAGTGCAGCAATTCCAGTTCAAGACGTTCGGAAGCCTGTTTTAAAACCGTTTTAGAAATGTTAAAAGGTCAAACTTCGCTTACCAATTAATAACGTTAAAATTAACAAACGAACTGCTGCATCGTTAATCTTTATTTCAAATTATTATCATAATTGAAAAAAAAATCTAAAAGGTTAGGTTATGTTATCAGTAAAGTCTGAGTTACAAGTTCATAGAAATAGTGTCTTATGGAAAAGTATTTGTGAGTTGCTGTTATAAACGCTTATTAGGATAATCAAAATATTTACTAATATTAACTACGAAACTTTAATTAAATTTTTTATGAAATTCAGCGCTGTATACATTGAACTTACTTGCTGCAACCGCTGATTATTAACTATGAGGTCCCTGTTGTCCCTCTCAACGCGCAACCGCTCAGCCGCTTCAGCGTCCGCGCGCTCCGTCGCAAGCGCAGCCCCGGCGCGCTCTTCCGCTAACTCGCCGCCCACTTCGGACAACTGTGAATAACATTAAGAATTAAATACATTACATACATATTTATTATCACACGGAACGCCTATATCTAAACTCCACTCGACCGTCTTACTTAGTACCAGGCGAGATGGTGTCATTTGCCGGGTTCACAATATCCGAAGGGGGCTGGCCCACACTTTGACAGGACAATTTCGTAGGTCCCACGTAAAAGGGGCTTACGTGGGACGTACCCTACTGCCGTTACAGGGCACAAAAAAACAAGCAAACATTTATAAATAACCTTGAATCTATGATTACAGTGACAGTTTCAAAATATTATGATAGTTATATTAGAAGCTTTTATTATTTGTATGTAACTGTCTCAAAATACCAACGGATATTCGCAAATAAACAATTTCAAGGTTTACGTATCATTCTTCACATTCTTAGTTAATTTGAAAATGTTTCTCTTATGTAATATGAGTGACAAACAAACACGGGCAGCCCACTGATTATACGCAGTTAACAAATAGAATAGACGCTTGCGACACCCAAGCGTAAGTGGCACGCTCCGGACGATAAAAAAAAGATTTGAAAAAGAAATCAAAACAATATAATTCAATCAACTAGATCGTTCGCGTAATAAACGTGAGACTCGCTGTAATTAGCACTCGTTTCAATTTCCCTAAACGCCACCTGCTCAGTGAAGCGCTGTAATAATAAACAATGAAGCTTCTCTTATTACTTTAAATAATCAGTCGCAACGTAATTTAAATGATCAGTATCGGTTTGCCTGACAATAATTGCGTATAATTGAAGCGGTATTTACCTTCGCTACAAGCCATGAATGAAGCATTTAACGAGCGGGCAATATTTCAGTCATAACAGGTTAAAATTGGAACGCATTGACGTACGGAGTAGGTGGCCCGTCCGGCACACAACTCTTTGACGGATTTGCAATAACAAACCTAGTGTTTGCCAAACGCGTTCAGAATTCCCTTTCGGTTAACATCAGAACACAGAAAGTTTCAAAAACAAACTTCCTCAATTTTGAGTGACAAGCAATGTTATGTTGATGGACCGCCAAGAATCTAACGCCATTCGTTGAAACCGCATCAAGTTGTCCACAATGAAAAAACTTTTGGCAAACGACACGAGTACACGCGCAACAACGTGATGAATATCGCAAGCGCCGCCGTTAGTGCGTGAAACTATCTCAAACACCCGACGATAATTTATAAGCACGTATTAGTGGTATCTGCGAGAACATCGTGTAACGCTTTCAAGAGTTAGTCTGTCTGGAAATAAAAACGATTGTGCAATGATTCACGAACCTCGTCCATTTCAGATACAGTTGTGCGGTCTTCGGAAATCCCTCTAGAGGACCTACATACACTACTCGCTCTGCTTCCACTTCTACTGAACATAGTGAACCCTTTTATCATTATATTAGTAGCTGACTTAGATCTGCCGACCTTTCTCTTTTTTCCGTCGTAATACATTTCTAGGTCTGGTTCATCTTTGTGACCTAGACTTCTCCATTCGTCCATGACATGGTCTGTCTTTTTTAGAAAGTTATCAATCTTTTCACTTAAGTAATTTGAAGATGTACCATGTTCCAAATGAGCTGCTACTGGTTTGAACTTCTGTCTAAGAGGCTGTTTGCCGCAGCCGAGGATAAAAGATAAATTAGCATCAAAAACCACTGGAGCCTGTTCTTTAGATCTTAGTTCATTTAAGTCAACACTGACTGACGTATCACAAGTCTGCGGGTACATTCTGCGAGGCGTAGGAGTTCTGTTATAGAGCGTAGAGTTCAAGCTCGAAGATCTTGATACAGGATAGGGAACAAATGTGCCATTGCTACTGCAAGTAGAATATTGGCTAGCAGAGCTTCTGATACTACTATAGGAAGAAGGACTAGGAGACCGCGATAATAATAAGTTGCTACTAGGAACATGACGCCTAGCTAGTTCCGCTATAGACCCAGTTTCGACTGAGGTAGAAAAGCTTCTTCTATAAGACGGACTCGGTGAACGAAGTAACAGAGATCTTCCATTATCAAGCGGCGTATGGGGAATAGTTTGGATTTCCTTCAAAGTTTTCGTGACATGCGCCTTCCTTCCATTCAATAGACTCGTAGGAGTTTTCGGTGGGATTGTTTCATCAAAATTTAAAGGTAGAGTCTTTGTTTTCCTTATAGGCAGTATAGGTCGACATGGCGGTGGTTTTGGTGGTTTTTTGGGAGTCGCATCCAAAATGGGCGGAGATAGAGGTCCATTGGAATTTGGCGACAGTATTCCATTTGTTCTTAATTCACCATTAGATGTTCCGTTTGTAGAATGGTGTACTCCGTTGGAGGTCCTGTTAGTCCCGACATGGTCTGGGATTTGGAGTTTGAGTGCTGAAGTGGTAGCTCCAGATTGGACGTCGTTAGCGTGCGGCATGTTTAATACGTAAGTAGATGTCATTTCCTGTATAGGCGGAAATGTCTCCGACGACGAAAGTCCAGTGCCATTTCACCGCGCTGCAGTATTATTGTCGCGGGCGAAGCGGGATGCGTCGGGGCATGTTGGAAATAGAACCGGCGCGTGAGGGTTCCGCGGAGTTACTGGCTATCTCGGTCGCCGGGCCGGCTGCCGCTCGACTATTTTGGTTTACTTAGATGTCGAAGTGCACACGCGAGTGACACGCATTGGACCTTCAGAATATGACCGTCCGAGTTGCATCAAAACAATAAAGGACAATCTTTTTAAAACATTTTCCTGCTGATTCACATTAACATTCACTACGTAAAACACTTATATAGACAGTTATTTATGGCTGAGATATCTCAGAAAATATATGAGTGCGCATATCCAATAAATTAACGTACGTGACAAAATTATAGTTTAATGTATAAAGGAATTATTCTACATACATACAGATTCCACTGCAATTAAAATGATTCTAAAGAGGGTGGGAGTATGCATTGGAGATAACGTTTTTTCGTTGAAGCTTTGTTAAAATGAAATGTAGTAAGTTGCCGGTACAGTTATTTGTAAATTGCTATAAAATTTATAAAAACCATTCTGAAGAACTTTTATAATTTAAAAAAGAATTCTGACAGATCTAATAGTGAAATTAAATTTGAGTCTCTAAAGGAACCTACCGACTCCACTAAAAATCCAGTTACATATCACGCCGTTTACGCTGTTATGACGCAATAATAGTTTATTTCAGTTCTAGTAAGACGGAGAACGCTGTATTTATACAAGTAACATTTAAAACCTGAATGTTTGGCGTAAGATGTGTCCCTCAGAACACAAAGTTTTCGCAAAAGGAGTGACACTTGTCCAAAGCTGGATAAATTCAATGGCAATATTGTCGATGAATATTGCAATTATAGTCAGAATTGGCCTTGGCCTAACACCAAACGATATTACCCTTTCATGGATTTTCGTGTATAAAAATGGTGGCAATAGTACCTGAGACCCACGGCTTATGCTGCTGTTCCACCAGTGCAATGTGAGGTAGCTGAGCGGTGTGCGAATAAAAAATCCACCAATTAGATTGCTTCGATTCAAGTGAGTTTCAAAATGGCGTATTCTATTGGTCTAATTTTCCTCGCACACTTTAGCTGCCTCATATATCTTAAGTGGAAAAGTAGCCTTAACGTGACTTTCGAACCATTATAATGCTAATGTTGTTTGTGCGGATCACTATACAACCGTGCATTCAAAAAGCTAAATATTTTAATTTCTCGAATTCTTAACATCAATTTCTTCAGAAAATTGGCTGGTGTTATTCCATTAATAATTCACCAGTCCAATACATTTCAAGGTAACCCGAGACTAAACTAAACCTAGATATGTATGACGTATGACCTGTATTTCAGCGTCTGTGTTCACAGATTGTATATTAGTATAGCTTACACAAAATCTCGACATAAAATATCGATATCGTATTATTTTTTAGGAAACGGATGTTTTTATCATAAATTTTCTAATTTGATGTAACGGAAATGTCTTCGTTGATTTATTGGTTTTAAAAAAATATATGCTTGGATCTGAGGGACACTTTCATAAATGGATTCAATTTGAACCCTCCGATGATTTATTATAAACAATAACTAGTAAAAAATAACAGATCTATATTGAAAATAATGAAACCTTCGCAATGGTTGGGCTCAAAATAGGTGATCAAATCGGTGTAATATTATAAAATCTATTATATATTATCATCTCGTGTCTATTCTGTATATTATTATATATAAATATATTTATTTATTTTATGATAGATAACTTCATATGTTAATTTAATGTGGAAAGTCCTAGTGTCATTCAGTGGACTTATATTCATGATTGTTAAAACGTCTCCTGCTTGCAAACAAGGTTATGTATACATATATTTTGGTTGCCAAAATATATGTTTACATATCTCTTAAACAGCAAAATTATTGCATTTCATATGAACATACAATTTAAACTTTCTTACGAATAATATTTTACGAGTCCATATATCCCCTGTAGCACAGGGGTTCCTAGTACGGTGCCCAGTCTCTCACAATATGGTCGTTACGGATATTTGTTTGTACTTCTTGTTAGATAATAGGCATTGTAATTGTAATTACTAAATTGTGAAAGAGGAAATTTTTAAGTAAATTTTTATTTATCCTCGGCCTTATTATTATTATTATTAAACGTTATATCGTCGATTGAAAATATGTTGGTATATTATCAATATTGCAGAATACTAGCCCACGTAAAGACGACCAGTATCCATTTGGACGTGCAATCATCACAGTTAAACGCAGACCAGTAGTACTAAACTTGCAGTTTATTATCATTTCAAAATAGAGATGCCCACAACGACTCGTTTTAGCTGTTTGCATGCAAAGACTACATGTGAACTTCGTCAACTCTTCGATTCACCATAAGGAGTCACACAACGCACTGCCAGCGTCTGTTTTCACGAGCTCGTATAACCCGAATCTATGCAAGTCGCGAGTGGATAGGCTTATTCTGGGTAAGCTCGCTCCATCGTCGACATCATCTTTGCCTTCGGCTACATTGAAGTCAAGAGCAAACCCATCTTATAAAAAAAAGACTCAATAACGCTGCTCTCAACGTTCCGCTACTCGATAAATTTTCCGCCCCAACGGCCGTCAGTTCTACGAGCAATGTGCATTGACCACTGCCACTTAAGGCTCGCAATTTTGTTTGCTATGTTGAAGATTAGTTCTTCCGAGGATTTCCTCGTTCTTGAAGCAATCGCGCTGAGCATGGAATAATGGAATAGCATAGTCTTCTGTTATTTATTCATGAGAATTGTCTCACAGTAACTATAAGTTAACTGCATATTTGTCCATTGTGTCCCGACAAAACGAATCGAAAAATAAACTGCTGTGTCTGCCAACGCGCCACTCGATGCTACATTCGACCGATCGATATTGCAATAGTACACATTGAGCTAAATCGATTTTATTGATAGTGCACAATCTGTATCGACGATTTGATCTGATCACGTTCGGCTCTTTGTTCAAATAACATCATAAAACTACCAGTATTTAGAAATGCGGATGTAAGTCGACTTGGATTTCCAAGTTTTTTATTTATATATTTTATATTATTAATTAATTAAATTTAATTATATATTTTTAGTACACGAGACTCAATCTACTTCTCAGCATTTCTTCTATAGCAGGAAGATATATCTATTAGAAATTAGTCTCACCTTTTGTACTCGTCTTATTGTTTTATGTGATGTATATTGTCAATTTTTCTGTTGTGTTGATAAACAGTTAAATAAATAAATGAAATTCAAAATTATCAATTTTATTCGGTTAACAATTTTATCAAACAATATACCTATACATGATTGGCATAGTGTTGAATATCTACCTATTTTCTATCAACAAAATTAGACTATTTTGTTAAAACAATGCTCGCAAATAACAGAAAAAAAAAACAAATCGACAAAAAAGTGTCGTCAGTGCACTTGCCAAAGACAAGTGCCTGCGTACACACAACATTTTCTTTACATTTCTATTAATCGTATCAGTTTAGTCTATGATGCAACAGAAACATGACATTTTAAAATAATTTATTATTAGTCTCGCTTTATAACATTGACATTTCAATTAAAAACTTTCGATTGAAAAGTAATCGCGGCAAAACATTGAAAATCCACAGACAACAATATATGAGTTCACACGCTCTCCAATCGTATCGATATAATTGACATGCGATTAAAATTGTTACGAAACACCATTTTAAAACCATACATTTTTTTTAATAGTTATCTATGGTAAAAACGATGAAAGTATCGCATTCAACTTCGGTAGTCATTTCAGTGATGAATGGATAGAACTAGTTTTTTTATTATATTTAAGTCCTAGATATTCGTAATAGTTTGTTTTTTATTACGTTTCATGAAAATAACCTGAAATATAACCTATGCTACAGATATTTTATATTTTGATAGAAAGTAAATAGTCCCATGATTGCGTACCCCCGAAATTTGGAATGAAATAGTAAAAAACAATTAAACACTTCTAACACTAAATATACATTCGTGAAAAATGAATTTATGCCTGATGCGCGCACAAAAATACCTACATCACAAAAAAAAACTGTTGTAGTATATCTACCAAGTATCTACGCTCTGAATAATTTAATTTTGACAGTTGTTTGTCGTGAGATTAATCAATTCCCATACTTAAGATTAATGATTCTTGACTTTCATCTATAGGTACAGCATAGCATTTTTTTTAATTATGTAGTGCAATATTAGTACAATTATATATACGCTTTATTCCAGAAATTTAAACATTAACCGTCTTACCACAAAAAGCTTAAACATCTGTTAAGCAAGCAAGTGTGTTTTACGATTGTCTAGAGCTAGACGCGCCTTATATCGTCTTAACAAAAATTAAACAGGCTTTGAACGCGTATGTAAACTTTAGTGTTTAGTTAAACAAGTGATAGACAACTGTTCAATTTGTCTTTTGTGGTAAGACGGTAAGTTTCTATGCACACATTTTACCATAAAAAATATTAAAACACTCTACAATCCATTCTCCACAACAGAATAGTTCTTTTTTTAAACAAAATTATTATTTTACAGATAAACATTCAAGAATATCAAGAATAATACATACATACAATCACGCCTGCAATCCCCGTAGGGGTAGGCAGAGTCCAAGGAACACTGTGTTCCTTAAGACCACATTTAGCCATACAAAAATTGGGTTTGATCAGATGAAAAATCGTGAAAAAATAATAGTCAACTTTATTCCAGAAAATCGAATAAATAATAAATTAAGTTCCATAATCATTGCTGTTACAAACCGATAAGATTGTATTACAAAATAAACACCGAGTTTCGCCACTACTACAATTTTATTCATGGTCTCCGTAACACGCAGGTCTCGTAAAAATTCAAATAAAATTACGATATAGAAAATAAAAACGCAACACGAAAGGCCTTGGTAAAGATACGGCAAAAATAAAAAAATAAAGTTGAAGTTAAAAAGTTACGGTAAGAATTAAAAAAAATAAAGTTTAAAACGAGTTTATGTAAGGAGTTGCGTAATCAACGACAATTACTAGAGGTGTTAACCAATTTAAACTACTTCATTATTTTTAAAACACCAAATAAAAATTCAAGATACATTTTTCCGTTGAGTTCGTATAAACAGTCATCGAAATTAGGTCAGATATAAGGCATGTATGATTAATCAAGATTTTAAAAACACTAAACACATTATCGTTGTAATATTGTAATGCACACATTTTGATTGAGGTTTTGGGAGCAGCCTACAGAAATAGAATTTCACATAACCGTTGCAATGTATCATGAACAAAACAAAATAATGAAGCGATTCCAGTAAAAATGTTATTAATGGCAGCAATTTGTCTCTTTATTTATTGCAGTTTAAGTCTTTAATTTCTAAAAATACCTTATTTTTGTGTTGATGTTCAAATAAAAATACAGTCGAAATCTTAAAAGCTATGTGTGATCAAATAAAGTGATCAAATCCTCGATAGATATTCTCAATGGTCGAAAATTTTGTTTTGAAATAGTGGAATACATTTTTTTTTCTGTTTTTAAAGCTCTACGGTAAAATAAAAAGTTTATTTATTTATAAACTATAATGTAAGCAATATAATAAAAAACACACAGCTATTGTTTTTAATCAAACGAATGACAAAAGCTCATTAACTAGAAAGTTTTCACGTACGAGTGGCTGAGTCACAGATAACACAAAAAATGTGTGAAATACACTTGTCCGTCCGCATTACGACGAGAGGTTTATTACGTAACGATTGCAGCATTTACGATTATTTTTGGCACGTAGTGATGGCGGTTAGAACATGAGTATCGATAAAAATATTATTTTTTGTACACTTGCGAAAATCTTTACATAAAATCGTGAATAGTCATTAAATAAATAAACACTATATTATACTGTGCCCCTCGTTGACTTGTGATAAAATCAATGTTACTTTAAAAATTGTAAGGAAATAAAATGTCTTTTTTAAGTTTTTTAAGTAATGTAATTTAAGTAACTTCTTCTCACATAAATAATTATAGTAAGCAGGCTTTTATGTATTGTCTTAATAAGTAACCTCATTCATTAAGTTCTGCAAAACAAAACCAAGTGCAAAACTGAACAAATAATTAAATCTGAATAGATTCAATTATTTGTCCAATGCGATCCAATTCTTCCTTTATTCCTTTATTTCGAAATCTTTCTAAGTATTATTAACTTGTATATCTACTAACAAAATTAAACGTAGTCATTTTGTAACAAACGTGTATTTTGTAATAACGATTTGAAATTAAGGTATAAATTTTTCTTTTGTTTGGAATTATTAATCATTTAAAAATAATATAAAAGAAAGAAAGGTAATTTCAGTTTGATTTCTGGGTGAACAATTGATCGAGCAATTGAACTTCAATTGGTTAAGACTACAACACTAAATTACGTTTTCCCTAAAATGTCCCTCCAAACGTCAGATAGATCCATTGTTTAAAAATTAGATTATAGCTAAAGATATTTCAAATTATTTATCGCTAAATGACATTAAAAACTGTCTAATCAATTTGACTAATTAATAAATGGACTATATCATAAATGAAAATGTCAGGTACTTAAGAGACACGAGTAGCCTCGTTTTTATATTATTGAAAGTTTTCGAAATATGAATTAAAAATAATTTAAATGTGATTTATCTTCACCCTTCTGTTATGTTTTTTTTTAATTTAAAATGACATAAAATTATAAAATAAAAGGAACATCGATTAAAATTTATTAAAGATACATAAATATCGAATTCACCCCGATTATCGACATCCCTACACCGGCGGTCAAGGACCCACACTATTATTTGTGGAGTTCTAGACTCTAGGTCACGCACATGTAAAAATACAAACTTTCATTACTATAATTTCTATTAGTAACGAAGCACAACAATAGGAACCGACCTTTCGAAAATTATATGATTTAGAATCAAAATAAAATTTAGTATTTTCAATAAAATTTGGTATTATGTGTTTTTCTATAATAAAAATATTAATAAAATCAAATCATTAATTTGTAAAACATAGGTAGGTGGTAGTAATACAGATGTTACATCATTTGTTAAGAGTCTCATTCTTTTTGGCCATTTATTAAACAAAATTTTGTGAATTCTTAAATTAGACTTAAAGAAAAAATAACTCATTTCTAATGTTCTACTTACATGCATAATCCCGTCACATATCAAGCAAACATCTCTTAACAGAACCATAGCACTGGCTGGTGACCATGTAATTTTAAAAAAAATAACTATTTCAACTTAAAAAAAATAATTTCGAATTAAACGCTTTTTATTTTTTAATAGAACAGTCACAGAACGAAGACGTAGAGACACTGTGACGGCCGGTATCCTTCAGCTCAAGGATACCTAGAATCAGGTTCTAGTAGGCGGCCGTTCCTGACGAATGACTCGAGTTAATCATAATTGCTATTGCTATCGTTTCTATTGTTTTCATCGATGCAGTACCTATTATCGATTAGTGGTGATAGCATTATTGAAAGAGACTAACAAAACAATCTTTACGTATTTTTTTTAAAAATAATCGTACTTATTTTTAATAAAAATGCATGTCATTTTGTTGTCAAAAAAAGATCTGATTTCTGTGAGGTAATGAAAAATCTGATTTATATGGCCATCTAGTGCCATCAACGTAGGTATAATGTTTCACGGTTTTAAGTGCTTTCCCAAAATGATAACTTCTTAAAAGTTTCTTCGAAAAATTTTTTTGTAATTATTTATTTATTGGCAGTTAAAAACATGTAGATACTAACAATAAATTAAATTTATAAAATTTACCTAAACCTACATCTGTTTCAAAAATCCCTTTGGTATTCTTGAGAATGAGTATTTTAATAATTTTAACAATACATTACAGTCAGTGAATACAACTTTTGTTTACATAATATGAAATCAATTATCTACCGTGTTGGTGTCGACCACTAATTACACCACTAATAACTACACCCTAATAACTTTAAGGCTATGAAAGCTTCGGGCGCCAAAAGTCGAAATAGTTTTGACTCGTAAACATATCGTGATAAGATCCAATTCTAACACGAAACCTAATGACATAAGAGGGAACATAATGTAATGTGTAAGTAGCGGCTTATAACTTTGATGTGGAGGTGATAGCTGCCAATAGCTGTGCATGGGGTACTGACGTAGCACCAATGGGGAAGACGGAATGCGACTGGGAAGCCAATCGGCGCCGTCAATTACGGATGAGATGAAATGCTGAGCGCCGATTGGCTAACGGTCAGCACCAAAATCATATGCCACTACTTGTACCTGAGCTTATTAGTTTCTTTAATTGCTATGGGAATGAAAATTTTATCACGAAATAATAAGTAGGAATTAATGTTATTAATAAAATTGATAACGATTTTGAAATATTGGTTGCATAACGGAAAAAGTAGAAACTTTCAGATTCCTTAAGATCTTTGCAGACGATTACGTAGAATCTGGATTTTGCATTTAAAACTAGAACAGGCGTTTTATTTTGTTGGGACTTGCGGAGACAGTTTACATGTAGGTAAAACTTAAACGATATTTTATCTATTCATTATGTCAAAAAAAGATCGATGCTAAGTTTTGTCGAACTATCTCGATAAATTCGGTTATGTCAAAAAAAGATCGATGCTAAGTTTTGTCGAACTATCTCGATAAATTCGGTTATGTCAAAAAAGATCGATGCTAAGTTTTGTCGAACTATCTCGATGAATTCGGTAACTTTGTCGATTCTTATCTACAGATCGATAAATCAGGGTCTATGCTGCCGACATCAATAAATTGTCGAAAAATATCAGTTTTGTCGATTTTCACTGTCAAATTTAGCTTGTCGAGAGTTCTATGCTCGCACTGCTGTGCATAGACCAGCGCCTTCTCAAAAGTACTTGATATTTCATAGTAATGCTACTATTGCCCCATCTTAGATCTAATCACAGCTCACCATCCGTCGAAATAGGGATCAAACTCTTGCCTATATCTACTTAATAATAAAAAATCTAAATATAAACTTCTAAGATATACTCATTGGACATCTTTCATTGAAAAAAGCTCTTGTCGCGAAGTTAGTGTAGCAATTAAGGGTGGGTATTTTCATTGTGGTAATAAATAACCAGTTTTATTGGATAAAAACAGGCGCTACGGCCGCTGATGAACGGATGGGATAACAATGATAAATTTAGTCTGTGGCTAACCGTGGGAACCATTGAAAAGGCATCAATATTTTTTTTGTACAATTTCCATGGAACATACCTTTGTTTTTTCTGAAATTGTATGTAATTAATGTACGACTTTGTACTTGTGTCTGATTTATAGGCAGTTTAAGCCCGTATTACGGAATTAAACTCAAGCGTAGATCTCTGCTTGAGCACTGTTAGAGAGGGATGGCGCTATTGATCCCACATAGCGCCATCCCTTTTTAACTGCGCTCAAGCAGAGATCTACGCTTGAGTTTGGTTCTGTAATACGGGCCTATGTCATTTAGCCATATAAACATAATACTACAATTGTAGAGGCTGATGCGTCAGTAAACTTACATCTTATAGAACGTCTATTTACAGTGGATGGTCTTTACAAAGGCCTAAATAAAAGTTATTGTCACACATATACATATTATAACATATAGTTATTGTATACACATAACGCAACAACGATAAGATTGAATTGTATGCAATTTATTTAATGTAGTGTACAGGTCTTATTTACGTGCTTCATTAAAAGAATTTAGGTCATATTTCTGAACGCTGTAATTTTTATTACGAAATTAACGAATTCAAAACTATTTTTTGATTAAAAAAAATCTTTTAAAATCTTTTTCACACTGTAATCTCTAATTTGTTTTATTTTACGAAAAAAAAATGAAAAATCTGAGCCATCAAAATGTTACTAACCTTGGATTCATATTTCTCAGTTTCATTCTTGTAGTGCGTTCGCTCTCCTTCTACTTTATCTAATTTGGCACGTAGAGTTTCTAGCTCCTCCTGCAAATAAAAAAGTTCATTATAGCACAGCTGTTGAGTGGCCTAATAAGTAAATTAAAGTTATTTTTACGACCTCCGTGGTCGAGTGGTCTGTACACCGGTCTCAAGGCGTCGCCATCTCGAGAGGTTCTGGGTTCGATCCCCGGTGGGGGCAAATGTTTGGGTGATGAATTTTCAGGCATTTGTTCTCCAGTCTTGGATGTTTATATATATTTATCTATATTCATCATATTTATATGTATTTATCTATTAAATATATTTATCCGTCATCTAGTGTCCGTAACACAAGCAGCATTAGTTGCTTAAAATGGGGCTAGTTGATTGGTGTGAATGTTAGAAGATATTTATTTATTATTTATTTTAAAAATATCTTGACGATATTTCGTTACCAAGCATGACATACCTACTCTATAACATTGTAATTTAGTTATTGTGTAATGAAATGTTACTTATGACTCTGCGATTTATAATATTTTTATTTACAAATATAAAGGGAGAAAGAAAACTAGGTGATTTTTTTTAGAACAACGCCTCCTAGTTGTTTTGTGAATAGATAACGTCTGGTATAGTAATTTTTAATGAAAATATGAAGTAAGATTGGTTGTCCAGGAGAATAAGTAATAAATATAGGATGTCAAGTTGTATGTTGTTTATAAAATGGTAAGGTAAATACTAAATATTTTTCAGTCAAATAGGCTTACATAAACTTGATGAAATATGTATCAGTTTTATGAAAATCTTAGATAGATTTATTAGAATAAGTGTTATATTAGAATCTAAATTGCTACGTTGTATCAGTCAATAACTTATGCATCTTCATTCATGCCAGTGAGTATTTAGTTACACTTTTAATGCGTTTTGGGAAAATTTTAAACTCAAGTGGTATTAACTCTAAAATATCCGAATATGTTTTTAATATTTCTAACGCTCACTAGGCCAAACAAGTGGTTGACCACCATAAACTTAAAAATAGTGCATGCGTCATAGAACGACAGGGTTGATTATCCCTTGTTAAAGTATTCTGATAACCACTAATAACTGATACCTTTCTTAATTTTTTTTATTTGTGGTTTACGGCTTCGAACGGAGTTCATTTAGCCAACCACTATCCAATTTCACTATGCAATAGTTTAAATTATTTGTGGAAAATAATAAAATAACAGGTCGTTAACAATAATCAAAAGCCAATGATATGTCATAATTGTGCATTTCATTAATTGTTAAAAAGGAAATAAGTGCACCAGTTCAATATTTTATCACATAATCACTCTTAGGTTGAATCTTATCGCTTTTTTACTCACACATAAAATTTGGTACAAAAATAATGTACCAACTGTCTTTCTTGCCTAGCATGTCGTAAAAGGCGACTAAGGCCGTATTGGGTACTGGGTCTGTGATTGTGTAGGCGATAAGCTAGCCACTTGTTACTACTCTTTCACGATTTTTCATTTGACCAAACCCAATTTTTGTATGGCTAAATGTGGTCTCAAGGAACACAGTGTTCCCTGGACTCTGCCTACCCCTACGGGGATTGCAGGCACAAGTGGTTCCTTTAAACCATGCATTTCTTTAAATAATCCGAACTTTTGTGAGCATAGGCCACACTGAGCAACACAAAATCTGAGCAAAAAGATATGTGTTTAATAACCGTCGTAGAATCAAGCGTGAAACTGAGCTGTTTAAAGAAGGCTGCTCGTGCCCCTAACCACCGCTTACTGTATTAATCACCCGTTCATTACCACTAACTGCTGATATGATGAGCGTTTCTGTCTATAATCTGCGCATTTCTTCGTAACTCAACATAGTCTTTCGTTGCTTGCCGCATATCGAGATAGTGTTGTGACAGGTTTATGTGCATCATTGTTTATATTGTAATTATCAAAAGCTTTTTCCTTTTTTTATTTACATTTCAAACGACGATTTTAATTTCCCAAGCCCATTTGATTATTTCATGTGCTTCCCTTAAACTAGTATGTAAAAAACTGTATAAAAAACACCATAACTCCAAAATTTTTTAGGTTCTAAAGTAACAAGAGCGTTTCTACGACTTCTATAACTTTAGAGGTTTTTATAGAGAATACGAATTCTCTCTGGTAGTGTCCGGGAACGAAGTAGGAAGCTACGTGCCGCTGTCCTGAAGGTGCTTATACAGACAATGATCTCGGTTAGGATATATCGGATCGTGGGAAAGTAGGGAGCAAAACTAGTACAATGTAAAGAAAGGCTAGCAATTATTAGATTCATAGCAATATTTAGATTCAACCATAGACACCTTAGTACTCGTATCATACTGTATACTGTCGCATACAGCAGATTTCAATATTCCAATAATATGATAGCTGAAGACAAAATTAATGCTATTTGAAGACACGCTTGATTGAGTGTCCCTGACTTTCAAGAGGTTCAAGACCAGCTGGGAGCAGATGTTTGTATAATGAATTACATTTTTGTTTTCCATACGCATAGATAAATGTTTAATTAGAAAAATTAAGTTATTTATTCGTCATCTAGCATCGATAAAATAATCAGGTAGGCTGCGCACTTATTTTGATTAGATTTAATTATTTTGAAAAATTATATAGTAGTAAAACTAGTAACGAACATACCTATAATCTAAGTAAAGGTTGATTGAATCGAAATAGCGAGTTAGATAAGAGTTTTTTGCCCGCGCGCATTAAAGTAGTTCTTACAGGCGCACGCGCACATCACACATCACTACCAGGCATGCAGTTTTTGCGCATATCAGCATGGCTTCCGCATCGGCTGCCCGTGTTGGTATGAAATGTCCGTTTTAATTAAATGCCCACGGTTGCAATGACTTTTCTACAGCGCTCTTAGATTCCGTTCAGCTATGTATGACGATGCTGTGATGGAGGAATATTTTAATTGTTTTTGAACAAAAAATATTCATTCAGTGCATAGCGCGCATTATTATGCCAAACTAAGTTTTCTTTACTGATTGTTATCCTTGTAGATTGTTATCCTTGTAGATTGTTATCCTTGTAATAGTAATTTGACACACTGTGGTTGTAAAATTAATAAATACACTGAATTTTATGAAAGAAAATTTATTTATTACTACTGAAAGAAAATTTCTTTACATAGAGTATTTAATACTCTAAGGTCACAATTTAAAGAGAGTATTTGAGTACCCTGTAGCAAAAAAATTATTTAAGCGGTGTGTCGATTTATTACAGTTTTAAGATTGTGATCGCAAAAATAGCGATAATTTTACGAGTCGTGAAGTAGTTTATTACAAATACGCACAGCAATATAACACACGAAAAAAATAAAACACTCAATAAATAGAAGAAACAAAGTTTTTATACAGCGCAGTAAAATATACAATTATAAAAGGAACACTTGTGTTGTGACTGCCAGTCCGCAACAAGTATGAATAGTGAAATCTATGAAAAGTGATACATGAATGAAAATAATGAACAAAATAAAAAATATATGATTTTTCCTAACTCCTTCTAGCTTCTTTTAGATGTCTCCTTAAACATTTACCATCAACGAAATGTCTAGACTGATTACACGTGCACGGATTGTGTTAAGTATTACATACTAAATTGTTTTTGTGTGATTTTAATATTGGGTCCTTACCTATGAAATTGGTGTTTTTTTCTCTCTTCGTATTTTGTCTGTAACTATTAAGATTCAGAGTATTCCTAAAAAATAATTACCTCGTCTAAAATAGACTATATTTTTGAGCTCTTTTGATTTGTTTTGATAATTTGTTGTAAGTTTAATTGTGTTAAAATTGGACACGGAGAGACGACTCTTTTTAAGTGCCTCCCGAATACATCATTTTATTTGCATTCACTTAAAACCGATAAATAATTTTTATGAAGTGTGATATTACACATATTACTAAAGCTTGTCTAATGATAGATGCCAAATATTATTATCTTTGGATTTGTCGTTGTGAAGAAAAAAATTTAGTATGTAAAATGCAGAATTCCCCAAAATCTCCATACAAAACACCAAATTCATAGGTAAGGACCTAATATATGTCGCCTCTGTCGCTGTTACTCTCTGTTTTGCCCAACCACGAACACGAGCCTGGTCGGCTCTGCATTATAATAAGTTTTAGATAGATTGAAAGATTAACACTTTATTGCACAAAAACAAAGTGCAGTGCAGTTTTAATACAGAGAAAGCGCTCAACAATATTTGTAATAAATGTGCAAGTTTGTGAAGCGCGGACTATGGCAGTGGACTGCTCTTGCGGTCCTTTAGCCTAGTCTCTGATTAAATTAAATTTGCTTTCTGTCTCTTTTTATTTGTTTTGTTCTCGAAGCTCATTCTTGCGAGAGTCAGTGCGTAGAGCGGTTGACTCCCTTCGAACAATAATTGTAAAATATTTATATAGTGAATCAACTTTTATAAGAGAGACAAAGTTACAAAAAACCAAATTATCAGTTCCTAATTTATAACAAAGACTATATGTTTCTCTAAGGCACTATTGTAAGTAGCCCTACCCTTTTTATAATATATTTAGTGTTAAATGTGAAATTATTTTGTGTTCAGTGTAATTTACTTTTTTTATATAATTGTTTCAGTTGTGCCTTATTTCTTAAATATAACAATACCTAAGTGACGACCCAGCGTTTTTCATTATCCCTTCACCCCGTCACACCCTTAGGGGATAATAGTTGTGATTATAAGTATGTATGTGTATGTGCAAATTACAAGGAATCATGAAGTAAGTGTTGTGATATTCCGGTGTTTTCTTAGAACATCAACCTTAAATTGAACACATTGCATAGAAACCATTCTTTTTCTTCAGTTCAGTCTGAGTGAGTGACGAGAACTGCGAACCTTTGAAGATGAGATCAACATACCAAACAGTCGTCAGTCTACGCGCGGCCTTAAGTAAACCCGAGTTAATAAGCAGGGACAACAGTTAGGGTTACATTTTATCTCACATCGTTAAATTCTCATAAGATTGTCTAGAGACTGTAGAGACTTGTCACTGGAAATTAAAAAGGGCTTTTTAACTGTCATTTCAAAGAAGTCTACCCATTGGATATAAGATTATCTTTATACACAGAAGTTAACAGACCAAAATACCTAACAAAGAACACAAAAAATAATAAAATCTCACCCATATTCTTGTAGGGGCAACATGAGGTACTTCAACCGAGATTTCGCCTGATAAGTACAAGTTCACATAATCATCGTCTAAGGCGGTGTACATAATAATGTGTACTAAGATTTTATTCAAACTCATTGGTTCAACTACATATAATCACGACTATTATCCCCTAACGGTTCGTCAGAGAATAGGCAAAAAAACCGCAAGATTGGTAGTATTCAAACGGTGATTAAATCAGCAAACATTCTGGAGTGGCACCTTAACGATAAGGCCGCGAAGGTGGAAGCGAGCTTCACCTGTAATCCTCAACTACTGAAGGACTGGCTATCTTACGGCTGATTGTCCACTAGACCAGAGAGGCGGTTGGTTTCTTTGAGGAGCACGGTAGCGTAGTAAGTCAGTACGCTTTGGCTTTCAAAACAAAGCTACCTTCGCCATGGTCAGGCCGTGAATGGGTGACCAAAACTCTGCTATCTAGGGCTCCTCTGTGCTTCGGAAGGCACGTTAAGTCGTTGGTCCCGGTCGCTATTGCGACTATTTCAACCCACCAACCCGCGTTGTGTCAGCGTGGTGGTGTTACGGCCCATACTCCTCATGTGTTTCTCCATGAGGAAGGCCTGGGCCCAGCAGTGGGACGTATATAGGTTAAGGATAAAATTCTGTCTCTATAAATACACTTTCAGTTGATTTGTTCAATTAAAGTATTCCTATTTTGCTACAAAATTCATAAAAATATTATCTAAGAAAATAGAGAATACTGAGTAGATTATTTGATAACTAATAAAATTAAATATGCATACAATTGCTTATTATTATGTAAATGGTGTGACGTTAATACTATGTTTTCTCAAGGTTAATGTATAAATGTGTCAGAATTGACTTTGTGGTATCAAAAGTACAGGGTGACATTTAATGTAAGATATAACCGTGTATCTTACATATAAATATAACAGTAGAGATCATATGTCTGTACATAGAAAAAAAAGCCTTAATTCAAGCCAGGGGGATGTAAACTGAAGGAAAATACAAAAAGGTTTTTTTTTTTCGTTTCTTTGTCTGATTGTACGGGCTAATCTCCGAAATGGCTTTACCGATTTCAAGGAAATTTTGCATGGTAATTATATCCCTGGTCAACATATTAGATACTTTTTATTCCGGAAAATTAAAGGGTTCCCGTGGGATAGTTAAAAAACTAGAAACCAGCTAGTTTTCACTATTACAGTCCGGTTTCTCTCACAAGAAAACAAAAACATTTTTTTATTTCATTTCACATTTCAATGCATGGAGTGTTTGGAGCCAAATGATCGTTGGTAGACACTGTGGCGGTAATTCGATGACGTTGATTACAACATTTTTCACACCACTTGCAAATGCACCTCTACTTAAAGGTGATTATTATAAATGTATGGAGTTATTACTAAACGATAATTAAAGTAGTTTAATGCTAAAAACTATTCGATTTATTTATTTTTAATTAGTTTTGTTTAATTAACTAATAGATTGGTGGGTTGGTGGTGGGATCTCTCCTAGGTCTTCCCTCTAACTATTGAAATAAAAATCACTCATCTAATCAAATCATCCATGGAACTGATAGAGATGGACATGGCCATAGAAAAAACAAGATTATTTTTTCTATAGTTAAAAAGTGAAAAATAGTCCTGTATATGTAGGCTTAATATACATTTTTACGGTTAAATTGTATACCATAACAAAATCAAGCGAAAACAGCAAATGTGTAGCACTTGTTTAAATATTTTTACTACAAAATTTTTGCTACAACAATATTCTGTTATTTGTATGCCAATTAAATTTTCTTCAAAAATATGTTTTTTTTATGATCTAATAAATAAATTTAGGTACCTATTTGATCGAGTTGTGAAAATCGCATGTGCTTGCTGCTTCTACAGGCTTTGAGTATTAAATCAACAGGAGGCGAATGGAGGAGGAGAATCATCAAGGCGTTTCCCCTCTCACCAAAATTTTATGCTTAAATTTGAACAATTTTTTTTTTATTTTTTTATTTTATTTTATTTTATTCGGAACAACAAACAATTACATAATGTAAATTACAAAATGAGTTGACATATGACTTAGTACTAATTATGTAACCAACAACAACAACAACAACTTCTTCAACTCTCAACAAAAAATGATCTTCGAACGTCAACTTGATATGAACGGTGTGTACCGATAAAAATGTCTCTATGTAGGAATATATCTGCGTGTTTAAAGTTTGCATAAGTTGATTTTAACCGCCTCTCTGGTCTAGTGGTTCACACCACCGCGTGTTGATCGGGAGGTCCGGGTTCGACTCCCATGGTTGCAGAAGTTTTTCTGCTCGGTTTGGTTGGTGGTGGGGCTTCTAAGCCCGCCTGGCTAGCTACCACCGTCTTACCTAGATTTGTCGCCATAATAACAATGTTGTATTGTTGTATTCCGGCAATCAGAGGTAAGATAGTCAGATCCTCAGTAGTTGAGGATTACAGGGGAAGCTCGCTTTCACCTTTCATATGTTAAAAAAAAAAAAAATTTGGTTGTGTGCGTAGCTACTTCCCTCCCTGTTAGAATTGTCAGAATCATATAAACAATGAGGTGTGACGTCACCTACCGAAACAAATAGGTTTAAGATTACGGGGATCTCAGCGTACGTTTGCAAGTGCCAATCTGTGGCATAAGATACACAGTTATTTCACTGTCCTACCCTTCAAACCGGTGCACAACAATTCAAGTTTACGTAATATCTCGCATTATCCGACAGAGTAAATCAACCTGATATTGCGTATAAGTAAACACTCCGTGCCAGCTCACCGCAACGAACCTTAGACCGTCTGTTGCAGGAGCCATTACATAACAATGATAAAAACCTGACACGCGAGGCGGTATGCGGTAGAGGTGTACTGTTTCTACAAGTTAAGACGTAGTTCTTGACAGTGACCGGTCTGTCTTGGCCGAGTCAGTCAGATATATTACTACAGGGAAAAATATTAACCGCCAGCTTCTTCTAAATCGACCTGTTTTTGATTGAGTTTAATTTTTTTTTTTATTGACAAAAAATATATTAGGTCCTTAACTATGAAATTGGTGTTTTGTATGGAGATTCTGGGGATGTCTGCAGTTTACATACTAACATTGTATCAGTTTTCTTCACAACGACAAATCCAGAGATAATAATATTTGACATGTATCATTATACAAGCATTAGCAATATGTGTGTGAACACGCTTGATAAAAATTATTCATCGTTTTAATGTGAATGCAAAACAAAAGATGCATTCGGGAGGCAGTTAAAAATAATTGTCTTTGTGTCTAATTTTAACACAATTAAACTTACAAAAAATTATCAAATTAAATAATACGAGCTCAAATATATGGTCTATTTTTAGAAGAGGCAATTATTTTATAAGGATGTTCTGAAACTTAATAGTTACGGACAAATTGCTAAGACAGAATAAAAACACCAATTTCATAGGTAAGGACCCAATATATTGTAATACATGTACTTGAATTTCTGTTCTTGATTATTCTTATTATTCTCTCATAATATTTTTTAAACGGTCCTGTACACTTTTCGCGACAGATTTAAAAAATAATAATTACAATGGGGTGAAATGTCACGTTATTCCCCTTAGTTTAAAACCATTTTGGTTCATGTTTGCCAATCTTCATAAAGCGGGTACGAAACGCCCAATGACCGTTTAATCGATATTTAAATCTCGTTTCTTTCCTGCAAATGGGCCTACTACACTAAGGTTTAATGAAAACGTCACAAAAACAAAAACCAAGCGATAATTATAAAAACATAAGAAAGGCAACAAATCGAGGTTTGCGATGGCGATCAGTAGGTCGCTACGATTGTTTACCGCAGATGGGCATGTATACCAATAACACAGAACATCAGAATACTCTCTCCCTACTTATTGTAATCATTTATATCTACCATAACAATCAATCACTTGTCTCGCTCTATTTAACAAGCGACTGCTCTAATTTGCATCACAAACTGTATTGAATCGGGCGGGCCCTCTATGAAAGAAAAAAGGTTTTATCAGAAAATAGGTTGCATAATTTATTGTACCTGGCCAGTAATATTGTATCGGATTTGTTTTGTTTTTATGACGTAATAGTCTCATGTCTAAATTAAAACAAATATTATTGTCGTGCCACCTTTACAACGTTTCAAAAACATTGTTGTTAACAATACACAGCAACAAATGTTGTGTTCTATTGTGGTTTGGACTCGTAATAGAACACAACATATTATATTCATTTCTTTATTTATTTATAAGCAATAAGATTACAAAGAGAATACGTAAATATTATTATTACATTCACACTTATCTTTTATCTACTAATTATAGCTCTAAGTACATAACTATTTGAAACACCTGCTTTAGACTATACGAATACAAATCATAAACAAATTCAGTGACCGTGAGTTTTATTAACAAAATGCAGATGGAAGAAATTGAACTCACATACCAGTCACAAAAGTAGGATATTAAAATGGACACTCACCCATTGACATAAACCTCAATTTCCAATAAGCTTAGTACCGCCCCCGAGATTTATCACCCTAAGAGGACCACCACATAAAGTTGACTTTTACCCGCAATGAAGTTCCTATTCTGGTGAGGGAAAAGTTTTTATTGGTTTGAGAACTATGTGATCCGCTATACAAGTCTAGTGTTCGATGGCGGTTTATGAGAGTTAGTACGATGAGAATGACATGTTCTTGTTAATTTAAAAACAACATTATCATGCGGCCTCATTCAAATGTTATCCCGTACTTTTATTTACATATTCAGTCTTAACAAATACCTTTATATTCTAAACCCAAAGTTGTAAATAGATTTTTTAGTAAAGGGAATGGCAATAGGCAAGTTTGAGTAATATTAATATTCAGGTGCCACTGCCGGGGTGTGGTCAACTCATGCTTGTCTGATTGGTAGAAAAGCCTAATCAATGATATTGCTTCGGGACTGTATGGCACGGCATGAGTGGATATAGTTATTTATCGTTATGTAGATACTACTTGTATAGATTATACTTTAGACTATCTGTACATGTTTGTAATGGAAAATGTGATAAACTGCAGAATATTACTTAAAAATAAGTACCTATGTTTTTGTTTCTAAAATTCAATGACGTTGTAGTTTATGACATTTTTTAAATGATGCTCGTTTTTCTCAGAACAAGGCCTCCTGGTAGTTTTTGTGAACGGATGGCGTATTTTTGCTCTTTCACGAAATATTGTAAAACGTTTATGACATTCATAAGCATGCGCTAAGACGCATCTAAACTGAATATACGTCTTTCAAATTTAACACATTTGACACAATTTATATGTTAAAAAAGCTTGTCGCGAAATTTAAGTACTCGTATTTACTTTCTTAATTTTAAAATTTTAATACGCAGCAAGTACTTGCCTTCTCAAATTTAACAAACAAAAATATTAAGGGGTCTGACGAATATTGATTCTCTAGAGACCACAGTCATTTTTCATCAATAGGGCACAAAATTTGAGTAGATCTTAGCTTTAGCAGTATGACAGCATTGTTTTCCAGATTTAGTTTTTGTTGTTGGGATTACTTGTTTTTATTTTATTTTACATATTTAGTAGGAGAGATCCTAAAAGATCACAGGAACATATTGAGCCATGTTTCCTCGACAACCTCTTACATACCATCTTGTGTTTTTCCCTAGTGGTACAGTAACATGACACTATTTACTATGTACTTGTATGTCCATTAACCGTATTACGTGTCCATAGTACGGGCTTAACTATTCAGATCAGTGTCACGTGATTTTGACAAAAAGCTTAGTAATGAATATTGAACACGTTTGTTAAAACAAACTGTCATAAAACCTCAACCAATTGACTCTATAATGAATCATCTAAGGTTGAGAATAGGAAAACTATTCCTCCGTCAAAAAATAAATCTAGCAACAACAATATTTTAATTATTCGGTGTAAGTACATGGCCATCAGTTTTAAAGGTGCCTGAAGGGATAATGAATCGAATAAGTAGAATCAAATGAACAATACTTCCGCAAGCTTAATCATCTTGACATTTATTTTGACAACCGCGCAAGCAGTACAGAAACGCACGTAATGGTAATGTCGTAATTTACATCCAAAGGAGAAAAAGCTCGTATTCGATTACTTCATAATTCATAAGCTCGATGCAATCATGAGATAAGAACGCATTGGCCGGAAACGCTCGCGTGGATAATGCACCTCTTAATAATTGGCTTTACACTGTCGAAGTAGGGTTATCAATACAAAAGTACAATATATTCCAATATATTCCTCCTCTAATTTTATACATATACGAGTTATCACGACTATTATCCCCTAAGCCCTAAGGGTTAGTCAGAGACTAGGTAATATTCGTAGCACTGCAAAAGCTGCTATTGCCTTAGTCCACGCTTCACCAAGCAGTGACTGCACTCAGCGTGGCAGGTGGTGAGCCTGTCGCCGCTATAAGCTATTGGATGGTTGTGCAGTTCTAAGTCCATTATTCGAATTTAATGTTGATTATTTATTATATTCTAGTAAAAAGACCAGAGAGAGGTTTTAAAAGGGTAGAAGGGAAGAGGGTTTGAACATTGAAAGAAAAGCTATGATTGTGTGTGCAAAAGCGTTAACAAGCACAAACTTAACACTCAAACATATAAATGAGAAAGCAAACATAACAAGAAGCGTGGATTATTCATTGATGTATACATAACATAATATGAATGTCATAAACGATGTAACGTGGTGAACCCGGAGATAAATAAAAGTGCTCTGGTCGTCACTTAGGGTTATATTTATATGTAAAAACTAAGGCACCCTGGAACAAATTTTAAAAGGTAAATAACAAAAACACGGAACATAAAACTAACAGATAATTATAAAAGGTAGGGCTACTTATAATAGTGCCTTTGGTATGGTTATTTTGGTACTTTTTTTAAAAACTGAAAGACGGGTGCGTATTATGAAGTTTTTAAAATCCAGCCTGATTCCAGGCACTCCAGTGTACGGCGTAAACTGGCTGGTTCATTTTTGGTATTTCGACGTGCTTTTAGCTAACTACTTTCTGGATGGATTATTTGTCTCTGCCTGGCTATTGGCTATTAAATAAAGCTTATTAGTTGCGACAAGTTACGGTCATAATACAAAAAAGCCAGGCAGTTCAGTTTACGACGTAAATTGCCTGCAATTAAGAGCTCATAATATGACCCTGAGCCCGTTGTGATGCATTGGGCAGTGTGAGGCAAGCGATGTTCAACAAACTGTACTTTTAATTCAAACAGGCGTATGGTAAGGGGCCTTACCCAACTCGGGTATCGCTTCCATTGCTGTAAACTGGACCTCATAAAATGGCGGAATCGGATGTGGTGGAAGGAGCACATTCTGAGTTATTGCTCTGGCTGAACGCGCCAATAAAATACTATGCTACTAAACTATGTCAATAGGGACTGCATAATTGTCGGCTTTCGTATCCTTGCCTCTTAAATTTGTCAGGTTATCTAGTGTAAGATTTACTGGTTCTTCTGGTTCTAGTTATTTGCATGAGTACTACAATTTTGCGAGAACAAACTGCAGACATTTAAGGGCGAAGGCGGCGATGTATAGTCGCTCTTTTAATACATAAATAATGGAATATTAATTTGATTTTTTAACTTATTAATTTGAACCAGCTTTTATAAAACTCGCATACTTTTGTCTTTAAAACTAATAAGACCGGTATTCCAAATCCAAGCCCAGGTGTAGATCTGGTCTGAGTACCGTTAGAAAGTAATGGCGCTATTCATCCCCACATAACGCCATCCCTTTCTAGCTTTGCTCAAGCAGAGACCTGCGCTTGAGTTTGGTTCTGGAATATGGGACCTAAGAGTCTTGCGTGAAACATCAAACTGCAGAAATAGATAGAGATATGTAAAAGTAATAAATTGGCATTTAAATATTTCTCATGACATTAAATGTATTTCAAAAATGTAATTTCTATGGAACAATGCTTGAAGTCATCACAATCGAAAGGAATATCGAAATTTCTCTCTTAAAAATCCGTGACGGAAATAGACGTTATACAACTAACAAAAATACTTAATGGTGAAAAAATGATTTGAATCTCACGCACGTAACGCCCTTGCCCTTGCGTCTGTTATTAAAAAAATACACGCATGATAGATTCATTTCCAAGATAATAAGGATCAAAATCCTTTAAACTAAAGAGATTGAGTTTTACATTGGATAGTAATTACTTCATTAAAAAGTAAAAACAATATTCCTATGCGGGTGGGATAGCGACGATTGTTCGTTGGTCCCGCCCATATCGTCCAAGCAGATGCGCGTGAGACCGTGATGACATTGATCCTCCCATTGCATTAAAAGGGAGATTTTCTACGGTAAGATTATACATGATAGGACTATAAATCAAATACGGATGTATACACAACTATACAATCAAATAATCAGTTCTTTACTTAGTCACAATCATTAAAAAAACCCTTCGGGGATAGAGGCGTGATGATGTTATGTGATAAGTTAAATTGGAGATAGCATCCAATTTGCTAAAACACAAGGAGACATCTTTTGGAGCCTGTGTAGTCATATAAGGGAAAGCGTCGAGACTAAATAAAAAAATGGCCACATTAGAGTAAAAAGGTAGAAATAGTTTATGAGATATTACAATAAACTGAGTAGCATGTTATGACAACGACGTACAGTCGAGCTTAATAGTCTTTATTCCCTTCCAATAAGAGTTATTTACTGTCAAACGTGCATACATATTTTTGCGATCGACTGTACCGCTTTAGATATTAAATGCCATCAACAGACGGAAAGGCCCTCTATGCAAATATTCTAACCACACTTTCAGGCCACAATATTTGATTAATAGCGTTCCATTGTTGAATCAAACAATTAATATTTCTTTATTCATAGCTGATTAATATGCCGGTGCACATCACGCGAGTGGCGAACTTTTTCAACGAACAAATTTGAGAAAAGGCAAATTAAAAAGAATTATTGACAGGAAAATTTGTATTTGAAGAGCGGTTTCTCTTTGCAACTAATGTTTTTTAGGAAATTTAAAGGTCATCAATATACTTAAAGTGTTTCTCCGAGAATTTATAATTGACATCTCTCATATACAAGAGATCCTTAGCAATCTATTATTAAAATTAAAAACAAATAAATTTCTAATTTAACTACTCTGTGGTACTGATAATAAAGAACATAATATTTATGCATTCATTCATACTACAATTATTAAAAGAAATAAGGAATTGATAGATTATTAATAAGATTTATTCATATAGCAGTTATTCATATAGATATTACCCAGGCTTTATTACTTCCTAAGATTAATTAACAATATTAATAAAAGTTTTTGTTATCTACTTTCATATTTACATCACCTTCACATGAATACTTTTCCATTAAAACAGCTATAGGGAAGTGCGGGACATAATAAATTGGTGACATAAAAGAGGCTATAAATTACATTATGGTATAGCGAGGAAAACGCAAGTTTAAGACTTCCTAGGTTTAAGTGACAGGGGTTAACTGGCTGTAAAAAGTAACGTTACAGGTTAAGTTAGGCAACAGCTGATGTTAACATAGAGGCTTGGCTTAGAGATTTAATGACCCTGTTCACTTAGGACGAACTTCGGCGAATGTTCATGGACGATAGTGTGGAGGACTATTCGCCTACAATTGCCTTACTTCGTGTATCTTCGCCGCTTTGTATAGCGACAAAGCGGAAAATAATGTAGACGAATAGCCCTTCACACAATCGAGTATTCCACACAATTAGATTAAGAACTTGTGTCTCGATAGGTATTTAAAATAGATTAAAAAAAAATTGTTCAACCTTCTTCGAAGAGGTCCTTTGTAGAATAAAATCATTTATTGCATGTCGCAATGTAAAGTGATGGTACAGTCGCCATCAGATATATCGTAGCAGACAAGCTGACCAGATACAACTGGACAGTTAAATGTCAATAAGTTCCATACGTACAAGCTACCGTAAATATCTGAACATTTATTACTTCATCAATATCTGAACACTCACGTCAAAATTGTTATAACAACGGAGATGGAACGATCTGTTGTAATAGGAACTCTTTGATGATTTATCGATACTTCTTTACTTATAAAGAGACAAGATTTGATTGCTTGTTTGTTTACATTGAATGGGCACCGAAATTATTGAACGGATTTGAAAAATCGATTTACTGCTGGGAAGCTACATTATCTCTGGGTGATATAGGCTATAATTAAAAAAAAGTTCCTTATAAAAACTTTAGAGGTAAAGCAGGTTCTCACCCTGGCGCAGAGAACACGATGTATCTGATGGCGACTGTACCTACATGAGAAATTAAGCAACCATGAGACTTAATGTAACGCCCTGCAAGGGCATGACAACTATTAAGGGCTTATTGTTGTTGTCATTCGTTTTCACATACAAGAACATCGAATAGATGACAAAATAGTGACGATACAGTTAGGCGGTTTCAGAGTAGCGAGATAATTCGTATTTATATTAATATGACGGACTAGCTAGCATAAAACTAAAAACACAATATGTTGTGACTACTTAAAATACGCTTGCTATGCTATAAGAAATTTGGGTAATATAAATACCTAAATTGAATAAATTACATGACTTTAACATTAGATCCAACGAATTTTGACAAACAGGTAATTATGATAATTCTTATTATAACCATAACACCTATCGCGTTTTTGTTTTTGTGTTTGCTAGGCTGGCGTAATTTAGCTTTCATAACATCGATACTTATAAATGCTCATTAAAATAACGCACTTTAAGTCGAAATACCTGTATCGATAAATGCCCCAACCCATAGTCGGGACTAGTTATTGGCTAGTAAATTCGCGTTCAAAAAGCCGCAACTTTATACGGCACCGCTAATACTTACTCCCGGTAATGGTTTGTGCATAAAATATAGCGATAGGTGATTATTAACTATGTAACCGCGTAATCAAAGGGCCTTCCTGCTCTGAGATTATTTGAGCTCGATTAGATCTAGCTCTGTATAGCATTAAGGTGTGGACCTACTGTTATATTGGAGTCTTCCCAACTGCGTGCCGCAGATGGTCTTATCAGTTTTTGGCAAAAGCATGAATTTTGGTGGGTTCTCCAACCAGTAGTGAGTCACCACTGAAGCATTTCTTTTTTTCCCATCCCCCCTACAAGAGGGATCCTACTTCCAGAGAGAGACTGCCGGAGTCTCTCTAAATGCTCGGACCTCTGGTCAAGCGTGTCGTTGAGGTGTATGTGAGTATCCACTTAGACGAAATAAAAAATGTAACGTTGTATATATTATTATGTAAAATTGGTTGCGTGTAAAAAAGAATTTTAAAAAGTAGGCAATGAGATTAATGGCATTGTGATTTGACAACAGTATTAGATTACGGTACTCATTATTATTTTAATTATTTGATTTTCATAACAGCATCAAATTATAATAAATTATTAATGGTATTCACAAATATTTGCCATCGTTTAGTAAACATCAGCGTCGGGTTTAGACTGGATATAAGTCGAAACTTCTATCAACTACCACAGGTATGATTTACTTTGTGGTAACCTCAGAATTTTGAGTGAAAAAACCTATAACGATGTATGTAGTATCGTCGTCGTATGTACCTATGATCAACCTCCATGTCAAGTCTGTTTTCACAGTTCAGAACAGTTTATTATATGGTAGAAATGTTAGACTGAGTTCGGACGTTATTAACAAGTGAAGATGCACCTTTACGTTTATGTGCTTGCCCAGACTAGCCGGTATACTCAAGTATTCTGTCTAATGATAGTTTGTGGGTAACGGCAAAAACTGTGTTCCTTGAAGGCCTAGGACTTGATAGAACAAAAAATATTAAATACCTATACTTATCACAAAATCGGTTTTAGTTGGAAGTAAAAAGCTAATGACGCCAAGTTAGGTAAGAGAAACAAAGAGAAAGCTGTGCTCTATTAAATTTTAAAAATAATCAACCTTGAACATTGAAGTTTATGTCAATATGTGTATGATTTCCGTGCAAGCTAATTTAGTTCTTATGATAAGTTGGTATTAGTGGACTTTCGAATGTGATCGTACTTAGCTAAAAAGATAAAACTGGGATATAGCGTCTTAATAATGTTCTCACAAGTAGTAGTTAAAACCGAATAACCACAACCGCATAGAAAACATTCGTTAATTGATTTGAAACCGAGCAATATAACTACAAATGTAATTACACGTTTACTAATCAAGTTAATTATTCCACTTTCCATAGGGCAGGACGAGTGAAAGAAGGCTTTTTCTGAGCATAAAAATAACCATATCTTGTTTAAACAAACATTACGCTTTTGATCTTTGTCACAGGTAGGCAACGAACACAACCTGTAGGACAAATGACATGTGACAGGCACGTGTCACATGTCCCTATCGCATGTAAGGCGTCTAGTGACTATCACTAACTGCCAGTTGGGCAAGTTTGTGCTAACATGTCAAGTAAAAATTATTCGTAATAAGTTTTTAATTAGATATCATAAATGTTTAGTTTGTGGTTTCATTGTGCACACATGTAACAAATGGAATTCCCTCCTTCCTACAGCAAGAAACCCATGCGTTTCCTTCCTTTATGAGAGGCGTGAAAAGGCACCAAATGGTATAGCAAGGTGGAGATGGCTAAGCCTACTGTTCTGTGCCCCTGGCTTTTTCTGCAAATTCTCCTCAGGAGCTGCCGAGTTATTTGCTGTGATTCTTTCATAAAAACTATCACATAACACGTAATAAATAGTACCCCATATAACCACATACATAATAACAAAGGAAGTTATTAAGCAGGTCTATAAAAGGTAGATTTCTATAAGACATGGCGGGTGTTTAAAATATAATTAAGTCGTGTGATTTCTCTTGTTTTGTGCACTAGACGGTGATCTCATTCACAGTGATAGGAAGAGGCTGGTAAGATGTAAGGGTACACTTGACAATTATATTTAATAAGAGCCTAGAACCGTCTACTTTCCTGTTGCTCTATTTGGTGTAATAGTGAAGAATGTGTGAAATATGGTTATGAGCTCGGGCTTTCGGACGCAAAATGGAACGAGTTTTAACACCCATGCTTTAAATTTTCATCAGTAAGTATTACACATACAGATATGCAGCGTTTATATGCTAAAACAACAGCTACTTAGGTTAATATAAAAAATACATAGAAAAGATTTTTATGAAAATAAAAGTTGGGCCTTATAGGTGTCCTCAATCCTCTTGTGTTTCTCTAAGGGAGGGCCTAATAGTTCTACGAAGTCCTAAGAGTCCAAAAGAGCGCATCTTAGTACAGGTATTGTAGAAATTGTGTCCTCGACTTGGTTACCAAAAACATGATTGCGAAGAAACATGATCGCAGGTGGGCTGGTAGAGATTTCTTTAGGAATAAGCCACACCCTTTGTACTTTCTATTTTATTTTTGTGTTGTTTCTGTTTAATTGTTGTGTACAATAAACTATTAAATAAATAAATAAATGATTTGTAACAAATGTTTAAAAAATGATCTACTGCGATTAACTGGATATTCAACAGGATAAAACTATAAAAATGCTTTTTAAACAAAAAAAGTCGGCAATCAAAGCGCTATTTAACGCTGCATCACAGCATCTCATTTAAATCTCAGAGCGGACTTCGGTGATTAGAATGCCACAATAAGATTTCTTTGCTTGAGAATTATTTTAAAAGGCGTATAATGTAAGTATTACAAACCTGGGGTCAATGTCCTATTTCACACACGAGGGCAGGAAATGGCTTTATTTATGACAGAGGATAACCTGTGACCGCAATGCGTTGAGCCAAATCTTACGTTGCGACATCGCTTCTTTTGTAAACTTATTGCTCTATGATTGGCCGTTCAAGTTATTAAGGCATGTGTTTGTTATGAAATTTTTGTATGTTTTTAGCTCCTGTAGCTCAAGGTGTTGTGTCAGTCCGAAATCGTATGCCTATTACAATTAATTTCGGTCTAAGATATTTTGTTTCCGTTGCCATCTGTTCAAAGCTGTTGAGTACCGAGCGTGACAATTATACGACCTTTTTTGTCGAGGGTCCTGTTTTCGGATCGTTCCTACCGCTGAGAATATCCAGTCCACTAAAGGACCTCAATATATTAACTCCTGCCATGCCGTATTATGAAAGCTATTAAACGTTATTGCCAAATCTTGTACACTTTCCATTTAGAGTACCTATTTCAGCAGGTATTTTCGAAATCTGTGGGCTCTGCTTACTAGCTGCTGCTTACGATCTTATAATTTGGGGATCACATCGGATATAATTTCACCAACGGCTAACTATTGGGTCCTTACTTATGAAATTGGTGGTTTTTTCTCTCTTAGTATTTTGTCTGTAACTATTAAGATTCAGAGTATTCCTAAAAAATAATTACCACGTCTAAAAATAGACTATATTTTTGAGCTTGATTTGTTGTAAGTTTAATTGTGTTAAAATTGGACACGGAGACAACTCTTTTTAAGTGCCTCCCGAATACATAATTTTATTTGCATTCACTTAAAACCGATAAATAATTTTTATAAAGTGTGATATTACACATATTACTTAAGCTTGTCTAATGATAGATGCCAAATATTATTGTCTTTGGATTTGTCGTTGTAAAGAAAACTGAAAAAATTTTAGTATGGAAAATGCAGTATTCCCCAAAATCTCAAAACACCAATTTCATAGGTAAGGACCTAATATATCGCAACATCAGGATGTATTCCAGGCAAATGAGCGCTTTATATGAGTAAAAAGGCTGAGGAGCACGTTCTATGCAAATGGTCTATTGGAGATATTCAGTTCCGATAGAACTGACTCGTTAGTTCTCAGAGTGATATTTTTTAAAATCATTTTGGTAACAAGTAGTTACACTTATGACGCGTCAACACAATAAAGGTTTACAAACAAAATATACACTTCTACTTGTATACCTCTACATTTTTTTCTTCCTGTTCACTACCGAGAGGCTGTTCACTACAAGAGAAGATACAGGCAAGAAACTCTGCAAGAGGTCCATCCTCCCTTTACACAACACAGGGTCATTTGACAAAATATATTCAATACTCCCCTTACACAATATATGTAATGTATACTTATATTTTATACTTATAATGATCATAACGAAAATGTCTACATATGAGTCATTGATGTCAAGCAGGTAACGATATATCGACTAAAATACATAATCATGACTATAATCCCCTAAGGGTTAGTCAGAGACTGGACAAAAGCACCGCAAGAGCAGTCCATTGACAGCGTGACAGGTGGTGAGCCTGTCGCCACTATAAGCTATTGGATGGTTGTGCAGTTGTAAGTCCATTAGTCGCCTTTTACGACACCCAAGGGAAGAAATGGGTTGGTAGTATTCTTTTAATGAGCCGCTACCACACGAATTCCTAAGACATTAAATAAATGATCGACAAATAGACCGCGACAGTACATACCTGTGCTTGCTTCAGCCTGTGCTCAGTCCTGTGCACAGCGAGCAGCGGCGTGACGCGCACGAGCAGCCGCCACCAGGGCCAGTCGCGCACGGCGAGGAAGGCGCGTACGTTCCGCTGCACGCAGCGGGCGGCCGTGTGCTGTGTGCGCAGTCGCTGCGCGCGGCGGCGCGCGAGCAGTCCGCGCGCGCGCGCCTGCAGCCGCACGAGCACGCGCGCGAGCGCGGCGTCGCGGCGCGCGTCTAACCCGCCCACAACGCCGCCGCGGAACATAATCTGTGGCAATGGAAACAGTATTTATAGCAAATGCAAAAACAAAAAAGGTAGAATTAACAACTAGGGAACTAAGTATACGGTAATTTTATGTATGTTCCATAAGATAGGGTGACGCTGAAATGGCAAACATTCCGAGATGGCTGTCTTGTCTGTCTGTTAGGGGTATGTCTGGCTGATGATGATATGAAGTTTCACAAGTTAAGCCCAGTTCAGGCGGACAATTTTAAAGATTTTAAGTGTTAGTGTTGTGTGTTGTTATTGACTTGTGTTGATTACTAGTATGATCCTTTTTTAGAACGTCTGTTCTATTCCTCTTTGTGTAAAAGGATCATTCTAGTAATATAATAGCTGATAGACTGCTATCTAGCAGTCGACCACAGAATTATCTTTAGGCAACCAACCAACATCAGTGGGTTGTGGAGAAGCTTAAAGAATTAAATTACAAAATATTAGGACATTAGAAGTTCAAAACTCATCAGCGATACTCAATAAATAAACATCAGCGATACTCAATAAATAGGTCGCAGTGATGCGAAACAGCCCCGACTACCTCAAATTAGAAATCCGACGAAAAGATAGAAGCCGGAAAACAGAGGTTTTAGTAAATCTTATAATCGATGATAAAGAACCATGATACGAAGAAGGCTACTAAGATATAGTGACACGGGACTCCTATAATTAAGAAGTACAAGTATATAATTAAATATTGATAGGTGCTTAAGTCTCTTGAATAAAATACACGTGACTAATTTATACGAGATTAAACCACATAAGGACTGAAGAGGTTATAATTATCTCGAAAACATTACAGCAATAAAAACACTATTATCACAACTTGAACCATCAATGTTTAAGGCCAATTATCCCATACACAAATATGGCGAACTGTTACACTTATGAAAGTGAATTACAGTTTTATTTATGTAACTGATCAAATCGGTACGCGTTAACCGCTCATTGATATAACTGTTACTTAATGTGTAAAATAACTATGCATACTGTTTTACTGAGAATTTCAGTGTTATGAATGCGAAAAGAGGAGCTCGGTGGCGTAGTCGTCAGTGCGCTTTGGCTTCGGTCGAAAACAAAGCTACCTTCGCCATGGTCAGGCCGTGGATGGGTGACCAAGACTTTGTGATCTCGAGCTCCTCCGTCCTTCGGAAGGCACGTTAAGCCGTTGGTCCCGGTCGCATTTGTGACCGTTTCTACCCACCAACCCGCATTGGGCCAGCGTGGTGGTGTTACGGCCCTTACTCCTCATGTGTTTCTCCACGAGGAAGGCCTGTCCCAGCAGTGGGACGTATATAGGCTGTTGACGAATGCGAATTGTTTTGATTACACTGCGAAAGTAACGTATGAGAGAGAATACCTTTAGGGTTTATGAATAACAATAAACAAGTTTAGTACGTTCGTCACATAGTATTGTTGTAGTAAACGTAGTTATTATAAGAATGAGGTAAGTGAAGTAAAATTTTAAAAGAAACAACTAATTTCGTATCCAAGTATAGATGACAGCAATACTCAACAACGGTAGGTACGTCATCGCTCCCGTAAATAAATGTCATTATCATTAGCCTGCCCTTTCCCCAATATCATTTGTGGTTGGCGCAACAAGTCTTTCTCCTCCACTCTCCCCTATCACACGCCGTATCAACATTAACTCCCATTCTAGCCATGAAAAAACAAATTGAAAATCTAAAACTTAAAACGTCACATATTTTCGTAACTTCAAAATACGTGTGTATTTTGAAGTTACCAAAATATGTGACGTTTGATGTGTGACATAAATACGGAAGCGATGACGTACCTACCTTTGTTGAGTTTTTTTGTTATCTATACTTGCATACGAAATTCGTTGTTTCTTTTAAAATTATACATTGTCAAGAAACAACAACATAACATAACGCACAAATTCGAGAAGGGGTAGGTGTTATTACCCAGACAACAAAAAAAGGAAGTAAATACAAAATTTGTCAATTGATCCTGTGGGAACAATTCGTACCGGTGGTCGACTAAAGACTAGAGTCAATAAAATGTGCTTTAAAGAATTTTTTTTGTAAGTAGGAGGTACTTATATAAGTATAGAACAATAAATAGCGTTCACTTTAATATGGAAAACATAATGGTTAATTACAAGGTTTTTGCTACATAACTTTATCATGAGTTCAATTTCAAATTGCGAGGAAAACTTCTGACAACGAATGATACAGTGGGTCTCAAACAATATTTAGATTTTGCTCCTATCGTAATAAGATCCAATTCCGATGTTTACTATAATGACTGAACATGTTCAATGAGCTCTATCAAACGTCATTACCCGTTGGCCGTAATCTGACATCGCTACTGACATTATTAACTGGTCAATAGCAACATAATATTCACTTGGTGTAAGCTTAACAAATTTAAGCCGTATCATTAAAGCAGGAAGGTTTAAAAGACGCCATCATTTTATTACTTTGGTCTTTTGGTCAATTTCAGCATAATGTTCACTTTGTAACCTTACAAGGATGGCTAAACTCTTATATTTAAAGAAATAAGGTCATTTATTACATAACAGTTCAGACTATACTGACCCACTTATGAGGGAATAAACAATGATGTACTAAGGAACAGATTTATTGAAGATAGCAATAAAAATGGTTAGGAAGACGAGTCTAATAGTGAAATATCTGCATTGCGTTGTTAGTCAATTGAGTTACATTTTAATAAAAGTCAATTTTAAACGCTGATCAAGTGCTATCAATGCCATTAATTTGAAAATTAGGCCATGTTCTATTTGTCAAGGTTTTTGAGTAGTAGGGATTTAATAAAAAAGCTCGATAATAATTAATGAATAATGATATAAAATAACTTTTTTCAAAGGAATATTTTACCTATCGTTGTCAGCCTATATACGCCCCACTGCTGTGCACAGGCCTTCCTCATGAGGAAACTCATATTTTACCTATATCAGAGGATATAAGAACTATTAGGTATTTTATACAAAGTTAAGGGCACAGGTTCAGAACACTTTTAGTTTTTTATTGGAGCAGATAACCATAGACTTTTTATTACTCTAATTAGAAACGCTATTCGACTGTGACGTGTCCCCAATCTTTAGTCTGACCAGCGATATTTTTTGTTTACAATTCTACCTGTCATTGTAGGAATATTGTTCAATAAATTCGTCTCGGAAACCAGAATCCCTGCACTTGCCTGGCATGACAGAATCGATAGCCAGTGCCGTCAAAAAATAAAAAACGCGTGACTATGACTGCGCTTTATTGTTTTTATTTTTAAACTGACGTGCCGGCATCCGCACCCTATTTGGAATATAATCACGTCTCCGTCGAAGCGAAGTTTTTATAATTCTGTGATGTAATGGAATCCTCGAGTTAAAATATACAGCTTTTAATGGCACTTAAAATAAAATCGCCATCATGGAAAATATTTTGAATTTTTCAGCAAACAGCATTCTTTGACTCATTAAAAATTAATTTAATTGTGCCATGCAAAAAAAACAATAAAGGTATTTTAATAAAGGCGATTCCTACGCAATAACGAAGAACCGAATTGAATGGCATCGGGTAATTGGGTAATAAGAACCATACTCAGAATAAGTCTGAAACAAGCCATTGTACCGTAAATAAATTCAACGATCAAATACGTAACGGCACGAAGCGAAACGTAAGTCCAATAAAATTTCACAGTTAGCTTAAATCTGTTATATCGGAGCTACTGGGGGGTATAATATAGTTTCTCAGTTGAACATATAGTAAGATGTTATATGATTGTGATTCTGAGATGTCAGAGAGAACTAAAGTCGGCGGGTCTTTTAAAATAAGCGTGACTAACTTACGTACATGCTTGATAATTATAAAAATAAAAGAGATGAATAATCTTAAAAACTATCAATAGGTATTTAGATAATATATGTCGAGTTCACAAATAATTATCGAGATAACTAATTATCATAGTGTTGTTTATCCAACAGTTTGTTAGTTCTAACAAGTAGACTCATAACATCTACATGAGTTAATGTTATTATTAGACACATGTTTAATGTCTCTGAATGGTAACTGATATGGCAAGCAAATAATAAACAAAGGCGATAATTGGCATGTTACTGTCACTGATAATTTGTAATTATACCACAGGTCAATATTACGCAAATAACTTCTGACGTAGTCAGTAAGTGAAAATCATCAATAATAATATATGTATTGCATTTTAGTTCGGCAATGAGAATCAAACCCGGGGCCATCATTTTTCAGGCAAGCGCATATACTAGTGCACTCCAATAACTAAACCTGAACTGAAGAGATGTAGTCTCCGAGGTTTTATCTCTCCGTCCATCGAATTTGTCCATAGTATTTAAACTTTTCTAGATCATACTAGGTAAGTACTCAAAATTCGACCGTTTTCTATTAGTATTAGACGAATTTGTGCCATGAACAAAAAAATGAGGACACATTCTATTACTCTTTTTTCTTTATAACTGAGTTTGATTCAAAATTCATATAGGCTTAATTAACTCATGATTCTCTAACCAAGAATTTTGATGTCAAATAATGATTATATCGACAACAGAAAAAAAAACAACCTTGGTCAAGGGCGAGCGAAAGTGAAAACAAGCGAAAGAATAAAATATGACGTTTAAAACGACCAGTGAAAAGGTTGATGGTCAAAAGGAACCGATCTTGTATAATCGGGTTAAATTTATATGTAAAATAAGAGAAATGCTGATTTATTCATGCTCTATTATGGCAAGGGTCAAATACTTTTCTCTTTGCGTCCTTGCTCATTCTTCTGCCTATTATGTACCATTTGAGTGAAATAGTTATCATCAATAATCAAGAAACATTACGAGTCTAATGAGATTGCTGCGTGAGATTGTCTTTGACAGTACTGTCCGTTCATAAAGAGCATTTTGTTCAATAGGCGAATATTAAAACAAATTAAGATAAAAGTTTAATTTTCTTTGTAAAAGTATGCCAAACTAATTCTGAGGGAGTTTATGTTTACCATAGTTAAATTTGATCCGTATTTTAAAATATTGCCTCCCTCTGTGATATTACCATTAAATTATGCAAATTGATTGGTTAAATAGTGTATAAATTATGAGCGGCGGCTTTTGTGTTGGAATAACGTCTGTCGAAATATATTGGATGTCACGAATTCACTAAATAACTTTTATTACGATTACACCTTTTACCCAATAACTTTTATTAACTTTTATTACCATAACGTTGCTTGTTATCAATACTTGTGTTATTCTGTACGTAACAATGGTTAATTTGATATCCAAAAAATCTCCGTTACACGACCCAAAACATCCTTTTGTTTTAAAAACAAACGAAAGCAGAAAGAACAGAATAACATCAAAGAGACAAAACACGAAGAGATGAACAAAGTAATAAAGTACCACTTCAAAATGTCCCGTACTCGGCCCATTATACGTTCCACTGCTGGGCACAGGCCTTGCTCGTGGAAACAAGCACATGAGGAGTGAGAGCCGTAACACCACAAGGCTGGCCCAATGCGGGTTGGTAGGTAGGAACGGTTGCAATTGCAACCGGGACCAACGACTTAATGTGCCTTCCGAAGCACGAAGGAGTTAGAGATCACTAAGGTTTGGTCACCCATCCACAACCTGACCATGACGAAGGCAGCTTTTTTTCGACATCGAAAGCCTAAGCGTACTAATCACTACGCCACCGAGCATCCTAATTTGATATTATTATCTATACTTTAAAAGACATTTTGATTTAGAAGTTGTGAAATTTTATACTAAGCCGAAAACCTTTTGGTAAGAAGAATTTTAAACCCTATGATTGATCATAGGGTTTAATCAAGTGCAACTTCACGGAACAAATCACAAAAACTAAATATTGACCATTAACAATAGGAAAAACATCAAGAATTCATTAGAAATTGGAGCACCTATATTTCTTACTTTTATTACAAACGCTTGAGACATTGAGTTATATTGTATGGAAGCACAATTTCACGGCTGCTAGCGTTTTATAGCTTTAAATGGATCGCACTTCTGATTACGATCATTAAGTGCCTGATGGCCACCTGTGTCTATGCCATCTAATTGATCAGGGTTGACGAGCCAGTAAATGACTTCAATTCTGCAATCAATGGAATTTAACCTTCAATAACAGTGATTATGATAGAATTTCTATTGTTGCAGTTGTAATAAGCACCTGAGATAGAAATTCAAGAGTTTGCGTTTCTAGTCTAGCGTTATGGATTTCACACGAGATCGCTAAGTGTAACGTAAGCCACAATTCAAATAGCAATTACCTTACATTTAAAGGGAGTGCGAAGTTATGAAGAAAGTCCGATACTCAAATCCTAAGATTATTACTGTCGAGTGTGAGCGCATTTTACAAGAGTATCGTATCATAGATAATGTATAACAATTGCGGCTCGTTTGAGGAGAAAGTTGGCTTGTCAGAACTTCAGTAACATTCGCATCGCTGTTAGCGGGAGATTGCGACCATTACGCAGCCACCTGCGTCTTGACATCCAGGGCTGTCGCATTCGAACATACTCGGACATTTGCATTTGAAATGTACAGTCTCCGATAAACTTCAATAAAACGAGATAACATCGTATTATGGACAGTTTGACAGCTTATGATAAATGTAGACCAATGAAAAGAAAACACTGGATTTTTCAATAATCAATACCTAGTCAATGGTCAGAAAACGAGATGCAATATAAACATATATTGGTGGCAAACACCTCTAAAGATATTTATTTACTGTAGAGTAAACTCTAAATATCTTTAGAATTAATAAAAAATATATTTTAAAGTCGAAAATAACCTCCTGGTGCTGATGAACAACAAATTGCTAAGGCAAATTTTACAGAGTAATCGTTTTGAAATCTGCGACTTTTTGAGAAAATTACACGCGGCAATCAAAAAACTTTTCCAGGTAGAACTTATAACCATCACACGAGCACATAGGAAAATCAGACACGCCAATTGTTCCTCATAACAAAAAACATTCGTCAATAGTAAAGACAAAGTTATCGTGAATGCTTTAAGATGTGTGCCTATAAACTTTGAACGTTACATTGAAACTTGCGATAATAACAGATACACTTATCAGCATAAATTATTGCTATTGATTCATGATTATTAACGAAGTTGTGAATACATTAAACGAAGTAATTACTTCACCCGTGGGAAAATGAGAGTCATTGACTGTTATAAACGATGACCTGTGTTTAAAGCTATTTTATTTTATGATTAGTTACAAAATTGACTCCTTAGGGTCAGTTTTTTGATCAGTGGGTTAAATATGGACCAATGGCGAAAACGTATGATGTCGTGATATAACAGCTTGTCCAGTAGTCGATTTTTCAAATGTACCCAAAGTTAAATAATCATAGACAATTTAACCGCAACATGGTACTGGGATTAGTAATATGGCGGCTGGCGGCACAGCTGATGAATATTGCATATTCATCGCAAATTTAACAATTTGTCAAGCTGACGTCACACATATTGGTTATTCCATTGACGGATCAAAAAACTCACCCTTACTATTTTATTTGCATAAAAACAATCAGATCATTTGAATCTAATTACAGCAAACTTTATGTTTCTGAATTTAAATGTGGAGATAATTTGGTATCTTAACTCCTTGGCGGGCACCGCGCACTGGTGTTGTAACACACGGGTTTTGTGCCCCTTAACTGGATAGATGAATACACACCACATACACACCACAGTATAAAAGAATAGCTGTAAAATAGCACCCAATACATCAATGTCAAATATTTGATTTAAATGAGTTTCGGGAAAGAATAATCGCCTACTGTCATTATAAAACTTTCATGTCCAGACATATAATAGTTATTACATTCGTAGAAAGAATTACACAAGTCAAGCATTGTTGCAGATAGTAAGGTCGCTTTGTAAATAAATTACTTTCGCCGGCGGCCACTGGGAGAATACAATAAAATGCAAAGCATTGCGGTTGCTGTAATTACACCCATTGTGATGAATGCGAATGGGCTTGAATGAAAATTTAAACTGTATCAGAGGCTTGTAGATGTTAATCGACTTTGTAATGAAGTCGAACTTGGGAATGCAATTGAAATGAGTGATGAAGCACAAACAAACGCAGTCAATACTACCGAGTTTTGCCGAAAGGAAGAAGAGACTACTTCAGTAAACGTAAAAGACCAAATTAAATACAAGGCTTAAAAAATAGTAATATGTGTAATATCACACTTTATAAAAATTATTTATCGTTTTTAAGTGACTGCAAATAAAATTATGTATTCGGAAGGCACTGAAAAGGAGTTGTCTCCGTGTCCAATTTTAACACAATAAAACTTACAACGAATTATCAAAGCAAATCAAAAGAGTTCGAAAATATGGTCTTTTTTTAGAGGAGGTAATTATTTTTTAAGAATACTCTGAAACTTAATTGTTACGAACAAAATACTAAGAGAGAAGAAAAACACCAATTTCATAGGTAAGGACCCAATATAGGAGAAAATGTTATACCAATCGGGAAAAGAAGAAGAGACTACTTCAGTAAACGTAAAAGACCAAATTAAACACAAGGCTTAAAAAACGCGTTAATATCTTTTAGTGGACTCGTTCCGGTTTGTCTTGCTTAAAATGAAAATTACCATAAGCTTTTTAGTTAAAACAAACACCTTGCGGCAAGAACATAAACACAGTAAACAAAGATAATGATGATGTCTAGTTTCATTCAGTGTCAGTGGGGTAAACTAGTCGGCGTGTTTATCTCATCGCTGTTATCTCGAGCTGGTTTACCGATCGCAAATACTAATACCGTTGGTATAACAACAGTTGTTTCCGTTATGTCAGTTAGGAGGAGGCTTTCCCCGCGGTTCAAGGGAAAGCCGGGACGTGATGCGCATACGCCGCCCAGACGTGCACAGAAACCAGCTAATACCTAATTTATAGCCCAAAGCAATTTTATTAGAAATTGCAGACGTGACTGCAGATTTAATCAGATGACTGCGAAATGTAAATCTAATACCCACGTAATGGTAATATCGAAACTATTGCGTCAATTATACATAATCAAGTGTAAGTTTATAAATAACTGTATACCGTAGAAAATGCAAAAGGTTGTTTTGAAATCCTCTAGGTGAAATGTATCGTAAACTTAATTGGTTATAGGGTAATAAATACTTAAAAAGCAGACGAAATAGAAAGTGAGATAATGCGTCAAACTGCTTTCATACTTTAAATTTGCTATTAATACGCTTTGGCCGCCAACGTAAAATTGTAGCCAGTTGAAACGTTAGCGAATAGGTACTACATGCGTATGCGCAACAAAGTAAACATCATGTTGCGTGCATTAGAATGATCGCTACGCTTCGAATATGTAATACTAGCATTTGCCCGCGACTTCGTTCGCGTGGAATAGTGACTTTGAGATTGCGTGATGTTATATAGCCTATAGTCTTCCTTTATAAATGGGCTTTAACAATGAAAACATTTTTCAAATAGGACAAGTAGTTCCCGATTAGCGCGTTCAACCAAACAAACAAACTTCAACTTTATAATATTAGTATAGATTAGGTGTCACATAACAGCGCCAGGTATGAAATGTATCAGGTTTTTAAATTGCATCACAAATAGGTAAGAATCTGCATTCGAAACTTGTCAAGAATCTAACAAGTGGTCGAGAAATTGGCAGCCGGATGCAAGACTAGAAAACTTATAACTGACAAATCTGTCATTGCATAACATAATACAATAATCAATAAAACACTTGCCCGTTTTTTTACATTACAGCGTATTACAGTGCAGGTTGCTTCGGCGAGAATAATGATCGAACTTAAAGCATTCGGTGAAAGTAAAAGCGTAAATAAAACTGGCCTCATACTGACCCGAAGCACATCTGATTGGGCCCAAAAATTATGTCGCAAGAAAACATCGTAACGAATACATATCTAATTTAGTAGAACATTTTACCTTACTTAATCGGAAAATGCTTTTAAATATTATTATGCAACAAATTCCTTCGTAAATGTTTGAGCGTCTTCAAAAGAATGTGCTTATTATGTAATTTAAGCTTGCCCGTACAATCTAACGGATTGTCGTTTTATGCAAAACTTGTGTCTGAGACGACAATCGTTGACCGAAATATTAGATAATACTTGACGATCTAAACGTACAAGTATTTGACCTCCGCATTTTTTAAGCTTTCAACATTTCAAAACTAAAAATCTAGGGCATAAAATTATAAATCTGGAAATGTTTAAGATTACCTATCTCTTATGTAAACCTATTGGCTATACGAGTTAAAGGTATTAAGCGTAATATTGTTATCGTAAAAAATATTTTCTAATTGCAATCTACGTTACTACGAAAAGAGAGAAAATGCCACTGTCCACGATATAACGTATGTGAAAGGACCTCTTACTAATTTAAAATTCAGAATTACAGATGCTGATGCCGTTTTGTCATGGTTACTCATCAATACAAACTAATATGCAATTCATATTTTGTATGAATGCTTTCTGTTGGGCTGTAAGAACGCAACGCATGCGTATTTTACAAATTGTTAGCGCTGCCGAATGAATAGGAAAGAGGTCTACGGCCGGCTAGCGTCGTTAATATTGACATCAGGTGTGTGGACAGCTTTCGAGCAAATCCCGTTCAACTGGTCGGCTGGCCTGACTTATTTACTATTGGTATATCGGTAGTGATCTAAATTACGGCTTGTTCGCTTCAGGAGCGTTGGTGCACGGACACCACCTGTAATTTGTTGTTATCGATATGTTAACAGTGTCGCGTACCTGTTCGTCCACTTTCGGAGCGTCTGTGGCGCGGGTACCGCTAGCGACCTCGTTGCTTCGCGCGTTGCGGCGTGCAGGCCGCACGGGACACACAGACTTTGCATTTTCAGATAAATCTATCCCAAACTGTTTAGGACCGTCGAATAACTTGCAATCCACTTCGTCGATAGAAATATGCACTGGGCTCAAATCATGCACGTTATCAAACGTCGAATCATTATCGTTCGCAGCGTCATTGGAAACGTGACCGGAGTCGTCGCTGCAGTCTGAATGCGTATCTGATATCTTTTCATCGTTGTGTTTATGTAACTCGAGCTTTTTGTCTTGGGAACACGTCTTCGTGTCGTCCCTAGATTCCACATATTTTACTTGTCGGCCGACGAGTGTGCTCAAGTGGTTATGAAATGTTGTGTTGGCGACGCACAGCTCTTTATGCACAGCTGGAATAACTTTACAGCTCACAAAATTTGCAGCATCAGCTTTAGATTCTAACGCTGTTTTGAGCTCTAATTTTTTAACTATACTTTTCACAGGTGTTAACGAATCGATTTCGTCAGATTTATTTTCGATTCGTTTGCAATCCGTCGAGACAATCACAATGTCACGTTTGCTTATTTTTCTTTGCTGCATCTTAGCGCGCACAGCGTTAATTTCTTCAGAGTAATCTCGCACCGATGTCTTTGGCGATGAAATTATTTTTTTGTTGTCAAGTGAATCTTTCTTATTTTTTTCATTTTGACGCTTAATATCAGTCTTCAAGCAGAGTTGAGACTTTTGTCTCACTTGTTTATTGGTGTCTGATTTCTCTACAGTTTTCCTCGGAGCAATAAATTTCTTTTTCTGAGCACACTCTCTAGCCTGGTCTATATTATTTAGATCAACCGGAGTGGGAGAAAATAGCGCTCGAGTGCTACTGAATTTGTTTTGCGACATATGACTCCGTATCACCGGGATCTTACTGGGAGAGCCCGCGATAGAAGTGGTGGACCGTGTCCTTTCTAAATTAGGCGATATCATTATTTCATTCCCGATTTCCCATACACTCTTTGCTTTCTGCATTTGAGACTTTGGAATTTCTTTACTTTCAAAAGCAAGTTTTATATTTGATGATCCATTATCTGGACACGTCTTAAGTTTTGTTTTCTTAAAGTCATTCACTTTTTTCTCGGGCTTTTTCGTTACCGGCTTCGTTTTTGATATAACCGGAACAGGTGTCGACGGCGGATTAGATAAAGTCTTTTTTAATATTCTTGTTTTAACATCCAGTTTCTTCAAATCTTCGGTTTTTATGCAGTTTATGCGAGACGAGTTTTTAGACGAAATTTTATATGTGGCATACTTATCTGGATTCATTTTCTCGGTATTAGTAGGTGTTAATGGCATTAGTGGAGAAGTTAATTCTTTGCCTTTCATATCGTCGAGATTCCACAAACTAGTTGTTTTGTCAATTGAATTATTACGTGCCACTTTACACCGTGTCTTGTTATCACCTCGTGGATCTGAACTTTTCTTTTTCAAAATACAGTGAGACTCAATAATGCTGCAGGTCTTAGATTTTTGTAATTTAGGGACGACAAAATTACTTTTTGTTATATTTACGTCAGGGGTCAATGATGTGCTGCCAGAAAATTCAGATAAGATTTTGTCAAAAGACTGAAGTGCTTTATTTAACTTAGAATCAGTAGTCACTTCATTTTTGTTTGAAATATTGGTATTCCCTACAATTACAATATTTTCATATATTGATGCATATCCCTTGGTTTCATCGAGTAATCTCTCCTGCTGTAACACACTACTGTTAGCACTAGGAATGTTTACATTCTCGTACACGTGTTGACGCGACTTAGAACCGTCCGATTTACCGTTCACAAAAGAAGCACTGTTATTGTTTTTAAACTTTTGCACGTTATCATTGTTAAGTTTAGGTTCACTGATCTTCTTTTCGAGGCAAGCCGCGATCGCAGTAACTTTAGTGTTCTTATCGGGCGCGTTTTGTGCGGGCACTGAAAAAGTTCTGTAGAACTTTTGTAAAGGTGAATTTTGCGCGGGGGGCGTTGGGTGTTTCTCGTTCGGCTTCTGGGCGCCGAATATGTTGAATACTTTCACTGCGGGCATGGCGCGGGAGCCGCGCAGGCGCTGGCGGTCGCGGTCTATCGTGGAGGCGCGCGCGCGTCGCGGCGGGCAGCGGGCGTGTGCCGGCGCAGCGAGCCGTGCTATCAGCCGACAATAAGAAAGCCAATGTCACCTCGGGCGCCTGCGTGACAATGCATCTATAATGTCTATTGCACTCGTAGGCTCGGTTACGCCTGCTGTTGACATAATTATGTATGTTTGTTTTCTAAAGCCTCTTATAGCGGATCAATCTACAGATACCGAGACAGGCGGTCGCTTGTTGAATACAATATTAGATTTTATACTGAAGTACAAAATGAAGCCTCTGTATAATGAAATAATAGATACAAGTGGCTATAATACATACCAAGGTATAAATTTTTACGGTCTTAGTTATATTTTGAAAGTAAATATGAATGCGCTATAAGTATAATTTTATCTGTCCTAAATATTTCATGAAAATGTTAACATAAGCAAAATTTGTAAACGTCAAATCTGTTAACCCGCATTATCCAAGTGAAACGAGATATAAAAATTGGTTTATTAATGTAGCCCACATAGCATGACGGCTGACGTATTGAGGTTAGTAAAATAACCAGGAACATTACAAGGAAACCCTATACCACCTAATTAATGAAGGAACACGGTTATCTTGTTATGTTTAAGACATATTTCGGATAATTTGTCTTGATACTATCGTAAACCGCAGATTTTTTTTTAAATAATTTAAAATCTTATTACGAAGTTAAAATGAAAGATAATGTCAGCTAGAAGCAGCAAGCAAGAATAGAATATTTTATAAATCCTATTTTTGAATTTCCAGTAAGGAGAATACTAATACTATGGAAGTAACATGATATGCCTGTTTTGTGATATGTGGCAGCTTTAAATAGTGTTATTTTACTCAAATTACAAAACGTTAAAAAGAAGAGATACTGCTTCTAAACGTTGGCAAATGAATATCTATTTAGTCTAATTATATAACGAGTTAATTCATGATTTCTGTTATTATACAATGACTTTTCACGAACGTGCAATGCACGCCTGAGGTTATCAGATAACAAAGTAATAGAGAAAAAGTCAAAAATTGGGTCCTTACCTATGAAATTGGTGTTTTTTTCTCTCTTAGTATTTTGTCTGTATCTATCAAGTTTCAGAGTATTCTTAAAAAATAATAACCTACTCTTAAAATAGACCATATTTTTGAGCTCTTTTGATTTGTTTTGATAATTTGTTGTAAGTTTAATTGTGTTAAAATTGGACACGGAGACAACTCTTTTTAAGTGCCTCCCGAATACATCATTTGATTTGCATTCACTTTAAAACGATAAATAATTTTTATGAAGTTTGATATCACACATATCGCTTAAGGTTGTCTTATGATACACGCCAAATATTATTAACTTTGGATTTGTCGTTGTAAAGAAAACTGAAAAAATGTTAGTATGGAAAATGCAAACATCCCCAAAATCTCCATACAAAACACCAATTTCATAGGTAAGGACCTAATAGCAATGTTTTCCACTTCTAATGTTTGTTTACACGCAAAGGCTTATTATATAAACCAAATTATTGCGATTTTTGTAATCACCAAAAAGTTTATTGTTCCACTAACCGTAATAAAATATTAGCTAATAAAGTATGTTGCAAGAGAAAAGATTCTCAAAATGTTACAAAAGTAACAATGGGGACATGTTATTTTTTTTTTAAGTAATAATACTACTTCTTGATATCGTTGATTTATGAAAAAATAATAACGAAGTTGTGCAGAAGCATAAAATCAATTGCTCCCGATACGAGAAATTGGAAAGTTTGTAACATGGAAGTAGGTATGGCCAGTTTTCATGCCTGAACGTAAATATATTTATGCACTGTAGACGGTAAATGACTTAGGAGAAGGAAATAAAGATGTCCTCTGGTCAAAAGTATTAGATATTTTGCACTAGACTGAAATTTGAAAAAAGGTTACCACTAAAAATAGCTAAAAACGTAAACGAATCGAATATTGTTCGTTGATATAACGAACAATATTGAGTGACTAACTGCCGCATTCAGTCTTTCATTAACTTTAATGATTAATTAGAACAAAAATTCAACCCTTAATTCAATTCACATAGAAGACAACTTTTAAATTCGATAATGAACATTAGGTTAAATGACGTCTCTGATTGCGGCCGTTTGTCTTAAAAAACACTCATAAAATAAAAAGTGTTAAATCGGTTTCAATCGGACAATTGTAAGTCAATTAAGATAGTCAATTACAACAAAGACTTACCTAATTATGTTAGCACACCCATCGCTCGGTACAGCGAATTCAGAGTGACACATCGTGGTCATCTTACAAGTCAGCTTGAGTCACTAATTAAGATCAAAGCCATGACCGATGACCGACCAAATTGGGAGGAATTATGACTAGGATTACGGTTAATGAAAATATTACTGTTTCCAAGTAATATTGTGCATTATGGGATGGGTTGTGAAGATGCACTGAGATTATAAGAGAACATTATGTTCAAATATATATATATCGAAGATATATTAAAGTAAATTACTTTTTATTAATTATAGAAAATAGGTCGACGTGTCAATTACCGTATGATTGTATTTAATTGTGTTTAAAAATAAAACTTAAGTACCTACAGTTTATTCGCGTGACATTGTCTCTACAAGCTCGCTCCTTGTTACATATGGACCTACGCAGATAAAGCGAAAGCAGATAAGATTCTGATATCACATTCAAAGTAACTAAAAAAAGTTTAGTTATCTTTTCAAAAGTAAGAGTAAACTAGAATGGAATTAAAAATATTTGAACTTTAATTAGGATTTTTTTAAATATTTTACTATGACTTTTACTTTTTTATTTTTACTAGGCAGCGGTAGCTGAGTTGGGACGGACGGGGCTACTCGTTCGAGAGGTCGCGGGACTCACGGGTTCGAAACCACTGCCCGTGCCACGGAATTTGAATAAGACTAATGCACAGTTCATTGTGAATATCGCTTGCCTCACAGTGTGCCCGGTGCATGGCAACAGGCTCGCCACCTGTTACATGGGGACCTGACATATCCGGCGAAATATGGGTGTTAACACCTCTGCCTACCCCTTCGGGGATAGATATGTTTGTATTTGACTATGACTAATTACTATCGGTTATGTAACATATGTCAATTTGTAGAAAACTTTTACTATCCCATTCTAAACAACAGTTAATCTCTATATCGTAATAGTTTGAAATTTCTAAAATTTTCCCAGTTCGCACTTGTAATTCGCCGAGTGTTACTATTAGCAGTTTAGCAGAGCCAGCTCTCTAATTGAAGCTCTTTAAATGAAGACGTCGACTCATAAGGTAAAGAGACTAAAGTCATATATAAGATATGTGTAGAAGACAATCTCTATTGAGCGCGCTCCAGCAATGCACACAGCACACACACAGATCACAGACACGATATCACGATATCTAACCATTGCGAGCGCGAATTTATATATCATTGTTTTAATTTTTCTCTTTTCCTGCTTCGTTATCAATGATACGCCAAAATAACTAGATACTAGACCATTCCCACGATAGTTTTGTGAAAGCCAATGTTACAAACATAACACGATCGCTGAGCGTAGGTAAGAAAACTTAGCTGCAAACAGGAGATTGCCTTCTGCACATATCTATTCTGTGCTAATTAAATTAGTTGCAATCAGATCAGACGCGCTTGCGTATCTGCATCAACAACTTGAGACTAATCGGTAGATGACCATAATTAAACGAATGACATGTTAATTTTATCAATTAGTTTTATTTGTAAAATGTAACTGGAACTTGTTTAAATGTCTTAAAAAAACACGACTAGACTATTGAGATATCCCGACAGACTCACATATACTGTTCAACCTAAAACCAGTCTTTATACAAAGAATTGTCAAGCCATGTGTGTTAAGTTATTTAATGCGTTGCCAGCGGATTTTCAAACACTACCAATAACACGATTTCGGAGAATTGTAGAGCTGTGGCTACAAGAGCGATGTTTTTATTCTGTTGGTGAATATTTTGATTACTAAGATCCCTTTAATTATGTTAAGATTTGATGTTTTAAATGTCTGACTCTATTTGTTACACAGCATGTTAAATTTAATTATTAAAATCTGTGTGGACTAACATCTATAGATTGTGAATAACTATAATTAAAAATAGTATTAAATTATTGTAAAAGGTTGCGTGCCAAAATATGGCGAAATGTGAGAATAATTTTACGTTTGCAAAGACCTATTTTGTACCACTTTCTCTGCAAATAAAATGATTTGATTTGATTTGATAAGGTTTACAATTATCCTTGCTAATGATGAGATAGTGTACTACTTAAATGCCAGGATTAGATTGTTCTTTTACAAGCACAGCAAACGATTTAGAACCACATAATGCAGGCCTAGTCACCTCTTATCTTTTCGGCCCTTTAAGGGTTAATGATAAATGTCAGCAATAAGTTCGTTCAGGTTTTAAATAGAGATTATTACACGATAATATATTTTATTTTTGGAATAAAAGATAAGTTGTATTAGAAAATCTAATTTTGGGGTATCTTGTAACAAGATTATTTTACGTAGTTATTATTTTACTATGTTAACGAATGAGCCAGTGTTCGTAATTTATCCCTAGCCACTTCCATATTACTGGCCCATAAGGTGATTTTTCACGAATCTCTCGAAAGAATCCATTTTTAATAAAATCAAAATCTTAAAGCTTTGCACTTTAAAATCGTCAACAATGTCACATTTGTTATAAAGTAAATTTTACTAATAAAAATGACAAAAAAAAAACTAATAAAATTCACTGCTGTGAGCGCTTGTAGCAAGTATGTACATCCACGTAGCGTTTTGACAATGGTCGTAATCGATACAAGCGACCGGAAGACTTTTTATGAGAAGAACCCGGCAAGAAACTCATGAGCCACTTTTTTAAATAGCCAATCTATTTGTCACAGTGTTACATTAATACAATAAGAAATTTGATGTCGGTTTTAACTATGATTTTAATTTTTTTTCTCTTATTTCATATACTTATTACATTAAATACGTATAACATTACATTTCAAAACAAAGAACTAAAAAAGTATTCGACCAATCTTCATAATCCTCATCTTGAACGCTAACAATGTTAAGGAGACAACAATGGTGGCAACGAGAGCACTTTGTACAAACATTACTGAACACACACACCAACTCATTTCCTGTTCGGCCCACGGAGGAGCGACACTTGTCACGACCAAATAATATTCTATTTGTGGTGTAAAGAGTAAACCTTCGCAGATAGAAACTCTTGGAAGTAGTAGTAGTTTCTTTGACTAACTGTTGGACTTAAACCACCTTATTAGGTAATATGGACGAGAGGGTCTTACAAGCAAAGAAACGGAAATTATTATAAGCTAGCACTGCTTTAATTAATACGCAAAAAAAAAGATATTAAACAATGACGTATACAAATTAAATAATAAATAAAGCAACACAATAGTTGAGAATTGTAAAACGGATAGTGTCACAATTATTTGCGTACAGACAAAAAGGTATGGAATCAGTTATGTGACTAAATTTGCTAGCAATAATAGAATAATGTAGAATTAAAAAAATATTCCAATGTTACGATGATGTTTATTTTCAATCTAGTTCTAAAGAGATGTGGTGCCTATGTTTACCTTTTAACAGCATCAGAAATCAGACGTGGCACCGAAATTATTCTAACCTATTTACAACACGAATCGGGAAAGTCGTTACTTCCAATAAAATAACATCAGTGTTTTCTTAGAATACAAATAAAACTTTTATAAACTTCAAATGAGAACATTTTCAGTCTATAAAAGAAATGGTTTAAACTAAATATTGCTGTGTGCCTAAATTGGTTTAGGGCAAAATTACAAACGCTAGAGCTTTATTTTCTTATGCAAAGTCCAGATAGTTTTATTTCAGTCTTTCCCTGGTCTTCGGAAGATCAGCGTTGAAAGTTGTGGATTATACTTCATCGCGATATGTCAAGTAGCCCATTCTTATTGTTTGTTCTATGTATGCGTTGAACACAGAAGAATTAAGTTAAGTACAGAATAAATACTTTATTTATTTATTTAAGGGCTAATGTCCGATTAGCCACTAATAAATAAATGTTGAATATGCATTGGTAGGATCCGCTCTAATGGCGGAGTCCTGCGTTTACGGCCAAAAATCGGCCGAGTATTTGACTGCTAAATCACTTTTGGTATTGCTACACCAGTGTCGCTAATCAAAAATTTGCTCGAATTCACCCTAAAACAGATCTAGTGTGTACACAGTGTATCTACACTGTAAATGAAAAAAGCATTTATGATATGGGGAGAACAATTGTAACGATCTTTTAACTTACACCCAACGCCTACTACGAAACAATCATAAGACAGTAAAGTTCAAGTAATACAAATATAAGGCGGCAGTTAATGCTACTAACGAATACACATTGTTTACTCATGCTTCCTGAGGCTTTAGTGTAAGTTTTTGAGTATAAAATACGTTACTATTGTAGTTGCGTTAAGAGTCCAATTTGTATAGGAAACGTGAATAGCGCGCCTCTAGCGGAACGTAATGCATACTAAGTTTCCTATACAAATTGAGCTCTTAACGCAACTACAATAGTAACGTATTTTATACTAAAAAACTTACACTAAGGCCTAGGACGTGGAGTTCATTTACAAAACATGTACGAGTATAGACTTCTTTGACTAATCTTACCCACTATCGTCATTTTATCATGGTAGCTAGCTTATGACATTTTCTAACACATTGCATTTTGACTTGTCTTAAATTGTGTTTATTTAATACAATTTTATGTGAAGGGAAGATGGAACCTTTGCAGATGGAACTTTTGTATTTGTGTTTTAAAACATGTTAGGATTCAATTTCAGTTGTTTCTCAATGAAAAAATAATGAATTACTATGTATAATGGTATTTTGATAAAAATGACGGTAATTTAAATACATTCGGGTAATTACTTAAGCATTTTTGAGTCACCCAAGAAAGGATAGAGTCGTTACTTTTTTTAAAATAATAAGACTTAAAAGTGATGAGATGAAGGGTAGGGCAAGCTAAGCTTATTACGAAAATGACTGTAATTAACAAATTATTATGTCAAGTACAAAAATGTTACTTAACTTACAAAAGAAGCATTTTGTTAAAAATTAAGCAATAACGTGATGCGTCATTTGTTACTTGGACTTAACAAGTAATTATTTTACAGTCCATTAATTACTAAAAACTAAAAGGCTTTTTTGGAAATTTTAAAACTTAGCGTAATATATTATGACTTGCATTACCAAGTCATTTACAGCAAAGATAACAAGCAAAGAATGTAGGATAAAATGACATTTTAAATTGATACATATGTTATTAGCTGCTCCAAATACATATTCCTACTAAAACAAGCACGTATATCATAGAAACGTCTACCATCACCGTGACCAGAACCCAGGACCTTTGCATTTAACAGCTTGGACCACTAACTACTAAGCCAATATGGGCATCAAAAGCTCATGGGAATTGTTAGTGCGGTGTAAAACTAATGCTCACGCGGTACAATGTCGACTTTCTAACCCGTTAGCGCTAGTGTTCAGTTCGAACTTGACAATTAGATGAGCACACAACCATTAGAACAAGGGTCACCATGATTTAGGATGTCAAAGAAACGTCAGCTGTTTTGTGTATCCGGTTTGACAGACGTTCTGCGAATGACATGACTCTTCACATTTAGATGAATGACGAAAGAATTCTGTCTTTTATTCGACTGTCACAATTTAATTTGACATTAAGAAATCTATGATTGGATATTTGTCTACTTTAAAATTTTTGTTAAATGTTAAATTAATTAACCTTTACTATAATCTTACTATTTCCTTTTCATATAGGGGCCTAAACCGCATTGGGCCTGCGTGATGGTGTTATGGCCCATACTCCGCATGTGTTTCTGCATGAGGATGGTCTGTGCCCAGCAGTGGAACGTATAAAGGCTGAGAACGATAGGGGCCTAATCCCATACTAGAAATGTGTGTGGTATGTCTATTTTCTTGGGCACAGACACTATACGTAATTATATGTTTTGTTCTAAATGTTAGAGTTACTTAAAGTTACTTAATAACTTCACTCTCTCATGAACTCATGAGTCACATATGACGCATATCAATACATTTTTATATTGTGTCTCTTGTTGGACAGTAAGTACAGAAAGATACCTCATTTCGGAATTAATAATAATTTATAAGTATGCCTGGAAACATTCCATATTTGACACCTCATAATGAAGATAAAGAATAACATTCTTTATTTTATTAACATAACGACAAATTGTGTGTTACACATTTTGCATGGATGCTTGTACCTTAAGATATACTTTATTTGATACATATCCCGTACATATCCTGGCTTGAATATGAAGCATGGCGACCCAATTCATCTTCTACAGTTGCAGAATAATTAAACCTTTTTGTAAACCAGCATCAGAGGCGGACAATAAATGAGATCTCACGGTTTTCACTCAATGAAAGTGAGAATTACCGATAAAAAGTATACTTTCAATTGAACTGATAATTACCTTTAAAGAGGATAAATTATACGACATTTTTTTTTAAACGCCAATGTTGTAACAGCTTCTGGGCACAGGCCTTCCTGGCGAAACACATGAAGAATATGGGCCGTAACACCACCACGCTAGCCCAATGCGGTATGTGGGTATGTGGGTAGAAACGGTTGCCATAGCCCGGGACAAACTGTACATAAACCATTTGTGAAGTCGGTGTCCGTTTCACCCAGGTGCCCACTATTGTTTTTATTACATGAATTAGCTGGACATCAACTTATTATTATTATATTTTATTAATTTATTTTCTTCTTTTTAGTTCTGATGTATTTATTGACGGTGGATTTTAATGATATTTTTCACTTGCTTTCAGTTGTGTTTATATAAAATAACCCAATGGGGATTGTCTAATATTTTCGACATGCTGTTTTTATAGTTGAAATCGATAAAATAGATCAATTTGAGAAACTAATTTCAATATTTTCGTTATTTTTAAAGTAATAACTTTTATACGGAATTTTGAAAAAACGTGATCGTTTTATTACGATGACGTCACTGTTGGCGTAACATTGTGTAAGGCCTTTGCTTCAAGGAAAAAAAATGCCGTCAAACAAATGTCAACACTCATGTGTCAATCATTCTTTTATTTTTTTTACTGTAAAAATACCACAAGCGACGCGAATTAACAGTTTTCTTATTATTTCGTAAAAAAAATACTATGTTGTGAAATAATTTTGTCAAAGCGGACTCACGGAATCTGCCGAAAGTAGAGAATGTTATGATTTTGGAATATATGTCTACAAATAACCAACATAACCTTGCTGAAATAAGAGGAGCCAAAAACTTGAAGTGAACAGTACAGAATAGCTTCAGAGAAAGTTGTTAGCACATACATGAAAAATGAGGAAATAACGGATAAATTAGAACACAAGTCATGTGTTAAATGATGACTTGTAATAAAAATGAGGGGTTATTTTGTGTTTCTGATCCTTTATTTGAAACCACCAAGAACATCCATATTGTTTGGGTGGATTACAATGAAGCCTACATATTATTATTTATTTTTTGAATTACTTGATAGTGTTAAAAAATAAACATCGTTTAAAATATTTTCTATCTAGAAAGAGAAAAAAGAAAGTGTTAATAAAAAAATTTTTACTCAATAACTTTTTATTATTTCTCCTTTAAATTGATTATCCACTTACTATCATGACTATTTCGTCCAAATATGGTACAAACTGATAGTTCACTACAAAGCGAGATTCAAATAAAGCATACTCTCTTACACGTCTAATAACTCTCTACGTGAACATCCTAAATACATTTTTGGTTTCTTAAATACTGTGTCTAACATAATTTTTCTAGACAGGAAGATACACTTAGTTGATTCATGCACTGTCGATAGATTCCTCAGTCCCTGTTGTACATCTAAACAAAGGAGTGGTCACAGATGATGTGTCTTGTGAAGATATCACTTCCACTGTAGCAATATTAGTTAGCGGTTTTCTACTTATATAGTTAGTGCTCTTATGCACCATTTTTATTTCATACTGTGTTGCAACATTTATCTGTAAAACAAACGTTAATGTTATTTATCAATAATATAGAGATATAAAAATATTTTCGCGACTATTAAATAAACTTTTTCTTTAGCACTGTTTTTCTCAGTAAAATATACTTTACCTTTGTGGGCATGGTAGGACATGTAGAAGTACTGGGCATTACTATTTCCTCACGTTTTCTTTTCAATGGTCTGCTACTGCTTGTAGGTTGTTCAAGTAACTTTTTCAATTCTGAACAGTCTTCGCTTGCATCTTGAGCAATTTTACGAAGTGAAGCCGACGCTATGAGTTTGAGTTCTTGGTTCATTAACTTACATTAGTAATAATTACCTTTCAGGTAGGAACAAGGCACTTTCTATATTCCATAATTATTAAACGATTGTTTATTGAAACAATGAAAACAAATCGTATTTACCTTACAATGTAAGGTTATAATTTGTTGTTTGTGACTTATGACACTTGTGTTTGTAAATGTCATTTCTGTCATTGCTGTCATAGCAAACACATTACTGATATTCAGCCAACAGTGACGTCATTTGAAGGGCAAATGAAGGTTATTCATTTAAAGGCTAAAATATTAATAATCCATGATTATTTTCAAATTCTAACTAATAGGCTACGATCAGCAACCTTATTCCTCGAAATGGTTTTCACTTTATAACAATTAAAAAAAATGAGACAATCCCCATTATGTTTTCTAAAAGCGAATGTACGAGTCACTATAAATTAAATAAATACCCAAATCGCTTAAAGTGTGGCTCTGAAATTTAAAGAGTTCCATCGTTTTGTCCTGGATTCCAGAATCAGATCCTGACCTGATAAATATGGGACCACCCTTGAAGTACACCCTTTGAATAAAAAAGAATTTCTCAAATAGATTCCAGTCGATTACACGAAGCAACTTCGAGTAATCGGAGAACATACATAAAGAAAAAGTTTCCAACAAATTGATAGCATCCTCCTTTTTCCTAAGTTGGTTAAAAAATTTAATGGAAAACTATAATCGAACGAAATAAGCGTCACTTTCTGCGCATTTATATTGAAAAACACAAGTGATTTAATACAAAGTTTTCTTTTTTTTCAATGCGTAAAATAGCGTGTTTTGATTTTTAATTACCGTTATAATTTTACGGCGCGGCGCCACGCGCGATTTTAGTTGAGAACCAATATTGACACCATTTTGTTCATCATTCCCATCACGTTATAGTTATGTAGGTACTTGTATAGTATTCATATGCAATGTTATTTATTTACTTTGCAAAAATGCGCTTCCAAAAATACCTTAACACTTTTACTTGAATTCTTAGACCACAGTTATATAAACATAGTCAATTAAAATATTTTTGATGGAATGTTGAGTAATATGAAAGCATGAAGGTGATCCATCTTATTTTCTAGTTTAATTCAAATACATTTTATAGTCATAAACAACGTTTTTTTTTTTAAGTTTATTTTCTGTTTGTGTTTACAACTCTTGTGCTGTGTTTTATTAACTTAATAACAAAGAACTTATTATCCACTTTAGTTTCAAAACTCTTATTAGGTTCCCGTTATTTAATAATAAAGTTCTAAGAGAAGCAAGAATTCTTGTTAACAATCATGCCATGAGATTATCCCACAATAAATATTGAACACTAGTCCTGTAGATACATAATGTTTAGTTAACAAGTCAGCCGAATAAATACCAGTGCTGGAAGACTCAATACATATTATTTGCGCATACGCATACATATTAAGTTCTAAGGCTCTACAAATGTACTGGCGCTAGCACAACCAGACACTTGAATAATAACATGGACTTAACCATATAAATGTCCTAACGGTAAATATGAGGAAAATTATTTGGCAACTTGACATTTAAGTCACACTCATTGGTTAGAAACAGTGTAGGTTATTTACTTTTTATAAAAATTATTTCTATTACTACAAGTGCGTTACGCAAATGTTGTTGCAGGCGTCGGGCGTAATGATGTTATAAAGTTTTCTCATTAGAAAAGTCATCGAAGCAGTGTGAATAAGTTCGTCGTGTCGTCGAATTGCAGTTCAACACCTTTAGTTTAAGTTAATATTGTAAAAACGTCACTTTTTAGTTGCATTAAGAATGTCAATATCTACGGGAAACGTGATTTCAACTTCTTTCCGCTAGAGGTGCTTTTCGTTTCCCATAGAAATTGACATTCATAACCTAAGTTCATAACGCAACTAAACATGTGAAGTTTTTACAATGTTAATTTTTACTCGGTGTACTATCGGATTTTCTTCGTTTTCGTTGTTAACACATAAAGCATTTTGTATTTTCGACAGTATTGTATGGACTTCTAATAATAACTAACAATTCCTATATTTTTTACAAAAAAAAATTTTTAATTGGATTGTAGGCAAACGAGCAAACGGATCACTTGACACAGCAATTACGCCCATGGACACCCACAACACCAAAGATGCACAAGTTTTTAAAGTTAATCATCATGAATTACACATAAAGTGTTTATAATGACGACAAGTCGGAAGATCTGACTGGATAGAAAGCAGTCGCGTGCGAACTGCGTTCCGGCTCTGGATACGCGCTTTACACGTCACGATTCTTGACAAATGCACTATTTACAAACGTATATTGCTACATAATTTACATTCGATGGAAATATTAATAGAAATCGTCATTTTCCGTCACATCAGTTGTAAAAAATTAATTGTAAAAGTAAAATAAAATAATAATAACTAGCTATTGCTAACGACTCGGTGCGTGTAAAAGTTTGAAACCAGAAGTAAAAAGTAGCCTGTTGCGATAAATTGATGAAAAAAGCATTTCATTCTATTCAGTGCTGTTGATTGTTGAGCATAAAAACAGATATACAAACATTCTAAACTAGAGAAAAGGAAGATACTCCATTTTTCAAAATCGCGGAAATTGCAAAGCTTGTGTTCTTAGGGCTCAAACAAATTAAAAACAAACCAAGAAAACATATCCGTGTAATTCCGAGGTTGATTTTAAGCGTACAATATTCATATATTTTATGATAAGCGATAGAGGAAGTTACGAATCAACTTCACACACATTCTGAGCCATTAAAAATAAAGAATAACCATTAAAAATTACAGAAGGTAAAAAAGTACAAAATGATATATACTATGAATGATCTGAGAATTAGAATGTTAAAATTCATGTGACGAAAGCAGCAATTAATATGAATACAAATAATAATACGTAGTTAATTCTACATATTAGGTCATATTCTTTTACAGAAATAACACAAATCACGGCATTGTTACTTCAAATGACAGTTTTTGTGTTTTCATTTATACATAAATTGTGTTTCATCCGTGTTTACAAAACAAACTGCATTCCACTTTAAATTCAAATCAGTAACAATGACTAACTGAAAAGGACTTATGTTTAAAAATACTTATTTTCTAAAATTCTCTGAAAAAGCGCTTTTAAAAGCGTTTTATATTCTTTAGATGTGCTTAAAGCGGATAGAACTTTCGCTGATTTTTACTGTTTAACATTCAGATGTAATCTTTGAGATGCGTATGATCCTTTATAGATGCGGATGTTCCCTCATGATTCATTCAACGTGTCAATTCGAATCAAAGGTAAGAGGAAACGAGTATAACGAGACAAATTTTAATTTTAATCCGCTAAAATACAGTATGAAATTTACGCGAACTAATTTTAATTTAGGGTGCCTTACTACCAAAGTCAGGGTGTGTGTTAGGAAAAATAGACCATAGAATAGGGTGGAACGCATTACCCTCAAGTTCATACTTTACAGCACAAGCTTCCACAAAACAAAACATTTCTGTTAGCAAAGCAATGAAACTCTTCATACAAACAGATACATTTACATGTAAAACCAAAGTCCATCTAAAGTAATATATCCCGAGTCACGAGGAAGAGTGTAGGCTCACTTGACGAAGATTTATGACTCGCACGCGTTGGCTACGGGTTCATTGCTTCACTATTGGTTTATGAATGCACCTAAAGTTTATCAACTTAAGACACATAATCGAACGGTTAGTCGATTTTATGATTTGCCTATTGACAACCGTACAACTTCGAAGAATGCATAAGGACATAAAACTGTGTGGGAAATGACATGACTAGCAATTTCTTATTTGTTTTACATGCATTTAAGCGCATCACAGTTTGTTGGATGTTATTACCTCCCATATTTAATTCGAGAAAGTTTTTTTGGAAAATTCTACCAGTCGCCCATGAAATTGCTCCACTGTACATTATGGTTTGCAATTCTGAGAGAAACACCAAATATTTCCAGCAACAAAGTACATAATAAGATATGTTAATTAGATAGCACACTCTACATACAGTCGCGGTCAGATAATGTTTACCACCGTAAGTATCACATTGCTTTCATACATTGAAGTCACAGAGGTAGAAATCACGAAATGTCTAATAAATACGTATTAATTTGATAGATCATAGATTATATACCTATATTTTTTAACAACATGAGAATCCGTCGCTTTAGTCATTTTTGATAACTGCAATTTCTTTATTTGTCTTTTCGATACTTCATTCGTTTATTAATTTTCAAAGGGTAATAAGTAACTTGATATGTCATAGACTTTATTGAAAACAGCGTGTTAAATAATCTAATTTGAAAACTGGTAAACATTTTCTGACTCCGACCGTACATATAGTAATCAAGTCTATCGTAAATATTTCACATCAAAGAGAATCACTATAAGATATCTTCTAAATTAATTTGATTATTATGAAAGCTGATACGTTTGATCTGATCACATATAGGAAGACAAGAATTTACAGTTTCCGAATAACACTTCATGTTAAAGGTTCGCTTTTTGTCTGTATTCATAGTAGGTAATAGGTAGTATGTAAATATGACTAATATTTAAACGGGACAAAATCACTGGCACTATTGTCCACGATAAATAACTGTAGGCAAAGATTTTCTTTACATAAATGTAGACTTATAAATATTCAGACAAGTAATTATATTCTTTTGTGAAATGAGTGACATATGTCGTGCATTATGGAATTCAACTAACGCCAACTAAACTTTGTTCGTTAAATGTTTATTCAAATAAAGTGATATTATTTAATCTTAACGCATATTACCACCATAAGCAGCAGACATCCGGACGTCGCATCGCCATAAATTTATTATAAGTTGATAATTAATTACTAGTATTTTTAGGAACGTTGGGGAGTTAAAAGGTGTTTTAAAATTGCTTCTTTTTGGTGAGATCAATGACATCGTACATCCAAATCAGTTTTGTCTCAATGTGGGCGTGAATATAAAATGTCTTTTATTGCATCTTAGAAATATAGCAATGGGCAAAATGTAGAACTGACAACCCTGAAGGCTGTTTCGCGTTATTCTAAAGGTATATTATAGTTCGATATAATTATTAGATAGATAATATTACAGTATTGAATAGGTAGTATTCTTTACGAAGGAATTGGTAATTTTTATCGGGAAGAGGATGGTACGGCTGCTGCCGCTTTTCTAGGGACATGTTTGACTTGGCGGGGGCACGACCGTGCCCACAGTTAGTAACTTAAACTTAAAGTATCTATTTTAGAATAATAATATTTAGGACTACCTTGAACAACTAAAACTATGCTTATATGTTTATATTTACTTTTATGTACTTTGTTTTTGTGCAATTAAGTGTCAATCTATTTATCTCTATGCTTTTATTTTTCGTTGTTTTAAAGCACAATAATTTAACTGGAACTAAAAAAAACCCTTCCCTATTAACATGCCAAATAGATATTCAAATCAGCCCCAACGCTATTGTCACATTAATCCAATGCCATTATAAATTCAATCAAAACACAGTTACGTTCAAACACTATCTCGTTTCGAGTTATGCTAATCGCACGCTGACGGCAATTTATCTGATGTCTGTTAGGTGGTGATTTACGCCAGTTTCGATTCCCGCTGAGCCATGCGCGAGAGTGTCGTAGCGACCACTTTGTGCATATCCACTGTTCCCGTGAGAAGCGTGTATTAACTGTATAAGGTATAAATAGCATGAATACTAAACTGACAATACTTAAAATGATAAGGAAACGTAAAATATTGAGTATTATGGTGAAACCGGGATTTTTCCCAAGATATATAAAAAAATCGGAGGAGCTCTGGTGGCGTAGTGGTTAGTACGCTTTGATTTTCGATATCAAAAACAAAGCTATCTTCGCCACAGTCAGACCGTGGATGGGTGACCTAAGCAATGTGATCTCGAACTCCTCTGTGCTTTGGAAGGCATGGTAAACCGTTGGTCCCGGTTGCTATTGCAACCGTTTCTACTCACAAACCCGCATTGGGCCAGCTCAGCGTGGTGGTGGTACGGTCCATACCACTCATGTGTTTTTCCATGAGGAAGGCCAATACCCAGCAGTGCGACGTATATAGGCTGAGGACTATTAAAATCAGTTGTGAGAGCCATATGTCCAGCTGTGGGAGTGGGTATCTCCCATCAGGTTTTGACGCAAGAAAAATTCTTCAAGTTCAACTTAAATGAATTTCTTAAATAATGAATGAACTACACTTCCGCAACTAAAGGTTACCTTGTTTAACAATGGCTGGTTTGGAAGTACGGATTTTGATTATATGAGAATTACCTCTGTCCTCGGATTACGAGTATTTACCACAATAGTTGTTGTAATCGCTATAGCAAACAATGACATGCCTATGTTAACTTCTGGCAACTAGACAAAACGAAGACTTAAAAAGAGCTCTACCCTAAACAGTCACGTATATGTGCGGTCGAACAGAACTACACTTTTCTACTATTCCACAGTATATTAACTATTTTTAGCCTTATACCTAATTGTACGGTCGAGAATTTGCGCCTAACCCAGGGTTTGTCCCCATATATTTGCCCCCAGGGTTAGGGGGCTAACTCTCGACCGCCCAAGTGGGCCATATTGTTTAACATTAAATTTGACAGACTTTAACTTTACCAATCGCATTAAGCACTCACTTCCTGGGCGTCTATTGTGTTGGCACGTGGATTTGCCATCCGGGATACAAGGGGTTAATGCTACCATCAATGTAACTTGGTGAACAATGAAGATTATTTTCATATCATTTGGCAGTGAACAGCATCAATATCCATTTATTTCTGTTGGATCCCACTTTAGATCCCGATTAGGTAAAACGGTGGATCTCATTTGCTATTGCCGTTGACATCATGAGTACTTTTCAGAAGAAAAGTGATTCGCAATCCCTTATACCAATCAGCGTTTGATTGCGTCCTTAGCTTAAGCGTAACTTTCTAGCTAGCTTGTAAGTTTATGCCATCCGCGGAGGGAGTGGCCGTAGAAAGGAAATGCCATCCCGATTATTCACGGACTTTCTCGAGGGCGAGCCGAGTGGACGCACTGTATTACGAGGAGATGCGCACACTTGCGACTCGAGAATTGAGTTTTCATAGACTACGGGTTTAACGTTAAAAATTAAATAATAATTTACCAAGTAACGATCTATCGTCTCATACCATTATTGGGCGTAGGCTTGACGTACGGAGGTACGCGAGCATGCCTATCTTATGAAAAAATATAATTATAAAAAAAAACTGAAATCAAAGCGTGTAAAAGGTGTAAAGGTATGCTGTGCAGGCTATAAATTGCAGGTATTCTAAAACAATTTGCTGTTTAGCAAAAGCTCTATATCACAAGATTCGCAAGCATGGAAGTTTATCTACAGGGAACAGAACAATCAAAAAAATATACAGAATTAACATACATAGGGAACATATGATCACACACAGAGATTACTAACAACAACACAACTCTACCAACAATAACATAACTCTACAGGTCCCCCAAAGTGATAATGCGTATAAAAATCTTCGTCACTGTTCGGCAACAGTCGTATTCCCCATGCGTCGGAAGACGATATGTATTTAAAGTGATTAAGTGCATTTTCTTCATGCGTAATTTATTAGAATGAATAAGGTGCAAAATGTAAGTTCATTGTTTACGAATTGCGCATTATTAATTTGAGAGACCTGTACTATAAATTAAAAATATCAAAATTAGTTACAAGACTGCAATGCTTATGAGTTTTTGTCACTTGAAAATACTTTATTTTACTTTGTTTTTTTACTATTTAAAAAAGTCTTAAGTGTGCGCCGCACCTAATTGCGTATAAAAAACGCTTCCTTAGCCCGGGATGGAAAGCCGTAGCTGGAAACGTAGTGAATCTTATCGAGATCGGCGTTTCCGTGTCCCACTGTTATGGTGTTGATGGAGTTGTCCAAGCCACGTGTGGCTAACTTGACTATGTAGCTCGTGGCTTTATATTGGGTCCTTACCTATGAAATTGGTGTTTTGTATGGAGATTTTGGGGAATTCTGCATTTTCCATACAAAAAATTTTTCAGTTTTCTTCACAACGACAAATCCAAAGATAATAATATTTGGCATGTATCATTAGACATGCTTTAGTAATATGTGTAATATCACACTTCATAAAAATTATTTATCGTTTTTAAGTGCAAATAAAATGATGTATTCGGGAGGCACTTAAAAAGAGTTGTCTCCGTGTCCAATTTTAACACAATTAAACTTACAATAAATTATCAAAACAAATCAAAAGAGCTCAAAAATATAGTCTTTTTTTAGACGAGGTAATTATTTTTTAGAAATACTCTGAATCTTAATAGTTACAGACAAAATACTAAGAGAGAAAAAAACACCAATTTCATAGGAAAGGACCTAATATAAATAGGTTTGGTAACTTCCTTCACGAGATACAGTTAAACCATACCATAGATAAATTAAGTAGTATAGATCGTTGTTCCCATACATGGGTTTTTAGTTCGTCTAAAACTTATTAATGTTGCTAGTACCCCTTCGTTCGACTTATTACGTTAGGTGGCGCTACTACACTAGCGGAATCATAGAAAAATTAAGTAATTCCGCTACAAGACCACAAACATCTTTATTTTTTACCCTTTGGCGGGAACCGCGAACACCGGTGATCGCAAGCAATTGAATTTTGCCTCGTTTTGTACCCGTTGACTTGTTAATATCTTTAACACTTTATTATGCAAAACAGTGTTTAAATTATTGTAGTAATAGATAATAGAATAGGGCTGACATATCAACGTGGGTAAGCGAAAACTCAAATGTAGAGTAAATAAAATTTTATTAGTTTAACAGGTAAAATTTACTATCTATTTATAACAAAATTAAATCCTATACAAGCTATGCGTAAACGACAACAGTCTTCGAATTCTAATGTAGAGAAAAACATAAATCACTAACCATCTACACCTAGAAACTTTTAGAAGAATTTATTTTTTAAATAATAAAAAAACAAAGTTGTTCTAATTAAAAAAATTTTGAACGATAAAACTGTATAATGAAGGGCAAAACTTATTGTAGTTACTAGTTAGGGGACAAATAAATATCAGAGAAATTATTAATGATTCGTATCTTTCGCCCAAAGCACAGAATGGTGAATGTAGCGCCATCTCGAGTTTTATGCCAGAACTAATCGGCTACGTAACGTGAAAGAACAAATATCAATGGTGCTTTTAAAACACATTGCTATTAAAATAATAACAGTTCTTGTTATTTTTACATACAAAAAAAACAAAAATTATATATAAATAATAAAGTAATTAGAACATTGCTAATAGTTTCAGCAAAATTGTTTCATAAAAAAAAATTGTAAGCAGTTTTTAATGTAAATTCAATAAAAAATTTCAATCAAAGTAAAGGTTTTTGTTTCTGTTGTATCTTACAAGCTGTAAAATAAATAAAACTGCCATTTCTTTTAAATTTGAATTACTATCCAAATTTTTATTTTTTATTGGTCCTGTAAATATCAAATTGTATTGCGATTAGAATAATACAAAAAATCTATAATATTCTTATGTCTTTTTGCTATAATAATAATTGATCTCTATCAATGTCTAAAGAATCTACTTAAAAGCTCTCTGTTTTATAAAGCATTTGTTTACTGTGAAAAAATAATTATTATAATATAAACACGCCAATAAAACCATACGCACTACAAGCTCATTTTATATGTCCGTCGCCGCCGGTGTCCGGCGAACGACTGTTTGAATGTGGCACACAAGCACGACAGCTGTGGTGATCTGCGGCTGATTCAATATCGTGCAACACTATACATACGGCGTGTTCTTTTTTGTGCGCTGCTTAGGTATAACCCGACCAAATTGAAATGGTATACTGAAACTTATCAGGCATGGACTTATTTTTGATAAACATATCATTTACAGTTTATTTAGAGGCGTATTTTGTAGTTAAAATATATATTTTTAAATATGAACGAGCTAAAATCTTGATTGGGATATCCATGATTTTTTTATACAAAGATAAGGTTAAACAAAGTAATTTCTAATATCAATTAAGTAGGATACTGTGTTGCGTAGTGAATTTTAATAAGTGCAAAATTATTTGATTAAATTTTCACCTTTCTTAGTAGTAAGAAATACTAAAAAATAAAATATCAATCAAAATGCGACTTTAGCCTACCCTTTCGGGGATGGAGGCTTGTAATGTCGTTTTTGATTAAAATAAATCTGAGAAATATTAAATTATTTTGTACATACACATGGTCTAAGTAGATATGGACTCGACACTGCTGCTTCGCCGTCTTCCAAATACAAGCCACAACAGGAACAGAGCTGCGGCGAGGTAGTGTACCCATTCTGGTAAAGACACGTCCACGGCAGCCGTTGTACATCTGTGCAAGGAGGTACATTGACGGCACTGACAGATGAGTAGTTTCAAGATTGCGCTGTATATGATAAGTAATCAATTGGTATTTAACCCCGGTTAGGTGAAATCTGCGTTACAATTAACGAAGCGTATTACATTTTTGATAAATGCCTTATATATTTTTATAACGCATGATACATTTTATTCACATAAATGAATAATGTTCATGTGGCTGTTTAAAATGGCAGAAGTCTTTTAAGTGTAACACCTATCCTGGTGCTCTTGTTTTTATTGCGTTTTTGCTGGTGAGAACTAAGGGAATTCTTTAGGATACCCTTTTTTACGAAAGCGACAATGCCTAAATCACCATTTGGAGACACTACATAGCCTATTTTTAGTTGTGGGTGTCCTTCTCCACTTATTTATATCTAATCATTATTTTGTTGGTTGATTTGTGTGTGTAGGCTCTCAAAATATTGTAAGTACATTAAAATAATGTGACATATTCTTTAAATATTTAGTTCGTATAGTTTTGCAAACTCAGTGGGCTTTTCTTTCAAACATTACTTTCATAGCCACGATTATAAACTGTATGTTTTTCTTAAATGAAAAATACAAAAAAATATTTACTCTCTTCAGTAGATATTTACATTAATACAATCTTTAACATATTGTTCTTCAGTATCTTTTATATTTGGCCGCGTAGTACCTATCAGGTAAAATAAAAAATCAGCCTGTATATAAGAAGCATAAAAGGGGGGAGGTTGTACTCTAGTCACGCAGTGGGGGGCTACTGGCCTCTTACATCACAGCTTCCGCAAACACTATTCCTACGTCACAGAAACGTCAGAGAACCATCATATTATTACCACGACTCAAATTACAGTTGATGCAGTATTGGGTTCATTTCGTTAGTGAACAGAGGTTTTGTTTGTTAAAAAATCGCCTTAAGACGCGTGAAGTAATAGGTCATAAAATGTTCATTACAAACATTAGTATTTTATAAAGATTTTATGTTTTGTAGTAGTATAAGTTTTGTACGTAATAATAATTAATACCATTTGTTACGCTCATACTAACAAACCTAGATCAAAATAAGCATAGTAAGGTATGGGGGATCTTGGGTAACGGATATAATACATAAGTGTACTAAAATAATAAAAATAAGTATTTTTGATTACATCAACACCTTTTTAAATAACTGTTCTGTTTCAGATACCTAATTTTTGGTTGAGTTACATAGATAGGTTGAATTTAAAAATGGAAGTTGAATCAAAAGAGGTTGTCATTAGGAAAACCTTACTATTTTTCCACTATATTTCTAAAATGAGGTTTCGTTCTGCTACTTGTGCGAGTGTAAATTTTCTATTCTAAAGAAACAAAGCTATGGATCGATTCTCCATACTTTTTGCTAAACTAAAAAAGAACCTTGTTACTAGTGATATTTTTATTAGATTTGTTTCGTCTTCGCGCCATACGAAGCACGAAGGAATTCAATAATTTTGGGTATCGACTTTGTGATGCAACCAAGGAAGGAATGGTGGAAGTTTTTTTTATGACATCAAAACGTTTAAAACACTATGACACAAATCTTATGTCATATATTTAGCTGATTGAAGAACCTCAGACTGTTTTCGGTGAATGGCAATAGACCCGCCTCCTGCTCTATGGGGACTTTGACATATCAGGTGAAAAGTGGGTGTTAAGACCCTCTGCATATCCCTCCTGGGATAGGGGCGTGATGATATGTTTTGTATAAGGATCAAAGTAATAGCCTGGGCCCCTATCGCACTAAAAAACGTATTTACCACAACCAAATCACAGTAGAAAACGTTATGACCCATCCACACTCCATACCCTCGTTTTCGCGTTCCCTCGTTATAACGTTTTCGACTACGATTTATATACATACATACATACATAAATCACGCCTATATCCCCGAAGGGGTAGTCGGAGGTGAACTAGCACCCACGTTTCGCCAACTATGTCAAGTCCCATGTAATGGTGGCGAGCGAGGTGTAAGGTGGCGAGCTTATTGCCGTTTATCGGGCACAAAAGGACTGCGATTTGGTTGTGCTACATACGTTCTTATTCATCGAGGCCCTGCCAACTTATTCTAAACTGTCGGAAACTAAACGAATCACGGGAACTCCATTCCTGTCACTTTTTATTGCGGCGAATTAGAGCGAGACGGGACGTAACTTTGCGAATCGAATCCGTGAACCGACAGTTTAGAATAAAGGGGCTGATCTCCTCTTACCCAATTTCTTTCTTATGCAACTTTAAAAATTTTTGATCCTGCTTTCCACACGTATTTACAAATATTGCTTGCGATGCGAAGCAACTCTGTTGTAAGTAAATTTATTCAATTTCTGGCTCTTGCTTAACACAAAAACTAGTCTTTACATCACCGACAATAGACATGAAAGTGACTCTAACTTGTTCCAGTGTTGAAAACATCCGTAACTCTATGACTAAGATACTGAATAAGAGATTACATAAGGAGCTCTTAAACTTTAATGATAATTTACTGTAAATTAGTAAGTCCATGTAATCAAAACTGAAAAAAGTATTGTCTCTCCCCAAAGACATTTATACTAATTGGTTCTCCGCCGCCCACACCCAGCGGCTTCCTGGGACCTTCATCAGAAAGTCGGCCAAAATTAATATTAACAGTACACTACCAACTCCAAATATTCCACCTCTGATTGTCTATCAGAAAACAATCAATAACATGTCATCTACCCTTGCAGAGATTTTCACACCCAGTTTCCGATTGATGTGTAAATGAATAAATATCTAGCAGCTAATGCTGCTTGTGTTATGTATACTAGATGACGGATAAATATACTTAATAGATACACACATATTAATATTCAGAAAATATACAATAAATATATAAGCATCCAAAGACTGGAGAACAAATGCCTGTTTTCTTCACACAAACATTTGCCCCCATGGGGGATCGAACACAGAACCTCTCGAAATGGCGTCGCCTTGAGACCGGAGTACAGACTACTCGGCCGCGGAGGTCGTCAAATTATTGTAATGTATTCATTTCTGGGGGCGAACTTGTTCGCATTGCAACGAGAACTGTGTGAGGAAAGCGATATCAAAAACTATAAGTAGGTACTTCAGTTTTATTGAAACTCAGTGGTACAGTCAGCGTCAAATAGTAACATTAAATAAGCTGTTCCATTAAATAGACACTACCAAAAGTCAATTAGGAAGTAATTACAATATAGAAACTTTATTTGTACCGATATTGAGCCGTGTGGTAGCAGCTCATTAAACGATACAACCTATCTCTTTCCTTGGATGTCGTAAAAGGCGACTAATGGACTTAGCACTGCACAACATCCAACAGCTTATTGCGTCGACGGACTTAGCACCTGTCACGCTGAGCACATGTCGTCCAGTCACTGCTTGAGGAAGCGCGGACTACCGCAGGGGACTGCTTTTGCGGTGCTTTTGCCTAATCTCTGATAACACTTAGGGGATAATAGTCGTGATTATATGTATCAATGTATATTATTGACTTTTTGTGGTAACACCCTGAGTGTCACTATTTGACGATTTGGTTTAACACAAAAGAGTTTCCATTTTATATATTATGGAAACTCTTTTTTGTTTATAACAATAAGAAAACTATTTATATACTGATATTATTGACGTTTTGGGAGCGTCAATTTATTTGAATGTATTTGACGCTGACTGTACAGGTGGGAATAGAACATAAATACAGAGATATAAATAACACAAGAACAAGTTGTTTTTCCATGTCATAGTAGCTATTTATTTGCAATTTACAAGGTGATAGCTGTGGGTAATTATCAGAGTTATTTATAGAAGATAACTATTAAAGTCTATCCTTAGTGCTCAAATAATTTATGGCAATATTTTCTAATCATAAATAATCTTTTCAGTTTAGCTCATAAAGAAAAGGAAAATTTTCACTAGCTATCCCTTTAGTGTAGTTAACACTAAAGGAATTGGAATTGGTGTTGTGTGTTCTTGCCTTTCCATTTTCCCGAAAACTATAATACGGTGAAAAGGCCTGCCGACGCTTATGGTACTAATGGTGCTTTTTACAATTCTCCCGGATGGAGAAAACTAGACGCTGAGCCGGTTATTTCCGGCATGAGTTTAGCATCGAATGGCCTTGATAAAACATTGTCAAGTCAGAAATAATAATACACATACATAATTAATTCATACATTGTTTGAAATAGGTATTGAATCCGGAACTGTCCAGAACCGTTTCATTTCGGGTCTGAGAATCCGGATGCCTAAACCCGAGTTCAAGACGTACCAGTAATAATACTAAGTTAACTAAGGTTTGAAATTTCACCAAATACAATCAACATTTGTTTTGTCGTTAAAGAAGCTAAATATTTATATTACACTTGACCTTGCTATAAGACTGATTTTATGTTTATATTATTATTACACAACCTGTTCCGTCGGCCGGTAGAATGCTATTTTATGAAGTTTATCTATTTTTACACTTTTAATTCACATTTGTATTTATTCACGTTAAAGATCACGTGGATTTTCCAAGCCTCGCCTTTAATACGACCAATGAAATATCTTGTTTTCTGCGTGTTTTTCAAACACATTGATAATTGCGAAACAAGTTGACTGTTCAAAAAAATTTTATACTATAGTCGGATAAAATTTATGACGTCCTCCGCCTATATTCGTTCCACTGCTTGGCACAGGCCTTCCTCAACGTGTAACACATGAGGAGTATGGGCCGTTACACCACCACGCTGGCCCAATGCGGGTTGTTAGGTAGAAACGGTAGCATTGACGACCAGGACGGCTTAACGTGCCTTCCTAAGAACGGAGGAGTTCGAGACCACAAAGTTTTGGTCACTTATCCATGGCCTGACCATGGCGAAGGTAGGTTTGTTTTCGATATCAAAGGCCAAAGCGTACTAACCACTACGCTACCGAGCTCCTCAGGGGATTTGAGACTAAATTCATGCAAGACTTGGTTATAACAGAAACTATTAACTTGTAGATTTGTTACTCTTTTGTTATTATGTGTATTTCTTCTTCTATTTTCTTCTTTTTTTGTAATCTCTTTTTAGTTATCTCTCCACCGACAGGTTGTCTGGAAGAGATCGCTGCCTAGCGATAAGACCGCCAATTGTGGCATCTAGATTTAAGTTATGACTGTATAATTTTCTTTCCTGTGTACATACACAATAAAGAGTTATCTATCTATCTAACATCTGAATTTCATACCATCAGGTGAGATGAAGGCCAAGAGCTTACCTGTCATATGTGCAAAATAAAACATAGTTTGCTCGTACTCCCAGAGCATGGAATTTCCGACCGACACTCGTGTTTATTTTATCCTACAGCGGTTCCTTCAAAAGAGGCGTGAAAAGGAATCTTATGAGCCAGCAAGGTGGAGGTAGCTGAGCCTGCATTCTATGGTGCTGTCCTAACATCCATCGCATATGGAGTCATCTACTGCTGTTTGTGTTGCGAAAGACTTTGACTCATTTCTTTCGACTTTCAGATGAACTGTTACTACTAACATAAATCAAAACATCCAATATAAAATTTAACATACTATATGGTATCATTAACAATAACTATTTCAGTATTGCTGACAAAAACGAATAACGCCAGCTTTAAAACCATATTTCCTGTATATTTTTATGTTATGTGTACTCGTGAATAAATTAAAAAAGAAACTTCTATAATGATTTTCAGTTACGAAAGAGTTCTTGTCAGTATTCGAATATTATTTTGTAATATCCGTCATGCTATTGTTTTTTAAACAAATTTTCATAACTTCCTCTTATTAAAAGGCGTGTACACAACTAAACTATGCAAGGTTAGTGGTCTTCCGAAATCAATGTTAGCATTGTACACACTATTTGATCGTAGCATTTAAAAGTGTGCAAATACTAGGGTACATATCCCTAGTATTTGCACACTTTTATATATAAGTACATTATATAAGTACATAATGTATATAATATTGGGTCCTTACCTATGAAATTGGTGTTTTTATTCTGTCTTAGCAATTTGTCCGTAACTATTAAGGTTCAGAACATTCTTATAAAATAATTGCTTCGTCTAAAAATAGACCATATATTTGAGCTCGTATTATTTAATTTGATAATTTTTTGTAAGTTTAATTGTGTTAAAATTTGACACAAAGACAATTATTTTTAACTGCCTCCCGAATACATCATTTGATTTGCATTAACATAAAAACGATGAATAATATTTATCAAGCGTGTTCACACACATATTGCTAAAGCTTGTCTAATGATTCATGCCAAATATTATTATCTCTGGATTTGTTGTTGTGAAGAAAACTGATAAAATGTTAGTATGTAAAATGCAGACATCCCCAAAATCTCCATACAAAACACCAATTTCATAGGTAAGGACCTAATATATGCTAAAGCTTTGTTTACTGAGGAGTGAATTCTACTTGAATCTAAAGCATGAAGGTGCCCTTTTATTCTATTTAAATAACTGGGGAGCTCGGTGGCGTAGTGGTTAGTACGTTATGACTTTCGATTGAAAACAATGCTGCTTTCGCCATGGTCAGGCCGCGGATGGGTGACCAAATATTTGTGATCTCGAGCTCCTCCGTGCTTTGGAAGGCACGTTAAGCCGTTGGTTCCGGTCGCTATTGCGACTGTTTCTACCCACCAACCCGCAATGGGCCAGCGTGGTGGTATTACGGCCCATACTCCTCATGTGTTTCCTCGTGAGGAAGGCCTATGTCCAGCAGTGGGACAGATATAAGCTGAGGAAGAAATAACTGGCATTCAAAGGCCGGTCCTATAAAAACTTTAATTGTTCTAGATAGGGATGCACATACCTTTCTTTCCTGGCCGGTTTGTTTTACTAGGCGACAGAGACTTCAAACTGGCCGTTCAGAAATAAATAAGTTGCTCTATAAATAAATATTTCACAGACTCGCACACGTAGCCCAATATAAGCATCTATATGAGTTTGTATTTCGCATGCAAGAGATAACGAAAATGTAAATTTATAACAAAATAATACTAATAAAAACCATCGACTACTGAAAAATTGTTCGTCACAGAAAAATCAATTTTCCACCGAGTCCTGAACCCAGAACAGAAACCCGGGAAAGCTTTAGAGGTGGATCACAATCCACTCGGCCAGATAGTCATTAAAAAAATCGTCAGTAAAATTTTTTTTTAAAATAATTAGCCAAATTTACCACTACTCTTGATTGTCTTCAAAACAAAAAACAGTGGTAGACCTCACTCATTTATCATTGTGCGTTAAAAGCCGTTTAGAATGATGCATGAATGTGTTTTGAATGAGCCTACTAATCCTAAGATTAATGGTGCAAAATGTGTGAACATTTGTTATATTAAATTCGACAATGTGAGGACTAGAGTGACATGGCGAGTGACTGAAGATAATGGAGAAAGAAACATTGCGACGACTATAAATAGAAACTAAAAAGGAAAAAAACGGTGGACATACTTCCTTTACGACCCTGGTGATTACGATTTCCCTGATAAAACTACGACGGTAACCCAGCAGGGGCAGATATTTGTGACAAGAATATTTTCATTGTCGTGTTTTCTAGTCTTGAAAGTAATAGTACAATTGTTTCATATATTTTTCAGTTAACTTGTGTCCACATCACAATAGCAATAGACGCTATCTTTGGATAAATTCCAGTTAAAGATTTAATTAGAAATATATCAAAAAACTTAACCAACAAAAAAGAATTAATATAAAAGTTATTCTCGATATGACCAATACAATAGAAGTATCAAAAGATCTTCAAAATTCTTATGGACCGATTTTCATCAAGAAGAGCTAGACAAATAAACCTGACAGAATTAGATAGTTTTTTTGTTACTATAATAGATTTCCCTCAAGATAAAATAAGCTTACAAGTGAAAGGTTCAAGGAAAGTTGAACTGTAAAAATGATTCGTATAATTTGTCAATTTATGGTTTATTTACATTGTATAAAATCAGTTTATGGGGCGACAATGTGTAATGTATTGTTAAATAAACAATCTCTGCGAGTTTCCTGATCACTAAACATGTAGGCGAGATACAGGGCGATATCGAGGTATTTTTTATAAAAACAAAGTTATGGGCAGGTTGGACCTAAGACTTACGTAATGTTACAACTGGTGACCAATTAATATGAGTGACTTTACATAGCTTGAGTTAGCTATGAAATGAAAGTTTTATAACTCTGTTATAAATGACCATGTTTGTCCGGGACACAAAAAGAATTACTAACTTTTCTTGCCTAGCCTCCTTCGTCGTCTTTTACAACATTAAAAGGCGACTAAGGCGTACTGGGTATGTGATTGTGAAGGCGATGAGCTAGCAACTTGTTACTACGATTTCTTCATCTGACCAACCCTATTTTTGTATGGCTAAATGTGGTCTTAAGGAACTCCTTGGACTCTGCCTGACCCTTCGGGGATTACAAGCGTGATTGTATGTATATATGTATGTTTGTTATAAATCTTATTTCATTAATGGGAACAAATTCCACTCATTGCTTATTTGGAGTTTAATTGCGGTTATATTCAAAGGAATGTTATAATGAACTGAACAGGATGTAAAGAGCGTATCCTGTCCTATCCAGCAACAGTTACAGAAGCCCGAAGAGCAAGCGAAAGGATCCGTTTCCATCATCATCAAATATATATCCGTTAGCATATGATCACTATTTTTATCTCAGATAACAATGTTCCCACTATACACCAGAAGAATAGTCTACCAAGAGTCATCCGTATAGCATTACTGCTAAGAGTCAAGAACGTATAATTCCTACAAGTAATATAGATGTACAGCGTAATAATGGTAGCGGTGTTACTGCTATTTCATTCTTAACTTTACTATACTTGTTATCTTCTTAATCATGTTGCACTGTCATCCTTGACTCGTTTTACGCTTCATCTGCAGTTTACTGTACAACAACCAAAACACAACAGTTCGCTCCACTTTCAAATTAGGAAATTTCAGTATGGACTTGAGCAATTAAATGAAACCATTTTAAGAATGCAACATATATACGAGTATGTTTAACTTGATGATAGTCGAAAGACATGATAGATTATATCTGTTTTAAATTGAATACGTGTCAGAAGTTTTCTATATATGATGCACTGTCAATAACGCAACTTTTCATATATTGATCAGCATCAATCTTTACTGTGACATGAGAATGTAGGTATTCAAGTACAGCTATGAAAAGAGTAAGTTTAACTGCCATTAAAAAAATTCGGCCGATTTGAAAAATCCGTAATAAATGGGGACAATTTTAGAAAGGGGTATAACTTAATACGTGATTATTGATTAATTTTTGTGACAAAGTTAAAATGTACTTATGTTTTTGCTCCTTGCTTGAGATTAGTTAAAGGTATTTATAAAAAAAAAGTCCTCGTAAGATATATAAGTATAATTATTTAAGAGCATAAAATTAAACTTTATAAAAATGAACATAAAGTAAGTCTTTAAAAAAATGTGTAATCGAACCAAACAATGAACGACCATCAATGTCGTTTGAAAGTATTACTGACCTTCTTATAGCTGCGAGATATAATATTAGCAAACCTTCAGTTTTTTTGATAGACAACACTCAGGTTGCACTTGTCTTTATTTACGGCTACAATTGAAAAAAAATCAAAGCTAGAAGGAAAAAAAATATTGAAGGCTGTTTGGCTTGTTAAGCACGAGTCTAAGCAAATTGAATGGATATTAACCATAAACTTATAACCAAGAAAAGAGTAGTCACCAGCCATTCTGTATAAATGAATACATGGGGAGTATGAGCTGTAACACTTCCACGCAGTCTCCCAACGGGGATAGAAACGAATGCAGAATTGTCCAAAAATTGGACTAAGAACTTAAGAAGCAACTTATGATAATGGAAGTTTTTCGTTTAGAGACCAAGTAAAAAAAAAACATTGCCATTCAATCGCTATTTGCTTTTCCTCGCCAATATTGATTAGCAATGTACAATCGGCAGTACATTATAATTGAAATATTTGAGCTTTCAATTACATTCTTAAACTATGATAGCATCATATGTAAATACACGTTTTGATCGGTACTGTAAGGTGTGGTCGGTCAGGCGATAATGGTCAATCAAATGTTATGGACTTATGTTATATATTCTATCAACAATACACATCCATTACATGTAGGTATCACAATTCACAAGCTGGTGACGATCTTCTTGCCCATGGTCCGATTTTTACGCAAAAATGAGTTTAACATAGGGACCGTCTTACTTATCTCATTTAAAATTGAAAAGGGTTTTTGAAAAAAGTTCGAATATAACTGAAGTACCGGTATAGCCAGTGCCATCGGCACGTATTGAAAAATAATTGTATTTTGTTGCGCGTGACTTCGTGGGCGGTCTCCCGTGACAAACCAATAAAATTTCTTAACAGCCGCTCGTGTTTTTCTCCTAGTGATTGATAAATGACAACCTCCGTGGCTGTATGGTGTGTACGGACGGATTCAAGGCGTCGCCCTCTCTAGAGGTTCTGGATTCGATTCCCGGCGGGGGTATATTATTGTGTACACAAGATGTTGAAAACATGCAATAATAATTGTTATTTATTCTTGTATGCTTATGTTACAAAGACTATAAAAAATATTTTAAGAATATAAGTATTATGTATATTTATTATTTATCGTCACAGAGTATCCATCACACAAGAACACAGCAAAATTTTGGCTAATTGACATATATGAATGTCTGAAAATTTTACTGTTAAATCAATAATTTTAAGAAAACATATTAAATATTATAACTCACCGATCACACATCTGGTTAATTATATGTAAAACAACATATAATAGAAATAGAGTTGCTTTTAGAGTGGCTATTTGCTAAAGTTCTATTTGAAACCACTTCATTTACTAACTTTTACGATCTGCAGAGAAATCATAAACAAGACATGAACCGGATTGGTTTTCTAACAGCATGTCTAGGACTTCTGTTTTCCTTGGATAGGAATACGCAAATAGCTCCATATAGATATGTATGTATAACGTTGTATGCAGAAATTTCGTGAGTTATATTCGTTTCAAAGGTAACACTTTGTCAGAACCATAAAATAAACAACATATAACATCATGTCTCTATCCTCGAAGCGGTACGCGGAGGTGTCGAACACCCACATTTCGCACATACGTTATGTTCCATTGTAGTGTCCGGCAAACATATAAAAAAAATAGTGGTGGAGGTAAGTCGGCGCACTGTATTGCGATCAAAAATGTACTAAAAACGTTTCTCGCGCAGTCGAGGTAATTGTTCAAGAAGTTTGCCGGGAATTGTAACAGAGAGCCTGGTGCCATGCACCGGGCACATTGTGAGGAAAGCGATATTCACAATCTTTCATAAGTGATGCTCTAAACTCGGCTATACAAACAGTTCAAACCTTGCAAAATATGAATTTAAAAATTCATCCCATAATAAATTCACCACTGGAAAATAAGTTAAATCACAATAAATTTCATTTTATAGACTGCTGTGAATCGACTTCAAATAAATAAACTTTCCAATCGGCTACAACCCAAGACCTTCATGGCGAAATGGAAGCAATTTGTTTCAATTAAACACGGTCTTTTTAATTTCAGATCAGTCAAGTGTTGAATGATATTAAGTTGCGACATCCGGATAGTAAATAAGAAAAAAAAATGTAATAACTTTTATGTAACCTATAATTATGATATTTCAGTCGACTACCAAAATGTATAATTTTTTTTTACAAAATTGGGTAAAGTATGAACTAATCGTATTTTACCTTAACATTTCAGGGTAATATATTAATTTAATGTTAAGTAGGTATACGTATTTTTACCGTGACTGTGTACAAAGTGTACAAAAACAATTATTTTTTGGAATAAAAAATATGATTAGGAAAAATATCAGTCGCATGGAATAAGAACCATAGCTAGATAAAAGTAGATATAATAGCTAGATATAATTTTTTTTTAAATAGAGGTTTTTTACGGGGGCACTGACACATAGCAATCATTAATTCAACTAGGAACCCAAAATGTCAATTAACACTCCCAAGATGAACGTGTATTTTACTTGCAAATTAAACACAATGAATAGAAAACTAGGTGTGACTTACATCAATAACAACTTTATGTGCTGACAAGTCCATTGTTACCAAGTACCTTCATAAAGAAGGTATTTTCACTACAATGAAAGAGTCGAACTATAGTATTTTTTTTCTGAGATACATCTATGTAGTAGGTGTCAAGATTTTTTTCCCCATAAATATCGGTCAATCAGTCACCGTTGCAAACACATAGACCGAATCAATTGGCATGATTCTGTCATCTATGGTTGGGATAGCTTGATCCTGATCTTTAAAAAGGAAAACGGCCTCTGTGCAAAACCGAGGCGGCGCGATTGCAAGCCGGATTTAATTTTAAATTGGCGCAATGCCGCCAAGAATGGAAGAAGGGTAGAGGTTCCAAATAATAATAAAATCTTATCGAAAAGTAAGTCGGATATACTCGTAATTGTGCAATTGAGACTTTCCGATAATAAATTTCGATTAAGTCAAATTGTCGACATAAATAATTTCTGAAACGTTTTTAATTAAATTCACATAGTGAACTTTATCAGGGCATGCGAGATATGTTTAAATGAATGGATTCGGCCCTGACAGTTGCCTAATTACTCGGAGACATCTCAGAGATTTACCTGAGGAGATTTCGTATCTGCTTTCGTAAAGAGTTCATCGTTTTTCGTTTTGGAATTATGTACAATCAAATTCAACTGAGAGTGTTTTATGAACAATCAGCACGGAGGGTTTTTATTGGGTATTCTGTAAAGTTTAACTATTGTTGACAAAAAGTAGACTACCCACTGGATAGTTACAGTCGCGTACAGTATATGTGACAACATTCAACTTGCATTTGCCTTGCCTTTGCAAGTTGCAAATGCAAGTTGAATTGTTGAATAGTCCCCATAGGGGTAGTTACCTCTATGGGGATATAAGCGTGATGACATTTTATTACAGTAAAATAACAGTTACCATAAAACGACAGATTCCGTAAATAACAATAAAAGTTTATTTACAAATACTCGTAGAGAGCAAATACGACATTGTATCGCTCAACAAGGATATGTCACTTTAAACAACTGAACGGTTACTGAACTGAGAATAATATTAGCACGTTGGTCTAGTAGCACCTTAGCACCTTGGTAATAGTTACTTTCTCAAGATTTTTTAAAATTAATAGTCTTGAACAAATAGTAAAAAAACACAAGTTGCTATTAAAAATAACCCGATGAACTGTACTTCTATAACTAAAAGAAACTACTTTCAAAAATAAAGAAGACTTTATAATTACTTTGTTTGGAGATGGGACAGATAAATATTGATGAAAACAACTGGGAGCCTAAAGGCAATAAGATTACATTGAAAACGAAACAGATGTTATACTGTACTAGGTAGTTGTCAATCTTATAGTGATTTAGATAAAATAAGCCCAGGGTCTGTTTCTCTGTTCCAATTGAATCATTACTTTCTTGACAGCACGACATGGCAGCAAACAACTCTATAAGTTGGCTATTGATTTTGATAAAACATCTTAATATTATTGAGAGCCCTATTCTAATACTTTGTAATAGCCAAGTAAAATTTTATATTTAATGTTTATTTATTTGATTATATTGGGTCCTTACCTATGAAATTGGTTTTTTTTCTCTCTTAGTATTTTGTCTGTAACTATGAAGATTTAGAGTATTCCTAAAAAATAATTACCCCGTCTAAAAATATACTATATTTTTGAGCTCTTTTGATTTGTTTTGATAATTTGTTGTAAGTTTAATTGTGTTAAAATTGGACACGGAGACAACTCTTTTTAAGTGCCTCTCGAATACATCATTTTATTTGCATTCACTTAAAAACGATAAATAATTTTTATGAAGTGTGATATTACACATATTACTAAAGCTTGTCTAATGATAGATGCCAAATATTATTATCTTTGGATTTGTTGTTGTGAAGAAAACTGAAAAAAATTTAGTATGGAAAATGCAGAATTCCCCAAAATCTCCATACAAAACACCAATTTCATAGGTAAGGACCTAATATTTTAGCCAGCCTGCTAGTTTAGGTGACTAATGGACAACCATCCAATAGCTTATCATAGCGACGGCGCCGCGACGGGCTCACCGCCTTGAGCACATGTCTTGTGCTGTCACAGCTTGGTGATGCGCGGACTATGGCAATGAACTGATTTTGCGGTGCTTTTGCCTAGACTCTGACTAACCCTTAGGGAATAATAGTCGTGATTATATGTATGTATATATATATAATAGTTTAACGACCTCCGTGGTCGAGTGGTCTGAACGTCGCTCGGTCTCAAGGCGTCGCCATCTCGAGAGGTCCTGGGTTCGATCCCCAGTGGAGGCAAGTATTTGGGTGATAAATTTTCAGACATTTGTTCACCAGTCTGAATAATTCTGAATAATTATGGGTATTTATCTATTAAATATATTTATCCGTCATATAGTATCCGTAACACAAGCAGCATTTAGTTGCTTAAAATGGGACTAGTTGATAGGTGTGAATGTCTGAGGATATTTATTTATATATATATATATTTATTTAATAGTTTAGTTGTGCAATATCGCCTTTATAATTCTGAGAACAAGCTCAGAGCTTCTACATTAAGAAACACTTGAAAAATTTGGACTGTAAAAACACGCCTACAATCCGCCGTCACTCATCAAGACCCAGACTAGTGCCATCAATGTCGAATTCAATTAACATATAAATAAACACTACCTTCAGATAAAATAGAAGATAAACAAAGCCACGAATGAATGTTTCGGTATATAACCTTTAACGATGGAAGCTTAATGAATTTAATACGCAGTCAACAATCAGTCGCAAGGGCAAAAGTAACCACACACAGTCACTACAAATATAATCGATATGTCGGCTATTTAGGCCAGTAATCGATGCGAGAAAATAATGAGAAGCTGCATTGGAGAGCTAATTAAGCTTTCAGAGCCAATTATCATAGTACTGCTAATAGCGATGTGTGAATTAATTCTTAGTTAAGAGCTTGGAAAAATCATCATTCATATACACCATAACGTTGAATCTATTTCGGAACTATTTTATTTTAGCGCTGACCATTTATGTGTTATACTAGCAGGAATTAATCGTATTCATATTCGATACACAGATCCAAAGTTATAAAAAGTACTTGTACTTTGACGACCTCCGTGGTCGAGTGGTCTGTATGCCGGTCTCAAGGCGTCGCCATCTCGAGAGGTTCTGGGTTCGATCCCCGGTGGGGGCAAATGTTTGGGTGATGAATTTTCAGGCATTTGTTCTCCAGTCTTGGATGTTAATATATATTTATACATATACAGGATATTTATATGTATTTATCTATTAAATATATTTATCCGTCATCTAGTGTCCGTAACACAAGCAGCATTAGTTGCTTGAAATGGGGCTAGTTGATAGGTGTGAATATTTATTTATTTATCCAATAAATTAAGCTCGTTTACCAACAAACATTGTATTAGAAATGATTTTCCATCACAACTTTATTTCATGTCATGTCATAATGACTAATATTCATTGGATGATAGAAGAGAAATTTTATCAAATCAATATCTAGGAACTATTAAACTTTGTATCTAGAATAGTTTTTTATTAAATAGATAAATATCTTTATAAATTAAAACATAACATCACTCCTAATAAGTAATGCAGAGATGATCTGAACATAATGGTGTGTACTGACTGGTGAAACATAACAGGCAATGTATCATGCATTGTAACAGAATTCTCATAGAGCTTATAGGCGTCCCCTTGCGAGAGTATTTCAAAGGATCTTTGCGCGTTTTTTGACAGAACACGGAGGGGCGCGCAGTCTTTTCAGGACACCTGCGTCCAGCGTCCGCGCTCGTACCGGACATGCAATAAATGGTGATATTGCATTGCATGTTACGATTCACCAGTCTGTACACACCATTAGATCCAGACAATCAATTTGATATTAGTCGCTATCTAGATAAAAAGGTTAGTTTGATCTTAAAAGACCTAGAGCTATAGCTAGCATACCTAGTTAATTTTTACGTTTAGATTTAGATGTAGGAAGCTAATCATAATATCATTCATTTTTTATTTCAAATCTTGTTGTAGTTCTTACCAACATCAGTTTGGTCGAATCAGGTCGCTTATAATACAACCTAATGCAATTTACAAGAGTTAACATATTTAATTTATTATATCTTACTATCAAATCAAACAATTAAATTTTACAGAAATATAAGAGCATGGGACGACAGTATGGAAGCTCTTTAAGAAGTGTAAAAGTTCATAAAGGGTCGACAACGCGAGAGTGACATGGACAACCCCCGGGGTAAATGTAGCAAGCGTGTGACGTGGTGATGTTGATATAAATAAAACTTGAAAGATGTCACTGATGTAGAATTTAATTTAAAAAGGTAAAGTTATTTAAACATTTAGGCCCACTTGCAGGAAATTTAAATCGAGATTTTAAACTCGATTTTGTCAGTTTTAGACAATTTCCCTATGGCTGAAATGTCAAAAAATCACTAATCTAGTTATAAATATCGGTTTAAATTTCCTGCAAATGGGCCTTATTTATGTTCATAACTATAATTTGTTAAAATTTTATTACAACAGTTATAACAATTTATATATTATATATTTAGGCGTCCAGACAACCGTTCCAGACGCTGACTCTGATAGGGATGAAATTGGAGACCAAAAACAACGAAAAAAGAGACAATTTATTAATTTAAAAACAGAAACAAGGAGAAAATGACTAGAGAAGAGCGCAATAAGAGCAAAGAGTCGCTAATACTAATATAACACCTCGTAAGCGACTGTAACCAGAACCCTTTTGAAAATCGCTCTCGTTATCGCTATTAAGAAAATGAACAGTATTCATGTAAGAATTACATTTGACAGCTCCAAATGTAAAGCGAAAACTTTTATCGAACCATTTACATTTTCCGTATGACGATATCGTTAGCCATTATAAAAATTCATCTTGTCTCGAATTTGCTAGTCAGGTAATTCAGGTATGTTTTGTTTACCCGAGGGAAACTCTTGCGTGATCTGTTTACCGTCAGGTAGGCCCTACTTGACTGTCCCGTTAGTGGTATAAAAAAATTATGGCAAAAGAAAGTGCGTGAGTTAAACAAACAAAGGTACGCAAAGCAAATAATTTCTATGAGCACATGAGGTGTGATTCTTTGGTCGGCAGCATATATCTTTTATTTGTGTTACTGTTTTTAGAGAATATTTATTCTATTTATATTTCGTAGGTTAAGACATGCGTAAGTTGTGTAGCAATACACTATCTATTGAATGGCATATTTCTTCACAAACCAAAGCAATTGACTGAAACACTGAAAATGCCAATTCTACAATAGACACATTATTATTTTACGACCATCTGTATATTCAATAATTAATATTGCCCAATTCGTCAAGTCATTGCGCGTTAACTTACTATATCATAACATACAAGTATAAAATACTGACAACTGGGAAATCTATAAAACGTTGAATGTATACGAGTAGCCCGTTCTTTCTTTGTCTTATTTGACGAATGATTTTGTCGTCTCCAGGAATTGCAATATCTACAAATCTAGTTATCAGTCAATAAAAAGAAGTGCCAAGATTGGTTCACTAAACCAGACAAGTAAGAATGATCGAACTTTAGTACATAAATGCCATTTCAATATTAAACCTTATAATCAAGGAGATAAGATACATATTTTGTTAGGCGTTTGCAACAAAGGTGTAAATCTCATTGACATTTCTAGTCCAAGACTAGCTCAAATTGAATGCCTTAGATCTATTCATGATGATTGAACAATTTTGATAATAGTTACTTATATAATATGACTGTAATAATATGTTATGTTGCATAATGATGTTAGTGTGTACCGCAGTGTAAGTTATCATTGTAAAAAATACTTTTTTTTTAAAGGGAAACGTGATTTCTGGTACTTTCCGCTAGAGGCGCTTTTCACGTTCCCATAGAAATTGAGCTTCTTAACGCAACTAAAAAAGTTAAAGTTATGTTTCTTAAAATGAAAACTTTGACGACCTGCGTGGTCGAGTGGTCTGCACGCCGATCTTAGGCGTCGCTATCTCGAGAGGTTATGGGTTCGATCCCCGGTGGGGACAGATGTTTGTGTGATAAGTATTTGTTCACTAGTTTTGGATGTTTATATAAGTATTATATATTTTCTGATCATTTATATGTACATGTTTATTAAATATATTTCTCCGTCATGTAGTATCCGTAACACAAGGAGCATTAGTTGTTTAAAATGGATCTAGTTGATAGGTGTGAATGTCTGAGCATATTCAATTATTTATATACAGAAGAAAACTTTTGTCTGATATCAAAAATACGCAACAACAATTATATACCATGCTTTATGAAAGAAAATGAATTTGATTTAGTATCTTGAAACTTAATTCAGATACAGTAGGTACTCTACTTTTATGTGATCAGAATTCGAATACCGGCATATGCATGCTTTCACTATATGGATCATCAATCATCGAACAAAGAATTTGCGTATACGAAAAACCTTTCACACTTCGATAATTAGTAATGACATTATTTTTAATGAGAAAAAGACTCATAAATATATTTTACGAGATGTATAAAAAAGTACAAACAAAGAAAACAGCCGGCATGGCATAAAAAACACTCGAAGGTGTAAATTTTACGTCTTTATTCCAAAACATGAATTTCTAACTCATTTTATCCCATTTTTTTAAGCAAATAAAAGTGATAGCTTCAGTTTAAAACAAATTTTCATTTCAATGTTTTTGGAATAAGGTGGTTAAAAACTTTAATAATATATATTTTTTGAAGTTTCACCTTCTATTCTTGACATTTTCTTAAACGCCCGACATAAATTATGAATTACGAGCATGACTTGCATTTATAAGAGCCTTCATTATGCTGTTACGTTTTTGGCGTTCCTCCAGTAATCTCTGCTGTTTCGCTTTTTACTTGGCTGGTACACAATTAAGAAGAACACTAAAGTGTACCTGTACACGCACTTACGGATTTTAATAAGATATTATTATAAAAATCTCAGCAAAACACTGCTAAGCAAAAATACAAACATATCATCACGCCTCTTTCCCCGAAGGGGTAGGCAGAGCGGTTTACACCCACATTTCGCCAGATGTGTTATGTCCCGAGATGACGAGCATTCATAAGCAGTAGATTTCTTATCCATATGGTGCATTTTCTAACCTCAATTGAACTTATGGTGCAGAAAAAGTCATCAGTCGTAAGCCAAAACCTACACAATATTAGAATTAATCACCTAATTATTATGATCAATTTAAGCAAAGAATTAATATCAATATATCAATAAATAATCTTCGCAGTAAAAGCACCACAGCAAGGAGCGTACTCTTCTGACACAGGTTTTTTATTAAACTTAAAAGAAGTAGTATCAATCCATGTCATTTAAAGTGGAAGTATAATAATAAAATTGTTTGTTTAAAATATAATCCAACACACGGTTAACTAGAATCTTCTAATACCCCAGCTGTAACTATTTTAGTCTCAATAAGAGCTTTCATTTATATTAATTGATTAGTTAAATACCTATCATCATAAACACAAAAGCTAATTATTTCTTAATCCAAATATGTATATCAAAAATCCTAGTCATTTCCGCTTGTAAAATAATCTCGGATGTTATCTAAGGCAGCGCGTCAAAATTCGCAAATATGCATTAGAGGTGATTCTAACCTTATTTAAAATTTTACGAGCTCCGTCTAGAACAGTGAGTGATAATTAACGAGCATTTTTATTTATATAGTAACTCTAACGACTCGCGGAAGTCTGCGGTACGAGGAAGATTTTATTACGGACGTATATTTTTTAATAAAACCATTGCACGTAAGTTTAAAGGAAGTTACTGGCTACAAAATACGGCTTGGGTCTTGTTTTACGAACAAGTGAAGCGAGACTATCATCACGACGTTGTTGGATAATTATTCTGAACGGGAGTAAAGTTTTAATGCCAAAATCATAGATATCTGCAGGGTATTATGAAATTTAAGATTTTAAACTTTCGCGTTGCATTGTATATAAAAGTTATTCTTACGGGACTACTCGTACACGCGACGTACATTATCACGTTTCAGTCAGCTCGTGACCACGGTTGGTGTAACCCAGCCGAAACGTCGAGCAGTAAGTAGTATCTTTATACTACATAATACGTAGCGTGTGGTCCCGTTAGTATAACTTTTATATATTATGAAATCTATAGGAACTTTAGGGAAACAACAAAAATCTATTTAGCTCGCCAACAATTACAAAATTAGAAAACGATATATTATAACAAAATTATTCTACAAAATAAATACTTTTTACTAACTAGTCCTACTTTTGACAGCCAAACAGAAAGTCTATCCACTAGAAAAAATTCTTGACCAATTACGACCCTCAGTTTAGCACTTCAGCAGAAAGCGAAAATATTCTCATTTACGTGTATGTACAGTCGAGTTCAAAAAATACGTATGCACGTTTATCAGTAAATGACTCTTATTGGAAGGGAATAAAGACTGTCACCTGTCAAACGTGCATACATGTTTTTGAGCTTGATTGTACATACAAGTTCAATGCTACGCTGGTGACACACATTGCTCAAATCATAGACATAACGCAAAAGGCCCTTGAGATTGGTGTCAATAAATCTATCGAAACATAATAATAAAAAAATCAACATGGAGTTCATTATAGCAAGAGAAATCATAAAGATGTTTTATTTTTATGATTTAACTACAGCATGGATATCATAACATTGTAGACGAGAAACATCAAAAAGTCATTAAAAAAAAACTAGAAAGTACTTATAAAGTTCTACTTTTGAGAATTTTTTCATATTTTTTGAACTTATGGTTCAAAAGTTAAAGGGTGGGGGGAACACATTTTTTTAACTTTCGGAGGTATTATTTTAGAAAATATAATCGTGAAATGATGTTAGAAAACCCTTATTCATTTTTGAATAGCTATCCAACGATATATCACACGTTAGGGTTTAGAGGAAAAAAAATCACTCCCTAAATTACCCCCCTAATTTAATATTTTACTATTGATTTGTGCACTTTGTCGGCGTTTTTAATATACATTATTCAAAATTTCAGCATTCTAGTGCTTAGGGTCATTGAGATTTTCCGCGAATGGACAGACAGACATGGCGAAACTATAAGGGTTCCTAGTTTACTACGGAACCCTAATTAAGAAAACAATTAATGAAATGAACCGGGTGTGCGGGTGGCTCTCTCGAGACGAAACGGTTCCTATAATTATGGTCAAGTCTCACTCCGTTCAGTTTGTTTAACCATTTATTAGGCCTCGCAGCTTCGCCGTTACATCCTTGAGATTTACATCGTTTTTGCGCCTTTGAGATGTCTCAATAGATATACAAGTTCAGCTTTACAAGCACTGTGAGTGATAGATCCAACTCGTTTATATTTTAAACAGTCAGAAATATTTTAAAAAAAGTTATCGTAATTATGCTCAGTCATTTATAAATATTGTATTTATTTACATACATACAAATAATCACGACTATTATTCCCTAAGGGTTAGTCAGAGACTAGCCTTCATTTCGAGAGTTCATTTTAAGCTATCAAATTGTTATGAATAAAGATATTATTAGGAATTATATGTCAACTTGTGGACTTGTGGTCTAAACGAAAATTGTGATTAAAACATCATTATTGATTGTAATCAATTGATTTGATTTTACGGACTATTCGGCATATTATAATTGTGACCATACTTCACTTCAGGTTAGTGTGTTTAACCTTTAAAATTTTTTGTAATGTGCAAATATCTACAAAACCATTAAAATAACGGATGAACTTGATTTATTGACGTAGTATGAAGTTGACCGAACACACTTCACATATTTATTTTTAATCGAACTTTATGTCTGTCAAAAGATTATAATAGTTGTGTGACTGTCATTTTCCTTAAATAAATTAAATATATCTTTACTTGTTAAGCAGTGATTTAATCTGAATTTAATGTGTCAACCTTTTAATGGGAAATTATATAAATCAGTATCATAATAGTTATGTTAAAATCACACAGAATAAATTAAGACACATTATAAACAAATCTCTCCCGTGGGTGTCGTACATGGCGACTAAGGATAAATCAATGATGAGGAATGGGCAGCAGCGTTCCTCTTATACCACCAAGGCTAGGAGTGCACTGCGACTTTTGTGCCCGATAAATGGCATTAGGCTCGCCAACTATTACATGGAACTTGACATAGTTGGCGAAACGTGGGTGCTAGTTCATCTCTGTCTACCCCTTTGGGGATAAAGGCGTGATTTATGCATGTGTATGTATGTATGTATAAACAAATCAATACAACAAAATGTCGCTAAGTAAAAAAGATCATAGTAAAAAATTAAAATGAAAGTAAAATATATATATTTATAATCTATTTTATAATTTAGTATAGAACTGGATAAAGGCAAACACAGAATTGGCGTAAAGCTCAGTCCTTTGCAACTTTTTTCAAATATTTTATGTGTAGATATGTAAATAGAAGTGTATATTACAATAATCGAAGCAGGAGTAAAGCAAAGACTACCCTAAATATATCCACAACTGGAATTTGCACAATGCTCGTTGTTCCCCAAAGTCCAAACATGTACCCACCCAACAACTTCACAAGGGCCAAATGAGAATATCAATAGGCGCTTTCTAGACAACTACTACAGTAAACCGCATCTTCGCTAGACCTCATCTTCGCCAAAACTCATCATCATCAGTATTTCTAGTACTAGATATCAAATTTTTGTATACATTAACTAGTTTGTAGAAAATGTAATTACTTGAAGCCCTCTTACCTGAACGATTTACCTGACGACTTATTGGAATTGTATTTAAATACCAGTCTCCATAAGAGTAAACTCAATCTTAAAATGTACTTTTTAGAAAATATGTACATTGCTGTGTAGAATTATAAGAACTGTATGAGAGTGACTCCCCACACAGATAAATCATAACGGTTTTCATGTGGAAAAAAAAATTGCAATGTATTCTAATTTGTATGTAAAAATAAATAAATAGTTTTTGCCAATGTTTGTATATCCTGAAATTATGTTGAGAAAAAACACTGTCAACTTTTTTGTCAAGTGTACAAGAGATGTTAATAAAAAAATATATTGTTCGTTGTTACTAACTTGACTCAAATAAATTCAAATATTTCAAATTAAAATTGAACAAACCTTGAAGCTTCATTTGCACGTGAAATTTTTTTTTTGTCTCGACATCCTAATTTTAAAAGTCAATCATATACAATGCTCCTTGCGCCAATATGTTGGATACTTGAAAGTGACAAGATCTACATACAATAAAATATTAATCACACTATCACACCACCATCTGATTACATGATGGCCGAAAACTACAATAGCATTCTAAGCCCTATTGTAATCACAAACGATTTTAACGTTGACCAGCGCGAATCCAAAGTATTGAATCAAGTGAATTGAGCGAACTAGTTCATTTTATATAGGAAAGAAAGCGTAAATAATATTACAGTTTTTTATTCAATGTGTTAGTAAACAAGCAAAGCCACGTGATATGCAAGCCTGGATTTCCACTAGTGGTTCCACTGATTGCGATTATTTGAGAGTCAGTTCAAACGTAGCAATCCAATTGGTCGGCTTCTCTTTGCAGTAAGTTTAGCTATCTCTCATAGTTCTAGTGGAAAAGCAGCAAATAAATTTTATCTGATTGCCGCTATTACGGGGAGGGTATCACAGATGTGTCGCCAATATGTTACAAAACTACTCACACTCATTCAGCTCCATTCAGCGTTTTTCTATGTGAAACGTTTCCATATGAGATGCCTAGGCTGAACCGACGCGGCAAGCTCAAGCGCCATACAAATCTGGCAGACATACGCTGAACAGAGCTGAATAAATGTGAGTAGTCCCTAAAGCCACTGCCCGTCTTGTTCTTGCAACCAGATTACAGATTTGCAAGCTCTGCTGCTTTGCGACAAAAAAGGTAAGATAGAGGTCCAAAACAGATGGAACTGCTTCCTTGCAAACAATTAAGTATTAAGTCTCTCTTTCGAAGGTGTATTGGCCTTGCACGTCAAAAAAGTCAAATGATTGGCGTTAGCATTTTTTGCTCCACGATTTTACACGTGTGAAGGTTGTTATTACTTATACATTTAATATATAAAATGGACAATTTAGTTTATTTAACGGTACGTTTTTGCTTACATTTAAAAAATACTTATCTTCATGAAAACAAATCAAAGGTCATTAGCTCATGGAAGACAATGACTGGGCAAAATTCACTATGTTTGACGGGATGGGTTTTTTGAGGGTTCAAACCAGTCCCGTCACAAAAAAGGCAATTTTATCCATAATAAACATTAAAATGCTGATACGTATTAAATGAAAATACCTAATAAAATACGAAGACATAAACATCCAACGGCATCAGCATGCGAATATAAAATGAAGTGAATGTGCAACCTAGATAGATACATTTCATAATCACATATAATGACCGTTCGCCGGTTATATTAGATATATTACAAACTTCGTGACACAGTAACCGGTGACATAACCGCATTGTCGGGTTTCCTTCGGCGTCGGCAAGAAAGTAGCGTTTGAGGTTAGAAGGTACCTCGCTATTTTGCATATGAGCGATTTGCATTTCGAGAAACTCACTATAAAAATAATGAAATGGAGAGCCATTTTTAAAGAAATTACGTAAAATAAAAATTGTATAAACTCAGTGACAATTATTTTTCGCTTACAGAACGTTTCCCAAATATTTATTTCTGTTTATATTTATTCAACATCTAAATCTTCCGCTGACTGACCCCAATCCCTATTGAAACTTATGCAGTAAAGAAAAAAAAATACCGTAATAATATGATAATATTTTATAAATAAACAGAAGCAAGAGTAAAGATTTAAATATAAGTTTAATACCCAATATTAAACTTATGTTTAAATCTTAGTACATATTTTAAGACAATGCAAGACAATTCTTTCACTCAAGTCATTAAAATTATACTATCAACGAGAAATGTAAAATTTCTAAATTTCGCAACATCTTCCGGCTATTATTATCACAAACTCTATGTCTCAACACAACTAAAAAGATGTACTTATTGTGATAACATTTTATTAATTGTCCGTACTTATCACTCGCAGTTTATCTTTCTTTAGAGAAAAAGCTGATTCCCATATTCGCCAAGTTTCATATAATTTTCATCTAAGATCCAGTGTTTACTTAGGGTGAGTTTTTTAATCCAAAGTCATAGTAACCACAATACTTAAATTCTAGACCAATGGAAACGCGTGTGACGTCAGCTTGACAAATTGTTTAATTTGCGATGAAAATCCCAGCACCGTGTTGTGGTTGAATTGCCTATGATTATTTAACTTCAGTTGCATTTGAAAATTCGACTATTGGACAAGCTGTCATATCACGACATTGTAGGTTTTTGCTATTGGTGTATTTTAACCTACTGATTAACCTGACCACGGATTAAAAAACTGACCCTTAGTACAGATGTCAATATTGGTAAAGACTGAAGACTCGTCGCGCGTCTGCCAGCGACAATGGTACGAAATGTTTAGAACAAACAACACAAGAATGCATATTATCAAAGCTCTCGTCAATACCTAGATTCAAGACAATAATAGTGAGACACACACAGTATAACGAAACATTGAATGAGAAAATATCTTTTTGTTATAATGTTTTTTCTCATGAGCTTTCCATTTTCCATGAGGCACGCGAAAGAGTAAGCGCGGAAGTGTGAGTGTGAACTTTGATAAGGAAGTGAATATAATTTTTTTCGAGACCAGCTGATAAAAGATAGTTCCCGTGTTCGATTCCTGGAGGGAATATTTGCAATGTGAATGATGATTTTTTTGTTTCTCTGTCTGTTCGTCTGTTTGTAAACAGACAAACGGGCTAATTTACGACTAATTTCTCTAATAATTTATCGACGACCTCCGTGGTCGAGTGGTCTGTACGCCGGTTTCAAGGCGTCGCCATCTCGAAAGGTTCTGGGTTCGATCCCCGGTGGGGGCAAATGTTTGGGTGATGAATTTTCAGGCATTTGTTCTCCAGTCTTGGATGTTCATATATATTCAAGGTATTTATATGTATTTATCTATTAAATATATTTATCCGTCATCTAATGTCCGTAACACAAGCAGCATTAGTTGATATGTGTGAATGTCTGAAGATATTTATTATTTATTTATTTTATTAATTTCCGTAATGGCTGGACCGATTTCAATGAAATTTTGCAAGCACATTATATACCTGCTCAACATCTTAGATACTTTTTATTCCGTAAAATTAAAGGGTTCCCGTAGGATAGTTAAAAACCAGTAGCCGCGGTCGAAGTGGCGGGTACTGGTAATTAATACGCTCATTTATTTGCTCGATTCTTCTCATTTCAAGCCTTACTCTCAGAATCCGGCCGCTTGTATCTATTACAACCACAGTCAAAGATCTGTGGATGTACTTGCAACGAGCGGTCGCGGTAATGAACTTTATTAATATCCATTTTAAATTATTATTTATTTTGTAAGTTATTTTAAATGTAAAATGTAGACGATTTTAAGTACCAAATTTAGCCTATGAAATAAAATTAATTTTGATTTAGATTTTATGCGTCTGCTTAGTTTGTTAGAAGATAACTATCAAGAAATGTTTAATTACGTAATGAATGAACGATTCATCCACATAATTTCTAAAAGGAAAACAATGTATATAATCCTGGCTGTTATTCCACACAATTTTAATAAGACTCAGGCATTATTGCCGTTCTTGTTATTGTTTGATTGTTCTTTATCGCTTAAATAACATATCGGTTGGATTGACAATTGTTGCACTTGAATACAATTATTTTTTTACTAAGCTATACCTAATGTTTTTGTAAAGTATTGTAACAGTAGGTCACTGTGACTAGGTCATTGTTTTAGGTATGTAAAGACAAAAAAAAACAATTGAAATTTTCGCAAATAAATTACCGAAACTAAGCGGAGCAGTATAATAATGTTGTTTGCTTGTTTTTACATTACACATTGCTTAATCATTTAATATTCAGACATAACTTCAGGCTAAAAAGCATGAGTGGCCGACATGATATTTATCACGTTTTTATCACGACCAACTGTCAAATTTCATAGTACTTTGACAGTTGAACGTAATAGAAGCTGTTTGATATCACAATGCGGTGTTTGTGCTAAGAGGGTAGCTTTATTGAAAGTGTTTTAGAGTTAATAAGGATTTGACTAGAGAAATCATGAAGTAAGGTCACAATAAAATAGAAGAGAAGTCTGTTGCTGTTTAATCACAATGATTCACAAAAACGCAACGCCTTGGCAAGTCAAAAGTAAATAATCAATCCCCCACTTAATTGATAGAAATCTTTAATAGTTATGCACTCTTAATAACTATTAAATTGTAAAAAGATTGATTCCGTTTTCTTAAATTGCCTTTTAATTGAGCTCACAAAATTTTCCAGACAATTCAATAACAGTAACAATTTCCATGCGTGGAAAGGTTCGTTCAAGAATCGTTTTAATTACCTTCATGCGGAAAGAAATACATAAGGCATACCCATCATATACAGCGCAATAGTAGGTAATAAAAAATAATTACTTTCTAGTGTAACACTCATCTGCAAGGGCACGGCCGCTTTGCCTGGACACATGTAAGGCAAATCTTACTCCGATAAATGCAAGGATCACAAACATAGTCACTTCACTTCACTATCACAGAAAATAAAAGGAGGTTGTATATGTCTCTAAAGTTTTTATAAAACCACACCAAAAAGTTTATACATTAAAAACTATTTACGTAATTTTTTTAAAAAGGAATCGCTTGTCAAGCGCTATTTTTTAATTCTTTTCCGCACAGTGGCGAGGCCTAGCGGCGCAAGCTTGTAACAAAATTCAGGAAGTATAGTCGAGTATAGAGAGCGAAAGTGCGCGCGATCAGCACGCGTTGCGGTTCGAGACTGCGCGGGAGTGCTCGCCGAGTTAGTTTTGGGCGATCGTTCACGTAATCGGACTGACCTAAGACACAATAAACACACGATTCTACCTTAAACCCTATTGAAGTGACCTACAAATCTTGTTTGTCGACCTCCAGTACAAAAAAGTAGAAAGAAAATAGGGAAAACGCTTAAAAATATGGTTTTTGCTGGCATGGTCGCACTATTGCAACACTATAGAGTAAATAAGTGATTCTAGATTTAAAGTAGGTATCTAATTACAATTCAACACAGCAACCACATACTCGTACATCTCACATTTCTTTTCTTGGCAAAAAGTTTGTTGTTAGTTTGAGGACAAATCTTCAGATTGATATAAATCCCAAAATGCGGTTAACTCTGTTCCGCAACTTAACAAAAGGCAGTTATTCGTTTGGTATTTTCTTTATCCCTAAACTTAGGCGAAGTGTAGGTGAAAACATCTGCGCTCACGCTTTCTGGTAGGTAAAGGCATCATGCCTAGTTATACAATGGTATATTGTATTAAAGGCGTAGGCGAGGTTATCATCGTTGGCAATGTGTGGTCTTTGCAAAATTTTAGATTACAACGATTAGATTATCCCTGTTACAAACATACGGCCTATGGAAATGTATTCATAGTCAAGGAAAACACTCCAATCCCACTTTGCTTGTCTTTCAAATACATACCCTTGTCTTTCTTAACACTATAAATAAAGTCGAATACTAAAAGTTATTCCCAATAAGTTTTCTCATATACTCAAGAATTTATCGAAGCCATTTTACATAAAATTGCTTATATCTTTCATAATATACTCGTATTCATGCAACTGCACCGAAATACCCAGAACATTTTGAATCGAACACACTTGGTAAATATTACTGATAGCTATCTTAGTCTAATGTTATTCAATTATGACTATAAAAGAATTAAAATGCTTTTTCAATATATCGTAAATCTGCTCAAATACAGTGATAACAATTTTTTTTAACTGTTTTAAAAGAACTTGTCCCGAATAAAACAAGGAACTGCAACTAGCTTTATGAGGCCTCTAACTTCATTTCGGTCCAGGAAAATTAAATGTAGATTAACTAGTCAAGGGACACAAATTTTTCAATTTTTGTAGTTATAAAATTCTCAGTTTATTACAAAATCTAGTTTTAACCTAGATTTAAATTTCCTGCAAGTGACACTCTGAGCAGAGGTGTGATAAGTTTCAACGAACTACCAATAATGGAGGTTAACATTTTCTATACAAGTTAACAATGAGGAAAGTTTTATATTTGCGGTTCACCGAGGAACTCCCTGAAGAACTATAGAAGCCTAATGCCACACCACAACATATGCCTCATAATTAACTAACCGCTGAACCGTGGTAGTAAGGGAACATGAACGGTTAAAAAGAAACAACGCATTTTCTACACTACTTTCTTGTTCTTATATTTGGACAAATGAGTGAAGAATGATTTGCATGTGTAGGAATTAAATTAAACTGATTGGAGATCGCGACTCTGTAAACATTTACACTGATGATTTGTGAAACATGAGGACTAATCTAATGCTTACCAAAGGCAATGCCTGCTTATCAGGTGGTGTTTTTAGCTATGTTTACATAAAAAACTTGACTAGAAAATGCATGTGAGAAAAAGAAAACATTAAGGGGCACCCGTGATAAATTATAAAACTGTATCAACAAGAAACAGGGCTTTTTGCTAGATGCAAATCTTTGTAGAAAAGGATATGACTGCAAGATATAAAGATGCAATGTAGCATTTTCTAAACCTAGAATTTTAACTACTGACAACGATTTTATCCGCTTGATACTCTTTGAAATATGAACTCGAGAAATTATTATAAAAACAATATCTTATATAGTCTAGGTGTACGTAGTACCTACGTATAAAATCAACTACAAATGGGAGAAAGCATCATTGAAAGTAGTTGTAACAGATATGATACACAAACCTGACATAAATTACCACGTATGTGTCACTTATGCAACAGAACCGGGATTGACAATAACAATCCGTAGGCGTTTGCCATTACATTCATAAACCAACCTTTGTTTAAGTGCGACAAGTGACTGTGCATGTTTGATGCACTTGAGACCTACATTAGAATACAATAACGAAAAATAAGGTTAATATTGTACATCGACTAGCTTTCCTCACAGGTTTGCTCAGTTAGCTATTGTTTTTTTTTTAATGTCAAATAATGTTGTAAAATGTAACATTTGCCTTTTTTTATCAACTTCAAGAAGAAGGTTCTCATTTATTTTCTTTGTACTGTATGTTTACTCTGTGTGGCCGTATATATTATAATATTCACATACAAGCCTTTATTTCTATGCAGAAATTAATAATCTCCACTTGCTTCGTTCCTGGCACACGGCAACGCATCTTTTAAGATACACGCTTTTATTTTCTAAGAGGATTTGTTTAAATATATTTTTTTACATAGATTCATAGAAATATTTGCGAATTTAAAGAAAACATTAGCTACAGCTACAGTTAAAATATAAATATTCGAAACATACAAGTTGTTACCAGAATACCACACTTAATTGTCTTATGTAAACACTAATTATTTCCTTAAATTCAAACTACGAGCAGACCGCGACCGGAACGAACAGAATAAACCCAAATCAAAACTTTATAATCGCACTGTCACTTTGAAACAGATACCAAAATCTGTTTTTAATTACATAACATACTTAAAAGAAATACATTAATACAAAAAGCACGGAAATATTTAATTTTGTTAAGAGATAAGAGCTTAATCAAAGAGTTTTTGGTTTGATAAAAAATATTACACGATAATTTAATATTAACCAGTTTACCATTTAATATATGATTGCATGCACAAAATTTTGCCTTCGTAAAAACCTCTAAGAAGTACTTAGTTAAAACTAATCAGAAATTTTGCAAAATAGGCTTTAATTATTTTTAATAACCCAGACGACTGGGACCAGCGGCTTAAAGTGCCTTCCGGAAACGAGAGGAACTCGAAATCAGAGACTCTGCCAAAAGCAGATTTAGCGTACGAACTACTAGCTAGAATATCGAGACTACCTTTATGAGGAGTATGTTGCATATATCACGCTAAAACTACGCATAAAATTAAATGTATTTCCACTGCACTTCTAATACAGGCACCTTTACTACTCGATACTAAATTGAACGCATTCGAAGTCGCGGCAAAAGCCGTATCCAAATAAGTTTAATTTGTCTAGAAAAAAAATACTGTGTTACATAAAGATTGTTATTCAAGTATAATTTGCATAATGAGATCATTATTAATGTTTTATCTCCTTTCTGCGCAAAACATCCCAGCATTCCATTCACTTCGCCATTGCAGAAATAATTAATTAATTTTTTTGTGTTTCTTGTGTAAGTTATCGTCATTTATTATATTTAATATGAAATAAAGAATTGCAAGGTTCTCTTTGGTAAAGCGGGCTGATAGATCTGGGCCCCCAGCGCCCTAAATCAGCCTATTTTCGGCTTAGCCAATAAAAATATTTGTGTGATATGTACTTAAAAGAAACTTCAGTTTCACGCCGGCCGGCGAGGCAAGATTTTCATACATTTTGAATACAGTTACTTTGGGATAGCGTGATGTGATTTCTGGCGAAAAGTGGGTGTTGATAACACCTCTGCCTACCCCTTCGGGAAAAGAGGCATGAAGATATGTTATGTAATATTTTTACAAGAAATTTTAATAAGTATAAACACTGACAACGAGTTTTTAATTAAATTATTATCTCCACATCTTGCTATAACAGAATAATTAAAAAGGAAATGTTAGATTGTTTTAATTGTTACAATAGAATATACCTACCACATGTCATTACATCACAGTTCTCCTTTAGCTATCAACAAAACACGTAACCTTTTCACCGTCTATTCATAAGAAACAATGCCATACGGAAGTATATTTGTATATTTGTGCTTTGAATGAAAGCTTTGCTTGAAAATAATAAATTAGGTTAATTTATAACCGGATTACTAGTCATACAATAACAAACATTAAAAAATCAGAGGATTTACTTCTTACTAGCTGTTGCCCGCGACTACGTCCACGGTTACCATGGTTTTTTAACTATAAATTTTCCGGAATACAAAGTATCTAAGATGTTGACCAGGGATATAAGATACACCTTGCAAAATTTCAGTGAAATCGGTCCAGCCATTTCAGCCCGTACAAACAGAGAAACAAAAAAAAAAAAAAAATATTTTTTGGTATTTTCCCTCTTTTTACAACCCCCTGACTTGGTTTTAAGCATATTTTTTTTCTATGTACAGACATTCACCTGTACAGATTTATTATATGTATAGATAAAGTTGTTGCATTTTATGACGGCGAGTAGCTTCGCTCTTAACGTCTTAAGATAGAGACTAAAATCGAATGATTAAGTCGCCTTCGTAAATTGCAATATCTATAGGTACCTTAAACTACACTATTTAATCTTATCTCGGCGTTTCATTTCCAATGTTTTTTAATAACGACGATTTTTAAAGGAGCGGTAGAAAAGTGAGGACACATACTAATTGATACTAACAACAAAAAACATTTTGTGATCAAGTAGACTTTCTGTGATCGAGAGGCTAAGTACATAGGTAAATAGGAAATACTAGAAAGGAAGAAAATAAATTATTCGTGACACAGAATAAACTTTAGTACTAATTTTGTGACACTAAAAGGCGAGCGACTCAGCATGTCGGATATCGCAGACGCTGGTCTACCGTGGTCACCTATTACAATGACCATTAAATAGAGTTCTAAAGTAATATTGCTCCTTTTCTTCTCTTCCCTTTGATAATGCAAAAAAAGGGGATAATTCCTTTGAAAATTTTACTTTACCAAAATAATGCGAAATTAAAACGAGGTATAATTTGTCGGTTCTAAGAATTTCTTGACGAAAGTTTATTTTAGAAAATCCGGATTTGGTGTCGTGTTGAGAAATATTAAAGCTATTATTCCTCAAAAAAGTAATTACAAACCTGTTATCACCTAAAATTCAAAAACAACTTGAAAAATATAACTCTAAATCAGTGCATTTATGTCGACCATTTTAAAGTCAATGACCGAGTGGAAATCAAATGCAAGGACATCGGGGCGATACAAAAACAACAGCATTAGTCCTCTCCCAGACAGACGCGGCCTAAGATCGCGGCCACGTTGGCGGCCATTCACCAAGGCGAGAATCGCGTCGCTCATGAACTTCGTCGTCTCTTGGTCTTACCTTCTTCAATACCACTTGGTCTAGGCTTTAGACGACACGCCGCCCGCCACTGTTGCCGCGAGCTTAAGCCGTTAAGCGGTGTCATTCTGAGAGAGGCTGGTCTCTGTCCACTAAACCCTAGCATACCATAAGCTTGCTAGTAACTTTTCAGGCACGAAAAATTCTTTGTATATGAATGAGTGTCTTTTCACGCCGCTGTTAAAGACCTATGCCCGACTGCAGAAATCCGTTGACGACGATTTATCAATTCGATAACTCTGAAGTACGTTTCTGAACACCTATCTATCTATCTCTATTTATATATCTTTTTCATAACTTTATTGAATCAATAACTATCGAGAAGTTAAATGACGTTTCAGAATCCGGGCACTAGTGATGTACGATGTGTGAGATGTAAACACTATCCTTAATTCCTTTGCAGCAAATAAATATGTTAAAAATAAGAGAAAAAAAAACAGAAAGTGTGTGCGTAAGGTCTATGCAAATACGAGAATATCGGACATAGCGAAAGCAAGAAGCCAAAAAGATAGATAAGTATCAAAACTTTTCAATCTCAGATTTTGATCAGACAACCGCGGGCAGGCAAATGACAGTCGGTCCGCGATAACACTGCGTCACGTTTTATGGCCTACAAGTAATAATCACGATAACATGAGAGAAAAAATTGTTGTCATTTCTCATACATCGAAATTTGTGTTTGATCATCGTAGCAGGACATAATACCACTGACCACCACGATAAAAAGAAGAAGAATAGTCTGAAAAAGTCGATTAAAAAAACTGTCGATAGACGAAATAAAAAAAAAAATATATGTTGTGGCCTCGCATGGTGATGGTGGCATCCATCAAAGCAGTACGGATTCCCATTTAACACCTATTAAGACCTCACATTTAAGAAAATAATTAGATTTTCATACTCATTATGGTATATAAACAACAAATTTTGAATATAAATAGTAAATTTAATCTTTTTTTTTGTCGCGGGGGAATCAAAGAAATGTTCGAAAGTCAAATTGTTAAAAGTTGGACTTGTGAAAAGTTGGAACTGGAAATCTGGGCAAAAATGTAGACTCTTAAAAATAAAATGCGTAATTTTTTATTTGGCAATTTCACGGTCAACAAGTCTCGTCTTCGATGTTGACATGCATTTTTTTCGCATACATGTGAGCCTTCGGCCATAAATTAACTAAATAGTTCTTACTTTTAAAATCCCGTGTTGGTCCGGGACACAAAAAGAATGTACCAACTGTTTTTCTTGCCTAGCATGTCGTAAAAGGCGACTATAGGCTTATTAGGTTCTGGGTCTGTGATTGTGTAGACGATGAGGTAGCCACTTGTTACTACTCTTTCACGATTTTTCATCTGACCAAACGCAGTTTTTGTATGGCTAAATGTGGTCTTAAGGAACACAGTGCTCCTTGGACTATGCCTACCCCTTCGGGGATTACAGGTCTGATTGTATGTTATATATTTATTTATTTATTTAAGCTTTCATGTCCATTACAAAAAGAAAATGTACATATGGCGGACTTAACGACTAATATCGCTCTCTAACAGTCAACCATCAGGCAAAGCAGAGATCTGGTGGCGGCTTAATAAAATGAACATATGCATCAAGTTAATATTAAATAAAATTACATGTTACTAGATAAATACGCAATATATAACTACATAAATAGTGAAATAAATAATAATATATAAGTATACATAAATACATACATAATAAGATGATGATTCGTTACGTTGAAACAAAAAAAATAATAAAATGACTAAACAAATGTTCGTTTTGAATTAGAACTGTATTTTGAGAGCTTTGAGAGACTTAATTTTGAGAGCTTTATTCTTACTATCATCATAAGTGAACCCTATTAATTCAATTCCTTCGCCGGTTATGATACTTATTGTGTCTTATAATTTTGAGAGCCTTATTCTTACTATCATCATCAGCCTGTATTGGTATACATACCACAGCTGGGCACATAACTTACTAAATATAAAAATCACACATTATGATGACTAAATTTAGGAATGAGTGGCGAAATGTAGGAGTTAGCACTTCTGCCTTCCCCTTCGGAGTGGCTGCGACTGATATGTTAAAAATCCTAAAATTATTTTGACTTTATGCATTAAAAAACTGACTTTTGTGCTAGTACAGGTTTAAAAAACCAATAATTAATTACTCTATGGAATGAAAGTTTGATTTAAGAATGTGCCTATAATACAGCGTAACAATTTATCATCTCAACTCAATAAGCAAACCATGCTGCTGTCATGTATCATCCAATAGCTCTTATAAATAATTCATTCAAAATGATCAATATGTCAATCATTCTACGAAAGGTATTAACTACAGCTTCCGTAAAAATTATTACGGTAAGTTGAATATAAAGTAACACCCGGTTCAATACTGGCTTTCTCAACAAGGCGATTTTTCATAAATCAATATGATTAATTACCTATAAGTATATGAAAATGATTCCCCATAATCAGTTCGATCATCTCAGACAGACATGTCAGATGATCAAACGATACAAAATGAAATGGTTCAATACTGTTACGCCACACGTGCATGTGTTTCTATGTTGTCATTAATTTCAGTACTATCATCATTCTCCGTTAAACGAATTTTCACTTAACGAATCAGTTAAACTATTTTCTATTTTATAAAAAAAGGCCAAATTATCTACGAGTATGTCCATCAAATGATTTATTATCGATCAAAAAACTTATACTTAATTGCGATGCCCTAACAGGGTTCATGTTAGAACTATTACTAGCTTTAAGACCTTTATGTACAACATGAGTGCAATAAAGTATTTGTATTTGTATATATTTTTCACGCTCTCGTACTTCACCTGTTCGCCAACTTTATTATAGTAATTTTATCACTAAAAGAGGGCTTGCTAGCTTCCAAAGACCCTTTTAACTATTGTTGTTAATCAGAGGATATGACACGAGACATCACCACATTCGTTTTACGGTTACGCAGTTGATTTAAATGTTTAATTGGTCTCTTCACTATGTCGTCAATATCCGTCCCTTGTTCAATAAGCGGAGATTGTATCACAATGTGAAACGGGTATTCATTATCAGATACAACGTCTTCATTCTACGGTAGATTGACTTGTTGATTATTTTACCATTGGTGATTGACACAATTTAAAACAGTAGTATAAGCTACCAGATTGACTCTGTACTAAGTCGTCTGTCTCCATTTTACCTATGTTTGATGCTATGACTTGAGATGTAACGTCAAAGTTGATTTAACACTGTGATATTTATATACATACATAAAAATCACGCCCATTTCCTGGTGGGGTAGGCAGAGATTACAGATGCCCACTTGCTACGATCCTTGCAGACACATTTCGCTTCTTTTACACTCATTACTTGCCTCATACATGCTCTTCAGGATCTGACCTGTCCCCAATTTGATCAATGTACGTTCGTCTAGGCCGTCCACCTCCACTTTCGCCATTCACAGCTGCCTTATGTGATATTTAAAGGGGTAGAAGGCAAATTCACGTCTAGTGTTCTAGGCGTCTAGAGCCAGCAACTGGAAAATGAGCGTCATCAGGACGTTTGCCAATAAACAACAGCGTACTAGGATGGTAAAATAGTACCTACTTTAGGAAGGTAACCATCGTTGAAAGGTATATACCTATTTCAATGATATCTTTCAATATTGGGTAATCTCCTATGGGTGGTATACACACAGCTTAACTTGCTTTAAGAAGCGCAGGTTAAAAAGGGCATTAATAAACAACCATCTAATACATATCCAATATGTAGATTACATATTATTATTTTTACGTTATTTTCCGAAGAAGCTTTTTTCGCTCAAGGCAAGACTTCACGACTATTAATAACAATAAAAATAAAACTTTATGGACTTATTCAAAAAACAGGACTTGCGTTCCAAAAACGAGATTCTAGATCCTAATTTACAATGTACACGTTTATTCAAAAGTCGTAATTTTTAAAATTAATATTGTTCATAAATATACGTTACAGGTAAACCATGGCATCACAACTGAAAGTTTCGAAGCGGACATAAAAAACATGTTGTGAGGACATGTATCACGATTCGCAGAGATTAAAGTGCGTGATACGCGTAGAGCTTTACCGGCATTCGTGCATGGTAATTGATTGTAACAATATATCTGTATTGTTGCATCGGCATTAAATAAAAATACTTCATTGGAGATACGCCTTTTTATGTGGAAAATATTTTAAATACGTATAAAATAAACAAATTCATAGCGTAGGCAGCACTATCGTCAACTTTTGTTGTTATGGCCAGTATCAAAAACCCATATACTCGTCCACAATCCAGAGCGGTGGCGTAAATTATGGAACCACCCTAATTTACCACCATCGCGCACTTCTCTTGATTTTCGACCGTTCTCATCCAACCCACTCTTATTGTAAGTCCCATACTACTCTAGTACCGACCTACGACAGAACTATCATCCTCATTCTCAGCCTATATACACGTCCCACTGCTGGGCACAGGCCTTCCTGAGGAGAAACACATGAGGAGTATGGGCCGTAACACCACCACGCTGGCCCAACGCGGGTTGGTGGGTAGAAACGGTCGCACCAACAGCCTTCAGAAGGTTAAGGTTAAGGTGCCTTCCGAAGCATGAAGGAGGAGCTCGAGATCACAAACTTTTGGTCACCCATCCACGGCCTGACGAAAGCCAAAGCGTACTAACCACTATGCCACCTAGCTCCTCATATTTATATACGACAAAACTATATTTGATGATTATTTAAAAGCATGAAGTATGTAAGTACTTAAAAATATATTAGAAATTATCAGACTATGCAATTTTTATCTCATTTTAAGGGTTTTCACTTTCACATTACATGAACGTAATTTCAGTCGAATTGCTGTTAGATTGCCATTATTAAAAAAAAAAGAGAAGCAAAATTTCACATTGTCGTTTCGAAAGCATACCTACATGTTTAACCAAATACAACAAAATAATATCAGTCATGTGGCTGATGATGATAAATAAAAAATAATAAGGTAGAATTATGCACGCTTGAAAAGAAAAATTGTTTCAAATGTGATAAAAAGAAATTGATGCAAGTTCCTATCAAATCCCTTAATGTGGGTGGGCTGGGTACATACTTTTCTTTTATATTTTATAAACAGTACAATTAAACAGAAACATTTTTACAAAATCTTAGATATAATAAAACTGTAGAGGTCGGTCTGTAGAGGTCGGTGCTTAAATCTAAGTCAGGGGATGTAAGAGGGAAATTATCAAAATATAATTTTTAAAAATATTTTGTTTTTCTGTCTGTCTGCCTATTTTTACAGGCTAAAATCCGAAATGGCAAAACCGATTTCAATGAAATTTTGCACGCTGATACCTTATATCCATGGTCAACATCTTAGATACTTTTTATTCCGAACAATTAAAGGGTTCCCGAGGGATAGTAAAAAAACCAGAGTAACCGCGAAGTCGCGGGCAACAGCTAGTCATTAATAAATTCCGATTTACCATTTTCGTTAAACTTCTGTCAAACGTTATTTTTTTTTACTTTTTAATAAAGTACAAAACCTTTTTTTAATAGATTCACGCGTAACTTTTTGGTGGTCTAAAAATTGATACATATTTCGTTTCTAATCGAGATGACCGCTTCTAAAGCTGAAAGGTATCGGATGAATGCTATTATTTTTAACCAAGTGAAATGATTTCAGTCTAAGCAATAATGAATGAGTTTTAAAATTATATAATTACCAAAAGCGTATTATGTCCGAGATAGAGTTTATTGTGCTCCGAAATCTGTTATTGAATGTATACGGTATACTTGAAATGCGTTTCAGTTTGAAGATTAATTTCGTCTAATGAAATTGAATTTCCTATTATATTGAATACCCAATACTCTAGAAGATTGATAAACACAAAGCAAGCTTCATCGGTATAAATTATTGTTTTTTTTATTAATGCCTATGTGTTACAACCAGCGTGGAAATTTTTAATTGCAGAACCGATTATCTTTTTTGTCCCAATTTCCAAGAAGACATGTTTGCAGGGCAAGCAACAGGTATTATCCACACGGACAAATATTAACTATTTCAAATCTAAATGTCACTTGCAGTAACGGAACTATTTCTTCAAAACAATTTGAAAGAGTTGTATTTTTTATCCTAGAGGTTTTATCGTACCTATTTTATATTAGGTCCTTACCTATGAAATTGGTATTTTGTATGGAGATTTTGGGGAATTCTGCATTTTCCATACTAAAATTTTTTCAGTTTTCTTTACAACGACAAATCCAAAGATAATAGTATTTGGCATCTATCATTAGACAAGCTTTAGTAATATGTGTAATAACACACTTCATAAAAATTATTTATCGTTTTTAAGTGAATGCAAATAAAATTATGTATTCGGGAGGCACTTAAAAAGAGTTGCCTCCGTGTCCAACTTTAACACAATTTAACTTACAACAAATTAACAAAACAAATAAAAAAAACTCAAAAATATAGTCTATTTTTAGACGAGGTAATTATTTTTTAGGAATACCCTGAATCTTAATAGTTACAGACAAAATACTAAGAGAGAAAAAAGACACCAATTTCATAGGTAAGGACCCAAATATTACGAGTACAATATTGTGAAAGACTCTTTATGTTAATAAATATGACAAATATTTTTTTATCGATATTAAAATCGGGCTATAAAGGCTCGTCCTTCAACCGTCGACCGGCAGTGACTTCTTCTCGTAAGGTCATCGTGAGGTTAACGCTATATCCGAGTTGTGTGCCACCTCAGTTTGTTGATTGTAATTTCACTGCGGCCTTTACAGGCGTAAAAGGCGTATGTTAAGTATAAACTTTTGAACTTACTTTTTTAAGGATAGCCAATGGTGTTGATAAATAGCCAGGAAATGTCCACGGCGTAGGTTCTAGGAAGAAAGTAATTAAAATCGATGCACCGTATAACAGAATAACATAAATAGCAGCCAAATCCATAAAAAAATAGAAGCTGGAAAATATTTGGTACCTTACCTATGAAATTGGTGTTTTATATGGAGATTTTAGGGAATTCTGCATTTTCCATACTAACATTTTATCAGTTTTCTTCACAACGACAAATCCAGAGATAATTATATTTGGCATGTATCATTAGACAAGCTTTAGTAATATGTGTAATATCACACTTCATAAAAATTATTTATCGTTTTTAAGTGAATGCAAGTAAAATGATGTATTCGGGAGGCACTTAAAAAGAGTTGTCTCCGTGTCCAATTTTAACACAATTAAACTTACAACAAATTATCAAAACAAATCAAAAGAGCTCAAAAATATAGTCTATTTTTAGACGAGGTAAATATTTTTTAGGAATACTCTGAATCTTAATAGTTACAGGCAAAATACTAAGAGAGAAAAAAAACACCACTTTCATAGGTAAGGACCCAATAGTAACATACAGTTTTGCGAATTCCGACCGACTTTCCGATAGGTAAAGTATACACATAGACAAAGATCAAATACATATAAGTTACTATATCGGAGTCTCAATATTAGGCAAAGAAAGACACTCAAGAAAAATGTCGAACAGTTCAGCCTTAAAGCTAATTCGTAAGTATATAAAAATGAGTTTAAACATTTACTTATAGCCTATTTTCATTGCATTTATATAAGAATTTGTCAATTCTGCAAGAAAAGTCAAAAAAACGTATGTATTTTAATAACTCATTAGTTCAGGTCAGCGGCTTTCTTCTACCAACCATAAAATCTATAAACGCTGTAGGCACACGCAGCCATAAATGGGCAACTAACTATAGTTATTTTTGTTGTTAGGAGAGGGGGGAACATACATTGATGCACCAATCATTGACCAAATGAAGCTGTCCACTTTATTTCATTACTAGTCCAAGCTGTCGTTCCATCATTATCATCAAAGTTCACTGCTACAAAAGTTCCCTAAAGACTTTCACTGATAGAAGGTCGACCAGTAAAATGTTTTTAGGAAGCTATATTTAAAAAGTAAGAATTTAATGTAATACCAAAAACATTAAAAAAAAATTTTCCTGGACTATTTCCAATTCTATCTGTAGTATAAAGCGATGAAAATAATGAGCCGCTAAAATTACAAAAAGAGCCACCACAAATTATTGCGGTGTATGCATTTATCGTACACTTAGGCCCGGATTCTAGAATCTGTGAAAGCTGTGAAAGGGATGGCGCTATGTGGGGATGAATAGCGCCTTTTCCTTCTAACGTTACTGAAGCAGATATGTACGGTAGAGTTTGGTTCTGGAATACCGGCCTTAGGAATTTAGTGATACGGTCAGATTTTTTTTATAGGCTAGGTAAAGATTCCTTTACCTTGTTAGTTACAACGCATTTTATGTGGGGTCAGTTAAACAAAACAACATTTTTAAAACTGCTATGTAAAGAGAGGGTAGAAACTTGCTGAGTTTCTTGGCCGTTCCTCTCAGAACAAGGCCTCCTGGTAGTTTCTGGGAACGGATGGCGTAGTTTTTCTTTTTCACGAAATATTGTAAAATATTGGGTCCTTACCTATGAAATTGGTGTTTTTATTATGTCTTAGCAATTTGTTCGTAACTATTAAGTTTCAGAACATTCTTATAAAATAATTGCCTCTTATAAAATAATTTTTTGTAAGTTTAATTGTGTTAAAATTGGACACAAAGACAATTATTTTTAACTGCCTCCCGAATACATCATTTGATTTGCATTGACATAAAAACGATGAATAATTTTTATTAAGCGTGTTCACACACATATTGCTAAAGCTTGTCTAATGATACATGCCAAATATTATTATCTCTGGATTTGTCGTTGCGAAGAAAACTGATAAAATGTTAGTATGTAAAATGCAGACATCCCCAAAATCTCCATACAAAACACCAATTTCATAGGTAAGGACCTAATATTTATGACATTCATAAGCATGTGCTAAGACGTATCTACACTGAATAAATGCTTTTGATTTAGATTTTTGAATTAACAATAAATAAAAGATATTTACTACAAATTACCATTCTAACTTTGTTATCTTTCTCCTGTCGTGCTCCCAATCTTATTTGGGGTCGGCGCAAAATGTCCTCCTCTTCTTCTCTCTCCTATCTCTAGTTAAGTCAACACTCACTCCCTTCCTCGTCATATTATCATTCTCATATTTCATTCATATTTTCTTCAGTGTACTCATACATCCGTCCACCTTCATGTCCACAATTTTCCTAGTGACGTGATCACTATCTACTGATCTAACTTTATTACTATCCTAAAAACCGTACGTCACCTGCAATAAAATGTATACACTTGTGTTCTTATTTAGATGCAATAAGGTTCATATTTGAATGAGATTGTACATATTAGTGCTCGTGACTGTACTTCCTCAATTGCGTACCTATCAGATCACTTAAAAATTTCGAGGAAGGGTCAAGTATTCTTTAATTATTTACACTTTATTTTGTTAAGTATACTTGTGTCACACTTAATTTTGAAGCTGTTTGATGCGCTGTGTGATTTAATGATTTGAGTGCGGTGTGCGTTGTTCTGTCATGTAGTCAAATTTCTATTTTTCATTTTAAGTTACGCATGCGTGTAAGGAGAAGAATCATTAAAAGTGGCACCTATGTGTGGGTAGTGCGTGTTACTGGATATATCTGTATGCATAGGGCAGTACTTGCGATCATGTTCCGTTATTATGTCAACAGCTGTCCAATAGTGCAGATTATTGAGATATGTTATGTCCAATATCTAAAGAATTATGCTGAGGCAGTATCTGGAAAAGTGAATTTTCCACAGTGTATTATTCAGAAACTGAATTGTACTTTACTATACTATTATGTCTGAGTCTAGAGACTAGTATGTGAAGAGTTACATACATACAGTCACGCCTGTAATCCTCGCAGGGGTAGGCGGAATCCAAGGAGCACTGTGTTCCTTAAGACCACATTTAGCTTTAGCTTTTATGTGAAAAGTTAATAGTCGAAAATATAAAAAAAAACACAGTTTAAAAGATCATAAGATAATAGGATCATATTTCTATTTAATACAATTTCTGCGCTTTGTGGGTCAGTAAGAAGTGAGTTTAATTCTCAGGTCTTCCGAGTGACATTTTAATGTCGTTGTAACTACACATTAAAAAGCATATCAGACATCGTAATCCTTACTTATATGAACTCTTTAAATAATTTATTAAATAGCATATTCCTTTACTGTATTACCTTTTTAGTGTTCAAACGACCTTTCCCTCGATCTTCCTGACAAAATTATCACTGAAGTGCCAACGTTTACGTTTCATTTTATTATGCACTTAAGAATTTTATTATGTCGTGAAGTGCTTTCAAGATGTACCCTAAGGACATAATATTGTTGGAAATCGTTCTTTAACATACATTTATGTTAAACAATTAGCGTGTATTAAAATAAAACAAAGTATGACTTTCTTATGGCAGTGGTAGCCGGTTAGGGCTTGGGCGGGCCCTGCTCTTTCGAGATGCGGCGGGAATCGCGGGTTCGATCCCACCGCCTGTATCACTGAGTTTGAATAAAAACTTATGTATATTTGATTGTGAATATCCCTTGCCTCAGATTGTGCCCGGTATATGGCAACAGGCTGGCCACCTGTTACATGGGTACTTTACATATTTTGTTAATAACACCTCTGCCTACCCCTTCGGGGAAAAAGGCGTGGGATGATGATAATAAGATTTCCACGGCACAGGATTCTTGTTCGAGATTCGTAAAGACTAAAAAATGTTGTAACTCTGCCATAGGGGAACCTACAGGGAAAGAGGCGTGATAACATAACTTAACATATTACCATCACGCCTCTGTCCCCGAAGGGGAAGGCAGAGGTGTTACCAGCCACAACGGAAAGTGATTAATTGGGCAGCCTTTTAATTATTTGGTCAGTAACACAAAAAAGGTCAGCCGAAAAATCATTTGGGCTGCAAACAAATATTTTGTCAGCAATGTAAGAAATTATTTGCGCCCAAAATAATTATTTGCTGCCCAATTAGTTATTAAGCTGACCGTATTTTTGTATTTTTTTATCTGACCAAAAATGCGAATATTTTGCAAACCTTTTAAATAATACCCTAACTAAACTAGAATGGGCCATTTAACGAATAATTTCGGCTTTGATTCTAAAGAAGTCATATTATTTAATTCTCAGTAAAACTATTAACCTCATTACTTTATTATCATTCGCTGATATAGAGTAATAAAGCTTAATCGCGACTTTATTCATTAAGACCATGACAGATTTAACCGTCTAACGTTTTAAATAGCAGATTTAATCATATAACGTTTGGACAGCGAAACTATCCAGTTTACGTTCTAAAGAGAAATAATATACCGACTAGAATTCTAAGGTTCCCGAGGTCACACGAGGGGGTTAGACTAATCTAACGGGCCACGTTTCCCAAGCCAAGGAGGTTAAGATATAACGTTAGTCGTTACTAAGAAAATCTAAATGACTACTACTGGAGAAAATAAACACGTTTTATTATCTCACTCACGCCGTTACAGCCCGCACGTAAAAATTTCACACAAGAAATTTCTACAACGAAACGTTGTTGGTATAGGACCATAAAAACGTTCCAATTTTAGTGCTACGTTTTTGACGTCACTAGTGTCTAGTGCCAGAACAGCAAACATTATACTAAAGCATTAGAATGACAAAGTACTAAAATGGGCACATATTCTTACTGCGGTACTACCATGCCTAAATACGAACAAGTTAAACATGGCACGGAAATTTTTAAGCAATCAAACCACGAAAGTATAATTTATAACCCGCCATTGGATCTCAGCTTTGTCTTAATTGACTAGTATAGAACGAAAAATTGTCAAGCCTTGTATTTTTTTAAATATTTTTTTTTTATTTGGAATTGTGTTTTTTGCCGATTAATTATCAAAACTAGTATCTTTAAACTAGCTTTAAAATAATGAACCAACTTCAAAAAAAGGAGGTTCTCAATTCATCGGAACCTTTTTTCTAAGCTATATAAAGCTATATATATAAACTAGCTTTAAAATTATTAACCAACTTCAAAAAAAGGAGGTTCTCAATTCATCGGAATCTTTTTTCTAAGCTATATATAGTCGAAATATACACGAAAGTCAAATTATATAACAGAGATTGATATTATGCTTGTTAAGAAGCGGCATGCCACAAATGATTTAATTTAATGTAAAACATTTTATACTTGTAGTTCACGCGCAACTCTTGCGCGAAATTAAACTTCCTACTCTCGATTTCGTTGTGAATAGTAAAAAGCTATTCAAGAAAAAGTTGATTTTATTTTATGATATCATGAATGAATAAGAAGCGATGGATTGAATGCGTGAAAGATATTAGAATAAAAGAAGTGGATGCTGTACTGACGAGTGACGGAGGAGAATGGAAGAAGAAGACCTAGAGTGGGAAAAGGACAGAAAGAAGAAGAGAATGAGTCTGGTTTGAGGTGTTTTAATGAAAACTCTTTTGATTTAATGACAAAACTTGTTAATGATTCGTGTTCGTTTGCGTCGTCAGTCCCATTCGACAATACTCTTATATACATCCCAGCCCACAGCTGGGGACAAGCTTCATGAAGAAACACATGAGGAGTATGGGCCGTAACACAACCGCTGGCCCAATGCGGGCTGGTGGGTGCGTGTTCATTCAAAGAAAAGATATTGATTGATTGATATTTATATGTGAAATCCAAGAGTAGGTTATTTAATTATTTTATTCATGAAACTTATGTAACGTTTAAACATTGAAAATTGACACACAATCAAAAATAGTCCTTATTCTTTCAGGAATAGAAGCGTGATGATTTGTTATAATAATAGCCTATTTTTCTGTTTCAAGCGTGAGCGTGAGTCTTCAAACAAACAGAAGCTATAAATTATACTAAACAAAGCAATTAAAAAAAATTTGGACACTCCTATTTAAAGTCTTTATTTAATAATCATAAGTTAAAACCGTTAATTTGCTTCCACGCGTTCAATAAGGTGAAAGTTCACAATAATGGTGATTGAATAGCACGACAGCCGTGAAATATTTAATCCGGATAGATATTTAAAAGATAGGCATATTTTTCAACAAAGAATTTTTGACGTCATTAAATTAACATTCAATGGTGAATTAATCCCAGCAGTGGACGGGTAGGTATAGGTTGATGACTTGATGGAGACGATGATGCTTTTTAAGTTATTGTTGATGGTATTATCATTTCAAATATGTTATGGGTATTTTTAAGCAACAATACAAAGTTTTTTTTTTATTTTTAGTTATAATTGAATCCGGATTATTATAATATTGGGTCCTTACCTATGAAATTGGTGTTTTTATTCTGTCTTAGCAATTTGTCCGTAACTATAAAGTTTCAGAACATTCTTATAAAATAATTGCCTCTTCTAAAAATAGACCATATATTTGAGTTTAATTGTGTTAAAATTAGACACAAAGACAATTATTTTTAACTGCCCCCCGAATACATCATTTAATTTGCATTAACATAAAAACGATGAATAATTTTTATCAAGCGTGTTTACACACATATTGCTAAAGCTTGTCTAATGATACATGCCAAATATTATTATCTCTGGATTTGTCAATGTGAAGAAAACTGATAAAATGTTAGTATGTAAAATGCAGACATTACCAAAATCTCCATACAAAACACCAATTTCATAGGTAAGGACCCAATAGTATCATTTATTGTTTCCAAAAGTCTTTCCTACCTACCTACCAACCTACTACCTACTACCCACCTTTTAAAAACATTATTAAATTAGTCTTGGAAGGGAAACACAACATATGGAGCTAATAGCAGCGTCTCTCTTTCACTATTGTGTTGTAATAATGTGTGCGCTTAGGTAGGTATATTAATGCTATTATAGATTGTCACAATTAGCAGATGGTGTCGTAAGCAAGTTGTTAGAAGACTGTATGGTTCATGAAAATTGGACAGTTTTGTTAGACCTAGAGGCAATAATAAAATCACTATACGAATAACTAGTTTTAAAACAACTTCATCTCTTCAACACAGCGATAACAGCACACCTAGCGTAAGTTGAAATATTTTTTAGTTGCGTTACTCAAATTCTACGGGAAATCAATTTCAGCTACTTTCCGCTAGGCGAGTTAGGATGGACGGGGCACTACTCGTTCGAGGGGCCTCGGGAAACGCGGGTTCGATCCCACCGCCTGTACTGCCACCGCCACCACCGCCGCCACTGAGTTTGAATAAAACTTATGTACAGTGAATTGTGAATATCGCTTGCCTCACATTGTGCCCGGTGCAGGCTCGCTACCTGTTACATGGGGATCTAACGTATCTGGCTAAATGTGGGTGTTTTACACCTCTGCCTACCCCTTAGAGGAAAGAGGCGAGGCGTGATAATATGCTATGTGTTCCGCTAGGGGCGCTGTTTACGTGTCCCATAAAAATTTAGCTTTTTAACGCAAGTTAAATAGTTCAGTTTTTTAAATGATTGCTGGCACTAGGGGTAGGTATAGAGTTGTGAAAACGGAATAATTCGTGAAAGAGGTCGTAGACTTTTTGTTTTTTTTATATATGGCAGGCAACATCTTGGCCTTCATCTCACCTCAGATAAAATTCCCGAAGATGCCGGACTGTAAAGTTGTAACAAAGTTGATGTTAAATATGAATATGCCTCTCACTGTGCCAGGTGCATGGTAATAGGGTTCAGCCTGTTAAATAAGGCCGTTAAACATTACTAGAAATATGTAGGTTAACTTCTGCCTATTACTTTGAAAAAATAGGCTGCTATGATTAATATGACGGCAAATTCAAGCAAAACCGATTCCATAACATCGGCACACAAATTAACGACTTGTGGTCATCTGATTCAGACAACGTTAAAATGTATCGAGGACACGTAACACTTGCCAACAAAGAGGCCATAAGGCCATGAAGCCAGTTCGGAACTTCGGAAGTAACGTTTATGATGCAACTATGAACGTTATATAACTTCTTTTTGGGTACTGTAATTTGCTTACTGCGGCTGTACCAAGTTGATACTTTTGCATCTTATTATTAAAAAAGAATAAAAACTTTTTTAAACTTTTTTTAGGGATACGAACAGTTGTTGAATATGTTAAAATGATACTTTAACATTTTAAGGAAAATATTCCTGAAAATACATAATATAATAGAGCCTACACATTTACAATATCAAGTATTATTTTCATAATTTATCTAAAGTGGTTTATAATGAATAATTATGCTGATGTAACTTGTGCCGCTGATAAAAAACAGTAGAAATATCAGGCGTGTATTTTTATCACATTTATTTATTGATTAACCACTGTATTGTATATAAAATTAACAATTTTCTATTGATTTAAATTTTAAGCTTTCAAACTCGCATCAACCCTATTAATTAAATTAAATAATTAACAAATCAAAGCTAATTATATCACGACTTTATTACACTATAAAAGTCAAGTAATTTTATACACTTCCTCAAGTATCAAGACTTGTCAGTTGCAACAACGGCCGAAGATGAATATTACGTAAACACTTTCACTGCGCCGGCGCAGACCGTTCGCGCTCATTTTTTTAGTTGTTTATTACAGCGCATACAATTGCATTGGGTTACTGTTACTTGCGAAAAATATATCACCTTATTAGGAGAGAATGTTAATTATCAAAATTTTTACTCCACATATGGGGCCAGTAGCAATTAACTAATGAGTAGTATAAAAGTATTATCTTATCTCTTGATGGGGCTGTGATCACTCAGAGCACTTTCTACTTTTTGGGATCATGATACTGGTTGAGAGCATGATCATAAACTCCTCCGGTTTGGGAAAGACCGTACCAAGAGTCCTTATAATCGCTTATTTCTATTTTAACTATTGTTATCTTTCCTGTAAGTAGTAAATTTTTTTTCATTGGCGATTGTAGTAGCCAGTTATATTCGGCAGCGATGAAAACGGTGAACGAAAAAACGGACGAACTTGTCCTTACCTTGATTGTGTCATCATTAGCAGCCGAGTCGCACTACTGGGCACAGGTCTTTTTACATGGAAAAAACATACAAACATATAATCATCGATGTTATCCGACAGAGAACCAGGGTGACCGACATAGCGCACAGAATCAGCAAGCTGAAGTGGCAGTGGGCGGGCCATATCTGTCGGAGAACCGACAACCGTTGGGGTAGACGTGTTCTTGAGTGGAGACCGCGACTCGGCAAGCGTAGTATGGGACGCCTTCCGGCGAGATGGAGTGATGATCTGCGAAGCGCTACAGGCAGATGCTGGATGCAGCAGGCCGGGGAAAGGGTAAAATGGCGCAAATTGGGGGAGGCCTGTGTCCAGCAGTGGACTAATGTGGGCTGAAGAGAGAAGAGAAATATAATCACGACTATTATCCCCAGGTCGGAGACTAGGCAAAGGCACCGCAAAAGCAGTCCACTGCCATAGTCCGCGCTTCGGTAAGAAGTTACTGCACATGTGCTCAGTGTGACAGGTGGTGAGCCTGTCGAAATACAAATGGCTAAGGAGTCTTAACCCCATCACGCTGGTGTAATCCGGATTGGTGGGTAGAAACGGTTGCATATGCGATTGTGTGTACGAATATATTCAAAGTATTGTACTATGCTTTTGCAAACCATCTCTGTTTTGAGAAAGTATACATAATTTGTTCAAATATTAGGTCCTTACCTATGAAATTGGTGTTTTGTATGGAGATTTTGGGGATGTCTGCATTTTACATACTAACATTTTATCAGTTTTCTTCACAACGACAAATCCAGAGATAATAATATTTGGCATGTATCATTAGACAAGCTTTAGCAATATGTGTGTGAACACGCTTGATAAACATTATTCATCGTTTTTATGTTAATGCAAATCAAATGATGTATTCGGGAGGCAGTTAAAAATAATTGTCTTTGTGTCTAATTTTAACACAATTAAACATACAAAAAATTATCAAATTAAATAATACGAGCTCAAATATATGGTCTATTTTTAGAAGAGGCAATTATTTTATAAGAATGTTCTGAAACTTAATAGTTACGGACAAATTGCTAATCCAGAATAAAAACACCAATTTCATAGGTAAGGACCCAATAGTATAATTTCGATAGACTCTGATAAAAAAAAATCAAAAGCATTTATTCAGTTTAGATGCGTCTTAGCGCATGTCATAAACATTTTACAATATTTCGTGAAAAAAAAAAACTACGCCATCCGTTCACAAAACTACCAGGAGGCCTTGTTCTGAGAAGAACGGGCAAGAAACTCGGCAAGTTTCTACCCTCCCTTTAGATAGCAACATTTGAAAAATGTCCCATAACGACAAAGAGTAATAAAATTATAGAAACTTTATTGCCTGTGTTTATAACTTTGTCGAAATAAAACACGATCGTAGCGTAATTATCTCTATATTGAATGTTAGAGATGGTGATTGATGATTTTAGTTTCTATATTAGTCAATCCGATTTCCAAATTTTTCTTCATTAAAATTCCATTAAGTTTTATTATACTCATATTAAACTGTCGACAATGCTTATGTGGTTACCATTATTATATATTATAATTCTATTCTATAGCCAGTGTTATTATATCACAAGTTTTATAGTTGCTATTTCCACTTTCCACCAATAAATACGCAACACTAAGTTTATCTTCCTGTGGCATATTAACGCGGTTTTTATATTAAATATTTTTAACAGTGTACCAAATAATAATTCAAATATAATAGGTTGGGGAAAAAGTTTTTTCGCATTTTTTAAGAAAATGCAAAAAATTTTTTAATATAGTTTATTTACATTTAACTAAAGTATGTAGGTACCATTTTGTTCGATAACTTTTTGCCATCTTGTAGGTAGGGACATGATCCCATTGCTATAGAAATTTTGGGACTTCTGGTCAAAATACCGCGACAAGTGGTTTTGGCAGTCCTCTCGTGATGTTAACCTGACACTGCCTAAAGAATTCGGAAGATACCGAAACAGGTGGAAATCTGAAGGTGCAAGGTCAGGACTATACGGCGGATGCATTAACACCTCCCAGCCAAACTCTCTTAATTTTTGCTGAGTGGCTAAAGATGTGTGAGGTCTAGCGTTATCATGATGAAAAACCACACCCCTTCTGTTGATTAATTCCGGCCGCTTTCTCTCAACTTCTTGCTTTAATCTCATCAGTTGTTCGCAGTAGAGTTCAGAATCGATGGTCCTGCCTGGTGGTAACAGCTCATAATGAATAATGCCCTTCCAATCCCACCACACACACAGCATCACCTTGTTTGTGAGTTAAACCGGGTTTCGTCACAGTCTGTGAAGCCTGACCGGCCTTTGACCACGACCTTTTTCGCACGTTCTTGTCGTACGTGATCCACTTTTCATCACCAGTTATCAGCTTCTTCAAAAATGGTTCGGTTTCATTAAGTCGTAATAAAGAATCACAAATGAGTACACGGTTCATTAGGTTTCTTTCAGTGAGCTCGTGAGGTACCCAAATGTCGAGCTTTTTTGTGTACCCAGATTTTTTCAAATGCGCCAAAACTGTTTTGTGGTCAATTCCCAGTTCTTCAGCTACGTCGTAACTACTAACATGCCGAACTTGCTCCACTTTTTCAAAAATGGCATCCATTGTATCTGTAATAGGGCGACCAGAGCGACGTGCATCTTTGATATCAAAATTTCCGGATTGAAAACGCTTAAACCAAATTTGTGCTACTCTCACAGACACTGCACTAGGTCCATAAACATCGCAAATTTTTTTCGCGGCTTGCGTTGCATTTTTACCTTTTTTGTAGTAAAATTTTAAAATTTATCGAATCTTCATTAGATTCACTCATCTTGGCGGTACGAAAAACAAATGAAAATCACACATTTTCCTAATTTGAATTTGGAATTATGTTCTTTAAAATTTAAACTTTCAATGATACCAAAACCAGCCAGATACAAATAGTATAGCCAAGGAGATTTTATTACAAGTTTATACATACTATAATGCGAAAAGACTTTTTCCCCAACCTAATAATTTAAAATTGAATTTGCAGTAAATTATTATTATTTTTTCAGCAGATTCATGTTGTGTCATGTCAATTTAATGATTATGCATTTGTTAAGCGTTTTTTTTATTAATGGGATGTTCTTGACCTCAATATGAGTGACAGCTGAGATGATGTCTACGATAGAGCGAGCTTTCACGGCGCACATCCAACCTAACTTTATTCAACTATGACGTCACTAGCCTTTAAACGTTTTATTGCTGGGTACAAGCTCTCCTTAGTCGAGCAACACATGAGGAATAATTACAATCACGCTGTCCAATGCAGATTGGAGGGTACAACTACTGCAATAGCGACCGGGACCAACGGCTTAATGTTTCTTCGAAGCACTAAAGAACTCGAGATAACAATGTTTAGGTCTCCCTAGGACTGACTATGGTGAAATAGCATTGTTTTCTATATCAATAGCAAAGGCAAACTACTATATCACCGAGCAGCTCTTTGTTGACGCCGGCATTACGCATCAGGACCCGATCATGGTGAATAAGAACGTATTTACCACAAACAAATCACAGTCAAAAACGTTATGGCCCATTCACACTAGGTGATGAACCATAACATTTTCGACTAAGATTTGATTGTAGTAAATACGTTCCTATTTATCGCGATCGGGGCCCTGGAATGATGACTGAACTGAACAGTTATATTATAGTGAAAACGAGCAGTTTTGAGACTATAGAAACCAAGCATAATAGCACGCAAATGTAGTCGCTGATGAATGACGATCATCAGTCAAATCATCAAAATAGTAATATAAATTAATGTGTATTGGCTTATCTGATTGATTGCCTATTGTGACTAATATTATAAATGAGTCCGCATTTATGAGTAAAAAATATTAATTTGTTTCTACTTATATTTTGTTAATTGAAATTTGAGTATAGTTTATACGCTTTGGTTTCGATATTGAAAACAGTACCACTAGTGAATGTTATCATTGTAAAAAACTTTATATTTTGGTTGCGTGATTTCAGCTTCATTCCATTCAGGGGCGCCTTTCACGTTTCCCATAGAAATTGACATCCTTAACGCAACTAAAAAAGTGAAGTTATTTTGCAATGATAACACGAGGAGGTCGTCAATGATTTGACGACCTCCGTGGCCGAGTGGTCTGTACGTCGGTCTCAAGGCGTCATCAATATCGTCGTCAATGTATACACATTTTAGAGGTGATAATCTTTATTCCCTTGTAATATGAGTCATTTACTGTCAAAAGAGGTTACATATTTTTGGAGTTGACTGAATCTAGTAAGAGTAACTGGTTTGAAATATATGTGTTACGTAAAAAACAAAAGAAGTGGGATGTGAAATAATCATAAAAACACCGTTAAATAAAAATCCAGACACGATCGTGAATGTTTCAAAAAGCTCCTACAGATAACTGTCCCACGTTTTTTTAATAATTATCACAATCTATTGAGTCAATACAAGAAGGCTTCATTTCCGTTCAAATCCATTTGCTTTTAGTTGATATTACCTTACATATTTACGACGATAAAATAAGCATAATTAACATATACGTGTTTATTATTGAACTTGTAATTCATGTCAATGTACATTAAAGAATACCTGATTCTAAGCAACGACTAGTATATTTTCTTAAGCCCCCTATAGTTAGTAAGGCAGTAACGTCGAATTTCCTTTACACACTCGCTTAGAAATAAGCTTGTCATGATGAGAGGCTAAGTGACTGACTGTAACACTTATGTCGATGAGAAAATATAGTTTGAGCTTCAACATATCAAAGATTTTAAAAGTCAAGAACAGTACAAACACATTAATCTAAATAAAGTCTAGAACTCGAACTAGAAATCTTTAGAGAATGTCTGATCTGAACAGCACGAATTGTACAAAAATCTCGAATATATTTTGAACACACATAACTTTTTTAAAAGATTAAAATATTTGACAGTTTGTCGTGGTCTGGCGACTTGATGAAAAGTCATTATGCAAAATCAAAGAAGACAAGCACTTACCTTAAATTATGAAAAATATTTAAAACACTACTGTTCCGAACTTCCAATTACATGATACAGGGTTATTTTCAATAAATCATACAAATACTAGACACCTAACATCATAGATAACAAAATTTGTACTACGACTTCAAATAATTTCACACATTTTACTTTCATAAAAAAATAAATATCAAATTCTGAATGTCCTTAGCTCTGTGCGCCTCGCGAGCGCGAGCGTCGCGCGTGTCGCCTTTTCGTATGAATGGAACATAGACTTACTAAAGACACAACAATGCATTGTAAGCTTGTAAAATCGTTTTTATTTAATGTGTTTAGTTAAAGTAAAACTCGTAAACCTTTTTGTTTTTTAAGATGTGAGCTATCTAATCTTTCTAGGTTGATTCATGAAAAATAATCCTGTATTTGCAACACAAACGTGTGTAAACGGTACCTATAATAAAATTTTCATCACAGAAAAGCCTGAAATAAACAAACGTTGTAAATTTAACCCTATGCTGAAAGCAATAAAGACACTGACCTGAGTGAGCCCGAGCCTGTAGCTGGTGACGTCTAGGTCGAGTGCTAGAAGCATGTCGTCCACCACTTGCCGGTCGGAGAGCGCGGTCTGCTTGTTCTCGCCCTCCTCGCTCTCCGAAGTGGCTAGTAGGCGATACCTGTGATAAAAGTACGATTCAGTACCATTGGAAATACTTAACTGTCTACGAAGTGGCGAGGAGCAGATATCTGTGATGAAAGTACGATTGAGTACCTATCAATGAACATATTTTTACTCTCCGAAGAGGCCAGGAGTAAAACTACAGCAAACATCATATACAAAGTTATTTTTAATGAATATAGAACTTCGCAAAACTTCGTAAATAACAACATTTGTTCTAAGAGTTTTACAATAACTCAACACATTAGTAAAAACTTATTTCACAAGCTTAAAATGTACTGTCATGACATTACTAAGTCTATGATCCGTTCATACGAAAAGACGACAGGGGCGATACGCACAGAGCTAAGAACATTCAGAAATTGATATTACTTTTTTTATAAAAGTAAAATATGACAAATTATTAAAATTTTAAGAACGTTGTTATTTATGATGTAAGCTTACTAGTTTTACGAGGTTGTTGATTAATAAATAAAAAATAAATAAAATAAACATCTTCAAACATTCACACCTATCAACTAGCCCCATTTTAAGCAACTAATGCTGCTTGTATTACGGACACTAGATGACGGAAAATATATTTAATAGATAAATACATATAAATATTCTGAATATATAAATATATATAAACATCCAAGACTGGAGAACAAATGCCAGAAAGTTCATCACCCAAACATTTGCCCCACCGGGGATCGAACCCAGAACCTCACGAGATGGCGACGCCTTGAGACCGGCATACAGACCACTCGACCACGGAGGTCGTAGATTCCCTCGCACGCCCGCGGGCATTACATGACTTCCAGATATTCCACGGACTGCTACGTCTGGGGATCTTCCGAAAATATCCGAGAATCCCAGATCTAGGGCCTTAGTAGGTCGGGAGACCCTGAAAACTCTTGGAGAATCGCTTCAGCAAAACCCAAGCCGTTCCCGTGATAGGACTCAAATAGGTATATCGGGAAGTTTTAGGTCGTGTTCTCACTAAACAGCTGAGCGTGTTCCACACACGCTAACCGCCTAGCGGTAAGGTCCATAAATAATTCTTTTGCTCACGTCAACAAAACAGGCCTTCAAATAAGTGTAGATTACACAATAAAATATTCAAGTCACCGAAAGATTCAAAATGATAATCAACATTCTATATACATTCTTTTATAAACGCGCCCATGTCATACTTGAAACTGACAAGTGTGTATTATGATCAATTCATAGCTTAATCGTCACATCATTTTGCGTCTTTCGGTGCGTAGATATTTTGATTTGGCTCGTGAAAACAGAATGTGTCAAGTACAGATCAGATATACGCGCTTGGCCTGTTTTTTTGATGCGTAGTATAAAAAGATTATTTTATCATTAACGAATGTCATTTAAAATATCAATCAACTCTAATAGGTACAAAAACCTCTTCACAATATTTTCTTTTATATATCTGGTTTAAAGGACCAACTTATTAAAATCAATTAAACTTACCTTCTAGCAAATTCCGAAAGAGGCATGTGTTCTGGGAATCCTTGCTTATACAGGCGCGCTGCATCGAGCAGTTGGAATCCACGGAACTGTTATAAAAAAAATCAATTTATAACCAAAGGTTTAATTTTATTAAATTACTAATTTACTAGAGAACCTAGGGAAATGTATTTAGGATTTTAATTGATTATTGTATAATGTGATTGGTTAATACTTGCAATACTATAGTTCAAAGCTATTATAGAAGGGCGGCAGCCGACTTGTTTGTTACATGTTGAACAAAAAACTTCAGACTTCAAGTCTTAACAATTATCTTGTTTCAATACTTTAGAATCGAACTGCTGATACGTTATATAGTATTTGGTTTTTAAAGTATTCTTAAGCAATGGGTAATCTGCTTATTGATTGCAACATAATCAGGCTTCTATCCCCGAAATCTTATGATAGGCCATGCACCTGGCTTAGTATGAAACAAGGTTTTCACAATAACCTTAACTGAAGTTTCATTTAAACTCAGTGGTGCAGACGAGTTCAAAAATATGTATTTGACACATTTGAAACGCAGTCTTAATTTCTTTCCAATAAGAGTTAAGCTGTCAAACGTGCAAACATATTTTCGAGCTTGACAGGCGAAGAGATTTAATTCGCCATTTTTTATGGTTTAAAATAATTATAATGGATACCAACAACCGATTAATGTTAAAATACCCTCATTTTGAGAAATCACAAGATTTAGAAGTACTGGCGTTACCGATACATTAACTGTCATTAGTAAACAGATGAAAAATAAGTTAATCGCAATAACAATCTTTGTGTTTATATTTGTATTTAAAAGCAAGTAATTAGTTAATATTAGTTGAGAATGTTTAATTCGATGTTTGCTGTTTATGTGATGCTATGTTTTTTGTATGGATTTTATATCAAAAATCAACGTAAGTATCGAAAACGGTTGTAAGACGGTTTTAGAACCGTGACATAAACCGAATCTTTCCGAATTAAATGAAATAAAACCGAAATAATACATGCAATGGCATACCTGCGACCTCAGCAACGGGACGTTGACGTCATCAGGGCTCTCCAAAGGCTGGTTGGTGAGCAAACAGCACACGAATTGCACTCCTCCCGAGCCGCAGCGACGCAGCGTGTCCACTATGCCGTCCGCCACGAACTTCGCTTGCAGAGCCGTCGACCGGCGCTTCATACCAGCTGTTCCTATTACATAATTTATATCAGATTATGTCATTACAGATTAGAGTAAGATGTGAATTTCTCGTCACGGTGTACGGAGCGCATACAGCGAGACGCATTCGTATTCGGTAATTTAGTTGTGTAATTATAACATGCCAAATAAAAAAAATATATGTTTCCCGACTGCACGATATCCAATAGCTTATAGCGGCGACGGGCTCACCACCTGTCACGCTGAGTGCAGTCACTGCTTGATGAAGCGTGGACTGTGGCAATGGACTGCTTTTGCGGTGTCTTTGGCTAGTCTCTGACTAACCCTTAGGGGAAAAAAGTCGTGATTGTATGTATGTATGTTTCTGGCCCGGTTTCAGCACTTTCAGATAGTCACAATCGTAGTCCCACAGATAATTTCACCAATAGAAGTAATCCGGGACATATCCGGACTTGGCGACACCAGACGTAAGCCTAGTGACATCTACTTATTTCTAGGTTTCCTAAACTACGATGCTACGAGCTACGTCGAGTTCAATCGTGCTACGGAATGCTCGGAGAAGCTCGGTGGCGTAGTGGTTCATGCGCTTTATATTTCACGTTAAGCCGTTGGTCCCAGCTTTCAACCAACCCGCGTAAAACCAGCGTGGGGGTTCCGTATTCCTCGTGTGCTTCTTCATTAGGGTGCCGTTCCACCAGAGCTATTCTATATAGCTATGCTGTGTGCGAGGAAAAATAGACCAACAGGATGGCACTATTTTGCGAGTCACGTGGCACGAAGGAATCCAGCACAAAGATACATAGCACAGCTCTGGTGGAAAGGCACTCTTAAGGTGGTGGGGATATCCGTACTCCTCGTATATCTATGCCCAGTAGTGGGGCGCAATAAAGACTGATAACTACGACTGATATTATAGTAAGAATGACCTGAACTTGAAGTAAGAATGAATCGCATGGAGGAGGCCCTCCGCAAAATAGAGGCGTCTCCAACATCCACAGACAATGCGCCCACGCCGCACCCATGTAGATAGCCACCATAGATATACCATAACATAGAGGACGCAAATGCATTCACTGCGCGTGTTCGAAACCCCGACAAAACGACGGGGTACACCACTGCAATCCAGTCTGAGTTCGTCCGAATGGCCACAAAAACTATGTTGTGGTGATAATTGGCAAAACGGGATCGGCGGCATCGGTATCTTTCAATCATATGGATCTCACGTCTCAACGGTTGTGACGTCACAGTAGAGGTTAAAAAGTTGACACGGTTGGTTTCAATACAACTTGTAATACTAGCGTTATATATGTAAAAGTATATGACCGATCTGATTGACATACCTGAAGTGAGCGTGCGTCGTATAGAGGAGGCCCTCCGCAGAGTGGAGGCGTCTCCAACAGCCGCGGACCATGCGCCCACGCCGCAGGCGCCACGAGCCCAGGTGGACAGGCGCCCGATCTCCTCACTGACAATGTCACCACATTTAGGCCCACTTGCGCGGTCGAGAGTTAGCACCTAACCCTGGGGCAAATATATGGACAAACCCTGGGTTAGGCGCTAACTCTCGATCGTGCAATTGGGCCTTAAACAACTTAAATTCTTATTAGCAATAGTGAATACGTATCAATAAGCCTGGTTGGTTTATCCGTTTGTGTTATGGATAGGTGATAAATAAATAAATATCTTTAAACATTCACAACTATCAACTATCATTTTAAGCAGCTAATCAATGCTGCTTGTATTACGGATACTAGATGACGGATAAATATATTTAATAGATAAATAAAATACATATAAATATCCTGAATATATATAAACATCCAAGACAGGAGAACAAATGCCTGAAAATTCATCACCCAAACATTTGCCACCATCGGGGATCGAACCCAAAACCTCCGAGATGGCGACGTCTAGAGACCGGCCAACAGACCACTCGACCTCCGCGGTCGAGTGGTCTGTTGGTCGTCAAAATGATGGTATGTACTTATGTACAGTTAGTTCATTGTGAATATCGCTTGCCACACAGTGTGCCCGGTGCATGGCAACAGGCTCGCCACCTGTTACATGGGGACTTAATACATCTGTCGAAATTTGGGTGTTTACACCTCTGCCTACCCCTTTGTGGAAAAAGGCGTGATGATATGTATGTATGTGTACAAAAAAAATGGTATAGTTTTTATGTAAGATGTCAAACAGGCAGACGGTTCGCCTGATAGTAAGTAATGACCGCTGTCCATAGAAATCTACCTACAACATGTAACAACAAAATAGGGACATTTACTTTTTACGTTTACCAATAAGCAGATAGGTATTTATAGAAAAAATGCTTACCTTTGACTCTCTTGTAACAGAGTAAGGGCCTTCTTGGTGACGGGACTTTCTCGACTCGCCTTCACCCAGCCAGTGACGTCATACAACACGGGGTTGGTGCCCTTATACAAAGAATTTTTTTTTTTCAATATAATCGAAACAAAATAGTAAGTTAGCTAGAGCCCCAAAAAAAAGTAATTAAGTGGCCCAAAGAAATTAAAAGTAAGCACGCAGCTTGCAGAATAAACACTCTTCTAGAAGCTACATTAAAAATCGTAGCATTCGATCCCCAATAACAAATATTTTGTAATTTTTAAAAATATTTTCCATCATAGCCTTACATTAGTTAAATGCTGGACAAACATCTTCACCCTTTACAAATCAAAATAAAAATAATATATTGCCATAAAAACCTGTAAGTGTTGCAGCACGAATTGCCTGGCGTGCGGGGCCTTCTTCATGAGGTATTGCGTCTGGTTGGGAGCTCCGTAGTGAGTCATAGCACGTTCGAGAAACGTGTCGTCCGAGGAGCCTGGGTACATGGACTCTTCGTCCAGAAGCCTGGCAAAACAATCACTTATACATACATACATATAATCACGACTATTCTCCCCTAATCGGAGCCGTGTTGTAGCGGCTCATTCAAACAATACTACCAATCTTTCTCTTACCCCGGGTGTGGTAAAAGGCGACTAGTGGACTTAGAACTGCACAACCATCCAATAGCTTATAGCGGCGACGAGCTAACCACCTGTCACGCTGAGTGCAATCACGGCTTGGTGAAGCGTGGACTATGGCGATGACTGCTCTTGCACAGTCTCTGACTAACCCTTAGAAGATAATAGACGGGACTATATGTATGTGTTAGTAAAAAAAAAGGAAAAAGCACCACAAAAGCAGTTCACTGCCATAGTCCGCGCTTCACCAAGCAGTGACTCAGCGTGGCAGGTGGTGAGCCTGTCGCCGCTATGAGATATTGGATGGTTGTGCAGTTATAAGTCCATTAGTCGCCTAAGACACAAAAGGTAAAAGATAGGTTGCTGTTGGGTCCTTACCTATGAAATTGGTGTTTTGTATGGAGATTTTGAGGAATTCTGCATTTTCCATACTAAATTTTTTTCAGTTTTCTTCACAACGACAAATCCAAAGATAATAAAATAGATAAAGATAATATTTGGCATGTATCATTAGACAAGCTTTAGTAATATGTGTAATATCACACTCCATAAAAACTATTTATCGTTTTTAAGTGAATGCAAATAAAATTATGTATTCGGGAGGCACTTAAAAAGAGTTGGTTCCGTGTCCAATTTTAACACAATTAAACTTACAACAAATTATCAAAACAAATCAAAAGAGCTCAAAAATATAGTATTTTTTAAACGAGGTAATAATTTTTTAGGAATATTCTGAATCTTAATAGTTACAGACAAAATACTAAGAGAGAAAAAAACACCAATTTCATAGGTAAGGACCCAATTTTATTCTTTTAATGAGCTGCTACCACACGGGTATCAATAACAAAAGTAATATTTAATAAATAATTCAATAATTACTAAAACTACTTCAGCATCAGGTGGGAACATAAGTTTGTTTGCCACCCTCATCGCATAAAAAAGTAAAACTGGAAACATCTCTAATTTATGATAAATTGTTACAAACTTAAAAGATTACAAAAATTAAGTGTAAACATACCACAAAAGCCCACGTCGATCACATTCGCGCAGGTCGGCTTGCGAGCTGCGCACTATAGTGTTCTGTGGCGACTTGTCCAGAAGCTCCACCATTGGTCCGGGGTTCACAGTCTCGGAAAGCCAGTCTAAGGAAAACCAATCATTATCATTTCACAATCTGCCCCTCTTTTTGCAACTGTCAGAACGAAATCAAATCACGCAATGTATCACTTGGTGGTGTAATAAAGTGGAAGAATTCGGTGTCGTGGCTTTCGATTTTAAAAACAAAACTACTACCACATGTTTATGCAATGAAATAAATAAATACTTTTGCCTTGTTCTGTCTTTAGATGGGTGACCAAATCTTTAGGGCCTCAATCAAGTTCGTCCACGCCTGGTGGGTTAAATCGTTGATCCCCATCGATATTGTAACCGATGCACCAATCGGCATTAGACCAACGCAAAAAGTAATGTCACGGCCCGTATTTTTTGTGTGAACACAGATTTTTAAAGTGCATTGAAAATTCAACCTTCTGACAATAAAATAAAGTTGTATTTACCTTCTTCAGAGCCATCATCAAGGGTGATTCCCTCTTGCGCGTAGCGGTCTCTGGGGGCTACAAGTAGGGCTTCATGGAAGACAGCTTGGAGACGCTCCTGTCATCACAAAAAAAAATTAAATAATAGTTTTCCACAAAAGTTTTCCAGCGCTATCGTAATCTAAATTTCTATATAAATTTTCCATGGTTTTTTTTATGGGATTGAGGGCAAGCAGCGTCTTCCTTCCTTAAGGGTTGGCAACGCATCTGCAACTCTATGGATGTTTGAGATGACTATAGGCGGCGGTGATCACTTACTATCAGATTAGCTGCTGCCCGTTTCCCCCTTTTACAAAAAAAAAAACAAAATCTGAAAGCTTGTTCCGAATTTCGAAATATTTCGAAATGTTGCCACATGCGTCTCGGCGTAAGGGCCGGAACTAATATGCCTTCATAATATTATTCACTCTAAAATTGACTCGCCCTCTTTGCTTTCCCTACTTAACTTCAACACACGCTTCCGACCTCGTTATACTACACCAAGAGTTTTCCAGCTACAAGTTATAATCCAATATTATACACCTCGTATTATAATACAATAGTCAGGATGTGTAGATTGTATAACGACAGTATCTGTGACCACACTTCTCTGGATATTTTTGGCACTAACTTGTGCCAATTTAGAAAACAAGTATTTAAATTGATCTCCACCCAATAAGCTTATATTACATAAAACAAACAGTTTTCAATATTACTAATAATAAATTTAAGCCTAAATTAAGTAACTAACCCTCTTAAAATAAAAAAAAATAAATAATTATTATTTATTTAACAATTTATTGTACACAGAAAAACATAACAACGAAACGACAAATTACAAAGACAGTACAAAGGGTGTGGCCTATTCCTAACAGAAATGTCTACCAGCCCACCTGCGATAGGAGATATGGCAAGAAACGAAAATGTCGTGTGTACACTATGAATAAATATAAAACTTAAATATAATATGTAGTAAATTGGATAAATATAATACCTAAAATACAAATATACATACCAAATATATATTTATATACATAGATGAATATACTTATATAAATATAATAGTTATAGTCCGGAATAGTTATAGGAAATAGTTCCGGAATAGTCCGTGGGATAGTTAAAAACCATAGTAACCGCGGACGAAGTCGCGGGCAATAGCTAGCCTATAAGTTTAATGATGTGTGTACCTGCAGGTAGTTAGACAGCAGCTTGGAGAGCGGCGCCCCGCTCTGCTGCCCCGCGCACATCGGGTTGTCGGCGCCGGGGCTGTCCAGCAGCAGGATGGACGCGGACGTCCGCAGCGACGTTGATAGGCTCCTGAGGGACATTGCAATATGTTGAATATAATTAAGTTAAAAAAAAAATAGTTCAGTTTAGAATATAATGTTGCATAATTCATAATTACAAATGTGATTATTTGTATATAATTAAAATGTTAATATGCATAACTATAAAACCTATATGGAAGAAAACAAAATATTATATAATTAGAGTTAAGAAATACGAAAACAGCGTCATCCTATGTTTATAAAATGTTTGCAATGCCTCACAAGGCCCATAATTGTTACTTTAAACCTAACATTTTACTATATATATGTACATTATGGAGCAATAAACAATTTGATTTGATTTGATACCCTATTCGCTGAATATAAGACCCTGTGCTCAACTGAATGTCCTCAGCCATTACGTCGCACTGCTGAGCACAAACCTTTCTCATGGAAAAACATTGTTGAGAAAAATTCTCAGCTGAATAAATCTTAAATACTTTCGGGGCTTATTTATTTAACTATGGCGGACTTAACAACGACAAGTTAACTATTGGGTTATGGCATATATTAAATTCGTGAGACGAAAGCATTAATAAATTCTGACATTAACAACTAGCAAAGTACTTTTACGGCCAATAATTGTATGCGGCGAAATCTGTGAAAAAATTACTAAACAGCCACAAATCTTCGATTGGAAATTTTCTTCATAACTAACAAACATATCTTCAGATCTAACAGTCCAGAATACAGTAGTACAGCCATCCATACAGTATTAAACTTACCTATTGATGAGTGCGGCAATAATGTTGAACGTTTCGTTGTAGAGGCCAGTCACGAAAGCGTCCAACGCTTCCGTGCCCGATATTTCGCGTTCGTTCGAAGGCGACGGCGTTCTGTTATCATTAAATATTATAAGTTTCAATTTAAGCAAAAACTTTAGAAATTATCTTAGATTTGTTCATTGTCTAAACCTATGACGACCTCCGTGGTCGACTGATCTGTACGCCGGTCTCAAGGCGTCGATCTCGAGAGGTTCTAGGTTCGATCCCCGGTGGGGGCAAATGTTTGTGTGATGAATTCAAGCATTTGTTCTCCAGTCTTGGATGTTTATATTATGTATTGTATATTTTCTGCATATTTATATGTATTTCTCTTCTTCTTGCCCCTTTCCCACTCTAGGTGGGGTCGGCACAACATGTCATATAGCCACAGCAGCATTGGTTTCTTAAAATGGGGCTTTAAATTGTACAGATAACAAAATCTAAATGCAAAATAAATGGTAAGTATACCGTCATAGGACAGTGGTGGCGCAACCGTTTAGATAAATTGGTAACTTCAGGATAATACACCTTATAAAATAATAATTGACAAATTCATCATTATAAACATTTAAATTTTACCAATTAACTGTTTAACCCCTTGGGGGGCACCGCGAACACCGGTGTTGACAAACAATAGATGTTTCTATTGTCTCGTTTTGCGCCCTTGACTAGTGAATAGTTTTCCAAATTGAGCCAACAAACGACTAGAAACAAATCTTGGACTCGAATAAATATATGATCTATCTCAAATTTTTAGTATTGTACGGGCAGACAGCGAGCGGTTGTAAGGCGCCTCGACCTGCACGTGCAGGATAAATTAGTGTCAGTGGAGACTACCCCAGAGAGTAGCCCTGGGCGGCAGAATGATGGTGTTAGAGGGGCTACCCCAGAGAGTAGCCCTAGGCAGCAGCATGATGGTGTTATAGCCCTGGGCGGCAGCATATGGTGTTAGAGGGGCTACCCCAGAGAGTATCCCTGGGCGGCAGCATGATGGTGTTAGAGGGGCTACCCCAGAGAGTAGCCCGGGGCGGCAGCATGATGGTGTTAGAGGGGCTACCCCAGAGAGTAGCCCTGGGCGGCAGCATGATGGTGTTAGAGGGGCTACCCCAGAGAGTAGCCCTGGGCGGCAGCATGATGGTGTTAGAGGGGCTACCCCAGAGAGTAGCCCTGGGCGGCAGCATGATGGTGTTAGAGGGGCTACCCCAGAGAGTAGCCCTGGGCGGCAGCATGATGGTGTTAGAGGGGCTACCCCAGAGAGTAGCCCTGGGCGGCAGCATGATGGTGTTAGAGGGGCTACCCCAGAGAGTAGCCCTGGGCGGCAGCATGATGGTGTTAGAGGGGCTACCCCAGAGAGTAGCCCTGGGCGGCAGCATGATGGTGTTAGAGGGGCTACCCCAGAGAGTAGCCCGGCAGCATGATGGTGTTAGAGGGGCTACCCCAGAGAGTAGCCCGGCAGCATGATGGTGTTAGAGGGGCTACCCCAGAAAGTAGCCCTGGGCAGCAGCATGATGGTGTTAGAGGGGCTACCCCAGAGAGTAGCCCGGCAGCATGATGGTGTTAGAGGGGCTACCCCAGAAAGTAGCCCTGGGCAGCAGCATGATGGTGTTAGAGGGGCTACCCCAGAGAGTAGCCCGGCAGCATGATGGTGTTAGAGGGGCTACCCCAGAAAGTAGCCCTGGGCAGCAGCATGATGGTGTTAAAGGGGCTACCCCAGAGAGTAGCCCTGGGCAGCAGCATGATGGTGTTAGAGGGGCTACCCCAGAGGGTAGCCCTGGGCGGCAGTGGGACGCGGAAGTGAGACCCAACACGGACGGTTGAAATCTAGTTTATTGTTCATAACAATACAGTTTATATATTAATTAAGGTAAATGTAGGTAGGTAATGTAGGTTGTGTAATGTGTGTGTAATTAAGGTATGTGACTCGTCGGTGTAAAGTGCCGACGGTGCACGATGCTGCTGTTAATGTGGAATGTAGGTTGTTCCGCTGCTGACCGCGCTGTTGCCGGAGTCCAATGTTCGGCTTGTGGCTCAAACAAGTATAACGAATATTGCATTTCACAAAGGCGTCTAAATCATTCGACTTTAGACCCTATTCTAATGCATTAAGAGCGTTGGCAGTGTCGCTTATAAAATTTAACTTTCATGAGAATAAATTATGACCTACCTCAAATTATTAGCAGACTGCGGTGAAGAAGGTGCGGCGCCAGCAAACACAGCCCTCGCCAGTTCCTCTGCGCCCACGCCAAGAAGACGAGCGGCGCGTTGGCCGCAGCCCGTGCTTGCGAATTGGTATTTTAAGCCTGACCCTGTTGTTGCTGCAACGAATTGAAGATACTATCAGTGACTCAGCAAATAAGTATCATAATAACAATGCTTTAAGCATTGCTGCGTTTCGGCAATCAGAGGTAAGATAGCCAGTTCCTCAGTTATTGAAGATTACAGGTGAAGCTCGCTTCCACCTTCGGCCTTATCGCCACTTACCATCAGGTGAGATGAAGGCCAAGAGCATACATGTCATATTATAAAGTTGTGGTTATGAAGTAAATCAATTCTAGGAATATTGTTTTGTTATATACTGTTTTGTTTGAATATTGTTGAGGAGCTCGCTGGTGGTTAGTATTCTTTGGCTTTCGATGGAAAACTACTGTTTCTACCCACCAATCCGCATTGAGCGTGGTGGTGTTACGGCCCATACTCTTCATGTGTTTGTCCATGAAGAAGGCCTGTGCCCAGCAGTGGGATATATATAGGCAAATAACAAATATTGTTTTGTGTAACTTTACATCGCATAATTTGTTAAGTGCAAAAAAGTTTGTATAGTACGTCTCAATCCAAGTTGCCAAAAAGGTAAACAAAAAAACCGACTTACCGAATTTGTTATTCAATAATCACACTTTTTACATTGGCACGTAAATATAATTAACGGTAACAATTGTTGTCCGTTTCAATTGATTTCAATTAACTACAGTCATCACAGAACATTTTAGAGATGAAACTACTTTTTTTGTTTACCTTTTTGGCAACTTGAGTTGAGACGTACTATAGTGCCTTTTTCGATAACCTACTGCTATTAATCCAACATATACAACTTGAGTGTTCCCTGTCTTCTTCCTCCATGAAGAACACATAGCAAGCTTTCCGCTGACGCGCGCCTTGCAGAAAATTACGATGGGGGGGGAGAGTTTCTATCTCAAAAAGAGATGCTACTAAAGATATCTTTAAGTGTGGATGTGTAATGCATTATACTAATGTATATACCGTTGGCATAATTTGACATTCATATGAGTATGTAAGGACCTAAACTGAATAAATTATTTGGAGCATGTTGCGAACCGGCCGTAAGGCCAAGTTGTTTTCTACATAATACTTATTTTGTCTATTATTGATCTGTCACTATTTGTCATTATTTTTCTTGTGTCATTATTATAATTTTCTTTTCTCTATTTTATATTATTCCGTTTGTATCTATTTTTCTATTATATGTATACTCTTACTCTCTCTGAGCTGTCTACTTTTATTTCTATCACTAACATAATTATATTGAGTATGTATCTCACCTTTGATAGCACCAGCCCATCTCAAATAGAATACCTGCCAAGATCTTCCAGTCCGCCAACTGCTCCTGCTCTGTCACCGTGAGTAGTTTCATCGTTTCCATTAGCGCTGCAACCTCGATTGATGCTCTCGCTTAACCTCACCTTACCAGGCGAAGCCCCCAATCAATCCCCATTAAGGGTTTCCCCCTCTCAAAAAAGAGATAGGTTTAATAGAAATAGGAATCTAAAGAATCTTACCTTTAACAGCGCCAGCCCATCCCAAATGGCATATAGCAGCAAGAATCTTCCAGACTGCCAACTGCTCCTGCTCAGTGACAGCGAGCAGTTGCATCGCTTCCTTCAGCGCCGCGAATTCAGTAGGCGCGTCCGCCTTCTCACTGCTGCTGATGAACGGATTGGGGGCGTTGACCGGCGCCTGGTCGAGGAGCAGCTCGCGGCGGAGGCGGCCGTCGCAGCCGTGGAATAAGCTGGAAGGGAAATAAAACTTATTTCATCTCTTTTTCTGTGCCTCTTCACTTCTACAGTTTGGCCGTTTCAGCTAAGCGAACTTCGTTCTGCCCTTAATTTTTTATGCATTACGCATTTCGTTATGTTGGACAAACAGCCATTTAAGACTAGCAGGTAAATCCACTAAAAAACTCAGCCGAGTACAAGTCCTGTACGCAGCGAAACAGATCTTACACAGTCATTCCTCAATGTCCCGTTTCCCAATGTCTTGATTTAAAACTAGATTTAGTAATTTTTTGACAATACTTATATGTATGAAATGTTAAAAAATACCAAAATTCAGATTTAAACTAGGTTTAAAATTTCCTGCAAGTGGGCCTTATTAAATAAAAAACATTGAATTTGTGAAAATCGCTAGGGCAACAGAGGAGTTTGAGTGTAAAGTCACGAGCACTAACATGTATACATTCCCATTTAAATAAGAACCCTAAAGCATCGCTGTAAGAACACAAGTGTAGACATTTTATTGCAGGCGACTGTATACTTAAACTGCCATCCCTCTCTACGTCCATGCGAGTCTTGTGACATGTGATTTACACCAACAATAAACATTGTTTGTAAAAAAATTTACTAATCAATCTTGGTGGAAGAAAAGTCGTCAATAAAATCCCACCAAAAACATTCTGTAAAAAACTAGCCATGTCTCGATGGAGCTGCTTGTTTATCTCTAAAAAGTAATGAGAGAGATATCTAGACAAAGTCGTCATCTAGAAAAAATCTAGACTTTATTATTATAGTTAATGCTGTGTGACTTGGCCGTTGAACATGATGCAATGATTCCTTAAAAGAGATTTCGGTATCTCTAGTTTCCGACTCGCTCCATTCTGAACCAAGATTGATGATCCATACATGGAGTATGGATCATCAGTCTTGGTTGTACACAATAACGAGTTTATATCTCTAACTTACTTGTGTAAAGCCCTTAAGGGGGTGTGCCCCGGTCTCAAATCCGGCAATAGGGTCTGCACCGACGCCGACACGAGCGCGCCGCCGCCGTCGAAGTCCAGAGACGTTAGCGACACGAAGCGAGACGCGTGCGCATTTGAACTTGTGCTGGAGATAGGATGAAAATTTATGAAGATTTTTTTTCCATGGAAAAGCTTGATTTTGCATAAGTTAACAGCAATCAACATGTGCTCATAACAGCAGTCAAAATATTTACAAGTATAGAAAAAACATTTGAAAATTAATTTTAGATTTATGTAATGCTATTGTTTTTTTACTGAGTAACTATGCTCAAACATGACAAATCTGCGAAACTTAACTCATGTGAGAAAGCACTTAAAAATAGTGTAAAACTCAAAAAAAAAAATTATTTGTTTATTTTATAATTATGTTTATTATTTATTCTCGATATCTTTGGGTAGATATAACTCGGGATCTCCTACTGTTCTCCACTTTCAATTCTTCCATAAAATTTACATATTTTGACAGTTCATAACAATAAATTGTTTTATCACATCGCGTTTCTCACGCAGAGATGTAAATTCTCTCTTATATAAATACAGTTTATAGTTGTGGGCTACACTACATTAAGAATGGTATCAAAACCATCTTTTCACTCACCGACAGGACCCAAACATATGCAAGACATCGAAAGCCGCGTCGAACCGGTCGGGCGTCAGCTTGGAGCCCTGCGCCGGGTACGCGCTCGCCAGGTACCACACGCAGTGGCGCAAAGCCGACGTTTTGCCAGACCCCGACCTGAAAGCGATTATTTACATTAAATACCTTAGGGTTAATGTACTTTTAAACGGTTTTTGGATATAAAAAAAAACAAAGGAAAAATGAAAGTTGTGCGAGATGAGATAATATCTTTTATCTACACTCCTGTTATAATGTTCCAATTATGAACTCATACTTTTTGACACAGATGATAAAAATGAAAATTTGAAAATGGAAACTGTAACATAATGACCATTATGCAACAGGTTGGACTCATTATGCAACACTTATTTTTCTTAAAAACGCACAAAACTATGGCAAATGTTTTCCAGACAGCCAACAATAAATAAAATTAATTAAATGTTTTGTTTTATTTATTTCAATAATGAGTGTAGATAAAGTAGTGTATGTAACTGCACATAACTTGGTATTAAAACACTCGCGTGATACTATTAAAAAACTGTTTTAATAACCTATATTATGTGACAGTTACATAAACTACTATTATATCTTCTCTGCTGGACAAAAGCCTTCGTCCTCCTCCTTCACAACGATCGGTCCTACACTGTCTGAATCCAGCAACTCTAAGAGACCTTCGCTAGATCGTCCGTCTTCCTTATGAGGGGCTAGTCAATTTTCTGCATGTATGACGTATACATGCAGAAAATTTACTAGCCCCTCGTCGCCAAATAGTTAAGGGACAAAAAAAGAAGTGATGGTTATTAGATGATCAATTTAAGAACAAGAGCATCTTTCTTTTTACTTCGTTGACAAACGAGCAGACTCCTCACCTAAATGAATAGTGACTACAGAAGCTATACATGTATAATTATAAGTATTGCATCCGTCTGCAACTCCTGTAAAAACCATAAAGCACGATGCCATCTCGTGGAATAAGATGTGAAGTTACAGCACTTAAAAATATCACTACCTTTCTTTTACTTCGATCCGCAACACAAAAATACAAGTTTTCCGACAGGAATAGGAATTTTGTGGTATTGCAGACACTGATTTGAGTTTCCGTCTGGTACAAATCAAAAAATTTCACGCACTCAGGTGTATAAATACATAATTGGGTTAGTACACTAAGGATTCAAGATATAATGGATTATTTTACTCAAGGTCTTAAATAATGTAACGACTAGCTATTACACGCGACTTCGTCCGCGGTTGCTATGGTTTTTTAACTATCTCACGGAAACTCTTTAATTTTTCTAAGATGTTTGCAAAATTTCATTGAAATCAGTCGAGCCATTTCGCAGATTAGCCCGTACAAGCAGAGAAACAAAAAAATGCAAAAAATATATTTTTTGGTATATTCCCCCTTTTTACATCCCTCTGACTTAGTTTTGAGCGTTTTTTATACAGACCTTTACAGGTAATCTACATTGAAATACAAAACTGGTTTCCATCTTTATACAAATAATGATCACCAGAAGAATTTATAAAAACAATAAAAGGTCTGTCTAACACTCTCTTAACCCACACAAAAAGGGTACGCATATATATTATGTTAATACATTATGGCATGTACATTTTAAATCAAAGTAAATGTGAATACACATTCCTATTAATGTTACCATTAATTCGCAACACAGCATAAAAATAAATCTAAAATTAGGCTTACATTCGCTGCTAATCAAATAAGGACAATTACCTAACATAAGAAGCGATGAAGTGTTCCGTCCTTACAAGGTATGGAAATTATGTATGAGCTGAGATTCCAACGTTTCGCAAATTCACCGAGACGACAATCCTCTTGTGTGTATAAATTATAATAATCAAGCTTATCGTGGAAGCTGGCTAAGCTTATAAACACCGTTATAAAGTTAATTAACATGATGTTTATTAGTTATTACTTGTTTATTTACATATTTTATAATAGTATAGAGTTTAGATATATTTGCTATATTTGTTAAGTGTTGTCATTGTTTTTAATATTTATTATAGAACTAGCCGTTGCCCAAGACTTCGTACGTGTAGAATAGTTACTTTGAGATAGTTTGATGGTCTGTAGCCTTCCTCAATAAATAGGCTATTCAACACTGAAAGATTTTGTCAAATTGGAACAGTAGCTTCAATTGATGAAAATTTACTCCTACTTTATTATTAGAAGGAAAGTTTATAGTGGCGTATATTAGTCTTTCATTTTTCTGGAAGGCATTATTTAAATTTTCACCCGCATGGCTTTTTCGGGCTCTAGACTATCTGTGTACCAAATTTCGGAATCGGTTCAGTAGTTACTCTCAGGTTTCGCGCATTACTCCAAGACTTGCAACAAACAGATTTCTACCGAATACCTGGCTGTATACGTTAAATCATTTTCCTTCTTGGCGCCATTTCACCAATCAGACGTGATTTTTATTTCAATGCTTTTACTTTGTTTCGTAAAGGATATTGTGCCATAAAAAGATTTAAATAAACTTGCAGTTTACAAGCAACATTACACCAAATTAACAGTTTTTTTTACCAAGAGGAATCCATATGAGAAACGTACCTACCACTGACTAGACAGTAGGAGTGTGTTAATCACCAGACTACATTAAATACTTTATTGTTCAGTGCTACTTCCTTTCACGTTGTAAGTGTCAGCCTGGTGACAACAGGACACATTTCACATGAGTTAGAAAGAGACACAGGTATGTATTCGATTTACAAATGAATATGGTATCTGTCACAACAAGTTGTGTGGAACTATAGTTATTATTATGACTTACAGCCGTAGCCGTATTCGTTGTAACCAAATTTGGATAAATTCCTGATAGAACAGCTGATAAGCTTACAAATAATTTTATTAGAATTCTGTTAAAATTTTGAATGCATCTATTAGAATGCTAGTACTTGTACGAGTACCTATCTGGTAGAGAATCGGTCATAAATATTTCTATACAAGCGACAAATCCAGTGTCTTATATATGAACACAACATGATTGGGTTTCAAAAATCAGAAACATCGTTCTAGGAGATATTAATTATCTACGACCAAACTATGCTACTGATCCTCTCACTAACTGGCCGTGTAATGATTGGTGAGAGCAATTTTAATGGAGTGTAACTAAATAGTCATTATCTTTATGAAAGATGGAGATATCCGTGAAATAGAGTCTAAGAGAAAAGGGCCTAATTGACGACCAACCTACGACAGTATTAAAATACCATAGACCTAAAAGAAAAGACGAATAGAACTTAATAATAAATTTAAATAAATTGAAAACTAAAAAAAAAATTAAATGTTTAAAACACGCATTAGGAATAAAAGATGGCGTTTTCTGGCTGTAATCTTCCTGCGACTTCAAAATGATTGTCAGACTGGCTTCCCATGGTCTGTGATATTGGCAGACTGATGCAGTCCAGCTCGCACCGGCAGACCGTGGGAAGAGAAGCATCCGTGGCTTTGCAGACGCACATAGACGTGTCTGTGCCGATACGCGGCGAGACGGTAACTTCAAAGGTGCTCTGCGAGCGCGTACGTACTGTCAGGATCGAGCAGGCGTAACAGGAAAACACATGTATTGCTTGAAGTTCACTATATTTCAGGACTCTGCGTTACAACATGAGCGCGACGACGACGCGCACTTTCACGAACTACGGGCCGACATACACTGTTTTTTTCCTATGCTTCTATTGTCTTCCACAGACAATCGAATATTTTATTTTAAATTCAAATTGCAATTTTTTTTGAACGACCCCGAGACTACGCGCGAGTAGCAAAGAGTTCGCTACAGTACCCCACCTGACGGAAAGTAACACACGTAAGGCAGCTCACCTCCCCAGGAAGACGAGCGCGCGGTCCCTGCGCGACGCCAGCATGCAGCGATGCGCGGACTGCGCGGCCGCATACACGTGCGGCGGCATGTCGTCTGCGCGGCAGCCGCGGAACATCGCCGCCACCTGTGCCGACAATATCATAAAGTTATTAGTATGTAGGCAATTTTCGAGCGGCGACCACGTACTGGGAGGCGCAACGTAGGGAGGCCCCCAACAAGGTGGCCCACGATCTGACGAAGGTCGCAGGAAGTCGCTGGATGCAGGCAGCTCAGGACCGCGAGGTGTGGCGATCATTGGGGAAGGCCTATGTCCAGCAGTGGACGACAATTGGCTGATAGATAGATGTAGGCAATTTTACAATCGATACTACCCCATACAGCTCCATATATTCAACTAATCCTGCATACAATATGAATAGTAGGTATGTAATGAAAATTCTAAACCATGAGACCTAATTCCGATTATCTTTGAAATTATTCTATACTACTAATTAGCATTAATTAAAGATTACAACATGGATTTACGAAACTAATTGTGTTTAATATGCAAATAAATTATACTTTACGACTGTTAAGCTTACTCATAATAATTGACAACTAATATTCAGTGAACCCCTTAGGGATTTTAAAACTTCCAAAATATATTATCATTAATTTTGAATACATAATGGACGACAGTAAAAGGATTCTTCCTAATTGAATAAATGTGAAAAAAATACCTAAAGTTATTATACCAAAACATTATAGGTATTAGCAAACCATTATATAAATTAATAATCAATAATCGTAATTGTTTTCGTATTGCCTAATGGAACCATTAGCGAACGCTTTTTTTAATCTCAGATACATATTTGATGGAGTTGCGACTATCGAAATAGATTATTTTAGCCCGAAAGTTTATCATCACCATCATTCAGCTCAGAAACCTACGACTACTGCTGGACTTAGACCTGCTTAAATCTTTATAATACCCAGTCCAGAAACCTACAAAGGAAGTTCTTGGTTTCCAACTGCTAGAAATCTGTGCTTTGTCTCTTTCTTTCATCTTCTCAGTATTAACAGTAGCGGTTCGCTTCCGATGCCCCATAACAGTCCCGCCGCACCGGTCAAGCAGCGCAAGGAGGCGATGTCATCACAACCACCCTAGGTGGGGAAGCTAGGCTTAGTCTCTCACCTTTTCAGTATAAATGGGAGCGGTCCGCCTCGGAGGCCCCATAACGACGAGCGCGTGCCCGACGCGCGCGTGCGACAAGCCCGCGGCATACCGCGAGCGGAGCACGTGCAGCGCACCGCACTCGTTCAGGCAGCGCAGGGAAGCGATGTCCTCACATCTCTCTAGTTGCGGGGGATTTGCCTGTAACATTGTCAATAATATATCATTACAGTCATTAATTTTCTGTATTAAATTCAATAATTGATTTTGCTTTGTATATCCTGCTCGAAGGACCAATATTTCTGTGAATGATGAAATTAACTACAGCTTTTCCAAGTCCTCCTTAGGTCCTCATTATGTATAATCTCTCATTTACAATCCTTATCACAGAATTAGTATCTCAAATATAAAAACCTAGAAAGCAAAATATAAATAACGGCCCGCAGCTTTTAAAAAAAGGTATATATACTTAACTAGTGTCGTCTAAAATGTAGAGAATATTATGTTTATGTTTCATTTAACCCAAATGCATAACGTTAGAAAAACACCAGTGTCACGTTTCGTGAGATCCATTCAGTATTGTTTGTATACAATAAAGAAGAAAATTTATAAGGTCAGATATATGTTATTGCATAGCCAACATGAATATGAATACAGCGCATATTTCTACTGATCTTTGTAGCAAGGTCTCTGGCAGTACTTGTGTAAATAGGTAAAAAAATTAAGGATTTAAAAATCTAATCTTAAATATAGGTATATATTTAAGATTTGATGAGATATTATCATACCTCCTTCCCCGAAGAGGTATGCAGAGGTGTTAAACGCCCACATTTTGCCAGATATGTTAGGTCCCAGGTGGTAAGCCTGTTGCCATGCCGGGCACAATGTGAGGCAAGCTGCTGCATTTAATATAGATTGGTATTATAGGTGTCTGCCCTGCAGCCACTCCCTCAGCTGTCTGCCGTACCTTCTCCAGGTCGTCGTCGTCCACGACGAGCATGTCCCCCGTGTGCAGCACGCGCACCCTCGCGCGGCCGGGCTCCGCGTCGCCCTCGCGCACCACCGCCGTCAGCCCGCTGCGGTGCGCCAGCCACATGTGCCCAGCCTGCAGCCATTCTTTCTCGCATGCTAACTGTTCTTCTGACTTCGCCTGAAACAAAATTACTTCAGTCACTAATGCCATAGTCCGATTAAAAAGGCAATGGGGGGACATGTAGCCCGTCAACATGGTTTTTAAAGTGGGACAAAGCGAAAGTATTAAAGCCTTGGGGTAAGAAGAAGAAAACAATAAGAAGATAAAGATGGAAACGTTGGTAACGTTGGAAATGTTAGGTGATGAGGAAGCCAACATCTCTACCTTCATGGGTATATGTGTCGCAGTTAGATAGTTATAACCGTAATATAGTTATAGTTTGACGACCTTCGTGGTCGAGTGGTCTGTATGCCGGTCTCAAGGCGTCACCATCTCGAGAGGTTCTGGGCTCAATCCCCAGTGGGGGCAAATGTTTGGGTGGTGAATTTTCAGGCATTTGTTCTCCAGTCTTGGATGTTTATATATATTTCTATTTATTCTGGTTATTTATATGTATTTATCTATTAAATATATTTCTTTATATCCGTCATCTAGTGTCCGTAACACAAGCAGCATTAGTTGCTTAAAATGGGGCTAGTTGATAGGTGTGAATGTCTGAGGATATTATTATTATTATTATTAGTTATATCCTGAGGAATATAATTATATTTCTAGGGATATAATATAACTATATTAAGGATATATCTATAATCCTGCGACAATGTATGATATGAATATTGTGAGAGACATATAATTGGTAAGCCTGTAGTTATTGTTGAAAAAAAACTGAAGTGACAAATCCTTTGGTTTTGCTCCGAAAACTAGTAGATACCTACTCTAAAATGCAATATGCATTAAATGTTTGAACTAAACAATTGGATACCTATCCAATTTAACTACATTAGGTAGGTACTTAGTGAAAATTGTTTGTTGAAATGCGTGATAAATTTCTACGTACAAACTGTCAAGTAAGATAAACATCAAGATCTACCGAATGGCACTCAGCATTGCAATATAATGTAAGCAAGTCCATTTTGGTAAACAGTAAACATATCGGCACCGAAAATCGTCATATAGTTCTGCAGACATAAACAAATAACGGGTTATTATAAACTAGCTGTTGCCCTCGGCTTCGTCCGCGGCTAATATGGTTCTTAACTATCCCACGAGCACCCTTTAATTTTGCGCAATAAAAAGTATCTAAGATGTTGACCAGGGATATAAGGTATCACCATGCAACATTTCATTGAAATCGGTCCAGCCATTTCAGAGATTAGCCCCACCAAACAGACAAACAGAAAATGAAAAAAAAAAACATTTTTTGGTATTTTTCGGCTTTTTACATTCCCCATTCAGCCATTTCGGAGCTTAGCCCGTACAAACCGAAACGCAAAAAAGTAATTTTTTACACGCTTTTATTTAACTCACACTGTTTGTATGTTGTCTGCGACAAAATTTGGAAACTTAATTTGACCCATCCCGGTCTTCGATTAGGATGAAATTTTACACACGCTCTGAGTTCTGATGACAATACATGACTAGCTTAGAAACGTCATTACAAATCCAATATGGCGGCCTCCCCAAGATGGCGGACTGGCTGTTTGAAATCTACCCCCATGATATGGATATCAAATGAAAGGGTTTGCTATCAGGAATACGAAAAAAATAGTCACATGACTTAAATCCAAGATTGCGGATTGGCTATTTGAAGTGCACCCCCATGATATGAGTATTAAATGAAAGGGTTTGCTGAATGGGATACGAAAAAAATTATCACGTGACCTAAATCCAACATGGCGGCCGTTACAAGTAGTTAATTAAGTTTGAATAATAAGAAGACTAAAAAGTATAAAATAAAAGTAAAAAAAACTAAAAAACACGCTTTTAGCACGCACTAAAAATTACAAAAAGAAAGCGTGGAGCGTTTAACGTGTCCAAAAAAGTAAGATTACATTAACGCTCCACGCTTTCTTTTTGTAATTTTTAGTGCGTGCTACAAGCGTATTTTTTTTTTTAAACTATTTTTTTTTTTTTTTCGTCTTTTTACATCCCCTTGACTTGGTTTTAAGCATTTTTGTCTATGTTCAGACATTCGATTTCCACAGTTTTATTATATGTATAGAAAAATCCAGTGATAAAATAGCCCTTGTTTAAGCCCATTAACATAAGAATTTCCTATACACACTCACACGTACTGAGTTGTAATTTTATGCAACTAGTCAGGTGAATTACCTTATGTTACAGGTAATACTAATGCAGAACAGAAAATTACAAAATGGTTTCCTATTACAATACTGCTAATTGACATATTAGGAAACATTCACAGAGCGTCGCTAACTCCACTGGGTGGTACCCACGAACACATTGCAAAATTGTCTCTATTTGATATGCAGGAAGAATCAAAATGGTTGTCGCAACGCCTGTAACAGCAGGTCATGAAGAATCAATTACCGCGTGGTTAACAACAATTTTAAGATGTAAGTCTTAAAGGTCAGTTGCAGATTGTAAAATCCACCTTGCTGGTAAAGACTTAAGGGAAAACACACCTATGACCCTACTTTCATTATAGATTAAGGACGCTGTTACGTACTTTGAAAAAATTAAGCTTTCAAAAGTCTGTACCTTAGAAAAGCTTGCTTCTAATATAATAGCTTTTATGATACATCCCACCTCACCTTAAACATGGCTAGCGTTACACCAATTCAATTTGTATATAAATTATTTTGGGTTTTCGTCATTATCATCATTCATACCCTGTTAATTCTATTTCAGTCAACACAAAGATGTATCTATAGATTTGGGGACTAGTTGCATGTACCAGTTCAATACACAAAGTAACATAAATAAATTGATTTATAATAATGACGATCTACGATCTCGCAAGTTGAGCACAAAAACATAGCTGAAAAATCAATACCCCAAGAAGATTCACTCCTTGTTGAAGAATAAAACGATAGATTAGAAGGAAAGTGTATTAGGGTCAAACTGTTTAGTGCTTTAGGGCCTCTTGCAGGGAATTTCAAACCCAGTTTAAAACTCGATTTTGTAATTTTTTGACATTTCAGTCATACTAGAATTACTAAATCAAAAATTACTAAATGTAGTTTTATGTCTAGATTTAAATTTCCTGCACGTGGGCCTAAGACACTAAGCAGTGTCCTTTTAAATTCAAATCCATCTATTTCGATGATTTTGCAGTTGCAACCATAAGTTTTGTAATGATTCTAAATCGTCACAAAATCCTGACAAGTTGAGTTTGATTCACTTTGCAGGAAATTTGAATTGAGATTTAAAACTAGATTGTAATTTTTGACAATTCTAATGTGGCTGAAATAACAAAAAATGACAAAATCGAGTTTTAACCTAGATTGGCTAGGTTTAAAATTTCCTGCAAGTGTAAGTAAACCTTGCTAGTGGAAATATTAATGAGTGCAGATAATTATTTAAAACAGGCATCAAGGCGACCTTGCATAGTAAATAAACATGACATTATCGCTGCTTGAATTATAATTAAATAAAATATTTACTTCAAATTTATTTGCAAGACATAGCTGATCAAACAGGTCATATAATGTCACGCGTAATGGGAAAAGAAAAATCAAAACCAACCAATTTTAATTAAGATATAAATACGACAAATTTTGAGTATGTAAATCATTAAAAATAAGGAAACGATAATTATCATGCGCAAAATATTTACGTAAAATATAAAAAAGTAGTACCTAATAATCATAGAAACTACTTAACATCACATTTTTGAACATAAATAAGATTTTTTTTACATAAAATATATAAAATGTTGCTTAGTGTGAGCCCATACTTATGCTCATCTACCGCATACATCGGCCACAGTGCGCAATTGCGCATACGCATACACTAGGAAGTCTTGTTGAAGCTCCTACGCCTTACAGTTACAGCTTTATAAGAATAGTTATACCTTACATGGCATCTACAATAATTACAACAACTTAATCAACTGACTCGGAAAGAATACTGCAATTATGGTTCAATAATAGAAGCATATGAATTGTTTACAACCGTGTTGTCACAAAAAAAAACAAAATTTGGAACTATACAATATTTACAAATATAAACATGGCGGATTTGCATAAAGCTTGAGCTCGGACTGTAGAGATTTTATTTTGTGATATGTAACTTCTGTCCTAGCTGTTTTTGGATTTCCTTTAGTGGACAGCTTTAAAATATTTCTACTATTAAAATTTCTTAAAAAAATTTAACATTTTTCCTATACTTCTTTTTTTACGTATGAATCCCATAATGGTACCAGAATATCGCATTTCAATATCGAACTAATGTGAGAACTATTTTGATAGAACCAAAAAGCGTTATGAGATACTAGTCGGTTTCGTTAAAAACGTCGAATGTCCATTCAGAAGCTATTTCGACATTACTACACAGTCACTAAGCCCATAAAGTCTAATAAAGAGAAATATATGTCGCAGGATGATAGGTATATTCGTAATGTAGTTAATAATTAGATCTTGTCACTAAGCTTAATCTAGTAATTATTCTTAAAAGACTAAACATGAAATTTATTATATCTGTATTATAACTATATTACGGTCATAATATAACAATCTTACTGCGACAAAAATAAAGGTAAACCTACCAACAGCGTCCTATTTAGTACGGATAACAAATCTGAGAAAAATAGAAATACCATTTACGAAACTTACAAAGAAGGTAGGTAGTTAGGTACTCGAGTAATAAAACAACATAGCATAATACGTACAATACTGTTTACAGGTAATAAATTACACAGTAATAATCTTGCGCTATTTCACTTGCTTGATTTATGGAATAAAATAGATACTAATAGAACAACCTCTATAGGTATACGTAGTATGTGGTCAGTACATGTACTTCGAGGCTTTTTAATTGCATTGTTGTCCATTGTCACCACTTCTTAGGTGAGCGTAAAATCTTTTGACAAGTCGTAAACACCGAAATAGACCTTCCAGCGATCAGCTGTATGGAGACTTCAAGAGCCAGGAAACCAGGTAATATGTACATTTTAGTTCCAGTAGCAGTAGAAAGTGCTGAGACTAATGCCGTTAATGCAGCTTATTTATGGTGCGATGCCAACTGTAAAGCTGTTAGATTAGAAATTGTATTGTTTGCTAACTACCGTAATGACAAATGATGGTTAACACTTTATTACAGAAAAGAAGCAACGCAGAAATATCGAAAATAAATAGATATAAAATGAAAGCAAGCTTTGTAATGAAAATTTTAACAAGAGCAATAACGCATTAATTTCACAGTGGAGATCAGTTGATATTGTTGATATTTCTTTATGAATAACTGTATTGCAGAATAGAGAAATAAACTCGTCCTAACCTTTTTAGATTTCTGAACATATTTCATATTGGCTTGGTGGGATAGCAGGACGAGAATAGTAGCTTTAATAAGGATTAACGAACACACGAGCTTAACCAAGAAAACTCATAAGAAATTATTACACTTCATTACATGAAGTTACTTAAAAGTTAGAGAAACACTTGATAGATAAGTCAGAATGTGAAGGTAGGTTCCGCTCGGCCACGGGGACATTATGAGCCCCTATATGGGTTTAAGAATGGCCCGAGAACTGCGCTAGCGGCACCGTATTGGAAAACTGATAAATTCTAATGGAGACACTTTGTCAAGGCTAATTCTGGTACGATTTTTACACAGTGGGTGGTAACACCAAAGTAAAGGGCTTTACAGAAAACTTCACACGGTTCTATTCGGATTTATTGGTTGTACAAGCTAAACTTTTAAAGTATATTGTAACAAGTTAAAATTTAATCAATCCTTGAACGTCAAGTAACTAATTTAAATCATACAATCACACAAAGCTAGCGAACGGTTGGTATACATAATGTTCATAAAAATGTGTAAATACCTACCGAAATGGACTTAATGATATGAATCATATTAATATCATAAATTAACGTTAATATTTCGTACAAAGACAGCATGATTAAAAAGTCATGTTCAAAACAAGACCGGAATTTTTTGCACCAAACTGACGCCCCCGCGCATTGAAGCCAGTTATATTTAAAGTCCGGAAACTGAACGCAGTCCAGTTAACTCCAGTTACGCCATGATGCACGGAGCCGCCCACGATTTGGGCATGCTTTTCAATCGTGTGCTTGGCAGGTGCCATGGTAAAGACGATAGCTGACCTACTAAATGGGCCATTTGCGTGTTGATGTAGAAATTTGTACCTTACAGAACTCTTGTTTACGCATTATTATTTTCTTAGACATCACCACACGCAGGCACGGCTGAATTGAATCGAGAAATAAGATGAATTTTACTTACGAACGAATCAGTCGGTTTATCTGGTGATTGGTTCGGAATTTCATTACATGGAGCTACTTTTTCTAGTAGTTTGAGCAAATCAATATCCATCAACTCAGCATGTTTGTTTGCATGTTGTTTCTCTGTTTGTATTTACAGAACACATTCCCGCAAATTTAAATAAATATCCACCATCCTTAACCAAAAAGTTTATATTATTCTTCTTCTTTGCCTGGCCCTTTCCCATTTTATTTGGGGTCGGCCCTCCGTATCATGCGTCTCCAGGCAGCTCGGTCCTGAGTCGCAAAAAGTTAATATTATTATTATCAAAAAATACTTTTTACTAATTAACTATATGAGTTGGTTAGTTAGCCAATGAGAAAAAACTAAATATGGAGAGTATCTATCATAGTTAATTTTAACATGTGTTACCAATAATTACTACTATGATTTACGATGCCATACGTCGCGAGCTCAACTTATGTGTACACTATAAACGACATATCCATCGTTCGTTGCTAATATTAACACCAATTGTTGACAGGCCCTGACCCTTCGGCATTCTGGGTTAAGGATCACATGCGTGACTCCCATTTTAGCCTCCTGCTATAATTACTTATGATAAAATTGCTATATATGACATGTTTTAGCTCTAGTAGGTAATAGAACCATGTGTTCACAATTATTCTTAAGAAAAATGTGTTAAAGCGAGGTTTTCTGTTCTGTCCAAGAAAGAAGACGTTATGTTGAAAAATATTACTATTACAATATCTTTGTAACGTGCATGGGCTAAGTCTGATTTTGCATTTTCAAGGCTTCCGAAAACAATGTCATTATCTAAAAACTTACCTATGGTTTATTAAATTAAAATTAAAACATTATTTTACGACGTGTATAAAGGAAAGAATATGAAGTGTCATTTAACGAAGAATATCCAAAGAGCTGCTAGTTGAGGCTTAAAGCAAAAGCATTAAAATCAACAAAGGTACAGTATTTTGTTGAAAAGAAGCGAAAAGAAACATAAACAATAAGACATTTCCATCGTTATTCAATTTGAGTTCCAAGTCAAAATATCTTAACGCTCAATTTAATTTTATTGGCTATAAATATAACATAGGCGCCGGTATCAACCAACTCAGATAATTATTGCCCTGCCATTATAAATTGTGCGTGACAAACTGACAAACGTTCCAGAGTTATAGTAAAATAGAACTCACCGGGAATTCTCTACATACCAATTTTGTAAGTTGCACTAGTTCAGTGGAATTCTATTGCCTTTGTCTTGTCAATATTGAGACATGAATCCGGTAGTACAATTAGTATTACAATATCTAAGTCAATTACTTATTGAATTATCTTGTTAAGTATAGATTCCTATTGAAGCAATGCAATGCTCTCGATATCAATCTAACACAACTGTTAGTATGGTTGATCTCGATGAAGTAGGTTCTAATGTTAGTAACAAAGAGCTTTTTCGTGCCTGGAATTGGCTGTCTTCATTCATAGGATAATCTCAACTACATTACCACAATGATGTAGGGCAGTAGACACAAAAAGTTGTTATATTTAAATATTTGTAATCACATAATTCTTCATTTTCAATGCATATAAAATTTGTGGCTGTACCTTTTCAATTATTACTACAGATACCAATTGATAAGTGTAATTGATAAATGTAGTAATTCTTAGATTTGGTCCTTTTTTAAGTTAGTTTTAAAAACGGCTCTCTGGTCTAGTGGTTCACACCACCGGGTGTTGATCGGGAGGTCCGGGTTCGTTTCCCCATGGGGGCATAAGTTTTTTTGCTCGGTTTGGTTGGTGGTAGGGCTTCTAAGCCCGCCTGGTCTTACTTAAAATTGTTGCCATAATAACAATGCATTAAGCATTGTTGTGTTCCGGCAATCAGAGGTAAGATAGCCAGTTCCTCAGTTGTTGAGGATTACAGATGAAGCTCGCTTCTACCTTCGACTTTAGATCACTTACCATCAGGTGAGATAAAGGCCAAAAGCTTACCTGTCATATGTAAAAAAAGAAACAAGAATATATCACATAAGATTACACTTCAAAATTTTCTATGTGTGAACTGAATAAAATTTTATTCTATTCTATTCTACTTCGTTTGATCTTCTAATAAAAGATAGGCGCTTAGTTATATTCTAAGGAAATGCAAGCATAACGTCATAAAACGAATCTTTATTTATAGAAAACAGTAAAACCTTATTGTCAGACGACATGTTATCCCACATTACAAGTCGTTTTGCCCGCTGCAATTGTTGCTATCGTTACAACAAATTGTCATTAATCGCCTGAAGATGCGCCCGCGCACCTAAGTGGCAGATCTATGGCCAGTTGGGGTAACACTTGTAATTTGTTGCATCTCTCAAATATCAGACGTGGGATGTACCAATTAGAAGTAGTTTTAACGTAAGGCAATTAAAATTTAGTAGGTACCTAGATTATAATACATACGCGAAGTAGTTAAAAAATCTATGATCTATGACAAGTTGCATAATGAAATCAACAATTTCATAGACCATTCATATAATAATGAACCGTTTAAGAAATATAGTTAACAATTAGCATGTATAATAGTTACATTTGGTATTGCAATAGTTTCTACCTTCAGGTACACTTCCAATACCAACTCTTGAAGAGTTTTCTGAAGTCAGGCTGTGCTCAAGTATGTAAATCTGTATATATCTGTAACTCCCATTACAATCAGACTGATGCCTACATAATATGTATAGTCTGATTATAATAATGATGATGTCCTCCGCCTATACACGTCCCACTGCTGGGCACAGGCCTTCCTCATGGAGAAACACATGAGGAGTATGAGCCGTAACACCACCACGCTGGCCCAATACAGTTTGGTGGGTAGAAACAGTCGTAAGAGCGACCGGGAATTAACGTGTCTACCGAAGCACCGTGAATTGTGATCTCGATTACAAAGTTTTCATCACCCATCCACTCTCTCTCACCATAGCGAAGGTAGCTTTGTTTTTAATCGAAAGCAAACTAACCACTACGCTAACGAGCTCCTCAATAATGATGATAATTACAAAGTAGTAGGAATTGAGCATACAGATACAGGCAAGAAGATTTAGGCAAAGTGTAAGGAACGTGACACAAAATATAGACACGATCTTTTAATGATAACAATAAATCTCTCGTGCAATATTAGTTTCTAGTTGTGTAGTAAAGTTTGCTGACCGCTCTAATAGTTTGTCCGAATAGTATGGAGTAATCGATCAAGTAGTAAATGTTGTGATTTATGAATTTAACCAGCAACATTGACGGGTTACCACCATGTTGAATAATAATGCGGTTTACGATTTATGCTCCGTCGCTTTGCGAGGTTAGGGCTAACATCCTATGGGTGTGTTACATATCTAATACAGTACACCCACCAAAACATTCTGAAAAAAACTAGCCAAGTCTCGATGGAGCTGCATATCTCTAAAAAGTAATGAAATCTAGACAAAGTCGTGCCAAGTCTATGGTTCCTTACTGCGATTTCTTTATTATTATAGTTAATGTTGTGTGATTTGGCCGTTGAAGGGAGGGTACAAAACCAGGTGCTCCATTGCACCAATCTGTCCAATGATGATCATGAGTGAGTGAGTGAGTGTCACGTGAGTGTCGTAAATGCGAAACTTTGCTTTCGCTTAACTCCGGAACTAAATGACCTACAGACTTCAAATTTTGGTTTTTGAGTATGTGATTATAGCTTACTGGATGACGAATATTTCTGCGTTCTGGTCTTATCCAGAGGTTCTCAAATAGGGGCCTGAAAATGTGGCGAAATGGTTCCAGTAAAGGATGGTACGGCAGTGTTTGCTTCGCGCTCGACTCGGCGGGGTCACTGTCGTGTCCCCCGATTACACACCCACACTTTTCCAGAAAATTTGATGGTCCCACGTAACGGGGGGAAAGCCCATTGCTGTTGTCGGGCACTATGCTATAATCTACAATGACTATACCAAAATTCCGCCGCCCAGGAGAGATGTCAAGTACCACTAACTAGAATGTAGGTTTTATAGGTCAGAGGGGCAGAATTAAAATAAGTAATTATGACGACAAAATAGTAGTTTATGTATCTGTCACGTAATATAGGTTATGAAAACACGAGCGTCATTTTAAAAAACGAGCCTTGGCGAGGTTTTTTAATAGTATCACACGAGTGTTTTAATACCGAGTTAATGTGCAGTTACATACACTACTTTATCTACAATAATTAATCAAAGAAATAAAACAAAAAAAATAATTTTATTTAATTTATTGTTGGCTGTCTGGATAACATTTGCCATAGTTTTGTGCGTTAAAAAAAAACAAGTGTTGCATAATGGTAATTATGTCACAATTTCCATTTTTAAATTTTCGTTTTAATCATCTGTGTTAAAAAGTATGTCATTATGAGTTCGAATCTGAGTTCATAATTCGAACATTATAACATGAGTGTAGATAAAAGTATATTCTAAATTACTTTCATTAGGAAGCTAATACGACTGAATCCTAGCACAGCAGAATCGATAATAATTGAAAGTGATTTGAATTGCATGAAGCGTGAGAATGAACGAATGATTGGAGTCGAATGAAATTATGACTGGGAATAATCAATTTAATTGTGTTGTTATTCTGTAATCATTTAACATAACATTATTTAATATGAATAAAAAGACTATTTATATTAAATAATTATTTTTTGCAAAAAGAAATGATATGTTAAATTCAACATAGAATCTCTACAGTCCGAGCAAAGGACAGTCTTAAGGATATTACTAAAAAATATAGATAAATAGTATTGATTCAAGCATTCGTACTTATCACCTATAAGTAAATATGAACTGTGCTAAACAAAAAAAAACCTTCCGCACTCAGATTAAGGAATGAGTTTCCTGAATAGTCTAGACAAGATTTATCCTTGAGCAACAAATAAAATTAGATACCTACAGAATTTTTTTTCGAATAATTATCTTTAGACAATCAACCAAACCATGAATGAAAAACTATAGAATTAAGTAAAACGTGAAAAAAAAATTAAATTTTCAGAAACGACTGACAATGTTATCAAGACAAAACTAAGTAATGACAAATATGTACAAAATACATGCAAACTCTTCAAACAGATGGCAACCCAATATTTAGTTAATATAAACCTCCGTAATGCAGAATCCTCTACACATCAACATACATGTCGATAAGGTACATGAAAAACATTACTCAATACATTAAAAAAAAACATTAGATATCCAGTATGTGTGTAAATCGGATAATAGCACGGAATAGATCTTCTTTATCTATTCCGTGGATAATAGCAATGGGGTTTACAAAAAATGTAAATGATTTATGATTTTGATTACATATAACGTACATCATATGAATAAATTACATAGTAAATACTGTTAGCTTATTGGTAATAGGTAATATATTGCTTAATATATAACAGTCGATAGATAGAGTATCGGGACTAGTGGAAGCATTTTTTATAGAATTAATATCATCTGAAAGTGCACTCCAGTTCTGTTACACTAGTCTTTATTTTGCAGGATTAAAAACCAGCTATCGTAAAGTACATCAAATTTAGAACAAAATTAGATCTCCCCTTAGAGCTACTGAATGCCAATGGAGAATTGGAGACAATTTAGTTTATTGGCTGCATACGAGGTCAAGAAATAATACTCTTCTATTCTTTTGATCAAATAACAGAAGATGTATATGTGTATTGTAATTAAAACAATAGCAAAAGTTATTGCTATTTTAAAAATAAACCATCATAAAACATGTACAATTCATTGTGAATATCGCTTGCCTAACATTGTGTCGGTGCATGGCAACAGGCTCATCTGTTACAAGGGGACTTTACATATCTGGCGAAATGTGGGTTTTTAACACCTTTGCATACTCCTTCGGGAAAAAAAGCGTGATGAAATGTTATGTTATAAACCATATCATAATAGAATATTAATAAAGACCTTTTAGAGTCCCATTTACTTGTAGGACATGGTATAAAAAATCGAAGGAACCTCACGCATCATCTTGGCCTTTTATTTGCGGTCAACAGCAACACGACGTTTAAAAATAAAAGCCCAATAATAACTTAATAATAACCCAGAGCACACGTTCGTTCACCCACAAGTAATACTCCTGTGGTAGTTATCATCAGATAAGTTAATAAAGCAATTAGAAAAATAACTAATAGCCAATGTAATGACATGCAACTAGTATATTTCCCACTCCGTATCGAATGTCAAATGACAGTATTTTTATCTGAATCGACATAGCCACCCACACACTACGAATTAATAACATTGAATCTGTTCGTAAAGCTAAAAATTATATGCTATTTAGAAACATTAATTCAAATGTAATTAAACAAATAAATTGTTCTAATACAGCTTTTGAAACACTTCGTTGGTCAAATAAATTTAAACTGTAAAATAATGAACCGAAAATACAACGATATCTGTAAAAAATAGATAATTGCTCAAACACCTGGATGGAGCTATTAAAAATATCAAGAAATTATTAGACAGTCATAAAAATTAGAATAATAAAAAATAATTTGTATATTGCAAAATAGTTTGATTGACATTTTCTGAATCAGGGTTGGTAAAGTTACATTCAATAATACTAAAAAAGAACTAGAAGATCCAACAGGTTTCGATATGATTGACAAAAAAGGTGATAGTAAAGTACCGGTATCAATGAGGTTTAAAGACAATCCATTCATTATAGCTCTTTGTCAAAATTCAAATAATTGACGTCAACCTTGTAATAAAAATCACTGTCTCTTAATCCAGCAGAACATTAAAATCTGCTAACGAGCTATAAAATAAAATGTCTGTTCTGTAATTCATTTACTATAATCAGTATCTTAAACATGCTGCGCATAATAATCGTACGCATGAATTAAGTAGGTACTATACTTGTGCTAAGATGTCTTTAGATGGTGATACATAATGTACTGATAGCGTCAGCAATGTCGTTAGGCTTAATTAAACATTTGTTTTTAATATTTAATCAGATAAAACCTTTGAAGGTAAATCCAGGAATATCATTATTTTAGAAAATGTAAACTAGTAAATATACAAATATTTGAATGACTTCATGATAGCATTGAAGATAGTATTAGAAAAATAATATAAAAATTTGCCTTAGGGTTATTCAACGCATCTTTTTGCAATTTCATTCGACCGCAGAATGTTAAGATATAGAAAATGGAGCAAAGCATGTGATCATGGAACTCTCGATTGACACAATGCCGATCGACAAACGCATCTAACAAACTAAGTAAAAAAATGAGCAGGCATTCATAATTATGTTCATTAGTTATGTAGAATAAGTGCCAAATATGTTTACTTATAAAAACATCCATCCTCATTGAGCCTTTAATAAGGATAAGAATATTTTACGTCCAAGTCCAAACCCATAATACTATAAAAATATTGTTTTTTTTCAATGAGCCAATGACAACGCACTATCATCAACTCTAATCCTCAGCCCGCACCTCCACGCCTAGAATATAGATCAGCCGACCGAAGGAAGTGAATGCGTGAGGGAATTCCAGGCGTCCTCAGCCATATTTAGAACTTTACTGCTCAAATAGAAGCAGTGAGTGTACCAGGCATTCTTAAATAGGTCGGTTTACCATGTGTAAATATGGGATTTAAGTTATTTTAAGCGTTATTTACAGCAGAATAAGGATCAAGTGAACAAAACTTAATGGTAAACGTCGGAAATGCTTTTTGTGGTGTTAGGGCTCCGGATATAATGATTGCACGTTGAATTTTAATATATTCTAATAAACAGTAAAACGTATACAGTCGACAATAACAATAACTTATGCTTTAATATAAAATATATCCAAATAAGAAATGTGTAAGCTAGGAAGTTTTTCATGCCTTAAATACTGAGACTATAATCTTAAAATATTGCACAGAAAATGTCAAAGCTAGCTAACATCAACCAAAAATGTATTAAGAAGGATTCGAAATTACATTAAATATATAATAAGACTCACACTATACCCCGTATTGGGCCAGCGTGGCGGTGTTACGGCCCATAATCCTCATATATTTCTCCATGAGGACTCCTCATTCGATTCTCCACGAGGAAAGTCTGTGCCAAGCAGTGGGATGTATATAGGCTAAGGACGGAGGACTCAGACTCAGACCTACGACTAGAATCAGGTATCGGAACAAATATACTTGTTCCGCGAACAAAAACTAGTTTCAAATACAATAGATACAAAATAAAAGCAGTACCGAATTCGAACAACGCTATAAAATCTTAAATGTCTTATAAAACAATCATTATGAGCAGACGTGGTATATTTTGAACTTTGAGTCTCGAATTAAGATAAGTCGTCGCATAAAAACTATATAAGACTATGCATATTACTTTAGACACTAAAATTGCAGCTACTGAAACAACTGACACGTAGTACACGGTTCAAACTAAAAAAAATTGAAAAAATATATTTACTAGTTTTTACCCTCAATATTGAAAATATTATTGCAATGAATAATTAATTAATGTTTTAAATATTTGTATTTGAATGCTTGTAACCCTTTGAGTTTATAGCGTAATAAAAGAATGAAGGAACGAAGAATCAATAATAGTCCATAAGAACAATAAAGATTAAGTAATATAAAATAAAAAATAGTTTAATAAGATACATGTAACATTTGACACATCAATCCTTTACTAATTGGAAATGATAATTGACCAATTAGTATGGTTATGCTCAATATCAATTAGATTCTCAGATGAGATAAAAGTAGATGAAATTGGAAAGATAAACAAAGATCTCGACTAAAAGCTTTTAATTACTATTAACCAACCTTGAAATTAAAGTTAAGGAAAGCAATTTTTATATGTTTATTGCTATCTTTATAAGTAAGGACGATGATAAAATAGTAAATGGAAGACAATGATAAAAAAGTAAATGGATAGTATGATAATTTAGGAAAGCATGGCGAACATTTATATTGATGATATTATAGTGCTACAATTTAAAAATACTTGAAATTTTGTCACAACTTCTGCCAAACAATAAGTGAATGATATTGCAAGAGATATTATACTAGATTATACTTCGTATTCACAACACAAGCGTATTGTTTGTAAACATACGCTGAAGCAAAGAGAAGGTGTACAAACTGAATACAAATGAGACGTCACGATATCTACCTTTCATCTGCACGCACAATATTTCATAATGTGTGATCCCGCGCAGCTAATGCATAAGAGCTGTTCAGTGCTAGGTAAGAGTAATCTTCTAAAAGGGACATCATGTTGATTTACGAAGCGATACGGCAAACAAAAGGGAATTTGAGAAATCACTACGTCCTATGCTGTTTGGAATACTTTTTGTTCCTATACGGCCGTAATATTTAAAACCTCTCTTTGAACTTTATGATAAACTTTTTTTGAAACTACGAAAAGGAAATTAAGTAAGAAAATTTCAATTGGCGAAACTTCGCTTTGTAGCAAGATACGTATTATACCTGGCTTAATAATAGCTAAAAATGAACCACTGTACTTGAAGATCAGAATCGCTGTATCAAGCCCACTTATGATCCTCAACCCATCTATACATGCAGTTATTAAATTGATAGTTCATAAACGTCTGCAATAAAGTCAATGAACTACAGTTCGAATGCAAGAATTATAACTACCTCCAATTTTCAATTATTAGAAACAGAATACATCGAAAGTGAAAACTTACGCTCGTGTGATCATTCGACATTCGAAACAAGAAAGTAACTAATTAATTGATGCGAATTGATGACTGATGCGATGTCTTAATTAACTATATACGAACAAGATTAAAAACAAAGTTAAATAAAAACAAAGTTAAATGACAAGTAAGAAGCAAAAGCAGAAGCAAATAAAAAAATTGTAGTTATTACATAATTACGGGCAGAACCTTAATAACAGTAATCAAAATATTACCGAAGATAAAAAATAAGACACCTCTAAGTGTATTTACAAACTTGCATTAATTTTTCAACTTCCAATAACCGATGTTCATAAAAGCTCCTTACATAACCGTAACCAGCACACGAATCCCTATCTCCGAGAATATTGCAAATCGTCTAGACTTTACATAAAATGTACGTTCACGCTTATATCGATATCTCCTCTTCCCACGGCTTATAAATTTACGATTCCTGGAAGAGACATTGTGAACCTCCACACACATTGTCATTATCATGAATGAGTGAAGACAGTTGATTGACAAAATTGATGATCGTCAAGATGACGAGACCCCGTTAGGCTTTTCGAATATCGCGTGTAATTTTTAAACGATGTAAAAAAGAATAAGTTTTTTTATTGAAATTAAAGTTTTAAGATAATAATAATGTATCTAACGTACTTAGGGCAAATTCGACCAAATTGAGATTAGTAACACGGGAATAGTAATACCAAACTGAGTTCACACGATTGGTCGAATCTGCCCGAAGGGCGGAGCCGATTAGGTATCCTAGTTTTTTCATGTTTGGTTACACGCGAGTAATATTATTTTAATGGAGTACGCAGTTTTTCGCGCACGAATGTGTCAATGTCTCGTTTGACATAGGGCAGATTCGACCAATCGTTTCAGGTCAGTTTGGTATTACTATTCCCGTGTTACTAATCTCAATTTGGTCGAATTCGCCCTTAGTCGTACTTTATGTGTTCAGTTCGAGATATCGCCAAATGATTTTCTTAATTTCGAATGTTTTTTATAAAATGTGGTTCCGTCATGATGTCATCAATTTAGAGGGGGCCACTTTCTATGTAGAATATTTTGTAAATACGAGGGTGGATTGAAAAGTAGTCGGCCTAACACTGATCCATTTAGTTCTAAAAATCAAATCTACCCACATTATTTAGTCCAATTCAGACCTGTTAATTGTGTGAAGTTTGAAACGTATGAGATAATTAGTTTTAATTTTATAAATTTATTAACAAAGCAATCTGACATCATTTTCGCAAATGGAGCAAATCGAGCAGCGTGCCGTCATTAAGTACCTCCATAAGAAGGGGCTGTCATCAAAAGCCATCCATGATGATATGGTCAGTACATTAGGGGATTGTGCTCTTTCATATTCATCCGTCAAAAAATGGATTGCAGAATTCAAGCGTGGTAGAGAGAGTGTGCAAGACGAACCCCGCTCTGGAAGGCCTTCGACATCCACTACTGACGAAAATGTTAAAAAAATACTCGACTTAGTTATGGGAGACCGCAGATTGAAAATTAGAGAGATAGCCGAGATTATAGGCATCTCTTATGAACGTACTCAAAACATAATAGTCAACGTGTTGGGTTTCCACAAGGTGTCTGCGAGGTGGGTTCCGCGACTGCTTTCAGTTGAGCAAAAAAGGATGCGATTGACTATTGCACGCGACTGTTTGGAGTTATTTGAAGCTGATGAATGTGATTTTTTTAATCGTTTTGTTACTATGGACGAAACATGGGTTCATTACTGTACACCAGAAACAAAACAACAATCAAAACAGTGGAAAAGACATGGTTCACCACCCCCCAAAAAGGCTAAGTCGATTTTGTCGGCAAGTAAGGTGATGGCTTCAGTATTCTGGGACTCGAAGGGTGTGATTATGGTTGATTATCTTGAAAGGGGTCAGACTATAAACTCTGATTATTACTGCACCTTACTACGTCGTTTACGAGAGGAAATAAAAGAAAAACGTCCAGGAATGATCAGAAGAAAAGTCCTGTTTCATCAAGATAACGCTCGTGTTCACACGTCTGTTCAATCAATGGCAGAAATTCACAACTGTGGCTTTGAACTGTTACCGCATCCACCTTATTCACCTGATCTAGCACCGTCAGACTTTTTTCTGTTCCCTAACCTAAAAAAGCACTTGGGAGGTCAAAGATTTTTGACAAACGACGAGGTCAAAGCAGCAGTAGACGCATATTTTGACTCTAAGGAAGAATCATTTTTTTTCAACGGGCTAAATGCTTGGAAGAGAAGGTGGCAAAAGTGCATTGAACTTGATGGTGATTACGTTGAAAAATAAAAATATATTTCAATTATTATATATTTATTTTCTTGGTTAGGCCGATTACTTTTCAATCCACCCTCGTATTTGAGTTTAGAATTTTTAATGAAAGTGAAAAAAAATATTTAAAGAGAAACAATTTTATAAGAAATAATTCTGTTGGATCATATTCACATTTTATTCCAAAAACATTCATCAAAATTGGCCACCTATACGACTACATTGGCAATGGATGTCGAAAGCTCGTGCGTCGTGGGCGTCGAGTCGCCACGCATGGTTACTTACCGGCTGCTGGCCGGGTCACTCATCTCGTGGGTAATCGTATTGTTATAGAGAGCTGCCAATCTTATGACTTTGATGTTTATGTTAGAGGCTGTGTACCGACAGAAACCTAAAGTACAGAAAAGGCTATTCTATTCCTTGTACATTTACCATTGAAGTAAAAGCACTGTCCACCAATCGTAAATAGTTTGATAATAGTATGTTCAAAGATACATTGGCGCATTCCGAAAGTTGAGGAACTATCTTAATATATTTTTACAACTTTGCAAAGAACATTACTATCCAAAGTGGATAGAAAAATACAGCAATTTTTATAGTCAAATGTTGGATCATCAGCAACCGAAATTCTTTCAAGTCTCTCAGTTACATATATATGAACATTGATAAAGATATCATCCGTGAAAAGACAGGTTTACCCCTGAATAATTTATTTTTTGTAAGTTGGTTGCTTCTATCATTTATAAAGTACTTACGTTAATTCAGACAGCAATGGAAATACTAAAATAATCTTCTTCGTGAGAACTGTAAAGACAACGCTAAAAAAGGGGATCTTGTTTCAGTCCCATAATGAGCCAATGACAAAACTGTGGTGCCAGTTGGCCGTATAAGCTCGTAAGATAAGATACGAAACATTGTTTACCTTAACACTGTTCTTTGAACTAAATAAACGTGCCAAGGCTCACGATATTGAAATTAGAGAGTAAAAAATTTTGACCTACCAAATTGAACTAAGTTTATAGAGGAGGCCTATGACCAGAAATGGACTGATTTGGGCTGAAGAAGAATAAAAAATATAATTTGAGCTGAATTGAAACAGGAAATAGAAATAAGCAAAAAATATCATATAACTATGAGTTTCTGATGGTCGAGGAAGGATGAATTCTACTATCATTGCTCTTGATCTCAAATTAATTGAAAGCTACCTGTCCAGAGCTTTTTAGGCGAGGTGCCAATGGCTTTTTTATAGGATTTTAATGTGTAATAAGGCCGTAAGTGAGCGCTCCTGACATGCAATTATAACAGGCGTCTGTCCATCTAAGGAAGGTCCCGTTGGTTGGATGTCGAGGCGTCGGTAACTGGATGTAATGATAGGGATCAATGGCAGCTGAGCTAGGAAAGTGAGGGAAATATGATGGATTTACATAGAGCAGCGTAAATGGTTAGTGCTACTTACGAAACCAATCAAGTTTCATGTTTGGACAGAATTTTTTCAATAAATACGTACTTCCAGAAATAAGTCATGATTATTAATAGAATACCCTAGAAATACCTTAACGTAGTGTTGTCAAAATCAATTGTGTTTACCTGGAACAAAAAAGTTTACATTAAAACAATTTCATCAAAGATACTAAGATTAATACATTATAACCAGTGATTATAACTCATTCATTCCCTACTATTAAGTGTTACATTAGGCCGACTAGGATGAGGAAGGTCTTTCTATTGCTATCAGGAGATTTGTATCGGCATACATAAACCAGGCGGCTATAAAAGAACACCGCGCAGATGCAATCTGAGAAGAACCACTTGAATAGCTAACAGCATTTTCCAAATATGTCAACTGTCAGCACGACAACTAATACACGTCAAAAATAAATTTTACTTGCGGATTTCTAGTTGGTACAATATTTAAAGCAATACCAAATGATTAATAAAAATGATTTGGTAACGCAATTAGATAAAAAACATTTGAATAAAATAGTTTCACACTTTTAAACAATGGAAACATCTATATCATTCCGAACCACAACTTGACTGAATGAATAGATTAAGAGGCAATATTCAACTGTTTCTGTCTTGATTCATATATTCATAGTGTCTACAAACAATATAAAATCATAATCGAAGTGGATACAACACATAATAAAAGGGTTACAGTTGCGAAGGCCAGCGCATGAGCTGCGCCTGAGCATCAAATTTTTAGCATGCATAATAATTACACATTTCAACGGTTGTTGCACAATTGGCATTTGTTGTGTAGGAGACAAATTATGCTTGACATTAATCGTGCCCTTGTCGGTTTTAATATTGACTACATTCTAATTAGTCCTCTTTGGTGCATCTTTGAAATATTTGATAACCGTTATAAAGCAGGTTTTTAAAAAAAAATATTTATGATCACGCCAATGTATATGGTTTTTGATTGAGACCCAAGGCTTGATGTTAGAAGGATTTATTACTAGTTCTTTTACAACATTTAGAATATAAGAAAATTAATTGATGTCTTATAGCCGGGGACTCAAGGCGTAATGGCCGCTCGTCGCGATGTCCCAGTGACGTCACGCTAGGGATGTGACGCTTCGTTAGTGTTGTGACTTAACATCTTCCCCCTCGCTCGAAGACTCCAGGGTTCGAGGTATCGCTGCGGTAGCTGCATCAAACAATGGGCAGAGGTGGTGAGTCGCTCTGCGGGTGACACCCTTGGCTGTGCAGATGTCCGCCACTCTTACAACTCCATCCGGTCCAGGGTGCAGTCGTCGGATACGCGCCATACGCCACTTCAAGGGCGGTAAATTTGGCTCCTTCACAATTACCAGGTCGCCTTCTTGTAGACCTCTTTGTTTGACGCGCCATTTGGTTTTTTGCTGTAGTTCGCATAAATACTCGTGCCTCCAGCGCTCCCAGAAATGTTGTCGCATTCTTTCCAGGCACTGGTACCGATCCAGACGGTTTGGGTTGCTGTCCATCAAGTTCCTCGAAGGCAGCGATGTTAGTGACCTGCCGATCAAGAAGTGCGCGGGAGTCAAGGGATGTAGGTCGTTAGGATCAGGGGAGAGCGGAGTTAATGGACGGGAGTTAAGGATGGCTTCAATTTGCGTGAACAAAGTCGATAACTCCTCGAAAGTAAGATGCTTGTCACCTAATATCCTGGCAGTGTGATATTTTGCCGATTTAACGCCGGCCTCCCATAGGCCACCGAAATGGGGGGAATAGGCAGGTGAAAATTTAAAGTTAATGCCGTCATTCGCAGAAATACTTGTGATATCCTCACAGTTGGACTTTAAAAATTTTGAAATTTCATTGTTTGCGCCGACAAAATTGGTACCGTTATCACAATATAATTCAAATGGCTTTCCTCTGCGAGATATAAAGCGTCTTAAACACAAAATAAACACATCAGTAGTGAGATCGCTAGCGACTTCTAGGTGCAAAGCCTTTGTACTGAAACAAATAAATAAACATAAGTAGCACTTTGAAATTTTACAACCGCGACCCTTGCGATCAGTTATATAAAAGGGCCCGGCGAAATCAACACCGCTGACATGGAACGGAAGATTTGGAATTGTTCTACTGGACGGTAAGTTTCCCATTATGGGATTAAAACTTTTAGCTTTCATGATTCTACATGTTTTGCATTTATTTACTGTGTTTCTAGCTAATATTCTGCCTCTTATAGGCCAAAATTTATTTCTCAAATCGTTTAGTAAGAGTTGAGGACCACAATGTAAGAGGTTTTTATGGTAATACGAAAATATTATCTTAGCTAAATTATGGTTAGTGTCTAATAACATTGGGTGTTTTCTTTCATATGGCTCGGCGGAATTTCGAAGACGGCCACCTACGCAAAGAACACCAGCCTCATTGATGAATGGACTTAAAGACAAGATACGCGACTTAGTAGGTAAGTCTTGATTATTTTTTAAACATTTTATTTCATTTGAGAAACATTCAAACTGATGTTGTTTAATCAAAACTTCTAATGATGCGTTTAATTCGTCGATAGTTAAAGGACCGGTGATCTTAGCCTCTTTGCATCGTGTGTTATTTATAAAACGCATGACGAACGCTATAGCTCGGGATAAAATTGTAAAGTTTGAATATTTCTCAAAGTCCACGAGACTAGCCTGGCGTATTACAATACTAGACTGCAAAGTAGTAGTCAGTTTATGAAAATAAGCCTTTGTTTCAGGCAATTCAATAATATTTTTTGAACAAAGTGTTTGAGGCCAGTTGCACTGGTCTTTAGTTAAAAAAGAAGGTCCCTGCCACCAAAGAGTAGCAGAAGGAATTGAAATTGGGCTTAACCCACGAGATGCTAAATCTGCTGGATTTATGTCCCCCGGAACATGCCTCCAGATTCCCAAAGAAGTTAATTCCTGAATTTCGCCTACCCTATTAGAGACGAAAGTTTTTAAATCATAGGACTTAGAAGACAACCATCCTAGGACTACAGTTGAATCAGTCCAATAAAAGACTGAATTAATTTTACAACGCAGTGTCCTTAAAACCTTACTGCTAAGTCTGGCTGAAAGCAGTGCGCCACATAGTTCGAGTCTTGGAATGGTTGTAGCCTTTACTGGAGCTACCTTTGTCTTAGCACAGAGTAAGCTAACTAATACTTGACCTAGACTATCTATTGAACGAAGATAGATTGTTGAAGCGTACGCGACCTGTGATGCATCAGAGAATGCATGCATTTCGATTGTTACTGCCTTCTTGATGAGGACACATCTTGGAATTTCGAATTTCTGTAACGATTTTAAGCCATTTACAAATTTAAACCATTCCTTTTGTAGTGTGCAATCGATCGTTTCATCCCAGTCTAGTTTTGACAACCACAGCTTCTGCAATATAATTTTAGGTATAATAGTGCACGCACTAAGTAGCCCCAATGGGTCAAAAAGCTTAGCTGCATTGGACAAAATTGATCTTTTCGTTGCAATTGAGCTACATTCTGTTTCGATTGGAAATGATAAAACGTCATTATATGGATTCCATTTTAATCCTAGAACACTAGACTGAGACGACAAATCTAAGTTTTTTGGCTGAGAGGTATCTGGTTCACCAGTTATGACACTAGGAGCATTAGAACGCCATTTGCGTAAGGGTAAGCGTGCTGAGTTAAGAGTGTCAGTAACTGATTGAACAATATGACGTAATTTATCCCTGCTATCGTTCCCGCTCAAAAAATCGTCAACGTAAAAATCTGTTTTAATAATGTTAGCTATTTCATCATCTTTACACTCAATTGATAGTTGTAACAAACATCTGGTGCTCAAAAAGGGCGCTGATGCTGTTCCGTAGGTAATAGTATTTAATTGGAATACCTTAAGAGACTGGGATACATCATCGCGCCATAATATGAGTTGAAGATTTCGTTGAGATTGATCTACAAGTATTTGCCGGTACATCTTTTCCACATCAGCTGTCACTACATATTGGTGTTGTCTGAAACGTAACAGTATGGAGAATAAGTCATCCTGTACTACTGGCCCAACATGTTGTATATCGTTAAAAGATAAGCCAGAAGTTGTCTTGGATGACGCGTCAAAGACGACTCTAAGCTTGGTAGTTTGACTAGCTTCTCGTATTACAGCATGATGTGGGAGATATACGCCGAAGGCAGGTTTAGGGATTTCGGTCATGTGACCTAAACGCTCGTATTCTTGGATGAATTCTGTATAATCATGCTTAAGTTGAGACTTATTTTTTAATTTTCTTTCAAGCTGAAAAAACCTTTTTTCTGCATTGTTATACGAATCACCCAAGTTATCAACCGAATCCCTAAGTGGGATTTTGACACAAAACCTACCGTCCAGTTCGCGACGAGTGGTTTCTAAAAATAATCGTTCGCAATAATCGTCCTTGCTATATTGATCATTGAACGGTATCTCTTCTAATTCCCAAAACTTAGCTAACTGTTTCCTTATTTGTTGTGAAAAATTACAGTGAATTTTAATCTTATTACTATGTGAAATAGCAACTGGACCTGCTACTATCCAGCCTAATTCGGTTTCATGCAACAGGGGTTTGCCGGGTCCAAGGTTCAACTTGGATGGTTTAATTAGATCCCAGAATATATCGGCCCCTAATAATAAGTCGATCTCGGCTGGTTCGTGAAATTTAGGATCAGCAAGTTGAATGAAATCAGGAATACCTAATTCATGCATGCAAAGTTTGACATGTGGTAGTCTATCTGTAATTGTAGGTAGAATAAAACATTTAATTGACATATTGAATTGATTGTTAAGTGAATATATATTGATATTGCAATGTTCGGTTACATTTAAAATCGAATTACCTATGCCAGTAACACTGTGATAATAATTTTTTCTTTTACAGGAACCGATCTCCTGCTGTGCCCGTTCGCTGATAAAAGATGATTGGCTTCCACAGTCCAGTAACGCCCTCAAAATAAATATTTTGTCATTATGTTTCACCTTGACCAACGCCGTAGACAAAAGGGCTTGATTGGTGGTGATAGCTGACATTGATACAGAAGTGGAGGGATCTGACGCAGTGGAGTCATCTACAGGATTGGGTAAGTTTGATACACTAGTATTGATATTATTACTTTGATGATTAGACTGTAGGGAATTTTGCTTATGCAACAGTGTATTATGCCTTCTATGACAAATTCTGCAACCACTCATTTTGCATTGATATGGTTGATGGCCAACACGGAAACAATTCATACATAGTTTTAACTCTGAAACTTTAGAAATTCGCTCCAAAACAGGTAACGATTTAAATTTGTAGCACTCGAATAATCTATGTTCTTGTTTACAGATTGGACATTGCTTACCAGACCGATCAACAGAAGAACAAATAAATGATTTTGTGTTTGGTAAACTATGGCGTTTTTCATTTCTTGATGTCCTACTGCAGTGCACTGTTTCTAAAACTGCAGCGCGCTGTCGCAAAAAGGAATAAAATTCGTCTAAAGTAGGCGAGTCTTGATGACTCCTAAATTCCTCCCAATTCCTTGCCGTCACGTTATCTAATTTCGCCGAGGCCATGTAAATAATAATCGTATCCCACTTGTCCGTAGGTTCGCCCAAAGAATTCAAAGCGTTCAAATTTTTAGATAATGTGTCAATCAAATTACGAATTCCGACCTCAGACTCTGAACGTAGCGGTTCAATTGAAAATAATGATCTGATGTGTTCATTTATTAGAAGACGCTTATTGTCATATCTTTCACAAAGCAAGTTCCAAGCAATTAAATAATTATCCGCTGAAACTGTTACTGAATTTATCACAGAACTTGCCTTGCCTTCCAGGTATGACTTCAGGTAGTGAAACTTATTTATATTTTCAATACACTCATTATTATGAATTAATGATAAATAAGAGTCCCTAAAAGAAAGCCATTTGTTTGGGTCTCCGTTGAAAGAAGGAATCTGTAAGGGAGGCAATTTAATATTACTGTGGCGATTTCCACTAATGTTGGATGAAGTTTCAATTTTAGTTTTGTTTTCAAAAAAATCTAACAACGATTGGCCTTTGGCAATTAAATTATATGATAAGTTTTCAGTGCCTTCGCGTTCCAGCATTTGTTTTGAAACATCTTCATCCAACATTTCGATCCGCGATTGAACATCTTCGTACGTGCAAGACAATTCACTAATCTTGCCCAAACGAACACGCAACTCGTGAATTTTTACTGGACTAATATCACTTGATTCCATTAACGGTGCGATGTATTTTTCAAACAGAGTAAATCGCGCTTTGATATTACCTCTCTGCTTAATTAACTCTTTTAGTTCACTCATTTTGTCGGCACAAACCAATGAAACACGTTAAGATTTATATAAATAAAGAAAAAAAACAAATAGGTAAGTTAAAGTTCAAATTAACTATGAATAACTTGCGCTGCGTTGGACTTAAATTAATAACAAACCGGTGACGTAACTTTCACGGTCACGGCCGACTCGGGCGCAGCGATCGATATTTGTTTCTGTGTTGACACTGTGTCGTAGTTGGAAACACGGCGCACACAATACACTTTAATTGCTAAATATTCGCAAACAAAACATAGGGGAAATTGTAAACGTATAGAATTGTAATTAAGATATTACTATTTGCCTTTTGATACGTTTATATAGTTTAATTATTAAGAAATTCAAAGAATAAATTTTTAATAACTATTTTGGCGGTATATATAATATTTTTTTTACTTTATGTGGTCGAGTTAGAATAGTATCGAGAATTTCACTTTAAGTATCGAAAATTTCACGCAAATTAAAGCACTTATATAGGAAAATGAAAAGGATATTGTAAGTTGTAACGCACTTCCCTCGGAAAGGTGGCTGCAGCTGCTGGCTGGCTAATTCCTGGAGGATCACGTCGGGGTCACCATATGATCACGCCAATGTATATGGTTTTTGATTGAGACCCAAGGCTTGATGTTAGAAGGATTTATTACTAGTTCTTTTACAACATTTAGAATATAAGAAAATTAATTGATGTCTTATAGCCGGGGACTCAAGGCGTAATGGCCGCTCGTCGCGATGTCCCAGTGACGTCACGCTAGGGATGTGACGCTTCGTTAGTGTTGTGACTTAACAATTTATCTAACTTAAAACTGATTTATTTATTAGCGACAGTTTTATGATATTTTATTATTAAGTTTTCACTCTAATAATTATGTCCAAAAGTTATAAATTACAGAAAAAATCCCAGTAAACTTTTTCAATTTAGAAATCTCTCTTCATTTTTATGTGACCTACAATGCTATCCAATGCAAGTAAAACCACGAGTGACATAGGATTTACAATAACGTATAAATAGTTTTGCATAGTGTAGTCATAAATAAATCAATAATAAAATTTAAAAAAAAAATTGCTAAAAACGTCATGGAATAAATTTATAGACTGTAGAAAAAGAAATAAAATCCTTCTCTCAGGACATGTTAGGACCAGATGAATTACGAAACATAGCTAAGTAGTGTAGGAGACAAATTATACGGCAGATTAGCAATGAATTTAAAGAAGTTACGACACTGCCATTGTTTGCCGATACAAATACCAAGCCATTCAATTCCCGAACTACTTTCGCATATACAATCATGTGAAGAATGTAAATGTGATTATATAAACTATGCAACGAATATTAATAGTACAATGATTGATAACTCTATATCATTGACTAATGATGTAGATTTTATCATTGAGCAAAAAATCATTATAGACTTTAGTTGTTTGGGCCTCATATTTACTTTTAAAATTTTTCTAAGTTAGAATATCGAATATAAAAATTTCACAGCTTAGCTATAGCAATATTTGAATATAATTTTAGAAGAAACTAGCGAACCGTGTACTCAAATTAATAGTATAATTGTATGACAACCTCGACAAACGTATATCCCACGCGCTGTTGTTTTCTTACTGCGACTAGAATGTACTATTAGCTGCTGATTTACATTCCTGGCGTTCCCAGATGATTATGTAAACATGACTTTAAAAGATATCAGGTCATCACAAATATTTTCTTCCACAATTGCGTATGATCCGAAAACGGCCCGATCATCGGCAAAAACCGTTTTTACAAAAAACTGCTTTCTTAGTATATAAGGAATAAATCGAATCAGAAGAGTGAAGAAATCAAGGGTACATGTAAAATAGTTATATCAGAATTACTTCGGCAACGACTTATGGGTTACTTTCAAAATATTGACATTAACTAAATACATAATGTCTAGTTACTTATGAACGCAATTTTAAGCTTCTTACTTCAATAGATCAAGATACTAAGCCTTTTAAGGACGTAATTCAAAAGTAGCAAATCAAAGAACGGTCCCACGGTGGAAATAGTAACCGCTCCTGCGATTATAGGCGGACCGCCCGCTGCGCCGGCGGCGGACGGTATTGTTACCTACGGTGTTACTTCATATGGTCCCCGAATTACAGGTGACCCCAGCACCGATATCCCGACATCGTGAGTAGTGGAAAGCGAAAGCGTTCCGAATTGCTACAAATACAAACACGATCAATCTGAATCATGAACAAACTCTTAACATGCTAATATATTGAGCTTCATCAACCGACGTAATCATACTTCCAAGTATGGAATGTAATTCCTTGCTTCTTGAAAGGCTTCTTCCTAGACTACACAAATAACAAGAAAGGGCAGTCATAAATTGGGCAACCATTTAATAATTTGTTCAGCAACAAAAAGATCAGCTGAAAAATCATTTGGGCAGCAAAAATATATTTTGTCAACAATATAATTAGTTGGTCTGCAGAATAATTAGTTGGTCAGCAAAATAATTATTTGAGCAGAAAAATAATTAGTTGAGTTGCAAATTTTCTTTTTTTATACATTTATCTTCAAACATTCACACCTATCAACTAGCCCCATTTTAAGCAACAAATGCTGCTTGTGTTACGGACACTAGATGACGGACAAATAAATTTAATAGATAAATACATATGAATATGATGAATATAGATAAATATATATAAACATTCAAGACTGGAGAACAAAACTAGAGAACAAATGCCTAAAAATTCATTTGCCCCCACCGGGGATGGAACCCAGAACCTCTCGAGATGGCGACGCCTTGAGACCGGCGTACAGACCACTCGACCACAGAGGTCGTCAATTATCTGGGCAGCAATATCAATAAGGGATCAATGAAGTATCAAGGATCAATTCCTAGGAAATGTATTCTGATATATACTAGGTTAAGGTTTTTTTTTATGACCCTTATAAACAAAATTTGTGTCATCAAAACATGTATTATACAATTTGGAAGTAGAGAATACATTTTAGTTGCTGCATAATAAGTTATTATGCTGAGCAATTAGAAATATCTGCTGCCCATAAGTTGGTGCTCATAAGTTACTGATCAATTAGTCATTTTAGCTGACCAATTGTATTTTTTTGCTGGCCAAATACGAATATTTTCCTAATCGTTTACATAACACCTGAGATAAACATCTGTGAAAATTAAGTTAACATAATTTTCCAGTTTAATGCCTGCTTTTTATTTTCAAACATAGATATCTCATGCATCTTATGAATATGAGAAGCATTTAATAAAAAAGTAGTTAAATCGTATTTATATGATAATCAAGCCTAGATGCAATTCACATAACACATTAAATGCGTTTAAGTTCAAAATACCGTTATTATTAAGATGAATATACTTCACATCAGTAGCAGTAGGTTAAGATTAAAGCTATCTGCATTATTGAAAAGATTATTTCATGACCACCTCCACATAATGGCAATCGAGTTCGTGAGATGCCTATCGATAAAGGGCGGGCGAAGTAATCAAATACTGCCAAATAAGCCAAGTGAGATATTAAAGTGCAGGCTATGCCTGCGGCTGCGCTGATTGACGTCTGACTTACCGAAAACGGCGGCGGCTGGTGGGAAGAGAACTCACTCCACGGGCGCAGTAGCGCACGCTCCTCGTCTGCACCCACCGCTGCGAAGCTCACCCCGCACTTTCTCCAAAGCGAAAGTTCATAGAGCCGACGCCACGACACACCATCATTCTTCTGCGTTCTCTTCCTAATACTCCCTCGCAACGACGGCGACCGCACTAACGACTCCGTCGGAATCCCGTTTTTACTAGCACCCCTCCACGGTGGCTTAGTCCCATTCGTATTAACTTTTCCATTAACAATTGAGTTCCCTGACCCTTTACGTTGTATCCCGACTTTGCTATGAACCGGAGTTTTCTTCTTTTCGTCGAAAAGAACACCGTTCGCCAAATCTTCGTCGTGAATAGAGCCATCTGATTTCACTTCTTCAATAGTGACTACCGCTGATTTTCTTTCTCTGTAACTACTCCTCGATGGAGTTCTGTTAAAAGGCTGTCTACATTTTTCTCCATCGACTTCATCATGCAGCAATGATATAACACTATCGTCAGCATAGCGCATTCGAGCTGTCTTCATCAAGGAAGCCTTTGTATTCTGTGCAAAAAGCCGTTCACACGGGTCATTAACTTTATGGTTCTCTATTCGCGACTTAGATGCTTCTGAATCTGTATCGCTATGTCCTTCATACGAACTGGTACTATTACTAAAGCTTTTTGTAAGCAAATTCTCATTATTTTTGGCAATATTGTGATGTTGTTTATCTGATTCTTTGATCTCTATGATACATTCACCTCTAAATGATCTCCGAGATTGAATACTTGTATTGGAATCTGATTTCGCAAGAGGATTGTGTTTGTGGTCAAAGCAGCCGTGGGCATGTGCTTTGCCTGTGCATTGTCTGTGAATCTTGGCTAATGCAGCCAATGTTTTATTGCCGTTGGGCGATAATTCGTCGCCGCAGCGGAGCGACTGCTCAAACGATCCTTGGACGTGAAACATTCTTCATTTACTTAGTATTCACGTTCTCAGCGGCCACAATTGACATTTTCAGGGGTCAGAGTTTAGGTTTAATAGATCAGTTCATGGCGCATATCACTGAACAATGAGGGTATGTATTAGATTTATATTAACGTTGCAGATTATCGAGATAGCTAAATCTTAAAGGTTTATCGACTTATGGCTTGACAAATCGTGATTACAGGACATTTTTAAAACGATCTATGTTGGACTTGGAACCGTTTCAAATATATGTCAGCGTAAAGACAATAGCATAATAAAGACATGTAATGGTATGGCGAGCAAAACAGCTTTGTCACTCATTGTCGCCGACCGTGATCTCAGTATAATAGTGGTTAAGTTTTCCAACCCACTTAAATTAGAAAGTGTCCGATAATACCTACTAATAAAGTTCACGACTACAATCATAAATAGCTGGAACCTAAACATCCGTGTCTTTTCTGCACGCACTCCCAACAAAATCGTGGTTTATATCCATACAAATATCCATATTTTGAAATTGCATAAAACGGAGCAAATATCAGTATGAATTTAATAATTGTATTTATAATTAAACAGTATCACCACCAACGGAACTAATACTACAATTATAAAGATAAATAAGCAGATAATATTTTTACATAATAATGTTCCCACGAAGTTACTTAATAGTCCTATGAAAGCGAAGTATATTGCAATCTAATCATTAATGTCGAAACAAGTAATAAATAAAAACCAAAACATTTAAAAATTCTTCATCGTATTTACGACTTATGTAATAATCACAGTTACTAAATCGGAAGGTTGTATTCTTCTTATCCATCATTCATTTAAAAGTATATAGTAATTAAACATTTTAGGGCTCGGTCATATTTACTAATACGTACATATAATCACGACTATTACCCCTAAGGGTTAGTCAGAGACTACGCAAAAGCACCGCAAAAACAGCCCACTGCCATAGTGCGCGCTTCATCGAGCATTTACTAATTATTATAGAAATTCAGGACACAATGTCGATTTTCTACTTGTAGAACGGCTACTTGTGTACCTTTAGCCTTGATTCTCGGAATCAAAATAAGATAAAATCGAAGTGTTACAATCCTAAAAACCACAGAACTTTAGGGAATAATAGATATAATAATATACAAAATAACAAAGGTCGTAAAAATATTGTATATGACTATTTTTTTTCCACAATGAGGGTTTGAATTGTACAATGAAGAGTTTCCGTTTCTCTATCAACGAACCAATCCTACGCAAAGATCACAGATTAATTTATCGTATTGTCAATGTTTACACTAAAGATATCTTCTCTGTAGTATCTAATCGTGGGAAAGCAACTTGTACTGTTATCCAGATAAAGAATTTTCGTTTTTTTTTTTCAGTTAACATTTTGATGAATTTTTTTACATGTGCAGGTTGATGATTTTTTTTTGGTAATTTTAATCGTATTCAAAAGATTTGTTGCTTTACGACATCATAGTGATCTGACCAGGCTATAAAGCAGCCACTTACTTACTTGTCTAATTTATATGATTGTTTGACCTTGAACAAATTCATGTTTTACTTATTTTAAAACATTTTCCATAACTGATATTAATCTGATGTAATATGAAAATAAAAATAAAACAACCAAAAAAAGCTCATAACATAAAAAAAAATATATATTGAAATTAGGTAAAGTAAAATTCTTATAATTAACTTATTTTGTATCAGAATCGGGAATTTAGACGAAATGCGTTTTTTATATTTGCTATAAAGCTAGCATGAACACTTTGCCGCAATTTACACTGTTATTGATGCAATAGTTAGACAAACAATCCTAGACTCTAGTGAGTCGGCCCAAAGCCAGTAGTGGCGTGAGCAAACATAGCCTAAATACACAGTTGTTGGTCAACGCCAAATGCAAATCGTCGACACAGATCCACCTATTCGATAATATTGAGCCTTTCGTTGCATAATAAAGCCGTTTTCATTGTCTAACGGAATTTAAGACGCGCCTATATAAAATAATAACGGTTATATTACTATAACTATTCACATTTAAAATACGTGAATAGATTATATTTAGTAGATGATTTTTAACGTGAACAACAATTTTTTAGAGCTACGTAAATAAAATCAACCATATGGTGCAACAGTCATTATTAGTTTATGGAAACTTGTCACATTTAATGATCGGTAGAATGAAACGTGCAAACCTTATACGAAGCAAATAAGTGGTCATTTGACGATCTTTAACACCTTTAATTACTGGAGAAGGAAAACTTTAACGCATAAAACGGCGGTTACAAACGATCTTATGTAAAGTGTAGTTTTTCTGAAAGTAGTTTCTGTAGACATCTCTGAAACTAACGATAAAGTTGTAATGGAAACAGATTCTGAACTAAACAAGTACGAATATTAACAGTAATTGCTCGTGACTCGTGATCGAAGATTTATACGTTTTGATGTGGAGATATCATCCTGAACGGTGGCCAAGATCGTAAGTTGCGATGCTTGTGACTTGCGACCGAACACTGTGATTGATTGAATAATTGAATGCAATTCTAGTTTGCCAATTCAAACGGAGTGTAATCGTAATCAAAAAACATAAGGTTCCTTAACTATGTTTGAATTTTTATATTCCTTTACCTACGGATGAACTTAAATTATGAAATGGAATAAAGGTATAATTTAAATAATAAGTATTAGCGTTAAATGGTGTAGTTAGATATTATTGTAATTATTTGGTATAAAGTACCAAATTATTTATTTCCGTAACTTAATAATATTAGTCTCCTACATCAAGGCTACATCTTGCCTCTTTTACCTAGAGGTAAAAAACCTCTGCTGATATTTTTAAAAATTCATATGTTAGATAAGACAGCATTTCGGCCAATGATCATAAAGCAATTTCTATTACGTTTCTATTTCCCTCAACAGCAACAGTCATACAAATTTATTTTCCATAATTACGACTCGACCATACGCGATGCAAAATATGTAGTAAGATTTTGTGACATCCTTTTAATATTGAATGGGAATCTTAAAGGCCTGAAAATAGACATTAAATTTTGAAGTGTCTATACAATAGTTGGGAAAAGGTAAAGTCTATGGAGGCCATGATAAGAATTGCTTTGCGATTATTTTCTGCAGTTGCAGCTTTGGTGCATAAAAAAAAATTCTGCCCGTTTGTAGTAGTCAAGTTTTAAGCGTAAAACACTACGCACACCAATGACCAATTTCATGTTATATAACTATAGGTTGTTCATATAAATACTATGATGAATAAATATGAAACCCTTGAAAGTTTATTTGATGTAAAAGCTACGTTAAATAAGATCGAAATTTTTCTTAAGCTGGCTTCCCACGGTCTGGAATATTTCAGACGGTCGCAGATTCATGAAAGAATTTCATTCATGAATCTCTGTCTCATGCATGAATATCTGCAATATACATCGATAAACTGTCGCAAGTCACAAATTATACCTACAGAATCTACTTGATTTTCCAGAAGCACAGTCATTCCTTAATCATTTTAACTATTAAAGAATTAAGACAGTATTGCATAGTCTGATATGCTGTTGATGGTACTTTAATCTGAATAGAATATCTATCTGAAAGATAAGAATTATAAACGTACCACCACACTAAGAGAATAAATAAAATTGGGAGCAACCGAATAGCTTTACTTTGCAAAACCTGATTGTACTCGTAAGAACCAACTATGGCTTATTTGTTCAAGATAACAAATATGTCATATTGAAATGAACATAATCGAATAAAAAGACTGACATAACATAACATATTATCATCACGGCTCTTTCCCCGAAGGGATAGCATAGGAGTTAAGCACCTACATTTCGCTAGATATGTTAGGTCCCTATTTAACAAGTGGCGAGCGTGTTGCCATGCACTGGGCACACTGAGGCAAGCGATATTCACAATGAACTGTACATAAGATTTTCCATTTATTCAAACTCAGTGGTACTCTCGGCCTCTCGAACGAGTAGTGCCCCGTCCGCCCAACTCGGCTACCGCTGCCTTTTTCATAAAAAGTCGGATTTGGCAGATATTTCTAAAAAGAGAGCAGGGCAGCGACATAATATGGATCGACATTGTAACGATTCATGCTTGCAGTTTCATAAAAATTAAAACAATAGCGATACTGAATGTGAACTTGGTTCAAAAGAAAAGGACATAGCAGAATCTGTTGATTTCTGGTCTTTTTTTGTCTTCTGTAACACTATGAGCCAAAGACTAAAGATCAAGGCGAATAGTAATTAAGTTCTCATAACGATGTCAAGATGATCTGCATTGATTAATGTTGAAGCTATTATTATACAAAAATTATATAAAATGCTTACACATAAAAAAGTTATGACTAAAAAGTGCTAACAACTTAACGAGATATTAATATTAACTTCAAAGGAACGACCAAAAAATAAGCATAGATGGTTAGTTTCTTGATTAATTAAACGTTAAAATGAGACAAATTGCCTGGAGTGTAAAAAATAGACGTGTTACTGTTTTTTTTTAATTTAAACAATGATTTGGAATATTTAACAGAGAATATAGAAAACTGATATCAATAAAAAATCCTTCAGCAAAATTTAGAACAAATATTTCATAATCGGTTGCAATAGCGACTGATGGTGTTACGGCCCATACTCCTCATGTGCTTCTCCATAAGGAAAGCCTGTGCCCAGCAGTGGGACGTATATAGACTGAGGACGGACGACAATTTCATAATCGATTATCATTGATGTTCAATTCAATTTGATGACGAATTGACGATTAAACATTTAAACGATGTAAGTAAATGTATGAATATTTACATCATCATATAACAATTTACACGATAATGTTCAACACAAAGATCTGTCACCCAACTTTCGTACAAATCAAAAATCTTATCAGTCGACTTAGAGAAACTCCGTAAATAATTCTGCAAAAGTCCTTGAATGTTCACGTTTCGACTCACAAACAGGGTGCCTAATTTATTCAACGGTTTAGCCGATCATCACCAACAGTCACAAAATATTCGACCTTATGGGTATTAAAATAGGTGCACTTAAATGTGGTGGATTTAAAACTGTTCAAAAGTTGCTCAAACAAATATTAATATAATCTTCTGAGAACTAAAAATACGTTGGATTAAGATTTTTTCTTCACATTGCGGTTTGAGGTTTTAGTTATAAATGGGTCGGAATACCCACACCCCATGATATTTTTATTTTAGTCACACATCAACAACTGACAAACAAATTCAAAACTTATTACAGAGTGCTCAGAGATCATTTTCTAAAAAAACCTACAATGTTTACCTGTATTCTGTAAAACAAAGGACGGTTTTTCATTTGACAACACAAATCGGAGAGCCTTGGACAGTAATTGAGCAATACAAAACAATATTCATAATATTATATTGCAAACAATAACACCACATAATACACAAGACACTAATACAGTTGAATAGTCATCATGTGTGTAGGCGCTGGCGCATTGGTTCCTCGGTATTACCAACTGAATATTTTAAATGAACCTCGTAACTCGTCGATTATTGATAAGAGACGTTACCACAGTGGGATATTATAAACATAATAAATTTTACACGCGACGACGTTATTTAGTCTTAAATGAATTTATACATCGAGTTACTAATACCGACTAATACGTTTATCAAATAATTGTAAAGTGACAAAAAGATTCCCTTAATAGGAGTCATACAAGAGAAGAAAGTATGAAAATCCTGATGTAATATAAAATAATAGAAAACTCTTGCAGAAGAATAGAGAGACAGAGAGCCAATGGTCTTAATTTGAAGGATGATTATGATAGAGTGATGTAAAGAAGGGTGTAAAGGGACTCCTGTGCTAGCAGGGATAAACGCTATGATTAGGATGATGACAAAATAAGATAAAATATAAGATAAACACGGATTGATTGTTTTACAGGTGACACATGTGACAAAGATATTACGTAAGTGCCTAGCTATAAAGGAGAATGGTATTAAAATATATAAAACAATCTTTTGGGGATATACAATACTTTATTGTAAATTAAAAACCTGAGATCTTTTTTTCTAATGTTGTTTTCGTTGATTTTATCTACTGAGCAAATAGCCACGCTCAGTGGATATAAAAAGACCATGTTTTATTTAAAGTTTTTGTGTAATAGTGCATTGTTTATGGTTATTTGCAAATTGCTCGAATATTTAATTTAGTTAATAGACACATTACAATTTATTAAAGCATATAGGTACATAAGCAAGTTGATTTAAACAGGAATAGGTCAGTGAGAAATTAAAATGTTTTTAAACCAGTTGTTTTTATGTTAAATTACAAATTAATAAAATATTAATTAACTAGCCACCATTAAAATACTTAAATTGTGTTTATAAGTTCGAGTATTTACAAATGACATAAAATTAATAAGAATTGATATGTGTAAGGTATTTCGTCACGGTCACAGAATGTGTCTTGTATTTACTGGCTTTATAGCATTAGTTATGTTTGTGTTGAGTCTAGTACGATTTGGGCGTCCGTGTTTGTTCTTTGTTTTCCCTTACTTTAACATAGGTATTGAACTGTTGTCCCCGACTGACTATTTCGTCAAGCTCTGGGAACTTGTTGCGAAGACTTCTTACAAACTCTAGTACGAGTTCTGACCAACTCGAGTCAGTCCCTCGCAAGGCACTGTCAATAGACACCTATTGAACAAGATGGCAGCACCATGAGTCTATTACCAGACGCTGGACAATCCTATACCGGCCTTTGCTTGCATTAAGTATAGGCCTATAAAATGACTTTTCCTTGAAATCAAGGACTGGTCTGATAGTGAATTTCTAACATTTGCAGACACTTTATCAAGGGAAACAGAAAATTCAAGGTTCGCATAGAGTGGCTATAGAAAAATGACTCTCGAACCTGCGGGCAATGTATACTTATAAAATTCGCGTAACATCGATATTGTTTCCCCATAAGTTTCATAACGTTCAAATGCCGCAATACAGAGGTAATAACAGATTCAATACAATAACAAAGCAATAATTTCTCGTATACGTTAAGGTTCTCGTTAACGTTAGCTCTCCACGCACGCCCACGGTAATTTATACGGGCTACCTATTTAATACTTGTAAATATTGTAGTTGGACTACATTTACACGAGAAAATAATAGTTACGTAACTATAAGCAAATATGGTTCAGATTGACAAATGATGGAATAAGAATTAGCAATACGTGTGATGTCCTCGATTGCCGGATCGTTGTTGTTGGTAGTATAGAAGGGAAGAACCACATGCACACAGAACGGGATAAATGCAGTATATCTCTAACTTCCGATCATAAAGAAGTATATAGCGAACATTTACCTTTATCAGATATTCAAAGTAAAGTACAGATGGGTCAATCAATATAAGCAATGTCGACGATGATATCTATGCTTGCACTGCAGCTCAAACGTGATGACGACGTCTTCCACTCATCGAATGTAAACAAGACTCAAGACCACTCAATTAACATCAGACAAAAAGCTCCCGTCACCCGAGACACGCACAGCTCATTAGGCGTTTTATGATCAACACAGACTACAATCATAGCTTACTTGTACTTTAATATTAACATTGCATTTTAATTGTTTAGGTTTTTCATTATCGTTCTAAGAAAAACCATTATGAATATTTTCATTATTCTATTATCCAGACGTCTGAACTTATTCTTATACTTGTACTCATTTATCGTCTTCATTGGTATTTTTATCCATGTCTTGGCGAGATATACGAACGATAGGTGGCGTAAGTCATTAACCAAATGTTGGCCGAGGCAGGGAAAATGCGACGAGGTCGACTCATTATGCGATGGGTCGACGATATCGAACGAGCCGCAGGTAAGACCTAGATGCGGTTTGCGCTATCCTGAAGGGATTGGCTCAACAGACAGGAGGCTTACGCCCTGTGGGCGATAACAAGCTGACATGATAATGTCTTCCTATAGTATTTCCTTCCTATATCATTAGCTGCATGAATCTATTTTCAAAATTTTCTGGAGCTCGTTCTTTTTCATTTCACTTTGACTTCCCTCTAATTTGTATAATGTAGAACGTAAGACAATTTTGTGTAAAGGGAGAATGGACCCCTTGCAGAGTTTCTTGCCTGTATCTTCTCTTGACAAGACCTCCCGGTAGTGAACCGGAAAAAAAATGTAGAAGTAAGCAAGTAGAAGTAGGTATATAATTTGTTTGTTATATTTTAGCTTTATTGTTTTTGACGCGTCAAAAGTGTAACTTCTTGTTACCTAAATGATTAAATAAATAATTTCATTTCATTATATTTCATTTCTTTTAATTTCTTTCCCAAATAGAAATTTTCCAGTTTTGAGTCGCCGCCGTGTCTTGTGGAATCGCCACTTACTGTAAAAGTTATTTGGAGCTGTAAGGTCCCTTCAAAAACATATGGTCGTTAAATGTTCAATTAGATTGTCTTAGCAACTCATACTCAGAAGGTACGTCCTCGGCTAAAAAAATGATAATCGCTGTTCCACCTTGTAATTCTTTTATCGCACGAAAAACAAAGAGGAATTAGCGACTATTTCTACCTATATGCAATAATCTATAATCTAATTCGTAAAACTGCTAGTCCAAGCTATATGATGAGCAATTTACTTTTACTTTGTGTGCATAGTGATCTCTGATTACTGTGACCAGTTTCGTCACTTCTCACAACTTGGCCACGTACTCTATGGTCTTTGAAGGGGACGTCACAAAAATGTTTATGATACATGTCATAACATAAATTAATCTGATCATCCCTTGTGCTGTATTTGTACCAGACTACTATACCAAAAACACCTCATTTATGAATATTTAATAAATAAATATCCTTAGACATTCACACCTATCAACTAGTCCTATTTTAAGCAATTAAATGCTGCTTGTGTTACGGATACCAGATGACGGACAAATATATTTAAAAGATAAATGCATATAATTATTGAGAATATACATAATATAATACATATATAATGAACATCCAAGACTGGAGAACAAATGTCTGAAAATTCATCACCCAAACACTTGCCTCCACTGGGGATCGAAGCCAGGACCTCTCGAGATGGCGACGCCTTGAGACCGGCGTACAGACCACTCGGCCACGGATTTGCCTATGCCTTCGCCTTAATTCAATCTATTATCAAACTTTTTCATTGATGCATTTGTACTTTCCGTTTAGTGGCTTTAGTTTCAGTGATTTTCAGTGATTTACTCGTAAAGTAAAAGTAAAAAATTAAATCAAGTTAATTTTAAAATATTTATGAATCTGCACAAAATTCATTAAGTAAATCCCTGTCCGTAATGTGTGGCTTTTGTTATCAGCACTAAAAATGCCAAAATTTTATTTATTAAATTTTGGTTAGACTCAAATTATTTATTTACTTTAAAATAATCCAAGGTCGCCTCAATGAAATAAAGGAAAACCGGTTACGAGGGACTGACATGTTTTTTTAATATTACGTCAAGAGAATCTTTGGGTATGGTACTCGTACTTACACATAGGTAAGTATACATATTTAAAAGAAAGAAAGAAATAATGAGTTTATTGGCCATACATGCAAATACATGATATAAAACAACAATAAAAATAAAAAACTAAATCCGTATTACAGGCCAATTAGGTCTCTGCCTCAGCATAATGTCACAGCGACCAACGTCACTGTGGCGCTGGTATTCTGGCAGGACCTACAGTAAATAATATAATTAATATAAACCTTAACAATACAAAAAATATATATATAAAAATTAACAGTTGTAACAGAACAAACAGAACAAAATATATAGATAACAAATTTTAAAAATATAAGTCACAAATGACATGGCCGTAAAAGGCTTAGTTCCCTTTGCCTTCCCAATACAGGAGAATTTTAGAAAAGAAAAAAAAAATATATATATACTGTGAAACTAAATAAATCTGTGACCAAATCATAATTAATGCACACAAAAACGAACAGCAATTTAAATTGTATTTCCTATCCCTATGTAAAAACAAACAGTCAGTATTATATTTATACGAGTTTTAAGAGGATCCGGCACAAACGAGGACATGTCAATAATAAAACTGTGGCACCCAAACGACCCCACACAACGTGTAGCGCGTCGTGAAAACTATCCAGTAAGTAGAAGTAATTTTATGATTTCTGCAATTGTAGTAAAGATATTTTCATATGTTTTCTAAATGTTTTGACTGTTTTCAGATCACGCACAGGCGGTGGGAGATCGTTCCAGCAACGTGAAGCTGCAAATCTAAAACATCCACGAAATGCCACCGTTCGGTGCTTTTGAGTGACAAACACGCTCTTGCATTGCCTGGCCTTATACCTTGGTTGATCCTGCGCCCACACGAGTTTGTCAAAAAGGTATCGAGGTTTTCTAGTATTCAACACACCAAAAAGCAACGTAGCGAGATGAAGCTTTCTTCTCGCCTCCATATTTAACAAATTAGCCGCGTTCAGGAAGGGAGTAATGTGAGAACGGGCTGGCACATAAAAACCAAAAACGCGCGCAGGCGTTTTGTATCCGTTGAATTAGCCTACTAGTCCGGGACATAATGATAGGCCCAAATACTGTGTCGCAATAGTTAAGTTTTGACAAAACAAGCATTTCACATAGTTTCATTCGCAGCTCCTCACACAAGAAGGGTCGTATTGTATATAACAGTTTTAATCTATAAAAACAGCTGCGGGAACACTCGGCAATATGATTTTCAAAGTTGAGATTTTCATCAATTATCAATCCCAGGTTTTTTGCTTGATTCACGCGTTCTATTCTTTCCCCATTGATCTTAACATCGAGAACAAATGTGCTAAAGTGAGCAATATTCTTTTTGGAACCAATTAACAATAATTTCGATTTCTTTGGGTTAAGAACCAACGAATTAGAACTACTCCAATTTGAGATACGCATAAGGTCACAATTAATTTTTGTTACAGCACTGACACAATCCAATTTGTTGAATGGAAGATATAGTTGCAGATCATCTGCATACAAATGGTATTGGCAATGAAGTATACTATTTATGACATCAGCGCTGTAAAGGATGTATAGGATTGGCCCTAATACAGAACCCTGTGGTACACCACGGGTTACCGGCAATTTGTCAGAACGTCGTTTTGATCCATCCATATTTGTGACCTCCACGCACTGTAATCTGCCCCCAAGGTAACTATTAAACCACTTAATTGAGCTTGAATCGAATCCATAAAATGCCATTTTAGACAGTAGCAGGTCAATATTTATACAGTCGAAAGCTCGTGAAAAATCAAGCAACAGGAGAATACTGAGTTTTCCTTGATCTTGGTTTGCAAGTAGGTTATCCACCACATCTGCAAGAGCAGTGGCTGTACTGTGTCCCTTGCGAAACCCAGACTGGCGTACAGGAAGAATCTTTTTAGCCTCAAGGTATTCCACTAATTGCTCACAAACCACTTTTTCCAAGACCCTCGATGCTAATGGCAACAGACTGACTGGGCGAAGGTCATTCATACTTGTTGGGTTGCTATTCTTGGGCAAGGGTTTCACTATAGCAACCTTCCAACTATCTGGAAAAATACTTTCAGCTATTGATCTACTGATAATAAAGGTTATAGCTTGTAGTGTTTGAGGCAAGGTCAGTTCTATCATGTTAAGTGATAGGCCATCATGTCCTTGGGCATTGGATTTAAACCCTTTAATAATTTTTAAAACCTTGTCCTCAGAAACAGGACTTAATGTGAATGTGGACAAGCTGTACCTATGATGCTCGAAATATGTGAGCTGTGATATTGAAGTTTGCCTTTTACCTGGGGTATTCAGAAAGTGCGCATTCATTAAATCAGGGTCATTGATACTGGCTGGAAGATCACAATCCTTTTTTCGGCTGCTAATCTCATATTTTTTTAGACTCTGCCACAATTTTTTTGAGTTTTTGTTGTATCGATTTATGTGTTGAGAGAAGAAAATTTTCTTTTCCTTCACAATTGCTTCTGCCACAAGTTTTTTCATAGTTAAGTAACTCTCCTTTATAGCAGGTAATTTCTGGGCTTTGAATTTTTCATGGTATCTATCCCTAATTTTTATCATTGATTTAACGCAATCAGTTATCCATGGGTGTGGAGGATGTTTGAATATTTTCTGCTTAACTGGCGCATGAAGGTCAAATATCGTAGTCAAGCACTGTGTAAAAGCCTCAACAAGACTATTAACATTATCCAGACAGTAAAAACTACTCCAATCAATGGCATCCAAATCACCACTGAATTGGTTCAGTAAAATGTCATTTAAAGGCCTGTAACTTACCCACTGTGGGCGCAATCGTTCTTTTTTTATTTTAAATTCCACAGAGATTATGGCGTGTCTCCCAAGATCTGGAATGTATCTAACCATAACATTCATAGCACTAATGTCGCTACAGACAATATCTATGAGGCTAGAACTGTGCTCAGTGAAGTGGGTAGGTTCCTCAACCAATTGCCTTAGACTCGCACTATGCAGAAATTGTAGCAGCATCTTGGACCCGGTGCTTGTAGTGTCTAGGAGGTTAATATTAAAATCGCCAAGCAGTACAAGTGCATCCCGTTTAGGAAAAAAAATAATAGAATCCATCATTGCATCCAAAAAAACCTCCCCATCCTGCCAAGGTGGTTTGTAAGCAGTGCCAATAACCACCCGTTGACCACTAATAAGTATTTTCAACCACATTTGTTCGACCTCGGATCCTGTCGGATGCTGACATATGCGAGCATTGATACCGCGCCTAATATAAAAACCTACTCCCCCCCCACGACCACCTCGTGCACTCTGAGGTCTAGGGTTATGCTTGAGCCGGTAACCCGGGAGCGCAGGTGCCTTGTCACCCTCCCCAGCCCTCAGCCAGGTTTCATTAACAGCCAGAATATCAAGTCCCAACCCCTCCACCGCCACCATTAACTCATCATGACCAGTGCCGAGCGACCCCGCATTAAAGAGTCCAACTTTAAGATACTTAGACCTTAGCTCTGCATATAAATTATTACAGACACCATCCCAACAGTGAGGAGCTTGCTAGACAAAGAATATAAAATACTAGGGACCCATTCCATGTAAATATATCTTATGTAAATAGTTCTACCTCTAGTATTAAGGTTATTAAGGTTCCAAATGTAAATAAACTTTATGCGCTGCATAATTTCCGGATTAATAATGTAAATAAATTTTGAATGATGTCTAGTCCCAGTGTTTAATTTTCCCACATCATAAGTATACAAATTTACAGCCCCCATTGAATGCGTATTTAAATTTATTATGATGAATAGGAAGTATTTAGTTGTTATTGAGATTATTTGATTCAAGGGTGGCAACAATTTATAGACACTAGCAGACACTAGACAGATACGACGACACAAAATTATATAAAGGTACACACATAGCAAACACACCCGTACACAATAAATGCACATACAAAAAACTATAATGTAGGCATTGTGTTCACAGAATGGAATGTCAACCCCCTCGAGTCACTTATTTATATTATGTGGCCCAAGAACACGCACAACGTCATCACGGGATCTGAGCTGATGCGCCGGCGACCCGTCCACCTGGCGAACGTACACGCGACCTCGCTTGGTCCAGCAGTACCGCCATCGAAGCTTCTTGCACTCTTCACGTGCCATATTGAAAAGCTGGCGATTGACCCGGGTCAGCCTCTCGTTGACGTAGACGCGCTTGCCGGTGGAGCCCGTCAGCCCGCGGCGCACGCGCGCGGCGCTCAGCAGCTCGTCACGCAGCTGGCGGCGCACCAGACGCACCACTACGCGCCGCAGCCGGCCGCCCGCCTCCGCCGGCGGCGCCCCCACACGCTCGGCGAACACCACGTCCCGCGGCTCCAGTGCAACCCCTAATCGCCCCGCGAGCACGGTCACCGCCTGGACGACGCTCTCCCCCTTCTCCTCTGGTAACTCGCCGATCTCCAGGTCGGCCAAGAGAGCCTCCTGGTCCCGGTCGTTGAGCTCCTGCTTCAGCTCCACGACGGCACGCTCTAGCTGTGCAGCACGCTCTAGCTCCGCATTACGCTCCAGCCCGGCCTCGTCCCGATGTCGTTCTATCGCCCCCAGTCTCCGCTCGAAGTCATCGAGGCGCTCAGTCAGAGAGGCGCGCAATAGCACCATTTCCTTCCGGAATTCTCGCATCTCTGAAATAAATTCCGCCAGTTCCCCGTCTCGTCGATCTGATGGTATACTGGCCTTAAGCTCCTCATCATCCTCTTCACACGACCGAGGAATCACGGAAACCTGTTCCTTATCGGGTTTTCGCATAGTGACGAAGTCAGAATCTGTCACACTCACAGGCATGTACTCGTTCAGAGATCTAACAGGAGTGTTAATATTGCTGGACTTTGGCTGTTTACTCTTACATTCGTAACAGTTCCAATGACTCTTGTGATCCTTAGTCATAGTGTTCCTAAAGCGCTGCACCGAAACATTAGCACAGTCGAGGTCATATATTTTTGAGCATTCCATGCACTTCAAATGCTCACCACTCGTGAACTTCTTCCTGCATCCACCACAAACAAATTGTATTGGTGCCATTTTGGTGTTAATTTCCGCTCAGAGAAACACTAATAGGAACTGCGGTTTGTCACCTCTGCGCTAAGTGATCAATGGCCGATGACGCACCGGTAACAAGTTGACGCTCTAAACAGTCCGCGCAACCAAAAACAATCCCAAACCAGTAAACGCAGCGTCGTTATTCGCGCGTACGCAACACCTACAGCCCGTCACTTACGAATAAGTAAATGTTTACGTACCGTCAGTAATTCTTTGTTTCCTGTGGATTTATTCCTACAAAAACCACCTAAAACTTGAAAATAAAATTGAATTCACATACACAACACTAAAATAATTTATAATTAGCACAGTTAGATGAGTCTTTTGTGGAAAAAGTATTTTAAATTATAAACTGTTCACGGAGCACTGCTACAACGATGTTTATGATATTAAGGTCATAGAATATATCTACATCATACATATTTACATCTCTCATGTTCGGTAAGTAGGTCCTTAATACCCCCAGATGCGGGTTGTAAGTGATCAATTACCGCCCTAGGTTAATAATGTAGCTAGAAACGCCCTAGGGCGGTAAGTAATGAAAAAAAAAACTTTCAAAAAGTTCGCGTACATCTAACCATCTTACTGGCACTAGACATCATGCATTCAGCCCAATGACAAAAGAGGTCGCTTCGCTATTTTCATCAATTTTGAATATCGAACGGCGAAGCTAAATTTAGTTCTTGAAAATAAAATTTATTTATTCTTGTAATGCCTTCTTTCCACTTACCTCACAATCGAGATGTAAAGCAGAGTAGTTAGCTCGGGTGTAAGCATCAATTGCACCCTCGAACTATAAGCGCCCTCGCTGCGCTCGTGCGCCTAAATATCTCGGGCTGCAATTGATGCCTTACAGCCCTTGGCTACTAATCTACTATTAATGTGCTATAAAATCTTGCATATACAATTGCATGTCGTCACCATGTTATATAGCGATTAACCTGTGCTGCAATTAATGTGCACTATAGTATATAATTATGTAAATCTAATACAACACCTGCATTTGAAAAATCGCCAACGCGAAGACGACACGTGCGAATATATTTCTTATCACAACGCCATAAGGTACACCAAAATGACAAAATTACGTGTGATTTTAAGTGTAAATGCTAATAATTATATTCACAATGGAACAACTACATACAACGTCGTATTTGTTTGCTATAGATCTATGTAGACATAGTTGTATGTTTCCATATAATTTTCTTAAGCATACGTAGGCTCAAATTGAATTTAAACAGTTAACGCACTGTACAACAAATACTAGATAAGATATACAAAATCATAATATAAATATTAGCAATAAATACTGAAAGAATTAAATAACGAAAAATATAGAAATTGTCGAAGTTGTTATGTAATATCTTATTAACACATTATCAGCCACTACTGGACTCCTGTTTCTCTGAACTACTTTCCTAAGGATATTAACATCAATAGATCCTTTTCATCCCAACCCATCATTTTCATCTCCATATGCGAGACAATAGTCACACCTTCATACCTAGCCATAATATAGTTTAATCCATAATCTATACACATAATAAAACTGTAGAGGTCGAATGTCTGCACATAGAAAATAAATGGTTAAAACCAAGTCAGAAGGATGTAAAAAGAGGGAAAATAACAAAAAAAATTGTTTGTAAGTTTGTCAGTTTGTAAGGGCTCATCTCCGAAACGTCTGGACCGATTTCAATAAAATTTTGCCTAGATACCTTATATCCCTGGTCAACATCTTAGATACTTTTTATTCCGGAAAATTAAAGGGTTCCCGCGGAATACTTAAAAAACCAGTAACCGCGGATGTAGACGCGGGCAATAGCTAGTTTTATATAAGAATCATATTGATGTAAGAGAAGATATTGACCTTAGAAATAGAAAGGTGATAATGTAAGTATTTCAATTGAACTACCGAACTGACACTGCCACGTGTTCCCGTTACATTCGTACACCCACATCAAGTACAAATAATCATCATTGACCGAATAAAATGCTTTATGCGTAGCTCCATGGCGTAGCTTGACTAAGATGTAGGTTGAAATCCCTAATTAGAATAATCTTTCGAAGACACAGATTTGCCTCTAGCCAGTATTTGAACCTGCACTAAACATTTTATAAGTCTTTACAAAGTAAGAAAACTAGAAACATTATTCCAAAATGGACTATGGTCTATGTGGACTACTGGAAGTTAGACAACGAAAAGTTGTTATCTTTCACTTTCACAGAAGAAGATAAGGACAGTAACAGATTTCAAACCCTCAGTTTACTCCATGTCTTTGAATGAGGACATTTGAAATAATTTGTAAATTTTTTAATTATCAATCTCATAACAAATGCAAGCAAAGAATTTGATTGATACAATTACGTTATAAGAGCAAAAGATTCAAATAAATCTATTAATTAAATACAACTTCAAAGTATGGAATATAAAATAAAATTTACATGGAGATCGCCAGAAACCATCATGTTATTTGCCGCATATACGCCAGCATAACGCTTGTAGTTAGAAAAGAAAATTAACATAAAACACAAATGAGACTTGAAATGTGTGTCTAATTAACAGAGGTCTGTTGCGTGATAGGACTGGACAAAACAACTGTCCAGCATGAAGTAACATCTTAGAACCAGAATTGTATACTTACTTCTAGATTTGATACAATACATAGTGTTATATGGAACATAAGAATATGAATATAATGAAGTCACGATTCTCAATAACGATTCTTAGTAACTATCACAAACTCATAAACATACCACTGAGTTATTACAGCAATAAAACATTAGATATTTTCAAGCTGTAGTAATTTCATCTTAAATCTGACAGAGTGAAAATATAATTTCAAACATTCACACCTATCAACTAGCCCCATTTTAAGCAACTAATGCTGCTTGTGTTACGGACAGTACACGACGGATAAATATATTTAATAGATAAATACATATAAATATCCTGAATATATATAAATATATTCAAAACATTTGCCTCCACCGGGGATCCAGAACCTCTCGAGATGGCGACGCCTTGAGACCGGTGTACAGACCACTCGACCACGCAGGGCGTCCAAATTAAAAAAAAAAATCATTTTGAAATGGACAGATCTTAGAAAACTAAAGTGAAAGCCTAGTTCATTTAATAGAAACAAATTGAAAATAAAATATACATTTCCGAATAATTTATTAATGACATTCAATCAATACTGCAGTAGCTAATGTTGAAGTTGGAGTGAAAGAAAACAATGCCGCCCCCGCAAACCGCCTAACCCAAACTTTCGCCCAAGCCACCATTATGCGCACGCATTGGTGTAAACAACTGATTTTATTAATCAGCGGCCCAATGAAAAGCAATTCTGACGTTAGAAGTGTTATTTAATATCTTAGAATTAAAAATTTCTAAATTATCATAGTAAAATAACGTTTATTCTAACTAACTTTCTTATTTATTGGCTTATTGATAGCTCACAGTCAATGAAATGCATGTGAACACTTAAATTCATATTTTAAGAAAATTATTAATTAACTTGAAGTAAGAAAACTGTAGTGAACTCTTGCAACTGATGCTATTTCTTCTATTCTATTTTTATTTCCCATCGCGGGCAATCGTTACTTTTAAAATCGTTCGTTAAAGTCGATCTAACTATAAAATACGTATTTCTTTTAATGACCAATGGATTTAAAGTATGAGAAAAAAAAGTGAAACGAGATTTTTGTTGTGTGAATGTTAATTTTTAAGAGCGGTTTTTTATACCGCAGGGTTTCCTCATTCACCTCTTATAACATTTGTAAATTCAGTGCCTACTATACTCATACTTCTTGTACCAAACTTCATATACTCAGTCAATAGTTTCTTCGATGGGCCTCTTATTCTTAGTCCATACTTGGCATTCTAGTTATTATGTTACATTCAGCCATCATCCTGATTATATACGCAACTACATACTTAGCAGTTAATACAAACTTGTAAGCATTATATCTGTATCTCAGAAGGCTACGCAAAGATTACAGCTCTTAAGCTTACTAGTATTACTACGAGGAAGGTGATATATAGAATAGTGGATATTTCATGATTTTTATGGAAATTTAAAATGTTTATTAAGCAATTAACAAGTACATCTGGACTACCAATGATTCAGCATTCGCAGACCAGTCACTCCATAATTACCACCGGAGGTTTGTCAGCAGCTAGCTAAGCTACTGGCGATTTCACTGACCATATTCTAGATTAACAAGCCTATAATTGACATCTTGCTACATTGACAGTTTAAGAATAAGAATCCTGTCTGATAATTAGTATCCCTGATTAGTACATATTGCTTTAGAGACGTAGGACATTATGAGAGCAATGGTGACAATTATACAGTGGTAGAAAATGCAATGATATTAGATGTATCAATAAATGCTGTTTATTGAATTTCATTTTAATTCCCACAACGAGATTACAGAATATTTTTGAAACTAGAAGGGACATAGAATCATAATTTTTGGTGTCCAAAAGATGGTAAAAAGTTAAATCAAAACTACATTCTTTACTTTTCGTAATGAAGGTCGAGTGGATTTGCAACTTTATTGCGATGGCTTGAGCACACGATATCAGGTTCAATTGGCATGTACCAGTTAGTACTGACAACAGCACATCAATCCGACACCAGAACTGCCGAAATTTCTAACCCATTTTGCATTTTACGCCAACTACGTTAAGATTCAAAATCAGTCAAAGTAACGTGACAGTGTTGTATAATGAGCGTAGGCAGCATTGGAGTAGTGAAATTTTTAAGCAAACAGTTGCAATGACAATGTCCAGATACGAGTAATTTATCTGACTGATGGAACCTCTCATTATTGTGCCATTGTGCTCGCAATTTTATATGGCGATGCAATTTTTCATCTTTCATTCTATTTGCACGTTATCTTAACATTTCACTCCGTTTTTAGTTATATCACAGTATATCTATCATATCTTCTGGCTTCACTTGAATCATCAACAACAAATTAGGTCATATTTTGTTGTATGCTCAGTAAAATTTTGCAACATTTTAGTAGAGATGATCCAGTCCACTCTTGGAATGTTTTACGTTACCTTGAGAGATTAAATCATTTTCGCTGTCTACTTAACATAATAAAATTTGTTATTCCGCTCTAAATTATTGAACAGATTATTATAGCAATCTGACAATGACTGCACGCAGAATATTTTAGATGTAAATTAAAACAGCAAGGGGCAACTCGATTGCGTCTTCTATGCGAGATATTACGGTTTGTATAAAATCAAAATGATATTTAGCGACCGATTTAATTACCATTTGAATATCATCGTCCGCTTCAAATTGCGAATTAAATGTACCCTGCACATCGTTAGCCTCAAGGATTTATATAACATCATCATTATCATCACTTAAACTTATGTTGTTTTGTAATCATCACCTTCATATGACCTGTGCTATGACCTGAGTGAAATTAACACTTTTTTGAAGTTAGCTTGACTATAAATTAGACCTTTGTAAATTAAAGTTCTAATTAAAATTTAACCTCCCCTAATTGACTTGAGATTGAAAATGTAAGACACTTTCTCTGTTACTGTTGGCAACTGGCTGGTAAGCGACCATAGATCGGTTCTTTTATAATGACGTTGTTACGGACCAGGCAAGAGCCGCCCTCTTTTCTATATCTTTTTTATATTCTGGTTGTAATTGTCTTTGGTTTAATGTCTTGTCATTGACTTTCTTTAAATTTTTCTGTACTGTTTTCTCTAAATATTATAAAACCCATAATTCACTAAGCCAGCGTTTTATTACAGTTTCACTATCACTCGTCAACAGACGTGTTTTTGTATCCATTCCCATCCCGTAACAGTTACCATGAAAATTCGATAACGCCTTTAGATAAAATTAACTTTAGCATCTCTTACTATGGAGCTAACAATAACATCTGGAGCTGACGGAATGTCTGCCGACTGCAGATAACATACAAGGATCCCATTAATGTTACTCGAGCATTCTCTTGTAGTTTCTAAATGTTCTTGGGATGGCTAAATGTATACAAGTTTGAAAATGATTAAGGCATACTTGCAGGGCAGGAAACTTAAATCTAGATTTTGTTATTTTTTGACATTTTAGCCATATTAGAATTGTCAAAAAATCACTAAACCTAGTTTTAAATCTTGATTTAAATTTCCTGCAAGAGGCTAGACTTAAATTCCAATAAATCAAATTATTGAAAACTATCCACCAATCAAGCAACAAATGAATCCAAACTTTGATGCCAACATACTATCACTTTTACTTTCAATCCACACGCAATTATATTCGTTGTTTTATGACAACGATAAAGTTTATTAAACGAAATTGCCACTCATCGACAATTTATCATCAAAAAGTAACACAGAACCGGAATGAAAAAATACTTTATTCGCATTTTATATTACAATAAATAAGAGATTAACATAAAATGCAAACGTAATACTTAAAAATGTCTAAACTGGTTATTTTACCGATAAATAATTCCCGCAACTATTAGGGTCAGCTGGTGCAACTATAAGGTCAGAAAAAATTACCAAAAAGGGTTTGTAATAAAGTAATATGTATTAAAAACCCTCGTAAAGCAATCGCAATGGAAACAATTATACTGAAATCAAGATCATGGCTGATAATGCCCTGGCGCAGATTAAGGGCGTTTGCAACACTAGAAACATCAAACTTTTGACTTGTGAGTCCAAAAGACTATATATATATATATATATATTTCGCCGTTATATCATTATTTTCTAAACATTATTCAATATTGCCGTGGATCGGGACTAATATCGCATCTACCTTGACTATAAAAAAGGCATAAAGAAAATTTTTACTTTGATACGGTATACCGGCGCTTACTTTTGTGTTCGTCTTCACATTAAGAAAGAAACTCTTCACACGTGGAACCTGAAAATCAAACGACTAGAAACATCTATAAAAGTTCAATTATTTCAGAATTTCAAAGCGTCTTCAGCCAAACCCAAGTCCTATTATAGAACCACATCAACTCCTGCGCATTCTTAGCCGTTTTAAACACATTGGTCTTTCTTCTTGTTTTCTCATCAGCGATATTTAAATACACTGCGACATTGAGAAGACTTCTGTAGATGAGACTAACTAATTTACATACTAATTGCTTTCATTTGAGCGTTAGTTTCCCCTGTTAGCGACGGACAAGGTTTGTTACTTTAGCAGATTCTGTTTTGATTATGTCATTTCGAGAAATATGTAGGTTTTTTACAAATTGGTTACAGATCTATTTACAAATTCCAATGGCATGTTTATGATTAAAATGTTAGACTATGACTGCGTTTGAGTTGTTTCTGTCTTACGAAACTGTTATGAAATCTAATATATACTACAAGAAGTTTATTAGTGCCTTGTGTTGATACAAGAGACTATGTGAATGCGATGCTCTAGGCAATAAGCGACTAACGGATTCTAGGGGCGGCTTATCCCAAACAGAGGAATTTATAGGCATTCCCCATCATAAGACAGGCTAGCTAGGCAATAAGCGACTAACGGATTTTAGGGGTGGCTTATCCCAAAGGAGACTGGACCACAGTGTACTTTGGCAAAAGTGATTTACTCCAACGCCTAAGGGCTTTAGAGATGGAATGGTAATCCCACAATAAAAGAATAAAGAATACCAATAATATCAATTCCTCACCTTATTGACAATGTTACTGCGTGTGCGCTGCTTGTATTATTGTATGACAATACCACAATTGTGTTTAAATACAGAATTCCCCGCATATTGAAGAGTTTAGTTAAAACACTGTCATACAAATTGTATGACATACAACATTTTACATATTGACATACAAAATCTACCCAATTTATATGACATACAAATTGGGCATTCTTTGGCTTTCTTTCCATGGACAAAATTTCCCATGGCACACTGGTGACATTTGTCGTTTTGGTATCGACCTTTGTGACATTTGAGCGTACATAATACAAGTAGACACGAAGCTTCAAGAATTGAGTGGCAGGTAATGCTGTTTAGCAATCTCAATAAACAAAGGAATACGAGGAGCCAATGTTAGTAAGTACTCGGCACACCCTTACACTTTTAAAGCCGATAAAATGGAACACCATTTCATTATCGATATTTATATTGATCGTCCCGATTCAGTTAGTAAAGATTTGCAACTATTTGCGCTCAAAGTATTGAAATCTAATTGAAACAATAAAAAAATATTCATAAGTCCCTTCCTAACTGATATAAAATATAATTTGGTGTTGCCAGTAGCTTAAAGTTCTCCCAAGTAGTAGTAGTATATTTCTCATTTTCATAGTCTTATATCCAAAATGAAAATTTTGTGAAAGTGTTGATTTTGTAATAGGAAGGTTCTGCGAAGGGGACATTCTGCGAAGATGCCCTCCACCCCCACCTCACATAAAGCTTTTTCACGCCAATTAAAAATGTATTTATTTATAAACGAATTTGTTTTATTTAATTAATAAATGTATTGGTATAACAAAGGATTAAACAGATAAGTCATTGTGTCTAATTATCATATAGAATAGACAATTCAAGAATTTATAATAAGAACAATATAAATTAGATTTACGTCGTTATTTATGGGATTACAAATAATTAAATTTTCTTCACGTTGGACACTGTGAAAATTGGTTCAATTTCTATTGAAACGAATATTATGGTGAATGCACAGTTCGCGCGCGAATTATGAAGAATCAGCGACTGAATAAACCGGGGTGCGAAATTATTTAAAGAAGATCAAGGCCGTGTTGCAGGGAGAGGAAGGAAGACCGAAAAGAAGATGTACAGAACGAGGACTTAGTTAAATAAGGAGTGTTGAAATAACGAATGTAAACGAGAATGGAAGTGCAGCATGCTGCACGACTCCATATAAAATTAGGAACAGGGCTGCAAAATTATAATGATTGAAATTGGAATTTTTTTGGGTGATACATATTTGTATTATTCGTAATATGAGTGAGAAACTGTACTCGCCATACCCCTAATACTTTAAAAACATAACCAGACTGTCAACTTCTAAGTTTAAGACGGAACATGTACAGTCGGCTTCAAAAATATGTATGCAAATTTGACAGGTGAGAGGTCTTTATCCCCCTCCAATAAGAGTAATTTACTGTCAAACGTGCGTACATTATGTTTAAACCCGACTGTACATTTCTCAATCAATTAGCTAAGCATGAATATATTTAATTGCAACGTCAAATCGCATTTAAGTAGTAAGTAGTCACGCTTGACATAACAATTGAGCGCGCGACCTGTCATCATGACAGACAAGCCCAACTTTGAGATATGTCATCTGATTTCTTCATGTTGAAAGCTCTGATAAAAACCTTAACGCGACAATCTGCATCGTATTAAGTAAGAACTTCACAGAAGCACAAGCACTGTCCACTTTGATTCACTGTTTGGCTTATAAAGCCCAAATCCATAAAAAGAAAAACAACTGATTCCAAATTTAAACCAACGGAATAATTTCCGATTGTCGCGATCGTGTCGTTGGGAGCGTTGAAGCGACGCGTGCGCAGCGCTCGCGGAGCGGATTTCAACTGTTTGTCTGTTTACGCCGATCATATTTTGGTTCGTGTTTACGCGCAGCGGCAGATAAAGTATGAATTCAAAACAGAGATTAAGGGTGAGTTTTTTAATCCGTAGTCATAGTAACCACCATAGTTAAATTCTAGATCAATAGTGTCAAAGTAAACGCCATAATGTGTGACGTCATCTTGACAAATTGTTAAGTTTGCGATTAAAATTCGATACATCACAATCCTAGCATCGTGTGGTGGTTAAATTGTCAATGATTATTTAACTTTAGTCATATTTGAAAATTCGATTATTGGACAAGCTATCATATCACATCATACGTTTTCGTCTTGGGTCCATATTTTAACCTACTGGTCAACCTGACCACGGATCAAAATACTCACCCTAAGTTACTATTATGTAAAAAAAGCACCATTTATTACCTTTGTAGCTAGCGGCTCATTAAAAGAATACTACCAACCCATCTCCCCTTGGGTGTCGTAAAAGGCGACTAAAGGACATAGAACTGCACAACATCCAGTAGCTTATAGCGGCGACGGGCTCACCACCTGTCACGCTGAGCACATATGGAGTCACTGCTTGGTGAAGCGCGGACTGTGGCAATGGACTGCTTCTTCGGTGCTTTTGCCTAGTCTCTAACCCTTAGGGGATAATAGTCGTGATTTTATGTATGTACCTTTATTATGTGCCTACTGTAGTTTTAAAGTAATTCAAATATTTACTGAATTAATAAATATTAATTTAAACGTGAAGGCACTACAAGACCATCCACTACATCTTTACTTATCTTAAATGTGTGTGTATAGTTTAATTTGACTAAAAGACTATGTTCCTAAAAGCTTAATAAGGACATTAAACTATAAACGAGGCATGGAACACTACTATGTATATACAATACCTAAGTATTAGCCGACGGTGTCAAAATAAATATAATAACTACGAAGTACCTATTTACCATTATCTATTATTGATCAATTACGATGTTCATGGGCAATAATATGATATCGAAATGCATCGAGTACCAACAATCATAGAGACAATTGAATCAATACGGATACACAGTCCATCGATCACCCCACACGGTTATAGCCCTTTGTCCTGCACCTCCAAAGGTTATCATATAGATATCAAAAAAAAACCTGTAAAAATGAATACCACAATGTCCTATCATAATACAATCCTTACATATGAAATTGGCGTTTTGTATGGAGATTTTGGGGAACTCTGCATTTTCCATACTAACAGTTTTTCAGTTTTCTTCACAACGACAAATCCAAAGATAATATTTGGCATGTATCATTAGACAAGCTTTAGCTATATGTATCACACTGTATGTGTATGTGTGTGTATGTGTGTGTATCACACTTCTTAAAAAATATTTATCTTTTTTATGTGAATGGACGGTTCTGCAGATCTGCAGATTCATAAATTATTTTAATCAATCTATTTTCACACATTTTTTCCACATGGGATCCCATTTGAGCATCCCTATCTCGACCTTACCACTGTGTCTACTTTTAATTTCGAAGAAAATGTAGTTGTTTAAAATTTATAACGTTGTATTCCGAAGAATACCGTGCATTCTTCTAACATAACAAGCGTAGCCGATGCAATACTTGAACAAAACTAAATGTAAAGTATTTGAGCTGGCAGATATAAATATATTTTATGTCTTTAATGGAATCCCGCCTAATTAATGACCATCTCCTTTTAGTTTTAGTCTGCGAAGTCCATAGGCGATTGGCTGCTTTGTAATTCAAGTTAAAAGACTACTTATTTTTTATTCCATTGAATTTTGAAGAAGTGAAGATATTGGAAATAAAATGAAAAAATATATATATTTTACTAAATGTGATTTTAGTTACGAGGTAACTGAATCTTTAGAAATAATCTCTGTAATCTGTGAATGATGGGCCTCTTGCAGGAAATTTTAAATTCGATTAGTTTAAAACTCGTTTTTGTATTTTAGCCATAGTAATAATGTCAAAAAATCTAGTTTAAGTTTAGGTTTAATTTTTCTGCGAGTGGACCTTAATGTTGGAGATAACATTTCTGTGGAGATAATAATGTTCAGTGCCCTTTACGTGTATGAAGAATTTAAAATGCATTACAAACTCAGAGTAAACAGAACTGGAGTAGCCATTAGTCAATTTCTCAAACATTTTTTTCTGCCATTTCTTGCGGGGGGTGAGGTTACCACTACACTCAAAGCCAGCACAACGCACAACGTTTTTACAATGCATAATTCGACACACAAATTTAAATTTCACGCGCACACACACGCTTAAAATAGTCACGTGGGGTGTGCGTAGAATTCTAAAACAAGAAATAATGAAGTAAATAATCATGAAATCTTAAAAATTATAATTACAAATAAAAGGTGACACCATCTTTTAGCATACTCGATGTTTTCTATTTATTTTTACAACAAAAAACAGCACAGGCAGGCATTTTTGCGGGAGCTCTGTTCACCGCAACGTTTACAATGTTATGGCTGTCAAAATGGCGGCTCAACTAGTTATATTAAACGTGCAAGCATCCGATGCTTGTGCATTTGGCAGAGGGGAATGTTAGACAAAGGCTACTCCAGTTCTGTTTACTCTGAGATTACAAAATATCAAAATCGATGAATAAAGGATATCTGCAATAGTCGATCTATTCAATTGCTCTCGATCAGAACAAGCCGGCATCGGCATAACAAAATCAGATATTAATTTTGCTGAGCTTAATTGAAATTGGAACACGAACATAGCTGCATTATTGTGATCATTAAGGCAGCTGTTATTTTCGTTAGTAAACAAAAAAACAAAATTTTAACTTACTAAGTACCTACATAAAAAGGTGATTTTTCAGTCGTATCTTTTTGTAATAGCGTATTCAATTGCATTGAGAAGCTTTAGTACAGTCACGAGCTTAAATATATTTCAATTTCGAAACAAGCAACATTATTCTTCGAACTATTCGTTTCGAACGTTGGTTTCTAATGTAGCCGAAGAGACCATTTTAGTACCATGTCATTTTAAGGTCTTAATAAAAGATTTGGCTGTTGTGAGACACTAGCGAAGCAAAAATAATAAAGAACTAAAATACCTATTAACATTGTTTTGCTCGTAACTGTGCATAAAACTGGAGATAGCAATGCATAGAATAAGTAAACAATTTTAATAACATAAAATTTTTTTTTTCGTTTTCTTTTTGTGTAAACAAAAGAGACAAAACATGCGAGAAGTTACTGAGACAGTGTAATATCTAGTCAGTAATGCATTCAAATAGGCGCCAAGAAAACCAGTCGGACTATAAATTACCTACGAATTAGTTGAATGGCTATTAACTAATAGATATTGTAATAATGTTTCATTTGTATCCATAATCTCGATAAGATCTGAACCAGAAATTAATCGGTTTAACAACAGGAATTATGCAGGTACCTAGTAGTACCTATATTGTTATGTTAAACGCTTTATTGCACCAATAAACACACATACAGGTATCTCTCTCTAATAGAGATCTCTGCCATCCAACCCTTTACAGATGTGTGAGATTTAGCATTGAAAGGGAAGATATTAACTAAAATTCAAATACATTCTAATAAAAATTAGGTAAAATAAACTATGATAGGTTAGGTCTTTACCTATGAAATTGCCGTTTTTTATGGAGATTTTGGGGAACTCTGCATTTTTTATACTAACATTTTTTCAGTTTTCTTCACAACGACAAATCCAAAGACAATAATATTTGGCATGTATCATTAGACAAGCTTTAGCAATATGTGTAATATCACACTTCATAAAAATTATTTATCGTTTTTATGTGAATTCAAATCAAATGATATATTCGGGAGGCGTTTAAAAAGTGTTGTCTCCGTGTCCAATTTTAACACAATTTTACTTAAAACAAATTATCAAAAGCGCTCAAATATGGTCTATTTTTAGAGGCGGTAATTATTTTTTTAAAATACTCTGAAACTTAATAGTTACAGACAAAAAATACACAGAGAAAAAGAACGGCAATTTCACACACCTATATTATATTTATGTTCGAAGAGATTACTTTATGTCTGATGCAAGGAGCATTTTGATGGCGATTGACTTTAAAAAACTAAAAGAAGTCCATGATACATTACATACATTTTGAGTGATGAAACTAACCTGAACTTACAATATCAGAAACTATACTTATTGTATATATATTTGGTTTGAATTATAGAGTGGCTTGCTTGCTTGACCAATGAAATAACTGGCAAATGTATTTTTATTATTCAACGATATTGTACAATATTCGTGCATGAAAAAGACATAAATAGATTTAATTTTATTCAATTTTTTTTTTCGAATAATTTTGTCTTTTTGTATAAGCCTTGCTTACTGTAACTAATCTCATTACTAAACCAAAATGTAAAATGTTCGTTATCAAAAGAAAGCTATTTGTAGAGTAACGTACCTAACACTTGCACTGAGGAGGGAGGAGATAAGCAACGCCTTTTAGGAGTGTACTTTACCTTATCTACAGTATCTGGCGTTAGTGGGGCAAATGTGATTCATCTTAAAGCGATTAAATAAGTTAAATTGTGGGTTCGACGTCTCTATAGAGTTTTTATATCAGAGCTGGAAAAACTCTTGTTAAGGGACTTCAAGTGTGCCAATGAGATTCAAGGCTTAGTCAGAGACTAGGCAAAAGCACCGCAAAAGCAGTCCACTGCTATAGTCCACGCTTTGCCAAGCAGTGACTGCATATGTGTCAGCGTGATAGGTGGTGAACACGTCACCGCTATTGCATGGTTGTGCAGTTCTAATCCATTAGTCGCCTTTTACGACACTCAAGAAAAGAGATGAGGGGGGGGGGGGGTCTATTGCATAAATCCCATCCATACAGCCGATCTACTTGTTTGCCAATTCGGAAAAGGAACGAAAAGGAACCTTTACATTTAAACTAAACATTGTTGGCAAGGCTCCCTACGCGGTGGACTGACGATCTGGCTAAGTTCGCGCGGGAAGTCCCTGGATGTAGGCAGCTCAGGGCCGCACATTGTGGAGATTCTTTGGGAGAAATATGTTTAGTCCGGACATGGAATTTTTCTCAAGCTAAAATACTGTTTGAACGAGAACCATTGCAATTAAATAAAATTATTAGTCATAAATTCGGGCCCCCTACGGCTTAGCGCCATCTATTAGCTAGTGGCAAGACCTTCAAAAAGCATACTGCCATAGTTTCATCTATTCGTCGACAGACAGCGCTCAAAGCGGCAGTAAAATGTTTCTACTCCTCGGTAGAGGGCGACACACAGCAAGAAAACCATCAACCAATGAAAACAGGTCATGAAACGACAACTATTCGTTGGTTTTGTGACGTCGTGCTGCGCAGCGCTAAGCGACTATTTTCATTCGTGACAGCTGCCGACATTTTGTTTGGCTGCGACGCAAGCGAAAACGGTATTCTGCAATGCCTTTGCACGCAGTTGGTTGGTCAGCCGAAGAAGACGAGAAGCTTGCTGAATTAGTTCAACCACATAAATATTTGTATAACGTGTTACACCCTTCAAGAAAGAATATTTTAGCTCGTGAAATTACATGGCAAGAAATAGCAGAAGCATTATCTAAACCTGGTAATTTTAATTTAGTATTTATTCAGTTTTTAACCTTGCTGCAGAACACGACTGCAGCCTGATTTTGATAGATGGGTGTGTTGAAGGAAGGATGAAATAAGTAAATAAATAGGTACCTAATATTTTGTTGTTCATTAGCTTAGTATAGTATCATGAATAAGCCTGAATTTGAGAGAAATGTGCACATCAGTAATGTGGGAGTTTGGCAAACATCCCGAAAAAATGGTGTCAGAAGTGAAAACCATATTTTTCTAAGACTGTATTTCAAATTAAATTTACTTTATATTCTTGATCCTACAGTCTAATCATGGAAATGCAAAAAAGCCTATACATTACCACATAGTATTATATCTTCATATTAGGTAATATAATATTTTAGACTATCTTAGATTCTTGTTAGGAAAGTCAATATAAAAATTGTTTTACAAAAGCCCATGATAAAAATTACATTGTTTGTACCTGGCACAGAAAAAGCAAGAAGTATGTTAAAAATTGTCAAGTCTTATATTAAATATATGTAAAAATTTATAAATAAAGAAGATCAATTGATAGTGTTGTGTTGCGTTGCATTGTGTTCACGTAATATCAGTTCTTGAAGAATATACAAGCTCTTATTTGTAAAAATTTCAGTTGAGGAGTGCAAAAAGCGCTGGAGATGTCTTCGCGATGGCTACATGAGGAGTAAGCGATTGGGCGCGCTTCACAAGACTAAAGTGGCGATGTTCGAGAAACTGCAGTTCCTGGACGGTTCACTATCATTGTTGGATGGCGAAGACACTATGGAAGTAATTGAGGAGCAGATACAAGATGAAACACTGATTGGAACTGAACAACAGGTTATTACGGACAATCAAGAGTATTACGAAGTGAGACATTTTAATTTGTATTGTTATTATCGACAAAAACTCTTCTATTCTTGTAAATTATATAAATTGTTATTTATATAATTATATAAATACAACTTGTAATTATATAAATAAATAGTAAATTTATGATCGAACTAGCAAGAGTTATGACATTCATAAATAAATTGATTTATTATTTCTATACCAAATTTTTCTATGTTACAAAAATGATCAATTTACGCACTTAATTTAGAACTTGGTCGTTTCCAGATAACGGTGGTAGACGGTCCTCAAGAGACACAAACAATTAAGCCTTTAATCAAGATATTGCCTAAACTCGAAGCGACAGAGGAGGAGCCCCCCAAGAAAATTAGAAAACATGGCGGAAGGAAGAAAGCAAACCCAGTGCCTAAACACATCCCACCAATAAAGATACTGCCAAAACCTATATTACTGAATGGGCCCAAGCTGGTAAGGTACGTGGAGGACCCAAAAACACCACAACAACGGTCACAGGTCATAGACAAACTAATAGAGAAAGTTTTAAAAGAGAATACAAATGAAATAGATGTATTCTTCAGAAGTATGGCAGCCAGTGTTAAGAAGCTACAACCCAACCTGATTCCTAAAGTCAAAATGGAAGTGTGTAATGTCATTGCCAAGTATGAAATGCAGAGTTTTGATAAGAATCTCCAGAATTACTGAATTTGTTGTGATTTATAATTATTATTGTTACTGCATTTTAAAAATTATAAACAAAATGTTTGTGTATTTTATAAATGAATGCATTAATGCATTTTAATTTGATTATTGAGTCGGAAACTTCACAAAACTCAAATGTAGCTATTATGTAAAAACATGTAGAAAACTAAATGTGTACTAGTCTTAAATTTTACAATAAAACCAAAACTATTAAAATATTACTGTTTTCATTATGTACATCTATCTACATTTTACATATTGTATTATTAATTATTATTTGACGATATATATCAGACAAACTTTTGACAGAATTTAAGTAAAATGCTATTGTATATACACATGAAGTTTTAATTTTCCAACTTTAAGAATGGTCTATGGATAAATATAACATAGTTAATAGAAAAGTGAATTTTATTTGAATCATGTTTTATTTCCTAGAGTGAGAAAAGTTTGGTAACTAATATTAAGACAGTACCAAATAATTTATATTAAGCAACAATTTTTTAACCACATTAATAACCCCATTATTACCTTTTCATGTCTAGTATTTGTATTTCTAGTATTATTATTTTTGTACATATATAATGTAGAAAAAAAACTGCTAAGTCACACTGTGTAGGTACTATTACAGTATCATGTTTGGTGCCTATAATTAATAAAATAGTTCATGTTAAGACTGTGAAATGTAAGATGTTATTTATAATAATATTGGGTGTAATCAAGGACTAAAATATTGCCTATTATATTATTACATGGTAACATGAAATACTTAGTGAGCCACTGGACAGATTCTTAATATTTATTTGTTACCAAAACAGAAATAAATTGTATAAATATATAATTTTGTTTTATTCTACATAATCATAGTTTAGGTATGTGTTTCATACTCATATGTAGCTTCTAATAGTTTAATTTTTAAGTCATTTGTTTCAAGTGAGTTTTTTGTTAATTTCAAAAAAACAAACGATTTTTTGTGATATTTTGAGTTTATAACATAAAGCATTGACGAATGTATCAAAAATACATTTTGATGTACAAAAAAATCTCTATAGTGCTATTTCTAGTAGCACACAAGGAAAATATCTTTAACGTAATTTTTTTACACTTCAAAGCTAGCGTGACGTAATTTCTTTTATGTATAGAAAATATAAGAGTCTGATTTACTTAATGGGTGCATTTCGACAGATGAGCTCTGGACTTCTGGATCATTCCATCGATTATTCTCATTACAAACAACTGTTAAAATGCTCTACAAATAAAATGCACCTAAAATTATTCGACTGTAGCTATGGCTAGCTTAGGGCTCTGTCCCAGTCCTACAGCAACTGGAAACTCCATGTATCTACTAGTAGATTAAAGGGCATTTTTGGATGAGCGACAGCTCCAATAGGGTTACTGTTTAATCGGAGATACAATGGTTGTCAAGATCCGGCGTATTTCGAAAGGAATTATGAACTTTTATTAACAGTTACGTGTATGGTTGTATTGTCGCGAGTAAAAAAATCGCGTTCTGTTTCTAATTTGATAGTATTTACATAAAAATAATAATTTAGTCTAGAACTGCCAATAATTTAAAGAAATTGTGTCTTGAAGCTTGCTTATTATAGAAATCTGACTAATGGTAGTGCCCCATAATGAACGGTAAATTTTACATGACACAGGGAATAACTGCAATCAGCCAAGTAAACAAGCCAATAAAGTATTTTCGAAAGCGCTTCGGCGGCATTCAACGGATGTACGGACTTAGATCTGGTATTTTCTTTGAAACATAATAAGTAACAAATTACTCTAACATGTAATTTCTATGAAGGAGATTGTAAAAAATATAAGTAATAAGGTTTAAAATTCATAGTACCTATTATTATAGTACACATTTTCGCTTGTTTTTGGTCGAAGCAACATGTTTTCCTCTTCCCTTAACTTCTATCATTAATTTTATTTTGCGTACACTCCCTTCCTTCCTAGCGAAGTTCTTATTCTCACAATCTTAGCATCCACTCGTAATACCCATATGGATTTTATTGCAGCTAAAGGAGAGAATTAAAAATTTAAGAAATTCCAACAACTTCAAATGTAAATAAGTAATAATGTCCCAATATAGTAACAAAATATTTAGGGAGTAACAACCTATCTACCACAATTTGGGCGTATAACAATCTTATTACCACCTAAAATTTTTGTCAACTTGACTCGCTTTGGCTTTGTAAAACAACAAACTGCAATATTCTCCCAATTCAGGAGCAATGTTCTCACCCCTAGCGCAAAGTTCTCATAGCTAACCCTATAGGTACTTTTATACCTACTACGCGGCATATTTACAGCTAGGCGGGGCGTCTAGACGACCTATCACGGTTCGGTGGCCGGCGCTCGTAGGCTTTTTGATAGTATTCCCGGGTTAATAGAGGGTTCATTTCGAGACGGCTGGTTAAATTTTGAATCGTAATGCGATTCCACAGGTTCTTAACTAGTGTTGTTTGCGACTTTGTTGATGGTGGTATTATAAGCACAGGACTTCCTTGATACGTATTTATATTATAATGCGGAATAATAAAACCAGCGATTAAAAAAAAAGTTTGGGACTGATGATGACATACTGTTTTAATAACTTGAGCGGTATGAATTTGAGTAAGCGAAAAGTTTACTAAACTAACGACGAATATTGATTAATAATAAAATCCGGAACTAGTGTTAAAAGTGCATTTTGATTAATCCATTTCAAATATTATAATTCTATCTGTGCGACCCAAATAATTATCTTGCTGCCCAAATAATTATATTGCTGAAAAAATATTTACTTCCCGCCAAAATGATTTTTCGGTTCACCATTTTGTTGTTGCCAAATAATTAAATGGCTGCCCAATTAATTACATCCCATTTCGACTATCTTTCGAGAAGCTGACTGAATAAAATTATAATGTTAAACCCTGTGTTTACGGGAAAATGAAAGCGGCTTTTGTGTCACGGAACTATGTCAACAAAGACGTAATTTAAACCTTAATATGCATTCGTACTGAATGGTAACTTAAAGATTCGCTTGGCATTTGGCCAACTTTTCAGTCGCTGCGGCTAGTAGGACATCTTCAAAGACTACTAGATAATCAGCTCACTAGTGTATTCCTGCAGCCCACCACAGTTATCAAACTATATTAGGGTGAACATTTAAAGGTCGAATATCTATTGAAGATTTACAATTTTGTATGGAGTTAGTTGTGCACGCTAGAAAAGATTCGCTTGTCATTTGGCGAACTTTTCAGTCGCTGCGGCTAGTAGGACATCTTCAAAGACTACTAGATAATCAGCTCACTAGTGTATTCCTGCAGCCCACCACAGTTCGTTATCAAACTATATTAGGGTGAACATTTTAAGGTCGAATATCTATTGAAGATTTAACAATTTTGTATTGTGTAAGTTGTACACGCTAGAACTACACCGACATCAAAGAGTGCTTAAACCCACACAATACCACAAGTGTAGGCTTACGTCCCCTCAGCTGAAGTGACTCGCATTGAATACGCAGCACTCTGTGAAGACGTAACGAGGCGCGAGAGGGACTGAACTACCTAATGATGAAGCAGTGTTGAGCTAGAACAATCTGTCTAGACTTGCGGCTTAAATCATAATTTATGGAAGTCGTAATATTCATACTAATATGACAAATGCGAAAGTAACTCTGTCTGTCTCGCTTTCACGTCAAAACTACTACTACTAACCGAAATTCGGTACACAGATAGTCTAGAGCCTGAGAAAGGACATAGGCTACTTTTTAACCCGATTTTCCTATGGGAACGGGTGCCATGCGGGTGAATGTAAAAAAAATTAAATAACGCCTTCCAGAAAAATGAAGGACAAATTTACACTTACACCACTATGAACTTTGATTCTAATAATAGAGTAGGAGCAAATTTTCAATTCTACCAATCGAGGCTACTGTTGCAATTTGAAAAAATCTTTCAGTGCTGAATAGCCTATTTATTGAGGAAGGCTACATACCATCACACTATCTCAAAGTAACTATTCTACGCGGACGAAATCGCGGACAATAGGTAGTTTCCCATAATCTAAAAACCATTTCATTTTAACTTTGATAAAACATCAATTTTTCTAAAAATCAAGGATCAGATAAATTGTAGTCTATACGTCACGTTGCTGTGCCTAGGAGGTAGCTTCCTATGTACATCCTTAGAGTATACGTCCTAAAGCTAGGACAGCCACATCTGGCCAATGAAAGATAAAGAAACTGTTCCTAAGAAATGAATTCTGATAGATATTAGGTTAAGGTTATTTTTTTGCGACCCTTCATAAATATTTGTGTCATTAAAACATAATATTTTAAACCATTTGCTCTCCTATTAGTTATTTTTCGGACAAATTAGAACTATCTGCTGCCCTTATGTTGCTGCTCAATTAGGTATTATGCTGACCAATTTTGCAATTTTGCTGCCCATAAATTGCTAACCAGTTATTTTGCTGACCAATTGTATTTTATTGCTCACGAAAATTCGAATATATTGCTGACCGTTCAAATAACACCAATAAATAGAGAATGAAAATAACCTCTGTGTGCGGAAGAGCGCGGTCCATTCAATCAGCCGCCCCACTGTATGACACATTGTGCCACCATTAACTACGTCATCGTGGGGTCAGCTCTCACTGCCCCTATACACGACACGCCATACATCTTTATTTAAGCACCCCCTTATTGAAGTAAATATCAATGAGAATCCAACGCAGGCATATTGAATTTTCTATATGGTAGGCTGGTAATTAGTTTTGTCTATGGACGAGGGTGATATTGGGTCCTTACCTATGAAATTGGTGTTTTTATTCTGTCTTAGTATTTTGTCTGTAACTATTAAGATTCAGAGTATTCCTAAAAAATAATTACCTCGTCTAAAAATAGACTATATTTCTGAGCTCTTTTGATTTGTTTTGATAATTTGTTGTAAGTTTAATTGTGTTAAAATTGGACACGGAGACAACTCTTTTTAAGTGCCTCCCGAATACATCTTTGCATCTACTTTTATTTGCATTCACTTAAAAACGATTAATAATTTTTATGAAGTGTGATATTACACATATTACTAAAGCTTCTTTAATGATACATGCCAAATATTATTATCTCTGGATTTGTCGTTGTGAAGAAAACTGAAAAAAAATTGTATGGAAAATGCAGAATTCCCCAAAATCTCCATACAAAACACCAATTTCATAGGTAAGGACCTAATATATACTCATAGAATATTGGAATGTTGGGTTTTGGGCTTTATAACACCTTTATAGTGTTTTGTAATAGTTTTTTTAATTTTACCATGAAATTAGGTCAATTTTAACGAGCAAAGGTGACTTGTGTCATTTGAACTCCGCTGTTTGTGACAACAGACATTGGCGCCAATATCTCCCACCTCTAATGTGCGGCATACTGAAATGATTAATTACGAAGTTACGAAGTTATTGGCATCAAGTTGGCGTAGAGCATTTGCGAACCCACTAATGAAGAGAAGTTCTTCTTTGAAGATATTTGTGTAAATAAGGAAATCTATGTATTCTTTGGTGGAGCAGGGAAATTATTGAAGCGATAACGATAGCGATTACCTATCAGGTTTCGTGTGCTCCTTGACAGTTCAGAATTGATTTTTTCGGTGGATAAAGGTACACACAAACCAATATTATTGTGGAACTTTGAAATAATTTGCTTACTTGGTGTTATTCTTAGTTGTATCTAAGAGTTACTCTTGTTAGACTAACTTTCAGAACATTCAATGCATTTGAATACTTTGGGATACTTTCAGATCCTTTCGGATACATTCGGCTACTTTCGGAATCTTTCGAATACATTTCATCCACTTTTCGAAAAGGGGGTAGTATTATTTTATTTGCAGGTATGTTGAAAAACGTTGTATGATACACGTGTGTATTGAACATGATTACCGTCTTCGGCTTTCTTATGACATCGGCTCAATGTCGTCTCAGTGGCGGTTCAACTACAACGGTTCCATAAATACCTCCAAATAATAATTACCGCCGCCCAGCATACTAGGCAGGTATTTACAATACCACATGAATTAATTCCCCAACGACTGCGTACGATAGCGATCTATTTGCACCACACGTCATGCATGATATCAATCACTCTCGATTCTTGTCGGACATTTTATTTATAGGATTTTTTTTCGTAATTAATATATTCAATTACGCTACACTCGCCCGCTACTTATATTAGGTCCTTACCTATGAAATTGGTGTTTTGTATGGAGATTTTGGGGATGTCTGCATTTTATATACTAACATTTTATCAGTTTTCTTTACAACGACAAATCCAGAGATAATAATATTTGGCATGTATCATTAGACAAGCTTTAGAAATATGTGTGTGAACACGCTTGATAAAAATTATTCATCGTTTTTATGTTAATGCAAATCAAATGATGTATTCGGGAGGCAGTTAAAAATAATTGTCTTTGTGTCTAATTTTAACTTAACACAATTAAACTTACAAAAAATTATCAAATTAAATAATACGAGCTCAAATATATGGTCTATTTTTAGAAGAGGCAATTATTTTATAAGAATGTTCTGAAACTTAATAGTTACTGACAAATTGCTAAGACAGAATAAAAACACCAATTTCATAGGTAAGGACCCAATATATTCAATTACGCTACACTCGCCCGCTACTTATACTTAAAACCCTACAATCTTGGTTATGCGCGTAAATTCAATTTTTTTCTTATTTAAGGACCGGACTCGATCTGAACAGAAGCGGGAACTGGAAGTGCATGGGTAGGAAAAATCTAAATCCTTCATCTTGCCTGCCTAACCCCTGAATACAGAAACGCTACTCAAAGTTTGAGTCCTACTTAACATTTAAGTATTGTCAAAATTGACGTTTGTCCATACAAATTCTGGTAAGTATTCTCCACTTAACTTTATAAGCAGTGCTCAAAATTTGAGTAGCGTTTCCGTATTTGGGGGTTTGCCTATTACAAGGCTTCCTTCTAGCAATGATGGATCCAAAGGCACTTGTGTAACAAACGCGCAGAAAATCCCATGCATATAATTGAATGAAAGACAAAATCTAAGAAATTATCCAAATTTTGTAATATATGATGTGGTCACTATTTCTGAAGAGTCGTTGCTGTTTTCAAACACCCTCTACCTCTTACTGCCTTTGAACATACATTTTGTAAAGTTATCACAGCTGCGTCTAACATATCGTCGTCCTTATAAGTGTTAAAGACACAAAATGACGTTAGAAACCGACTATCTTTGCGAAAAGAGGTTCCAGATTACAGTTACTTTATAAGTTGCGGTTTAGCGGACGCCAAATTGACGCGCGCAATGATCGACTAGACGCAAACCATCGATGCAACCCGAGACTCGATTACATCGATAATGATAGATGCCAAATATTATTATCTTTGGATTTGTCGTTGTGAAGAAAACTGAAAAAAAATTAGTATGGAAAATGCAGAATTCCCCAAAATCTCCATACAAAACACCAATTTCATAGGTAAGGACCTAATATATGATGTGGTCACTATTTCTGAAGAGTCGTTGCTGTTTTCAAACACCCTCTACCTCTTACTGCCTTTGAACATACATTTAATAAAGTTTTCACAGCTGCGTCTAACATATCGTCGTCCTTATAAGTGTTAAAGACAGAAAATGACGTAAGAAACCGACTATCTTTGCGAAAAGAGGTTCCAGATTACAGTTACTTTATAAGTTGCGGTTTAGCGGACGCCAAATTGACGCGCGCAATGATCGACTAGACAAACCATCGATGCAACCCGAGACTCGATTACATCGATAAGTGTAATCGATTGGTAAGCTATTATTTCACGGTAAGATTTGTTCCACTTTCCATGATACAATCAATTAGATTTGTGGTATTGTTTTGAAACGTATTAGCCTATACTTGGAGAGAAATGTGTTCTATTTGACTGATATCTATATCTATCTATATATATAATAAAAAGGTAGAGGTCGAATGTCTGTACATAGAAAAAAAATGCGTAAAACCAAGTCAGGGGGTAATAGGAGGGAAAACACCAAAAAATGGTTTTTTTCTCCCCTTGTACGGGCTACTCTCTCTAAGATGTTGACCAGGGATATAAGGTATCACCATGCTACATATCATTGAAATCGGTTTAGCACGTACAGACAGACAAGCAGACTGAGACACAAAAAATAAAAATAAAACTATTTTTTTTGGTATTTTCCTTCTTTTTACATCTTCACAACTTCTACAGTTTTAGTACAAAAATCCGCAATGGATCTTTTGCGCGCTGTACAGACATTTTGTGTCGCAGACTCGATCGGACAAAACGTGTGACGTCTGCGTTTCACCTTATAAATATTTGGTCCAATAAGTTCAAGTGGTTGAATTTTGTATAATGGCTCTAAAATTTTAAAATTCCGTTGAAGAAAAATGCCTAAATAATAGAAATAGTAGCGACGCCCTCTATTACCGATGCAAAGCTGTTCTCTATCACACACAGTACACTCAACAAGTGATTGATGGACGCTATGAATCATGTTCGCTTAAAGGGACCAATTTGGTTTATTAACTACACCACGCACCTCGGTAAAGGAAACATTCCATTGTGTTTACAACATGACAAGGTCTATAATTTCGTAAAATGTTAAAGGATCCCGAATGTGAAATCTTTGGTTGGATTTCGGTTTAAATTTAATTAAAAAAGAGAAACCACGATCTGGTGAAGGGCGTTAGAAGTCGCTGGATACGGGTGGCGCAAAATCGGTTGTTTTGGAGATCATTGGGGGAGGCCTATGTGCAACAGTGGCCGACAATAGGCTGATAAGCTTTTAGATCGGCCAGAGGCATCAGTACGAGTATTTGCGAGTGGAAGCTACAAGAGTGCTATCTGTCCATACTCCAGATTAATTCAGTTTCAGTTCAGGGGATAGAGGTAGCGACGTCTACCCCTCGCCTCCGAAAAACCGACACCAAGGGCAGCGGCGAGGGAACACGAGGGGATTCGTACACACCGTCCTCACTCTCGTGTTTGTTCGCTCGGGCAGCCTCGTGGAGTCTGGTTGAACCATTAAAACTTACCTGAGTGCTAGTGAACCGCCGGCTGCCCGACCGGCTGAGCGTGCCGCCCCGCACGTTGCTGTCGGAGAGCTCGACGTCGCCGCCGCCGTCGGCAGCACGCCGACGCGACAGCTCGCATAGCTCGGCTATTGGTTGCACCTAGGAGTTTTAGAAATATAGCCATATTAATAACCATCTTTCTTCTATACTCTTTGCTTTGCTTCTATACTAATTCTATGTCATCCCTTTTGTCCGTCATGCCTATAGTAAAAAATTAAGGCACACAATGCTAGTGCTTCGATCATCCGACAGTTTAAACATTTGGCGGAATTATGTGGTTGGGTGTGCGTCTCTTAGAAACAATTATTTCAAGATTTCAAAGGTTATTAACAGGAGTCATTTACTTTAATTCTTGCATCCATAACTGACGTATTTCATCGATTTATCAAACTAATATATTGTGTACATGAGATAAACAAATCAATAATATAAGTAAGATGTTCCAAAAACGGAGATTTATTTATTGAACTTTTAGATCTTTTAAACAACACACATGTTATTTATAGCAATAAAAGATAACACTGAAATTAAATGTGTTTTGCATTTGCACTTCAAAAGGAAGATATTCAATATCTTTTTATGACTACACATGCATGTATGTTACTCGTACTAAAGATTGCATCGAACATCAGGTTTATGATCTATGAAAAAGTAATTATGGTTTTACAGTTCTTTCGGTTCATTCACTAATTTAAAAATATTTTGTTGAAAGAAATTCTTAAAATACTTTATTCTTATTAAATTTACTAACCTTTATAGTCACTGAATCATGGCTTCCTTTAATCAGATCAATAACTTCTTCTCTACTTTTCCCTTCAACGTTTACACCATTCACTTCTAACAATCTATCACCAGGAAGAAGCCCCGTTTCACTTGCGCCTGGGAACGACCCAGGTTCAGCTAAAATCACTGCTTTGAAAGTCAACTTGCTGATTAACCCATTAGATATATTGCCATTACATTTATTATCACCATTAGGAAGACCGTTTTCTTCGTGTCCATTAAGTTCTCCAATAAAAACTCTCTCCTGAACCATAGCACGTCGAAGACTAAAGCCAAAGTCATTTCTGGGTGACTTTTGTCTTTGTATCGTCAGCACTCTAGGCTTAGGCAAATGTAAAGGCTTCAATGATGGCAATGGTAAGTACACGTCCTCAAAATTGCTAGTTCTAGACCATCTATGGAAGCCCTGCGACTCCCCGACTGGAGAAGTTGAAAAAGGTGGTGTGGCAAAAGAAGAGTTTGTCGTCGTATCAGTTAAGGAGTCGGCGCTTGGTGAAGTGGAAGTCACGCCAATGTAGCTATTTCCATTCGTCTTTGGTATTTCATCTACATCTTGTGTCACTATAGAGGGGTTATTTGAGTTATTTTTGTATTGATTTTTATATTGGTTCTCCACTGGACTATGAATGACTTTCTTGGTAAAATTCTGCACATGTTGCATATCATCACTTGAGGATGTGCTCTTGGACGGTGGAATACCATAGGAAATAACTTCATTTTGCTGAGTGTTTCGCGCCAAAACATTGGGATCTTGACCATTGATGTAGTCTACAGTATCGGTACTTTGGACATTGCTTTCTTGTGAATTAGAACTAGTATTGCTTAACCGGGGACCTTTAAGAATTCCTCGTTTTGGAGGTCGAGGTGGTATCGGAGGTAGATTTGGTGGTTGTCGTGGACTGTTGTTGGCATTGTTTGGGTTATTTAGAGAATTTAGAGAAGTTTCCGAACTATCAGATTGTAGTACACTGTCTTTTTTGTTCCAAGTGTGTGTTGTGGGATATCCGGGTGAGAGATGGTTATTTTCGTCACTGAGGTTGGAATTAGATCCCGAGGTAGTTATGATGGGATAGTTGGAGTAATTAGAATCTTGTTCCAGATGAGCGAACAAGGAGGCTGTGTAATCTGCTGTGATGCCGGAGGGAAGTTTTTCCTTTTCCTTGCGCCTGCCCCGCAATTTAAGAGATCGTCGAACCTGAGGACAAAAGAAATAGTATTGAATAAGCGGTGACGTTAAAATGTCTATTCTATTACCACGGCTCAGTAAACATGAAGGTCACTATCGTCAACAAAACAGATTGGCAACTATAACACGCTGTTAGATTGTAAATTCAAGCAACACCAGTCGTTTAGCAAATACTACTAGCAATTCTCTCCTTGTGTAAGTAATTAGGAGTTATACGCAAATTACTTTTCTATTCACGTATATGTTCTTAAGTCGGCTGGTCATATAACTGTTATTTCAATTTGAAAAGCGAGTTCATTAGCATTTAAACACATTGGTATTTTTGTACAAAATAACGTTAATATAAAATAGATGCAAACACATAAATCAATATGGTAGGTATAACGTGACAAATTAAAGTCAATAGTAATGAAACCTAGCAAGTGCTTATTGGAGAACAAACAGCACACGATACGAAGAATTTATACGTGAGCCTATAACAGTTATAATTGAGAGAGTAACCACAAAACCCAGATTCGTTGAATTCATTCATCTAAATCAATTAAACTTTAATTAAACATACTGATGATAGCATAAAAGTAATCGTACGAAAAGCTAAACCCGATAAATACGCAGTAACTGTCAAATTAATGAGAATTACAAATGACACGAACTTTATTATTATTCAATTGGATAACAACATCGAATGGCCTTAACGCGAAATAATTGGATTGAAGTCTTATTCAGACGAACAATTGGCAGTGAGAAAATAATTATATACTCGCTCTAATTAGCTAGGTGTTAAAAACGGTGAAAGGGGAACACCGAATTAAGATCTCACTAAAACATTTATCTTCACGGTACGATGGTAATGTAAAAAGGTTGAATGTACAGGAAAACCTGGTTCCATTTAAAATTAAACTGAATTGGAATTAAACAAAGCATCCGCAATGGTAATTCACGATCATCAATTTTACACGCTGAACAGTTACGAGGGCAATACGCATGTTTTCTGAAATAAAGCTTATAAAATCTTTGTCACTAACTTACATACAAGAACTCATGCATGCACATATAAGGCATTGAGATGGGCGCACACATGTAATATTTGTTCACATTCTTCATTACTATGAAGTCAACGTGATTTGATCATTGCTATATTAACAAATCTCCAAAATGTGATATTATCATGACACATACCTACTGTTATAAAATAAGCTGTCAAATCTTTCGAGGAATCTCTGATCTTGATTATGCAGTTTCAACCAGTTTCAGGAACAGGGTCCGCTTACTAGCGTTTATCAGAAATAATAGTAATTATTAGTTGAGTAAAAGCGTAGTATGAATAACATGTCATCGAGCCTCTGTCTCCGAAGGGTATTTGATTATTGACAAGAAACCGCACTAAGTCATATTCTAACTCAGTAGTGCATGTATCGGGGAAGGATACGGAACTGCACGAGTAATGCAGTCGTTCCGCCTTGGATAACATACATATAATCACGACTATTATCCTCTAAGCGTTAGTCAGACTATGCAAAAGCAGTCCACTGACATAGTCCGCGCTTCATCAAGCAGTGACGGCACATGTGCTCAGCGTGACAGGTGGTGAGCCCGTCGCCGCTATAAGTTATTGGATGGTTGTGCAGTTCTAAGTCCATTAGTCGGCTTGGATAACACTGCCTATAAAACTCTAGATATATATTCTAGATAGGTCCCAACATATTTGTGTAACAGTGAAGGCTTGGTTGCAATCTCACGTCATTTCGCATGATTTGTTTAAGCGGTTTGAATAAACAACTATTAAATTATTTAAAAAAAATACCAATGTACTCAAGGCCCATCCAATCACAGCTAGTCCTCTCGGCTCCTGCATCGAAACTACTTTGCTATAATTCACCACACAAGCTTTAAGTAGAAACCGACTGTACTTGTAGTCTCAAACAATGATAGCCAACTGATACTTGTAAATAGAATTTGAAAACAACGGTAGAATAACAAAATGCCGACGATTTAAAATCAACACGTAACCTTTGAAGCATTAGATTACTAGTGGCTTCCCGCGGATTCACCCGCGCATTACATGTTCCAATGGGATTATCATGATAAAAAGGTGCCTTTGTCCTTTATAGGATCTAGACTATAACAAAAGATAATCACACCTCTTTTCCCCGAAAGGATAGGCAGAGGTGTACACCCACTTTTCGCCAGATTTGTTACTATATGTGTACAAAATTTCGATTAAATCGGTTCAGTGGTTATGACGTGAAAGCGAGACCCACAGAGAGACAGAAAGTGTTACTTTCGTATTTATAATATTAGTATGGAAGTATGGATAATTTAGAAACGCAATTAATTATGTGGTTATAAAATATGGTAGGTCAAATACGACAAAGGACCACAAAATAACTTTTATCAAATACCACAAAATAACTTTTAAACCGAAATAAAAATTAATTTCAATACCACTACTTAATAATAATTGAGTATGAATATCAAATCTTGAACCGAGATGAAAATTATTGCAGTGTGTTTCCTACTACCTTTAAATATTTTCAAACGCTACACCTTCAAATATTTTATCTATCTATCTATCAGCCAATTGTCGTCCACTGCTGGACATTGGCCTTCCCCAATGATCGCCACACCTCGCGATCCTGAGCCGCCTGCATTCAACGACTTTCTGCGACCTTCGTCAGATCGTGGGCCACCTTGTTGGGGGCCTCCCTACGTTGCGCCTCCCAGTACGTTGTTGCCACTCGAGAACCTTTCCGCCCCACGGCCGTCAGCTCTACGAGCAATGTGCCCTGCCCACCGCCACCACACCGGACCACAAGGTCCGCAATTCTGTGGGGTATGTCGGTGACCTTGGTTCTCGTTCTTGTTCTGGTTCTAGGTTGGTATTAATATATCATTATTCAATATTTGAGCTGGCATTACTTACTATAATATCATCTTAACCTTAAGGATTAAGGCCAAGAGCGAGCAATCCAATTGTAATAAAAGTAGAAATACCAATATTCTTATAGTATGACTTGATTTTATGGATAAAAAACGTGGTAGTTTAATGACCTTCGTTAATATAGAATTAAAATTCATGTTAAAAACACACAAAGGCAATACCATAATAATAGTTACAGATGTTATTGTTATAAAGTAAGACAGACAAAGTTAAACATACGAAACTATGATTCCATTTAATGGAACAAAAGATTAAAATATAAAATATGAATTGTAGCGAATAGTATTACACTTCGAAACATTGGTTTGTATGAAGCCTGCATACGCATAGTATCGTATTTCATATAAGTTTCCGAGCAAACAAATCTACTCTTACCAGCTCCTCGTTTCTCTAGTAACTGAACACCGGATCCGTGGTCATCAGCCATGAAGTCCATTAACGAGAAAACATTGCTGTCTCAATTCGGAGACCGTTAACTTATGATGCAAGCAGCATTGTCTTCTAGAAAAACCGTTTAAGTGTAACCTCCAAACAAAACAACTATTTTCAACCAACACTAACAGTTAACCTTTTCAAGTCTTTGTCCAAATAACTTCTCAAGCGTTTGATACGTATTGAAGGTATTCTTTACTTTAGTTCTGATTTGTGAAAATCTTTGGAGTTGGTAGGTACTCTATTAATTCCTCCTTTAAATTTTCTTATTTGCTCCAAGGTTTAGATTAGAATAATCTTTCTCAATGTTTCACAGAATTTGGCACATTGCTAACTCCTCGAAGGCTATTTGAAATGTCTTTTGATTTATGAAAATCTCTGACATTTATGTAGTTGATACTCTAATGTTTTCTCCTCGAGATTCATTATTTGTTTCAAACGTTAGAGCAATAATTTTAATGGGCACATGCCTCCGGGGGTACACGTATAGCTTGTCAAAGGCTGTATAAAGATCTTTAAAATTTTGCTATTAATTGGTAATTTTCTACGCACCGAACTTTGTTTTATTTGTTTACTACACTAGTTTGTTTTGCTTTTTAAAATATCCCAACGAAAAAACCTTCGTGTCTAATACGATGTAATCTCTTAAACACCAGAAGAAAATTGAATCGTTACAATACATTATGCTTGTTTATAAAACATTTTCGGCGAATGACTGTCAAACTGTAAAAATGAAAAACAAACTGCTTCGATGGCTTCCTTTATTTTAGTAAATACGTTCATTGTCTTCAATTACGGCAAATGCCGAACACAGGACACAGCCTTCCACTGCGCCTTTTTTTATTATATAAATACTGCGTAAAAGAAAATCTCTTTGAATGTCAATAAATACTTTCAAAGTAAGTTTGAGTGGACTGTTATGTGTGAAATTTTCCATCAATTTGAAACAAAGATTTTTAATTATAAAAAAGAACTGGAGAATTAATCACAACAATAATAATATGATTTATCAATTTATAATTATACTTTCGATTACCCTCCTTATTATCTTTTTCCATCTAAGACCCTAATCTAATCTAAATGTCTATAAATTTTGTGAAACTGGTAATTCTGATTGACCAATGTAAATTTACAATTACTGTCATTGAATTTTAACTCGCCATCCATTCACTACTGATTATTATTAACTCGACAAAAGCCGGTGGACAAAGATCAAAATGGCTAATATTATATGAAAATTCAACAACACACCCACATTATTGAATTTCTAGCATATCGGATGCAATAAGTCCATAAAAGATAAGTGCTTGTAAATAGTACGATAAAAACTTTGAATCAGTGCAACTTAATGATGATAAATTGAAATTATATTTCCTTAATATTGATTCCATCAATTGTAACGTAAATATAATTCTGATACTTTTTATAATTCTGATACTGATTGATTCCATCAATTGTAACGTAATGAACAGAATGAAAAGTAAAAAATTACGGACATAAACTTCATTGAACTTGTAATTTTTTACGTAAGATGGTACTTATTTATAACACTTCCGAGTTCAATAGCAAATTGTCTAAACAATAAAAAAAAATTAAACAATACAGAATGAATATACTAATACACTAAACGTCTAAGTAGGTAATCAAACCTAAATACCACAGCCTCAGTAACTTCTACGGATTCTGAATGTCAGAACTATGGGGCAATCTTCCTCACAAACAATTACGACAGTCCCAAAGTTCAACAAGATATTATCTATTCCCTTCTTTGAATATAACCGAACCTTTGGCATTACGACAACAATTTCAAATCTGTATAAATTCTTTTTCAATTTCATAAAAAAATGATTTTCAACAAAAATTGTAAAATTTTGTGTTTACTTCAAGCGATATCACTTTTTTCTACATTGGTCAGTTCCCTGTAAAATTGAGGCCGCACACAAATCGAGTAGTTACCATCACTTTGAAAGAATTCAGTAATACAATAGTGTTTGTTCAAATGGCTTGTCTAAGGTTTCCTTGACATTTTGATAGTTCAATGTAAATTTTAATAAAGCCGAATTTTACATTACATTTGTATTCATATTTTGACCGAATAATAACTTACAATGTTTTGAATATATTAAAACCCACCATAGTTGCATTAACAAATTCAGAGAAATATTCAAACCACACGACAATAGTGTTGCACGTATATTGTATTTTAGCACACTTACACTGCCAAATATATACATTTGTATAGTCGAGATAATTAATATGTACGCACTTTCAAGTTACAAAAATATATTACCGGTTAAAAAGTTCAAAATATTGTGACATCTATGAGCATAATTAAATTTTGGTCACTATTTAGATTCATTAATAAGTGACTATTTTTTTTTTCAATATCATGTATACAGCCAAAGGCACGTTATTATATGAACAACTTTAAGATCATTATTACCTGAGCAGTGTAGCAATCATAAATATTTATGCACACATGATTACAATAATATCTGAACATGTTTATTTAATTCTATTTCAAAATTACTACGTGAACAAGATTATTTTATTAGTAATCTTAAAATTACATAGTCAAAGAGTTTGTATTATCCTTAATTCGTTGTATTTTTAACACTGGCTAGATTACGTTATTTTTTTTAATAAATATTTGACGGTGTCGAAAAATTCTTGATCCGACATCAAAATTTTAATTAATTGGATGTAATGGAAACAACTATCATTACTACAACAATGTAAACTAGATCTTATTGTTCGAGAATATAATTGACTTTCCTATGCATGTAGAGATGAATAAGAAGGATAGCTTGCTCAGATATTATTGAAGGAATACAGCTTAGATATTTTTGTTAAAAATAGTGATCACAAATTATTGTGTAATGCACAGCACAAACTATTGGATCTTTTGTAAGGTCATATTTTTGATTAATAGGTTGCGTAGATATTTTGAACTTTCCATCACTAATAATATTTTGAATCCCTATTGTACCAATTAATTAATGAGCTCGATTGTACAATATCTATAAAAATCTAACATTCTGAGTGTAAATTATGGCATAAAATAACAACATAAAATCACGCCTGTAATCCCCGTAGGGGTAGACACAGTTCAAGGAGCACTGTGTTCCTCAAGACCACATTAGCCATACGAAAATTGGGTAAATTATGATATACTAGGAATTTGGAGTTAAAAGTTCTAAAAGTTTATATGATAAATCTTATTATGCCGGTCGTCAACAACAAAAAATCGGCATAAATACCGAAAAATACCCATTGACACAACATCTAAATAAACGCTTCTGAATGAAACAGCACACGTTGATTTATAACTTACTGAGAGGTTTATCTTGGTCAAACTGAAGTGAATGCAAGTCGAGAGATTGTATTCGATATGCAGGTATTAATTTCTAATAACATTGCGTGGATTAGGCCTTCAAATGCAATATTGTATGTCAAAATAACTCTATAAAAACAGCAAATAAAACAAAACCAGTTGAGCAGGTTCGGTAGTTACACAAAGAACATTAAGCATGTCTATAGTCCATACCTAACAATGTAATTGATGACATTGTTATCAGATTATGGTATCATCATCAGGTTTAACTACTTATTAAAACAAATAATTTGACCTATTATTAAAAAAATCGATGGTGACAAAGGATCTTGGGCACTTTTGAGAGGGATCTGTGCGTATAACCGACAGAAATAAAATGTGTTGTAATTTACGCTACTGCAATGTACTTCTAAATACCCTATAAATACTTTTTAACTCTCAAATGGCAGAATCACAAAGATTGGTTATATAAAACACATATTTTTGTTAAAAAATACTATGAGGGTTTTTGGCGGCATTCAACTATGGCGGACGTGATTTTTATTTCGATAATTTTAATATTGTTTCAGAGTGGATATTGTTACGTAAAATCGGTGTTGTTTTGTGTAATAAGTGTCTGTGATGATGTGCAATGTGGAGGATTATCGATATAAACGTCAAGTGGTGGTGGTGTGAAAAGTGGTGAGTTTTTTATCGTGGTAATCCACCTCATCCAAGTAGCACCACAGTGTCCGTCATCGATCGAAACTACTGAAGAAATGTATACTGAAGACTTGGCTGTATGGCCTCCGTTCCCTTTGCCTTCCCTACATGGGAGAATTTTACAACAACAAAATACTATGAATACGGTCAAACGGTAATCACTTTAGAAAGTATGTCTAAGGGCTCGTTTAAGGAGACGCGGCGCGTCAAGCGGCATTGCATCCGCCGAATAGTACGTAGCGTTTTATACATACACTGTCACTATCTCAAAAGAAACCAATCCTTCTTGCTTGCCGCGGCTTCACCCGCCGCTTCAGCTGCTGCGTCCGCCGCGGCATCGCTCGCCGCATGTGACGCTACAAGCTTGCGAAAACGCGTCTCCTTGAACGCACCAATACCTCGCCATAAATGTATTTTTTTTCTGGCGGCCCGCTTAGCGTTACGCGCCGCGTCTCCTTAAACGAGCCCTAATAAATGTTCTGCGCGTACAATGATGGGCTCGTGCTTTATTAACCCTAAAAAATTCAAAACAAACTATTTGGGCACAACTTCCTACTTTTATTATTGATATTTTTATCCCAGCAGTTATTAAAGGCTATTTACTATAGCATAAATTTTTTGGTAGTGGCGGTGTGAGGGGGAAGCGGTATCTGGCTAACCCAAATGCCAACCTCCTCCGATGCATCCTTCAGAGGCTCTGACGACCGGCCGATGGCGAAATATTCATCCAATAGTGTTAGGTAAGTGTCTGACCGGAGACGGGCATCAGCGTCTTGGACTCAGGAGAACTGCGCTCACCGACCCGTACGTCCAGCGTAGTGATTATGGATAAAAACTAGGGATGGGCCGAAATTCGTTAAACATTCGGTTTAACCGAATTTTGGCAGCTCAAGCCGAACTTCGCCGAAGCCGAAATTCAGTTTTAATGCCGAAAATTCTGCACAAAATATACTTGCACCATCATAATAGATATTGATTAATAAAACATATGTAATAAATAAGAATGAAATAAAATAAGCCTGGTATGCTCATAACAGTGATATGAAACAATAATTGTTTCATATCCATACTATTCTATCATATGGCAAGTACATAAAATAGCTCTAACATTTTTCAAGAATCCTATCATTTATACAAGAATCGACAATTATTTAACATTTTCATTTCTTAATTTTACAAGAACATAATTATCATATAAATTATTATTTGTATCTCGAAATCTCTGAAAATCTCTGAAATCTCTGAAAAATCGAAACATGATTGAAAAGAACACACTATTTGTATTTAACTACAATAAAATCATAAACAAAATTACCAACACGTTTAAACAATAATTTACATATTGAAAAAAAAATCGAATTTTTATTGTTGATAAAATGATAAAAAAGAATTATTATAATCGAATCCCGGAGAATTTGTCGGAATCCCGAGGAATATCCATATTAATATCAATATTTGCGGTCAATGAACCTAAATGGCTCTACCTATTCCGATCAGTGCTCATAATCGTTTACTAGAATTGAAATAGTAATTATACGCGATAAATGCAACAATAAATTGGCCTTTTAACTATCAGTCTTATAAAATTTTACTTACTCAATTAAACAAAACAACAAAAAACCGCGGCAAAATTTAACCGAAGTTCGGCCGAATTTTTCACTTTTACCGAATGTTCGGCCGAAGTTCGTATTCGGTTCAAACAACATTCGGCCCATCACTAAATTAAAAACCCTTTAAATGGTAAGTAAAGTAGCTCCGCCATTCCTGGCTGGCCTTTTAATGCTTCAAATTAAAAGGCGTGTATGTTCTAGCATATATTGGGTCCTTACCTATGAAATTGGTGCTTTTATTCTGTCTTAGTATTTTGTCTGTAACTATTAAGATTCAGAGTATTCCTAAAAAATAATTACCTCGTCTAAAAATAGACTATATTTTTGAGCTCTTTTGATATGTTTTGATAATTTGTTGTAGGTTTAATTGTGTTAAAATTGGACACGGAGACAACTCTTTTTAAGTGCCTCCCGAAAACATCATTTTATTTGCATTCACTTAAAAACGATAAATAATTTTTATGAAGTGTGATATTACACATATTACTAAAGCTTGTCTAATGATACATGCCAAATATTATTACCTCTGGATTTGTCGTTGTGAAGAAAACTGATAAAATGTTAGTATGGAAAATGCAGAATTCCCCAAAATCTCCATACAAAACACCAATTTCATAGGTAAGAACCTAATATTATCATTACATTTTAATTCATAGAGACCAAATCGTTAGAAATTCGATAGTAGAGCATTACTGTACTTGCAGGCAGAAGATCAGTAGGAAGTTTTGTAATTGTTAAGGCTTAGCTCGGCATCAGGCATATGCCCGTTAGCAGGGATTGAGTATGTATGTGTTGGTATATAATTAGAAGAAGTGGTCGTTTAAAGAATGCAACGTACCTCTTCAAGTCGCAGAGGTTCCTCCAACCCTGCCGCTATCCTCTCGCGCTTCTCCCGCTCTTTTCTCTCTTTCTTCTCCCTCTTCCGTCTTTCTTTATCACCGTCCCGTTCCTCGCAACCGCCTCCATCGCCGCCCGTCAGAACAGTTGATTTTTTCATGAAATTAAACATGGCGGCTCTGCAACAAAAAAAGAATAATTGATATAAAAAATAAAGTCGAATTGAGAACCTCCTTTTTTGAAGTCGATTAAAAAATGTCAACCTATACGAGTAACACCCAATTTTTAATTGTAATTTTGATACTATCCAATAGAAATTTCACGCAACCTATTGTAGAATTTATATAAACATACAAATATATGTCACATAAATATCTTTGAGAATTGTCATAAATCCAAACTATAATATCATAACATAATTATGAACATATGAGAACGTAGACACTTATATTAAATACTTGAATAACGGTATTAAATCGACCCGTTGAAGTTTTATACACGTGAGTTTACTAACTATAAATAACGGTTTTTAAAGACGCACACACCAATTAGATTTGATTTACGCGTAGGTATGATTAAAAAGATCTTTTAATTCATGGTTTTCAATTAACAATAATTTAAATGGAAAACATTTTTAATCGACTTCAAAAACGGAGGAGGGTCTCTATACGATTTGACGATCTTCTTAAATCTATTGAGAAACTCCTTTTCAGCCTTCTATTCTAAACTGTCGGTTCATGAATTCGATTCGGAAAGTTACGTCCCGTCCCGCTCTAATTCGCCGAAATAAAAAGTGACCGGAATAGAGATTCCGTGATTAGGTTAGTTTCCGACAATTCAGAATAAGAGGCCAGGTTCACAATTCGTCGGAACCTTTTTTTATATGATGTTCCCCGATTACTCGGAAGACGTTTGGGCCTAGATTCGGGAAATATTTTTTTTCGAAAGGGTATATTCAAACATGGTCCCATATTCAACAGGTCAGGATCCAGGAGAAATCGAGGGAACTCTTAAAATTTTAGAGGCACACTTGAAGCGATTTGGGTATTTATTTTATTGCAACTCGTACATTGACTTGTCGAAACATAATAGGGTTATTTTATTTAAACACTAATTGTGTTTGAATAAAAAGCAAAAAACACGATACTAGGCAGTGATGGACACCAACTTCAAAAATTGTTTAACTGGAGTATAAAGATCTCGTAAATAGTTTTTTTTTTCTATAATTACCAACATAGGTAAAAAAAAACTAAAGGAAAGTACTGAGATTTCCGCAATGGAACCTTTTTCAACCGCAAATCATTAATCAACAGTGTTATGAAATGTCTAGGCCCGATGTTCTAAAGTTTAGAACATTGATATCTTTGGAGTTGTCAGCAGATGAAATTTTTATAGGTACCAATCACACATTCTAGCTGACTAACATCAGGTGACCAGTTTTAAACAAAGTAAATTGAATTCGCGCTTCAGATATAAATAAACGACAATCGTTAAACGCCTTCATTGTAGGTTTTTACCATTTCTCGGACGTCTCTATTACCGTTTACGGTGTGAGTAACAGGTTTGCTGCGTGACAATATCTTATAACAATTGGACTACATCATCCATTGTTATTATCTTGCATAACCGCCACTCATCGCTGTAAAAGTAGCAACGCTTTGTTGCCACTAAAAAGCACAATACCATAATGAACATCAAAGATATTGCAACTAAAAGCCCGCTGTTTAATTTACACTACCTCGTTCTTAGTTCTTAAGGATGCTTTTGTCCGCCTCGTTAAATAATGGACATTCTATGTATACATAAAGATGGACTTAAAAGAGCATTTCGCTAGCCATCCCCTCAAAAGAAAAGTTCCGTCAAAACAGGCGTGTAAATGCCATCTTATGGAACAGTAAGGTGGAGGTGGCTAGGTCTGATTTGCTGAGCTGCTCAAAAAAATAAGAATACGCCACATGATAAGCGGTTAGCATAGCCTAAAGATGCTTGTAACTCCGTCGTGGGCATCACTCACTTGCCGGAGGGTGTAGTCTTTTACCAGAAAAGCGCAATGAACTCAGTGAACGAACATTTTTAATTATTTCACTGAAACGAAGGAAGACAAAAAATAATGCTTGTAATGCATTAAACAATATGAAGCAATTTCTTCCTGATTTGATGTTTATTATTAGATGAACTCCGTTTCTAGCAAGTGTGACAAAGCGGAAAAGTTATTCAATTCTTAACCTAGTTTTAACAAATGGACAATAGATGTAGCTTGTCCAGTGACTATTTAAAGAGTAGCATAGAGCACTTAAAAGGAAAAACGAAGAACCGCAAGTTAGAAGGTAGGTACTGACAATTCATACAATACATCACGCCTCATTACGCTCTGTAAGGGAGGCTAGATTACATATCTTCAATGGGACACATCTTTCGATTCCTTACTGTCAATAAATCCCTGATTTTGTCAAAAATTCGTTTGTCGATTCACCTAGGTCGTCCACCTTCCACCTCTAACTTTCATTACGGTCAGAATTTAGAACCGTGGTCAAGCTGACCAGTAGGTTAAAATAGGGACCAATGGCGAAACCGTATGATGTGATATGACAGCTTGCCAAATAGTCCAATTTTCAAATAATCATAGACAATTTAACCACAACACGGTGCCGGGATTAGTAAAAAGGTTGCTGGCGGCACAGATGACGTTGCCAGATATTGCCTCAAATTTTCATCGTCAAACTGACGTCATACATTTTGGCGTTTCCATTGTCGCTATTGGTCTAGATTTTAACAATTGAGGTAACTATTACAACGGATCAAAAAAAAACACCCTTATACACCTAGTACTAACAAAATAAGTCATTACATGCTTACCCACGCGCCCGATTTGGGCCAAAACTTTTGGAGCAACAAATCAGGATTGAATCCAATGCTGACCATTAACGGCAAGCCACTACCACTACAATAGTGTACCGTTAGTAGGAATCAATGTAAACCCATCTAAAGTAACTGTCGCCCCATATGATTGTGTTTTGAATTAAATTCCTGAGCAGCACACAAATCTAAAGTCGTGACATGTGTCAGTGAGTACGCGGAGCGAATCGATTCTCAACAGCAATGACAAACAATATGAAAGCCATACCTACTACCATACTAACAATTGTAATATACAAGTTAAAGGAAAAGCCTAGCGTTACGAAAATTGAATTGAATAATGAATAAATATTATTCAAGGGTCAAAAGCTTGGTTTTGCTTTATGAAGGATTCATTTTAAAAATCAAACACGACTCGTGTATTTATAACGGTTGATGAATATAAAGTTTACGACGATGCGCCAAAATTCCCTCACGCACTGTGGTAAAAGAAATTGTTTTGAGGTAAATTTGGAAAATGATTCAGAGGACGAAGTTAGTTTCATGAATTTGTATGCTATAGTTTTATAGAGCTTGCCAGACAGTTAAGAACCCTAAAATTTCCATGAAATTGGTAAAATACACTAGCACTTTACTAAATACTGAAGAAGCTAGAAGCTAAAGATAAGTTCTATATGAAATATAAGAATAAATACCTACTATATTTAAAGACACAATTTAACTTGAATCTGTTGCAGCTGTCCCAGTATCAAAAGAATACGAGAAACAAGTAATCTATTTTGTGTTACCTAATAAACATACTTGTATACAAAAGCGTGGCATTAGAAAAGTTATCAACTACTAAATGACCCACCATTTCTTGACCTAAATACCAGAATACATTAAGTCATTTTTATTGATGGCCTACAACAAAGATGATACAAGCCAATTGAAAGTAGCGTCTACTTATAGAATGACAGAGAGTGCATTGTATCATGAACTAATATCCATATTCAGAGTTCATAAGACAGTCATCTCTAAACAATGCGTCAGAAGGCTGGCGACACAAGTGAGGAAACGTGGGGAGGTTTGTAATGCGGGAATGTATGACAGTTAAGCGCAGGCCATATTGCTAGCGGACAAGCGAAACGAACGAGCATCTTTTCACCTCTATTTTTATTTTGGTTCACGCGAACTACAGAGCTAAAGTCAGCGATGCAAACGAAAAATTAAATATCAAAAGATTTAGAGTAGGCGCCAAGGAAGTTGAGTGTGCGCAATAAGAGGACCGCATTCTGTTTTAATAGTTTTCTAACTCAGAAAAGCTTGCGGAATATGATTCTGATTGTTGCAAGGATCTGATTGTTGTTCTTGGTCTAGCTAAAGTTATAGTCAAATTACATTCAAAGCCAAATTCAATTTGACTTTGACTTTGGCTATGTGTGTTACATACATTCATAGATATACATAAACTGACGTATAGATCACCTGACAACTCAAAAATGTTTTACCAATTTCAGTATTATATTGTTTCAGAGTGGATCTTGTTGCGTGAAATCAGTGTAGTTTTTTGAAATAAGTGTCAATAATGATGAGCAATGCGGAGGATAATTGAAATAAGCGTCAAGTGCTTTTATCGTGGTAATCCACCTTATCAAAGTAAAGTGTCTGCCATCGATCGTTTGACACCAAACTCTCTCAAGATGCATTGAAATGCATTTCACTAGGCATTTCAAATTACTGAAGCATTAGCTTACGAAAGACATGGCTTTTATGGGCTCAGTTCACTTTGCCGTCCCTGTATAGGGAGAATTTTACCAAAAACAAAATCTGCTTGCTTTTCTGGGTTCAAAATTATTTACAGAATGCGGTCTTCATACTTTGCACACTCACCTCTATTCAGCTCCAGCTTGTTCCCCAAATCTTCGCTTAGTTTGTCATTGTTTCCATCTATGGTTCGCCCGCCTAGCCGCTGGTATTATGGCCTGCCCTCTAGTGGACAGTTGGCAGTGGCCTGGATAGCGTGGTTCAGACTTTGAGGCGCCACATGTTCCGGAGGAAGTCGATATTACCATGTGGAGAGATTGTAATAGTAATTAGATACTAGATCTAAAATTTATCTTATATTAGATACTAGAAATAAGTCTATGATCGCGACCCGACCATCGGTTGTATTTTTGTTTTGTACACGCTTTTGTAGTAGTACATATGTGATTTTGTTTTAGAAATTTGAATCTAGCAGTAGTTATTTAAGGTAGAAAGTTGATTCTAAATGGAACTCCAGTAAAAAAAATATTTACAATATTTTATATGACAAAGTTGACCTCGCAGCAATAATAATTTTTGTTATTTAAGTTTAGGTACTTTTATTGACGTTGACGTACAAAGATTAAATAAAAAAGAGCTTAATGTTATAGTAATATATTTATCTTTATAAACATAATTGTGCGCTATTCTATCCGTAACTCCTTATTTTGTTATTGTCATTATACTAATAGAGACAAAAGTACTTTGTGGCATCTAGTCAAAAGAAAGAAGAAAAAAAAAGTAGATTTTGTTGACGAAATTCATAAAAGTCAAGAGATGTTCTATTATTGCAATGAAAAAACCAAGAAGATGATGGATTGAATATGAATATGTCAACTGTGTGAGGAAGGATGTAGACGTTGACTAGACGCTGACTAGAGATGGAAGAGAATGGAAGGTGAAGACATGTTGGGCAGGCCTTATTTAGAATTGGAATAGGGCAGGAGTAATTAGGATTTTATAGTAAAATAAAAATGGTCAATCAAAGGGCGATGGGAGAGGGCTTTGCTTGGAGTTTCCCTGCGTAAACGAATCAGAATCAGATCTGCAAGACAACTAAGGTCATTGAGGTCACAGGCTGAACATGATGAAAACGAAAGTGTGTGTGATGCAATTGCCTAAGAACATCGTTCTAAACACCATTTCAACTATAACCGCACCACGTTCAAAACATTGTTACATATCAATCCGTTCCTGTTTTCTTTTTGTAAACAAAGCCAAGAGCGATCCGAGGCAAGATCTATTTAAGCGTGAGATGCATCACGAAACCAGTATTTTCTCGTTACAAATCCTATTAATAGAACTTCTTGACTCATTGAGTTGCTCCGGTGCGTTGAGTTAATCTTTTTATCGTGTGATAATGACACACGACATTGTGCTTATAAAAACTAAGTACCTATCTATCAAGCGATGCGTTGAGAGAATAGTTCAGTTTAGATGAGAGTGTATACTGTATCATTAAATGATTACAGTCGCGATTCACCTAGCTAGATTTCACATGAAAAAAAGTATTGTTGTATTTCTTGTTGGTCAAAGCAGTCATTCAATAGAACCTATAGGTGGCTACAAAATAATAAAAAACGACTTGATACATAACCGTAAAGTTTTCTCCAAATATAAATAGGCTCAACAAAGCATCTAAAAACAAAGAACTAAGAATATTATTACAAGGACCACGAAAAAATGGTCCAGTTTTATTGTAAACTCTTTAAGACAGTAAATAAATGTACCTACACATTATGTAGCACCCAAAAAATCCAACGCCACGGTTTTTCTCGAACTCGTAATAAAATTAACACTTTCGAAGTTGTCGTCACATACATAATATAGCACTGATAATATAAAATAGATCTAAATTATTATTCTAAGGATATACCTTACATTCTGTGTCTAGGGTGCCTGCGCGTGCGTTGATTGCCAAACAGACATACCGTTAAATCAACGCGATCTGAATTAGCAATAAATTTATTTCTTTATTAATCTTTAAACCCATTTATTTAAGCCGTTTGTCTCAACGGTACACGGGTATGTGAGAAAATGAGCATTGTTTTAGAACCACATCCAAATGCTAATTGTATTTTTGACAGTTATCATTAGCAATTTCGAATTAGGTACATGATACTGCAAATTACGGGAAAATAAATGCTCGGACCAAGCCTTCACTTACTATTTTCCGTGAGAAATAAAAAGTGATATTCGAACCGTACAAACGTGGAGTACAAAAAACCCATTATGACTTTTGGAATTGGGACAGTTGCCAAAACACATAAAATGTTTGTGAAAAACAAATGTTCTTTTCTGTGACAACAAGGTGTTTATATATAAAAAGCTCAGTTAGATGATATTATGACAGAAAAAACTAAATGAAAACAATGTATTGACCCCACGATTTATTTTAGTTAAGTTTCAAGAGGGCACTAAAACTTAATGTTACCTGAGGAATTTTTAGAAGCATTCTAAGCGACTTAGGCTCGCTAGAACGTAAAAATTATAACATGTAATGTTGCCTAGCTATACAGTTTATGTTTCTCACCTAACTGCTACAAAGCAATATGTATTCAACTGTCGAAATATGATTCGCATTAGCGTCTGGTATGTTCATTGTTCCTGCACAATGCAACGACTTTGCATTTGAGGCTTAGAACAATATCGTATCATATATCCAAAACAAAAACGTTACCGTCAAAAAACATTGGAGAATCATAGACTTGGAACGAGAGACGGACCGGTTTCCTCACCAGGATAAGTTCCTGGTTCCCATAAGTGAAGACTCTTATGGGGCTGATATTAGGCAGAGCACCTTTGGTCCTTAAGGTAAGATGGTAAATTAACATAGCTTCGTCACTTCACTGTCAGATAATTGCATACGAATTCTGTACGATTCCGAATTTAGTTGTTATACTAAACTATCCACAGGTGAAAGAAACCGAAACTAACGCTGCCTATCCAGGATCAGCAGCGGTTCAGAGATGTGTATAATTAGCCAATAAGATAGCCTGAAACCTATGCTTCATAGCCTGATTCTCTTGATTAACCAATAGCATCGCATGAAATCTCTCTCGCTCCACATTGATGGACCGGCTAAACATGTCATCATTGCGGAGCCCCAAACAATAGCGAGGAATGCTGCCTGAAGAACGGGTTTAGACATAATTGCTGTACTTTATGTTGTTATGCTGAATGTGTTGTCATAGGGCGTTGCGTAAACCGTTGGAAATTGCAATACTGCTACCATAGAAGGCACATGCTGGTCGTATCTCGCGTTCGCAGGCTCGAAGTTCTTCGAAGGAACATAGTCGTAAAACAATTAAGTGTTATAAACTTGTAAGTTGTACTGTTACTACGTAATTCTAACACTGCCAAACTTTTGGATCTTTCTGTTTATTGCTACTATTCATATTGTCCTATCTTGGCATATTAAGGACTCATCTCATCAAGTGGCGATGGATAAGTTATATTATGTGTTTTTTATTGAAGAAAGAGAGAATGAATTGTAACAGTGACAGAAAATTTATAACTTTTGTTAAAGAGGGTAGTAGGGTAGGCTGAGGTTAACACTGCAGCTTCCCACATTTTGCCAGATATGTTAAGTCCCCATGTAACAGGTGGCAAGCCTGTTGCCATGCACCAGGCACAATATGATGCAAGCGATATTCACAATGGACCGTACATAAGTTTTATTCAAACTCAGTGGTACAGGCGGTTGGATCGAACCCGCGATTCCGGCGGTCTTCTCAAACGAGTCCCGTCCGTCCCAACTCTGCCTCCGCTGTTTGGCTACAATAATTAAGCTTCTTAATTAAGGTTATTTGCGTGATCGTCAAGAGTACTCTCTAATTTCTAACTCATATTATCAACGCTTCGTCAATTTGTGCTTAAGATTGCGCATACGCCGACATAGTTCTGACTAATTAATTATACATTCCACTAAAAAATATACCAACACAACGTGTACCTACATGAACTCGTCACTGGAGAGCCCCTACTATGTAAATAATTATGACCTCCGTGGTCGAGTGGTCTGTATGCCAGTCTCAAGGCGTCGCTATCTCGAGAGGTTCTGGGTTCGATCCCGGTGGGGGCAAATGTTTGGGTGATGAATTTTCAGGCATTTGTTCTCCAGTCTTGGAGGTTTATATATATTTATATATTATATATTTATTATATATATATATATATTTATATAGATATATATATATATATATATATATTCAGGATATTTATATGTATTTATCTATTAAATATACTTATCCGTCATATAGTGTCCGTAACACAAGCAGCATTAGTTGCTTAAAATGGGGCTAGTTGATAGGTGTGAATGTCTGAGGATATTTATTTATTTATGTTATTTATCTCACCCAGTATTTCAATATGTTAATTTGTATATGTCCATACCACAATTTATGGCATGTGGCATTCCAAGCTTTTGGTATTACTGTCTGTCTTGACTGTCTCTGACTTAATGAGATGCATTTATTAGGTCTTCAATCTTTAAAGTTGTCTATCTTTATTTTAAAAATACAATTTAAAACTGCAAAATTTTTAATTTATTAAGTAGGTAGATATAAATAGACAGTATGTAAGTTCTTGCATTAAAGATGAGAGCGATGTCTTTTTACACTTTCATAGTAATACTATTATTTTTCAGTGTTATCAGATGGTGTAATACAAATTAAAAATCTAAATCCAAAAACCACTCCGTTTGAGCAATTTTAGCAATTGTTACGCCAATAGTTCAGTAGCTGCAATTCCATAAATCGCATGCAATTACAACTGCAACGCGTTTCGCAAAGACTGGCCTACATAACACTGCTAGTTTTTTAGTATAAGAGCTCCACCATTTTTACATATTTATCTCTCTCCTGTTCTATGAGCGAGCATACGATAGACTCATCTCCTCTGTCACTCATCAACTTTGCTTAACTAATCTTTTCACATCAATCTTACCACATCTATAACAATTCGTCGATTCTTTGGCTTAGTAACCTACTCAATTATCGTTCTTCTTGTTGCCTCCTCATCACATGACCGGACCGATAGTAATCTATTACACCATTATTATCGCTGCTTTCAAACTTCCTCTGGCCTTATTTCGAATCCTATCCATTTTGGTCATCCTCTGTTACTAGTCTGCTTAACATAGACCTCCCACCTTGATTGCAAGAACAGTTTTAACAACAATTGGTGAACAATTGGTGTAAGATTTGGTCCAATCTATTGGAGCGGACCATGAAATTTTTAATACGATTTTGTTTTTTGACAGTGTACTTGCAGGTGGACTTGCAGTGGACTTGCGAAGAAAGGGAGTCCCGAACGGGAAAGTTTTTCAGAACTATTCTAGTGGTTCCACGTATTTTACATACATACATATAATCACGACAATTATCCCATGAGAGTTAGTCAGAGACTAGGCAAAAGTAGCCCACTGCCATAGTTCACACTTCACCAAGCAGTGACTGCACTCAGCTTAACAGGTGGTAAGCCCGTCGCCGCTATAAGCTGTTGGATGTTGTGCAGTTCTAAGTCAATTAGTCGCCTACTACGACACCCAAGGGAAGAGATGGGTTGGTAGTATTCTTTTAATGAGCCTAGCGATTTCTTCTAATGATATAATTTTTCTCCTGACATTACTAATCATAATCGAGTTAATAATATTAAAATTGCTTTTCTAACACCTGGCAAGTCTCGTAGTAGCGATGCGAGTAAACAATTCGATTCGCACGCACGCCGTGGAATACGCAACTCGCCGAGTTCAATCACCCGATTACGCAATCGAGATGAGAGGGCCTCACGGCTTTTCATATCATCTCACATTTTTTTGGATCACGTAGAATAGTAATACATTACCTGACAGGTTCATATTTGTATATTGTTTGTTTGCAATTTGATGTGGTTTGAATTACAGAGTGGTTATGGATTTTCTATAGTGTCCATGTCCACTTGGCCCCTTTTACATGGGATGTTGGGACAAACGAAATTACTGAAAAGGGTGGGTGTGTAATGCACCCTTCGGGGTATTATTACGCCTATTTAGGCGTGATAATATGTGTATGCGTTGTAAGTCTTAAGTTATTAGGCAGCAATAGCTTTACTAATGGAAAAAACGTCACAAATTCAATCTATTATATCCGAAACTCTATCAAAGCAAGGGATGCTTGAATTATTCTATTAAGGTTTATAAGTTCAGAAAGGTAGTTGCAGTTACTAGACCCAGCAGTTAGATACTAATGGTCTATGTTAGTAGGTACCGTAAATTGTGGTTCTCGTAAACCTCACAACTCACAAGAAGCAGCTTAGCTCCTAAGAGCACTTTAGGCTCAAAGCAACCTAATTCGGAGCTAGTTACCACCAATTAAATTATTATACTAGTACATTACTCTTTGACAAGATTTCTAATTGAATATGGCATCAAATAAAACAATTAATTAAGAAAAAACGCTTTCGCGAGCTCTCCGTGGGTCACTGCGAAGTCCATTCCTGTGACTCTCAGTTCCACCTTCATACACGTTGCCTGCAGAGGTCGTAAAGTTCTTCTAATTTTAGCAAGATAAAATTCTACTAAATAATTCATTGCCCTTCTGAAAAATTTCTACGTCTAATTCTTCTTCTTTGATTAAATGGTGATGTACATTTGTATTTCGCCAAAATCATGTGTTATGCTGCGGTAAACTGTTTTACTTTGAAATCATATCTCATGCAGTAACACTGCCTACCTAACTAAAGTAAAATTTCCAAACGTTTTATCAACGTTATTATATATCTTTTCGCTTTTCCCCGGAGAAAAATTCACCACGAAGGCCTGATCTTTTTAGTTATACCATAACCTTTTTGAGTCAGGAAAGCAACTACAATCTCCACAAAGCGTTAGACACGGAGTATCCAATTTCGATGAATCAAGACGTATCAAGAGATCAACTGAAGGTGTACCCATGGCAACAGGAACGTCCGAACGTGTGAGTGACAGATCACAGGCGTGAAATGCGAGTAGGAAGCTGGTCAGCAACTATATACGGGGCAATGCTTCCGCGGCGCCACTGCCGCATGCCTCTGAACTATTCAGGGAAAACAGATGCGAAGATCTAGTGCTTACCAAGTTACTTAAGTACCTACAACATGCACAAAGTTACAACTATAATCCTCAATAACGTTTCTTTCATAAGATCTTAAGTCACTTAAATTGTCTAAATTAAAACCGGTCGTAAAGTTCCTAGCAGTGGCGGAGCGTCCGTATAACCCGATTCCCAACAGCCGTACCAAACGAGCGAGCATAAAAAAAATACCTAACTATAAACAAATTTGTCTTGTTTCATTACTATAATGCAGGTACAAAACCATTTTATAAACAAAAAAAAATCAATAAAATCTTATCATGTAACAGTAAAACACGCGCGCGAAACAATACGCACAAGTTCCAATCACTCACACATCGCTCCCGCTCTCTAGATTCCTTCAATGAACTCGTAAAATCTCGAGTTATGGACGCCTGCGATACAACACGCACACAGACAAGCGTTCTCTTGTCACGTCTGTGTAGGTCTCTCATAGGCGCACGCAATAGAGAAATAGTACCTAAAGATTGCCTAACATGCCGGCTTTTCGCGGCCTACGAGCCTATCCATCGATACACTACGACACACGCACACATTAGTAATAAACTCTCACATACGTTTCGAATGCAAATTTAAGAAGTAAATATTTTTTATCTTATGACAATAGCCATAAGTGCGGAATTTCTTTCGTGAAACTCATTAAATATCGCGACCGTTCGCCGCCTGAAATGCTGCCACCGACCGGCTTGTATCGCCCTTCTCTTTTTAACTCAGCCAGTTTTATAATGATCACTCTTTCTAGCCTCGCTATGAAATTGCGGTTTATACCACGTTTATACCGATGCCGTGCCGAGTTGTAGATATTCTCTGTCTTACTTAGCCGGTATATTACCGTCTCATTCTTTCTGGCCTAGTGGACATTACATTAGTTTATTTTGTTTTGAAACTCGCTTGCTCTCACATAAACTTAACGTAATTAATTAGTTTTATTGTATTTTTAGCAGTAATTCAGTGAAATAGTAAAATTTAACTAGTCTGTGTGTTGTTGTTTTAAAGGTGTATTGTGAATTGTGTCGCTCCGCAGGGATTTAATTGGTAGGTTTTAGTTTTTAATTAATTTTGGTTTATTCTCTCTCGACACAATAATGGCCGCTTTGATGCACATAGATTGTTGTCTTACCGATTTCTTGCTAAGTGAAGGAAAGCAGTTTTCAAAGTTGTCCTTTGAAAATAAAAAATATGTCATACAGTTAGGTCGAGCTCGTCCAAACATGTCAATAGATTACAAGCGTAGAGACGGTTCTTTCAAGCATTTTCACAGTTCTCTTTATGATTAATATAGTTGGCTTACAGGCAGTTGTTTATTAAATAAAATGTTTTGTTTTCCGTGTCTTTTGTTTTCTGATTCAAGCAGCGTTTGGAATCGAACGGGATTTTCTGATGTTAATAATTTATCAAACTCTGCTAAAAAACATGTTCAAAGTGAGAAACATATACGTAGTTGCTTAGCGTTGCATGAATTTGGAAATAGTAGAATGCAAAACTATTTTAACAATAATTTTGAGGCTCATAACCACAAAGTCGAACGTAATCGAAATCTGTTAAAACGCTTCATAGACACAGTTGTTCTCTTAGGTAAACAAGAATTAGCGTTTCGCGGGCACGACGAAAGTATAAATTCGGATAATCGTGGTATTGTTAATGTATTGTAAATGGTATGTGTTAACCCGTCCACACACACAAACACATGCACTACATACACAGACCAAATTACCCATTTTTTGTGGGTCCTAATTTTTACTGCGGCTTGCCTAACTTTTTTTTTCACGCCACGCCACTGGTTCCTAGACTCTCGTTTTTCTTTATGATGTCTCATAAATAACAAAGTGATAGTAAAAAAATAAACGTCAAAAAATATTTAAAGTTTCCGTCAAATGAGGACAATGTCCAAAGTTAAATAACATCTGACCTATTAACCTTTAAGTTCCCGAGGCGTGTTAATGAGACTATTTGCGACTAATATTTTCGTGACTATTTCTCGTTAGAGAAATGGTCAAAATTTATTTGTAGCATTTATGAGACTCTGGCGGGTAAAGAGTTAAGTAACAACAACGTAATATACAGAAATAGAAACATAACATGAACTTGGGCTTCAAATCGGGTTAAGTTATAACCATGTCAAGACCTCATTCAAATGTTAAGTCGGGCTAAGCAGCTCTTCAAATACTAACTTAAAGATCATAAACAGTTTTATATAATATCTTGTTAATCCTATAAACTTATGCAAAGCTGGTAATCACCTATATTGGAATGAGTTGCCTCGAGTGATAAAATTTCAACCATAATTCAAACTTTCTCAACTAGAAAACAATAAAAGAGGTATCTAGTTAAAATTTGACAACTTTATGAACGCAATAATAAACATATTTGCATTTTTTAATACAGAGAAATAAACTTTAGATGATGTGATTTAATAATACGAAAAATAAGGAATCGAGCGAAGATGTGAAGAGCTGACGAGAGATTTAGAGGATTTTTTATAAGCCACTTACCATTAGGTGGACTTCGCTTGTTTGCACACTTTACTGAATATAATAAATATCCATCGAATGAGTTCTGGACACGTCTGGACAATTTTAATGTTAGCAAGGTTATTGACACTCCCAACAGAAAGGTACCAACAACCTCAAATAATGATAATGCCCCTATGATTTCTGTTGCTAGCAATTTAAATCTACAACAGTTCAACTAGATAAGAAAATGTGTTCCCGATACCAGTCTATATACGACGCACTGCTGTGTACAGATTTGCCTATACCTATGGTGATACACGAGTAAGGGTGCCGTAACACCACTGCGCGCGGGCCCAATGCAGATTGCCAAAACAAAGAAAACAAAACAAATTGTTGTACCGTTACAGGGTCAATTTGTACATCATTTCTGTAATAGCATGAGAAAATAATGAACTTAATTATGAGTATACGTTTGCTATTGCAACTGGAACTAATTGCTTAACAAGCCTTCCGAAACAGAGATGATCGCAAAGATTTAATCACCTGTCCAAAATCCAACAATAGTAAAATTAACGTCAATATAGAAACCAATACAAACTATTAAGCCGCCGAGCTCGTCCGGGCTTCAAAGAAAATGTTTTAACTTTATATAATTTATTGAATGACATTACTACCACACCAACCGTGAATTGATAAATATCTCGAACAGCGGAACCGTGTTTACTGTGAAAACATCAAACATTATACCGAGTTGCGCAAATAAATACTTTACAATGTGAGCAAGTGACAGATTGGCCAAATATTTACATAATATAGTTCATCATTGATACGCTGCATACAAGTATTGTTCTATTTTAGTCACTTTTGTGTATTTAACATAATTATTTTACAGTTTTATATTTTACGCAGCGGGTGGCAAAGGCAGTGGTAGCAGAATTAGGACGGATGGGGCACTACTCGTTCAAGAGGCCGCCAGAGTCGCGGGTTTAATTAAAACTTAGTACAGTTCATTGTGAACATCGCTTGCCTCACATTGTGCCCGGTGCATGGCAACAGGCTCGCGACCTGTTACATTGGGACCTAACATATCTACCGAAAAGTGGCTGTTTAAAACCTCTGGCTACCCCTTCGGTGAAAGAGGCGTGATGATGTGTTATATTTTATATTTTACAGCGAGTTTATACTAGATAAAATAATCAAATGTAATTTTTAATTTAATTTTGCCCACATTCGCGCTCCATAATGTCGCCTTCCACGTTTTTTGTTATTAATACAGACATAAAATAATTTTACCATTAATTCATAAGTAAGTAATAGTAATGCCATGTATGGTACTATGGTTGGTGTGCAATCATCATCATTCAGCCAAGAGACGCCCACTGCTCGACATAGGCCTCCCTCAAAAAACTTTACAACTATCAGTGCTGCTCTGCAAACATCAAGTGTCTTTCCACCATCATCGCCTGCATTTCCACATACATTCATATAATCACGACTATTATCCCATAAGGGTTAGTCAGACACTAGGCAAAAGTACCGCAACAGCAGCCCACTGCGATAGTCCACACTTCACCAAGCAGTAACTGCAAAATGTACTCAGCGTTGTGCAGTTCTAAGTTCATTAGTTTCCTTTTACGACACCCAAAGGAAGAGATGGGTTGATAGTATTCTTTTAATGAGCCGCTACCACACGACTCTAGTCAAAGATTTCAAATAAAATTTCTAGCAAGCGTATTTATGGCCCTCTTCACTTAGAACGAATTTCGGCAAATGTTGAAATTGTAGGTCTAATCGTCTAAATTTTGGCGAAAGATACACGAAGTACGACAAATATAGACGAATAGCCGTCCACATTTGAACATTCGCCGAAGTTCGTCTTATGTGAATAGGGGATATTAAACATGACAACGAATACTTTCCTATATCTCTGATTGTAGAAGATCATTAAACTAAATATGATTATATTATATTTTTAAAACCAAAACAAATCAAACCAAAACGGGAGTCGTTAACAACCCTATAAAAACTCCACGTCTGTTAATTACTATAATAGGTATGTCATGTCGAGTTAATTGTTCTATAGTACTAGAGCTAACAGGGGCTGGACTGGGGCTGTTATGTTCGGAGTGTACTAGAATATGGTAGCATTGCGTGGAGACCGCATTACGCTGTTCATTCCTTAAGGATGGAGCGAGTTCAGAAAAGATTTTTGTGGCATCTGTCGAATGGATCAGTATTGGCAAAAAGAGAGGTTAGATATATAGAACGCTTAAAACATTTTAATCTGATTTCTTTAGCAAAAAGGAGAGAAATAAGTGACCTAATTTTCTTGTTTAAAATTATTAGAAACCAATATGACTGCCCACAAATATTATGCAAATTAAAATTAAAAGTTCCGAATAGGTATCCACGCTCGCGTGTAACACTCTTCAATGCTCCAATCCGAAAATCTGTTCTGGGCCGTTGCTCTCCGCTCTCCCGTATGATACGGCTATACAATGGAGTCAGTAAATGTGTTGAAATTTTTTTCGATTCCTTTACATCATTTCGTAGTACATTAATAAAAGAATTACCGCCGTTGCGACATTCAGAGATTGTGTTCCAATAAGTAATATGGTGTATATGTATCACAATTAAAATGTTTAGTTTAATATTATGTAATTTTTGAAAACGCACATTAATAACGCATGCGGTGTTTGTCTGTAATAAGCAGCATAATTAGATCTAAGCAATATTATATGTATTTATATGTTATAAACATTGTGACTACTGTTGACAAACCAAATAAATAAATAAATAAATAGACTGAGGGGCTGGATCGTACCTAATTCAATTCAATTTGTAGTGTTGGCTATACTGATCGAGTGAGGCGAGTTAATTGATGCGGTCACTTGCGGGACGGTCAACAATGTACTCTTATTAGCGGTAACAATCTGGGAAAAAACGTGTATCATCATGACATTATGTCGTTGGCCTTTTAACTGCCACATTAACCCACAATTTTGTTTTAAATGAGTCTAAACTAGATTCCATCATAATATCATTTGTACCTACTAAACTAAAGCGAGTTACCCTAAAATCAGACAGTATCTAATCTCTTTGATTCTACTACATCAATATAAGTACGAAAGGTTTATCATAAACCATAAAATACATAAACGATAGATACTAATTTGAATCCTGGACGATATTCATTTAAGTTTTTTACGATTACGAAACACTAAATAATTTTGATGACTGCAATCAAAGCCTTTTCGAATATCATTCCATTGCTAATAATTGAAACAGGTTTACTATATTGAATGGTGTACCAATGTAAAGAATATCCAAATGAAGATTTTAAAAGAAATTAAAACAAAAAAATGGAAGATAAACGAAATTATGTTTGAACTTAAGTAGGTTAAAAGCCCAAACCGCTAATTAACATCAGGTAATCCGTATTCGGTGTTTTTTTCCATTTAGTGGTTTAAAAAGCCTTTCCTTAATATGGTTATAAGTAAACTGGTTAGTATTATTAATAATTTTATTACATTTCATAAACACGGTATATATGTTTATTAGCTTTGAAACAGTTTCTGGGAATGTTTATTACGTCAGTTTCTAAATCAAAGAGTTTCTATGATAGTGTTGTCGATACAATAAACAATACGGACACAGCAACCCCATTAATTTATCTGTGGACATCCGAACTGCGCGGACAGTCCAGAACGGTCAATGCACTTCGGCTACGGAAGAAAGGAAGTACCGCATATGGCAGGAAATTGTGACTTTATTCACAGCAGTCCTACGTATTCATCCTTCATTCAAAAGTAAAAAGAACTGCTTCATGTATTTTTCTATCGTCATACATGTGAAAGCGATGAAGAGGTTTTGTTTACAGATAAAGATTATTAACGCCGATAGTCACAATTTATCTGTAGATATTATTATAATAAGTACGGAACAGGTTGTTTACAAACAATGTCTCGGATCAAGTGAACCGCGTCCGTTGCGAAAGATGAATGAATATTGTAACAGTTGTTACTATAATAGCAATTATCTTGAGAAGGCTTTAATACATCAATTCTAACGTGAAAGTTAACCTCAGAAAATTTATCTCGATTTTTGATTTTATTGAGATTGGTATTATTTCGAAAGTCAAAGCCAAGCTGTTTGATTTAGACTCAATTAGGTGTGAAGGATAACAAACAGGCAAACTTGTTCTTTTATAATTGTATTGATTAGCAACTAGCGAACTTCCAAACTTTGCAGATACATCAGTAAACAATTATGATTTCTAACGTAAAAAGGTCAACTCAATTATTGTACCCAAAATATAGCCTTAAATTAGTAGTTCAATTTATTGGAGTATAAGAGGAATAAAAAGCACAATTTATACAATTTGCATACATCAGATAAGGTTTGATTGATTAATCAATCAATTTTTTATTATAGTGGGTAACTGTTATAAAACGAAAATAAATTATTCCAAGAACACTTAACTGGTAAACATGTCTAAGACACACCCAATTCATAATATCAATCCAAAATATTGAAATCTAGTTCACATCTAGTAGTAATAAGAAATAATATAATGTATGCCATGTCTACATTTTTTAAGAGTTTCATAAGTCAAATAAAACATTTCAAAATGTTTACGAAGTGAAACCAAAGAAAGTATAGTACATTTCACAATTTCAAAGATAAGGTCAAAACTGTAGTGAGGAAAATTTATGTTTAAAGCAAGTTAATAACAATTATAAACTAGAACATTTATAGGATCTGGTAAGCAAACGTTTCCTCAAATAACAGGAAATCAGAAATCTAAATGAGTACGCGGAAAAAGGCTATAAAGCAGGCCCGGCCATTGCACAATAGGTTCAAGACAGAAGTGAATGTTATTTCGAGCCTAGAAGGTCAATGTCTGCCGGGCCCCACATGCGTACGCGTGAGTGATTGCAGAATATATCTACTGTATTATCTGTGTTGTGGTGATAGCCTATGATCATAAAACACTTTATTACAGCGCAGTCACATACAGTAACTCTAGGTTTTCGATAAATTCTGAAGAACTCGTATGCTTCGGAGAGCATAAAATACTAGAAAGACAAGAGCGAATTCTCGAGTCTATAGTTTACATAATTTTTATATTATGCTGATAATGATAACTATACCCTGTTTACCTAGTCTTATAAGAAGTTAAATAAAGATAGACGAAAAGGTAAGAATAATAACCTTGTCGAAATAATATCCAAACACACAAAAAAAATCTATATAAAACCAATAAACTATATACTAGTATTTACGAAAACAAACATTCTGTAGTGCCTCCCGACTGCGTCGCTTATAAATTACATGGCATGATTCATATGTGGGCTATATATAACTTACTATAACGGCGTTAATCGTGAATTGTTAAAATTTTAAAGACTCAACACCGGTTTTGTAGCGGTTGGCGCGATTCTTTTTTTTGGAGAAATACATTTTCGGCGACCGGAACCGGACGTTTCTATTGTTTTGCGAATGGAATGTTAATTCTTATTAACAAATTAGAATTTTTTCTACAGGTAATCTAGCCGAACTCGTTATTTTAAAAAAAAAGACATTTACTACTAGATGTGAAATAGAACAGTAACACTATTCTATGTTAATTCAATAGTTTATTATAAATATGGGTGTTAATCTTGACTGCGTAAAGTCCATAATTGTTCATTAGAAGCGACGCGCAATTACTCGTAAAAGCAGTTGTTAAATCTAATATTTACATTTGGAACATTCAAGAATTTTTCGAATCGATGTTTGTAATACTAGCTGGTGAAACCTAATATCTAGTCCAATCGAGCAATTCACGTGCATTGCCGCATTTTTCACCTCGGTCAGACACAATAATATAAATCAGTATTGATTTGTCGCATTAGCTTAAAACTGCAAAAACGTATCTTTGAACGTAATAACGCTTTCAGTTAACATAATATTTTCCTACCATGGAGGTAGGATCAATTTGAAAAAAAAAACTGGCTGTATAGATACATCAAAATTTAAAACAACAAAGTGAAACAAGGCATAGTTAACACAACTGATATTTAGATGCATCCTAATTTAAACAGTAACGAGTCACTTGCACACTAATTAGTTGACCTGTTTATCCTAGCCGGCCCTACCACAGGCGCAAAATAAACACTGTAATTAGTAATTTCCTGTTAACAAGTAGAAATATTCCTCCTGTTACTAATTAATTAATCAGCGAATTTAAGAAATAAAGCATTAGGTATTTTATCAATTCATGTATACCTACTATATATAAACGAAAACATCAATATGTATTAGGTACATTATACCATATTAAGTTTATTAAAATGTTTTGTTATGAGTTATTATATTAAATAAAGTTTATTAAAAAAGAGGGACTTCTGCTACACATATTTTAACAATGAATAGGTGTAATCATTAAGACGCAAAGTTGTTTAATTCAACATAAGACTCGAAAAGCAATAAAAAATAATCCATATTTTCCTGCTCTAAACTACTATAAAATACTAAATACTATGAAGTTAGTCACTAATTACTATGAAACTGAATTATTTCACTTCAATCGTGGCTTCCACCAAAGTCATAAATGAATATTTAATTTATGATAACACAAGGTAGGACGTGTAATCATGTGGATGTAATTTATAATGCTGCCTATGGGCGTACAAACTGCTCCAAAGTAGGGCAACTGTTTCTGCATTGCACTAATGTAAGTCAGACGACACAATGACACGATGACATCTAGATGATGCACGCATCCTGTGGGTGGAGTACTGATTCTTATGCATTTGAAGTTCTCATTTTTAGGTCAAAATCTTACCACAATATGAACACAATATAAAAAAGTAATATGTATTTACAACGACACGAACCATGTAGCATTTACCAATTAAAATGAAGTTAACTTTTATATTGGGTCTTTACCTATGAAATTGGCGTTTTTTTTCTCTCTTAGTATTTTGTCTGTAACTATTAAGATTCAGAGTATTCCTAAAAAATAATTACCTCGTCTAAAAATAGACTATATTTTTGAGCTCTTTTGATTTGTTTTGATAATTTGTTGTAAGTTTAATTGTGTTCAAATTGGACACGGAGACAACTCTTTTTAAGTGCCTCCCGAATACATAATTTTATTTGCATTCACTTAAAAACGATAAATAATTTTTATGAAGTGTGATATTACACATATTACTAAAGCTTGTCTAATGATAGATGCCAAATATTATTATCTTTGGATTTGTCGTTGTGAAGAAAACTGAAAAAAATTTAGTATGGAAAATGCAGAATTCCCCAAAATCTCCATACAAAACGACAATTTCATAGGTAAAGACCTATTATTAACTTTTATTGAAATAACTCATTAAGATAGAATATTGCTTTTTAATAAAGTACACGTTCTAATTGTTAAAAAACTCATAAGGCTCGCAGTGGTCACAGTTCCGATTTTAATATATTGGACGATTTACACAATAGGACCGTTGTAAAAAAGTGATATATTTGGACCATTGTATGTTTTTCTATCTCATGTATTGTATATCATTCTACATTGATTCTATATCATTCTACAACACTGAAGGACTGCTAAAATTTGTTTGAGTAAAACAGAACAAGAAGTCATTTAGTAAAACCTCAGAGCATACGTTAGTGACGTCAATAGCCGGTCTGCAATTTGCAGGGCACATGTTGCACTGGTCGGCATTGGACTGTCGTTTAGATAACTGCTGTTCCGATACACACATTTCAAAATCCTAGCTGATTAGGCAAACTTTGCAGATGCCTTACAAGTCCTGAGAGCTCTATAAAACAACTTTTAAACACTAATTGATCGAGCAGTTGAACCTAGCCTTAAACGAGTACTGCATTTAATAAAATGTAGGTACTATGGCAAATTTCAAGATATAATTAGAAAACCAATTTTTCTAAGGAGCAGATTTCAAGGTAAATCTTTATTTCCCATGAATCACTATTTTTAACAGATTTAAAACAAGATATCCCATTTTTAGGGTTTCGCAGTGACTAGGAGCCCTTATAGTTACACCATGTCTGTCTGTCTGACTGTCCGTCCGCGGATAATCTCAGTGACCGTTAGCACTAGAGAGCTGAAATTTTGAATAAATATGAATATTAATAACTACGGAACCCTTACTGAGCGTGGCCCGACACGCTCTTGGCCGGTTTTTTCTTTATTGCATAAGAGAATATTCTACACCGCAATAGAGCTATAATTTTAGACGTCTAATAAGGAGCTCTAAAGAGTTACAAACATTTTTTTAATCATTTTAAATTTGTAAAATCGGTGCCATACTGCTACAAAATCAGTAAGTAAAATACAAGATAGTTCTGTGGAGTTTTCGGACAGGACGACATAACGATCACGTTCTTATCTACTTCGTGACAGCTGAGTGCGAATATTACTCGTAGCAATGGCATAAATACAATGGCAGGAAGAAGGTTGTTTAGATTCCGTAAAATAATAATGACAATAAAAAGTTACAGTAGGAATGCTGAGTATCCCCGACCTAGTGTCCGTCTAGGTCGGGAATGTTAGACCAAACCTATTTTTAGAGTAACTTTTTAATATATACCACCCTGGCTAGTTTTGATAAGACATATATATTCTATAGTTTAAATTGTTTTTATATATGTCATTACTTTTGTTTACTATCTGTCTGTCGAATTATACCACTGCGTGAACTCATAAGAGTATTTTTCTCACAAAATCCTTAGAAGGGAAGCCCTGGGAACGGCTCGGAGAGTTGCTCCGGCAGACCCCGGGTCGCTCCCACAGAAGGGCAGGAACGGGTATATCGGGGAGTTTTAGTGGGTAGTGCCAATATGGCCGGTGAGTCCCACACACGCCTACCGGCTAGCCACCGGTAGGAACGGTCCGTAAATGGATTTCTCCTCGTAAAAAAAAAGGAATGCTGAGTATATATGAGTGAACCTAGAACAAGAGGAGTACAAAAGAAATGAAGGATTAAATTATGTAGCAAGACATTATGTGGAAAGATCGGTAAATTCAGGGCTGACAAGAGCCAATCCAGCTTATAGTGGTACATGGACGGGAAAAAATTAGAGGAAGTTTAATAGAATAAAAGTTTAATGATACTCTCTTGCTTGTACAGTCGAGTTCAAAAATATGTATGCAGTTTTGACAGATGATAGTCTTTATTCCGTCCCAATAAGAACCATTAACTGTCAAACGTGCATACATATTATTGAGTTCGTTAAATTATTCTTGAATAAAAGCTACATCGGCTGTCAGTGCGGCTGTCAGATTTCCAACTATCGCTTTACTGAGAGACCATTCAACCTCTCGTGTTTGTAAGAATTAATAACATAATGGGTGTTATTTAAACGGTTAGCAAAATATTTCTAAATTGGTCAGCAAAATAACTAATTGGGCTGCAAGTTATGGTCAGCAGATATTTCTAATTTATCAGCAAAATAAGTTATTATTGTTTAATATTTTTTAATACTTGTTTTGATGACACAAATATTGTTTTTAAGGGTCATAAAAAAATACATTTCCTAGGATTTGATCGTTTTCCTAGATTTTATACATTTCCGGTAAGATATATGTATAGAGCTGCCCAAATAATTATTCTGCTGAACAAATGAATTATATTGCTGACAAAATATTTGATTGCTGCCTAAATGATTTTCGGCTGACCTTTTTGTTGCTGACCAAATAATTAAATGGCTGCACAATTAATTATCCCGAACATAATTATTACCTCCTAATTTTGGTTTTCCAATTTAAAATCCAATTTAGTGAACGTTATCCAATTTAGTGAATAAACCTGAATCTACCGACCGTTTACCGAATTTCTCTTCTTTGAGACTACGAATATTCTGCTCGTCTGTACGCGTGTAAATAATGTAGCTGCACGCAATATTTCGACGGTTAACATTGCATACGAAATACGCTCGCACCGTATATGTTTCGCCAGTACATAATTCAATTCACCAGTTTTGGCAAGGCCCGACATCGAGTGCGGCATAAGTTAACACTGTAGGTACTGTAGGGATCTTACTGAAATGGGCGCTATCAAATAAAGGAAAAGGTATTTTAATCTGTACATATAATAAAGCTGTAGTAATGTCTGTACATAGAAAAATGCATAAAACCAAGTCAGGGGGATGTAAAAAGTTTTTTTTTTTTACTTTTTTTTTGTTTCTCTGCCTGTTTGTACGGGCTAATCTCCGAAATGGCTGGACCGATTTCAATGAAATTTCGCATGGTGATACCTTATATCCCTGGTCAACATCTTAGATACTATTTATTCCGGAAAATAAAAGAGTTCCCGTGGGATAGTTAAAAAACCATTGTAACCGCGGACGATGACGCGGGTAACAGTCTTGATATACTGGAAGAACTCAGGAAAGCTTTAAAAACACATGTGAAGCCGTAGTTTGTCGTATGACGTATATCCTACGTATAATTAAGCTACCTACACTTTTATATTTCAAAAGACTGGAAAATATTCTAAATAAATATCTTTTTTATCCTTAAATTAAAAACGCGCGTGCAGCAAGCGTTTGCCTCAGTAGTTATAACTGCTGCATCAAAGAATGGACTTACGTAATTGTCTTTACTAAATAGGGAAAACGTGAGGTCATTTTCTTATCGCTGCACGCGTAAATTAGGTAGTTAGCCAGATAATTCGGTTCAACGAAAATTGCTAGGGGGATTATAACACCATTTAAAGATAGGCTTATACGGTATGCAATTACTTGTCAAAAGTACTGATACATACTAGTTTTCGCAACTGCAATGTTTCAGTATTTTTCACCTTTTTTTGGTCAAGTAAGCAACAAAAACAAATACTGGGTCCTTACCTATGAAATTGGTGTTTTTTTTCTCTCATAGTATTTTGTCTGTAACTATTAGGATTCAGAGTATTCCTAAAAAATAATTACCTCGTCTAAAAATAGACTATATTTTTCAGCTCTTTTGATTTGTTTTGATAATTTGTTGTAAGTTTAATTGTGTTAAAATTGGACACGGAGACAACTCTTTTTGAGTGCCTCCCGAATACATCATTTTATTTGCATTCACTTAAAAACGATAAATAATTTTTATGAAGTGTGATATTACACATATTACTAAAGCTTGTCTAATGATAGATGCCAAATATTATTATCTTTGGATTTGTCGTTTTGAAGAAAACTGAAAAAAATTTAGTATGGAAAATGCAGAATTCCCCAAAATCTCCATAAAAAACACCAATTTCATAGGTAAATCCCCTAAGGGTTAGTCTGAGACTAGGCAAAAGCACAGCAAAAGCTGTTCATTGCCATAGTCCGCGCTTCACCAAGGGACTGCACTCAGCGTGACAGGTGGTGAGCCCGTCGCCGTAAGCTATTGGAAGGTTTTGCAGACACCCAAGAGAAGAGATGGGTTGGTAGGTAGTATGCTTATTATGAGCCGCTCCCATACGGCTGAATATTTATCTGCATTCAAATCTATTTCCTTATAACAAAAACACCATAGCCAAGTACAAAATAGTGACAAATTTTTATCTCCTCCGACGGCCTCCGTGGTTGAGTGGTCTGTATGCCGGTCTCAAGGCGACGCCATCTCGAGAGGTTCTGGGTTCGATCCCCAGTGGGGGCAAATGTTTGGGTGATGAGTTTTCAGGCATATGTTCTCCAGTCTTGGACGTTTATATATATTTTTATATATTCAGGATATTTATATGTATTTTTCTATTAAATATATTTATCCGTCATCTAGTGTCCGTAACATAAGCAGCATTAGTTCCTTAAAATGGGCCTAGTTGATAGGTATGAATGTCTGAGAATATTATTATTATTATATGTCTCAGTTCTAACTACTTTAAAAAAATATATTTGCGAAAATATCCGAATAACGCACCCTACCGCATATTCGTTTACCAGAACAGCCGGCTTTGGCTAAGTATCGATTGTTGAGCCCCAGCCGGCAGCCTTAAGAATTATGGCACAAAAGATGGCGCACTCGAATGTTCTGGGGAGGCATTAAATATTTAACATATTTCACAATCCAAGCTTACAATTCCGCTGAAAATTGCTCTTTTATTTGACCAAAGCTATTTTAACATGACAAAATAGATTTCAATTCAAAGCATATATCCAATTTACAGAGAAATGTTTATAAATACCAATTTTGAAAATTCTTTCACAACCACAAAACTACATCATATGTATATATGTATATATATAATAATGCTTTATGTGGTGGTATAGTTACGCTCAGTAACATATATGCTTAAGTAAGGTGACGGCAAATATTATTACTTCTCAGCGAGGTTAGTACACCTAAAATTTCTATATGACATTATTGTTATCATTACTGTTGTTGTTCTTATTATTACGAAACGTAGGTAATCGAATTTATTTTATTTTAGTATCAAGTGCATAGAACATTGGTATCGATAGTGAACTGGTATTTGGCTGGTATTTACCCTTTGGCAGTACAAGCAGTTGAAATTTATCAACATCTTCAACTTTGCATGTCTTGAACAACTTTGGTTCGCTGACGACTGACGATCTTCTTGAAGATTTTTTGATTACCCTTGCAAAATAATTAGTCGTCCGTGCTTCGGAAGACACGTTAAGCCATTGGTCTCGATCGCAATTGCAACCGTTTTTACCCAGCGATCCGCAATGGGCCAACGTGGAGGCGTTACGGCCCATATTCCTCATGTGTTTGTCCATGGGGAAGGCCTGTGCCCAGCAGTGGAACGTATATAGGCTGAGGACGGAAGGCTCAGCAGCGTAAGGTCGCGGATTTAATAACGCCTGTGCCAATGTGGTTTAAAGAAACTTTGGTTAATTTTTTCTGAATATTTCTTCTCTTACACACTCTACAGGCTCGCACCCCATTTCGTATTTCTATGGACCTAAATATAACAGGCGAAATAGGTATCATCATCTTCAACAACCTCATCCCCTGCTGAACATAGGTGTCCTCTGATGCATGCCACCTTTCTCGATTTTCGGCCACTCTCATCCTTTTTTCTTTCTTCTTTTTAATTATGGCTATTTGCGGTAGCTTTTTATTGGCATTTTGTTTTTAATATAGATGTTAAGTTGTTGAATATTGCTGTTAGCTATCCGAATAAAATAAAATAAAAAATAAAATTAAATTATGTTAATAATCACATAATGTTATTATTTATTTATTTATTTGCATGCTTTGTTATTTATTCATTCTTTATTTATGCTTTGTTCTGAACAGGCTTCACTTAGTCTGAAACTGAGTCAAATCACAGGCTGGACCAGAGTCAATTACATTTTATCTTCTAAGATTTGTTTCACTTATAATTGTATGTTCGGCTTCTGACCGTTACTCACACAGACTGCACCACAATCATGTAATTTCTTTAAGACTTTCTATAACAAAATTTAGAAAATGAATTGTTAAAAAAAACAGTTATTTAAAAAATTTCTTGATAAACAGAGTGAATTAATTGCTTAGTTATTTAATGTATTTTATTAATTGACAATAAAAATCTTATTCTATTTGATATGTCCTAAATTGATACTAGAATTATAAATACTAAAATTTAATAAGGTGTTATCACACATTTTTGGTGGTGTTATGCAAAATATTAAGCAAACTTGCATAGTATTTAATTTAGTAGTATTTTGTTTAATTTCAGCCTTTAAGGATCAGCGCGAACACTGGTGTTCATAAACACTAGATGTTTCTATTGTAACTGATTTTCTGCAGGTGAAGAAAAATTTCATTTACACTTTTAATTAACTCTCAAATTACCAAAATAATTATTGCAAAAGTAAATCAAATAAACTTTTAAAATAGTATAGTTAAATTATAATTAATTACTTATGTCCTGAGTATTTCTTAGATCATTATCATTATCGATACAATCGAGTCATCAACATAAAGTTATGATGAGTATTTGATAGCCAGGGTTCTCTAGCTATAAACAATTATAAATACATGATAATTATTATTGTGTTCTGATGTTTTTTATTCGGGATTAGACAGTGTTCAGTTAGACAAGAATATCATACACAGGTTTGAACAAAATTGCTGTTATTTATATTGTGCTTAACTACTCATTATGGATGTAGGTTAATTGTTAGACAATAATTACTTGGTTGAGTTTATTTTTATCTGGTCAGACCTGGTTTGTTATCACTTGAATAAGTAACCAGACAGAAAATTAAACTTCACATTTATTTAGCTGCTCGTTTTTTTAAATTTAATGTTATGAATTTTCAGAAGTTCCACTGTATTATCATGAAACACTATTTTATTTTTAACACAAAAATTAGAAGAGATTTGATAGAATAATTTCCTACCCTATATCGGGACAGTTAAATAAATATAGTTCTAACATTATTATCACTAAATATTGAAAAAGGTTTCAGTAATTCAAAGATGTATCGAATTATGAGTATCTATTTAGTGAGCGGTCTTAAAGTTTTGATACAGGTTAAATAAGTTCATGTTGTGGGTCTGGTATGCATTTTTACAAACTGGAGAACTTGAAGGAGTGGAATATTTTTAAACAGTAAACTAACCATAGGCATTACGTAAATATTTACTTACTTGGCGTATTTATAATCCAACAACTGTACAAGTAATCCTCACGAAGGCATAAGGGCCAGTCACACACAAAACACAACAACACGAAATCCAGACATTATATTCACATAGTTTACACGGCAGATCGAAGAACACTGTCACACCAGCAGCATTGAGATAATTTAGAACTTAAATCACGCTCGGTAAGGATACAGGAATCACTACACATGCATATTAGAATTTATTAGTGTAAATATTTGACAGATGTTGATGTCGGCGGATCGGTTGTAAATTCGCGTTCCGCATACAAGACTCCACTTGGGTAACGATTCGATTACACTAAAACTAAACAATCATACAACGCCCGCCTCCCTCAGAGAACGGGCTACGGGCAGCCCTACAACCAGCATTCGATAAAGTTTGCTGTCACTCAACTTGTGCTGCATATGTTGTACTCTTTCATCTCAATAATGTTGAAAAGAAACAAAACATTTTGACATTTATCCAAAAACTAGTCGTTGATGCTAGAATTAAATTAAATTATAAAAAAAAATGTGATGATAATCATTAAATATTTTTACGATTTTAAAAATTATTAAAAATATAATCGACTTTAATAAAGTTTATTTTATCTTGGTGTAGACATGCATAGATGTTAATGTCATCTAGTGTCGAGTAGCAAAACTAACTAGTAATGAGGTTAAGCGATTTCTAATGACAGGAACAGATGGCGCTTTTAACATTAGAATTTATGATTATTTTATAAGTTTTTAAATCTAGGTACTAGTAGTTACACTTTAAGCGATTCTTTCTTACACTGAAACGCACGACGGAGAGTTGGACTTCTTCCGATATCATCGATGCACGACGATCCACCGTACGTCGTGCGGTGTGAGAATCGCCTATAAAGTAGAATTTATTTAAAATCATTTTTAACAGATGGCGCTGTATTGACGCTGGTAAAATAAAAACATTCAAATGGCCTTTTTTACGAGGAATCTATTTACGGACCACACCTACCGGTGGCTAGCCGGTAGGCGTATGTGGGATTCACCTGAAATACTGTCTACAACCCACTAAAACTCACAGATAAACCCGTTCTTGCCCTTCCGTGGGATGGCTCGGACAATAGCTTCGGCAGACCCCGCTGCCGAAACTATTCTCGAGCCATCCCCGAAGGTTTTAGGCCCTAGAATCCTAATTGTTTACTTATATTATTTTTTTGCTCATTTTTGGAACGTTGGCTAACCAACTATTTCAAACTTGGTAATAGTCGTCGCTATCAGGTATTTGCTTACTATCATAGCTCAGAAATATTAGAATGGAGTAGCTAATGACTAAGCTATATATATGTAGGTATCTGCTAATATTATACTATATTTTAATTTGTAGTTAGTAGGTATCGTAATAAGCTTTCCCCTTTCATTTTGAGGTTGCCTGGAAGAGGTGCTGGAAGATTGCTGATTGATAAGACCGCCTCATGGCCATCTCTTACAAAAATTTTCTTGCTGTTCTTTTGTTCCTTTTTCTGTTTTTTTGTCCAAAAAAGTAGATACATAGTATGTAATAAAAAATAATAAGAATGATTCTATTTATTATTAGAGTTGGCGGTTGGGTTCATCTTTTTGAATAAAACACAAACCTATACAAAACGATTTATTAAATATGCACTGAAAAACTTATACAACATTGGTATGATCTATTTCAAACTCAACTTTGGCAAATACACGGAGCATACAAAAATAAACCTAATAACTTTTGAATAGTAACCAAAGTCGTTTCAAGCATGCCTATCTATGATACCTAAATAAAGTTTTACACAGCTGTGCTAATAATAGTATACGATAAATATTTAGTGGACTGGCGTCCTGCAGTCTTGTGGTCGGATTACTGCACCTTGTACACTCGGGTGCAGGTTACATCCTTTGCTGTCATCACCTGTAAAGATAACAATTATAAGATTATTTTATTTTATACTTTTGATCTTCCGTTTTAACTTAAAACTATAAAAGGTCTTCTAGAAGTGAGAAGCCTGAAGCGAAACCCCTAGCAGGGATGCCTACCAGAAAGAAATCTTCCAGTGCACGCTGGTGCGAATTTACTTTTTTCGGTACAAAATTGTAATCACAATGTTCCATGTTCGTGCGTCGAAGTGTATTTATATGAAATAATCTACAGTGTGCAAGCATCAAAATCGATCCGGGTGATAATGATGATAACTTAGCAACATTCTGACAATGTTTAGTGTCCCAACGTCTATCTTCCCCCTTATTCACAATCACAATAGTGTCCGACCGAAACGGGTTTTTAAGACCAAAACCGAATTTCGGCAACGGACTCAGTGTCGGTCGAAACCGAAACCAAACATGTGACAAGGATCACGTTTTGAAGAAATATAAAGAAAACGTTATTTTTTATTCATTCTACTATGTCTTAGTTAAAGATACTGAATATTTTTTTGATGTTTATTGTCTACTCTTAATTCGTTTTGTGTCCGTTGACTAGTTATCCGTAACTATATACCGAATTCGAAGCGAATACCAAAACTCGCAACAGACGAACTGCAAACACAAGCTCGTAGCGACATGATCGACAAAGTAGACGCGACAATATGTTTCCCTCGCTTATGATTGGATGAAATTCAACGCGCCAAACAACCGATCACAGCGCGAGAACTCCCGAGTAGTTTCCGTTTTCAGTTGTAGTTTCGGCAGGTTTTGCTGAAAAACTAAACCGAAACCAGTTTCATTGCCGAAATCCGACCGAAAACGAATATTCCTAACCTATTCCTGCCACTTTCAATTTTAGTGAATCAAACCAAGACTTTCTAATCTCCAAACTGACAGTCATGCCCCTTCCTACCTACTTTACTAAGGGGACGATTCCTGTCCCTACTTGGAGTTTTAGAAAATAGGCTACCTTCATTCATAAGTTTAAAAATCATTATGTACATAATGATTTGTTTCATCCATACTATACTGCACCTAAGTAAAATTCTTCAACGCGCGAGTGAAGGTCTTTTATATTGGTAAACAGAAACACAACAGACCTAGACTTTGTTCTCTTAACACTTGCATCATCGACAAACATATCTAATGCATTCAACTTACGACGACCATAATTTTCAAACACCTCGTTAGAAACAGGTTTATTTAAAGAAGATACATATTATTACAGATGATTATGTACAGGTTAAATAGCATTGTGTAGTTTTATTTGTTTGTTATCTCTCGAACATGATTATAAATTGAGTAAGTGCTAATAATATCGAGAGCTGATAATGAAATTTAAATATTGTTGATATTGAAAATAAATTATTCACTATGCAAAAGCATATTAATAGTTGATCACTATGCAACTCGTCTATAGACGTCGACTATAGACGTCGTCTATAGACGTATATAGAGATCCATCAGTCTATAGACGTCGACTGCAAGATATAGGCCTCCCCCAATGATTTCCACAACACCGGTCCCGCCCCTCCTGCATCTTCGACATCAGCGACTTTGACTAGATAATAGTAGGTAAATACAGTCTACGGCATGGCAAACTATACAAAGAGTTACTAAGTTATTTAATGAATGTAAACCTAAAAGTCTTTGCCGTAAAGATCAAATATACTTAGCAATGGCAAAAATGATTCTCATTTTTTAATATTTTTCTTGCTCTATTCAGCAAAAACAACGGCTGTTAGACCAGCATTTTTTACACTCTATTCCAACCTTGGAAGGGGCAAAGACATAATGTGTTTCGTTTTTTAGAACGTTTGTTTCTAAGTATACACTTAAGTAAACTCCACTCTGCAATTGTCTAGGATACGACAGCCAAAAAAGTTGTAATATTTCAGCACGTAATGACCTTTTTGTAAATTTTTTGATCATGTTTGTAAACTTTTAATCTAACGCAAATATTGGCCTCTTTTTGCGCAATATTTTAGTCACGTTTTTTCGATCTGTATTAGAAGAAAATTGTCTTGGTCGACATCCGACTATCTGTCTTTTAAGCAAAAGTTTAAAATAGCTTTAAAATGAATGAATTTTCTGCGAAATTAAATTATCCAGTAAGTTTGTGTGTGTGGAATGAAGGCCGAAAGGATCAACGGGGCAGACCACTGCAATGGTCAGGTCATGAGATGTCGCACAACAAAGGTCATGTGACATGTCATACTTGAAGCTCATGAACAAAAAACATATAGTAATATAAGAAGCGGAAGAAAGGGATACATTAAGAAATAGAAAATCCCAGAAATTAAAAAACTGATTTTCATAGATATGATAGGAAAAAACAGAAAACGAATTATGTTGACCATATGGAATATAGCAATACCGCCCGACGACAAAGCTCAAATCCTAACATAATTAAGATAGATTGGATCACATGACATATCGCTCAAAACCTTGAACGAATGCCTAAAATTAGACTGTAATTCGAGCTAGTTTTTGCTCGCGTGTCGCTGTTCAGATTAATCATTTTAATGATGACAATGGGTCGGGGAGCAGGGATGGCGGTAGCTTTGTTGAAGACATCATCACTACACTACATAGAAAAAAAAAGGTTTGTCGAAGTAAATTTTTAAACAAAGGTTTTTGATGCCTATTTTTAAATTAAATAGGGTGATTTAAGAGGAGAGTTTAAGGTCGCTAGTCGAATCTAAAGATTTCGGAATAGTTCCATTACAAAGATACTCATCGAGCTTACTTATAAGTTAAAAATTAAATGATTTGGTAAAATTTTAAAATATTAAGTACAAGTTAAAAAATATTAAAAACAGAATTTGATGTTGTCAAGTAGACCTTATTATGAATCGACTTCAATAAACAAATAATACTTCAAGTTTCAATAGCTACTAGTTATTGTCAATAGAAGCTTCAGGCAAAATTGAAGAGTCCTTTTGTGTTTTGAGTTCTCACATGAGAATAACCGTCACCATTTGTGTGCATACTTGATTTGTCTCCTATACCTTTATGAAAATAATGACCTGAGTAGTGCAAAAAGGTAAACAATATCTATGCTATTACCGTAAAACTTCGAAACATGAGAACAAACGCAGGGAGCGGACCACGAAGGAAAGATGGACTAACGTGAGCAAGGACATGGCTACAAAAGGAGTGTGTCTAACGATAGAAGATTATGGAAGCGGAAGACGTTGGGCTATCCTTGAGCATTCCCGATAACAAAAGAGGTGAAACGTAGAAATAAACCTTTGGGCCTTCGCTGTGTTAAGCGGGCATTTCATAGAGCAGCGCTACGACTATCCGCCTATCAGCGCTATCCGCCTCATGAAACAAGCACGCGGAGCGGGCGCACGCTTAACGCAGCGAAGGGCCTTATTGCAATGATTCAAAAACTGTTTTATACATGATAAAAAAATACTCTCCCCTCTGAGCTGGACTGTGACGTGTGCGTGAAACCTGCGTGAACCCTAACCGATCGGTAACCACCATTAGTAAGTAGACCTTAAATTAAGACGTAACGAGACTTCCTTGTGTGATACTCACAGCCTTCATTTCTTCAGGTCCGAACTCCCTGACAAAGGTGACCTCCGTGCCGTCGGCGGCTTTCTGGACCTGCTTAAGGGTGCTGCCGTCAAAGGTGCACACTGATTTCACCTGTAACACATAGGGAAGATCAAAAAATGTACAGAGGTTATAAAATATTTATATATGGACTTTATTAAAGAACAAGAAGCAAAAACTGGTATTCAGATTTTATTCTGTTTTGTAATAGACGGATTTATGCACCAGAGCCATGAACACGACCAGTGCATTGCTGAAGTTATCAGAAAAACTATTTTTCACCCATACTCCAATCATTCAACTTTTTTTTACCTTGGCACCGTCAGCGCGCTCCTCATCGAACTCCTCGCCGGGCTTGAACTTCATCTCTGTAGTCTTGAAGGTGGAGGAGGTGACGAGCACGAACGTGTCACCGTCCTGGCGCAGCTCCACGGTGGGGGTCACCGCGTTGGCGGCTTTACGGGTAATCAGGCCCACTCCTGGAAGGGAGAAACGAGGGAATTACAGACGTGACCTTGAATATAAAGCAACAAGCTTTGCTACTAATGCTGATAGTACTTCGCGAAATGAGGTGTTAACCTCTATCTTCCTTGTCTAATGTGTCGTCTTCAGCCTTACATCCCCACTGCTGAGCACAGGCTTTCTTGACGCAGAAATACATGAGGAGTATGGGCCATAACACCACCATGCTGGCCGCATGCGGGTTGGTGGCTAGAAACGGTAACAATAGCAATCGGGAAGCACGGAGGAGTTCGATATCACAAAGTTATGGTCATCCATTGCCTGACCATGGCCTGACATTGTGACTCCAAGGCCTGACCATGGCAAAGGTAGTTTTTTTGGCGTCACCGGGATCCGCCACCAAGCTCCGCCTAATGTGTATTCATGTTAAAGGAGAATGGTCATCTGTGACCCAGGCCCGACACGAAAGAGACCAATCTACTTTTTTTGTTATGTTTAATGTAATAAATATGTAATTTTTATGTTGTATATTAGTGGCTAACATATAAAAATGTTACTTTGTACTTTCCTCAGGAGTAGTATGAAAAAGATATTTCATTTCCTGAAAATAACTGATTTCCAAAGTACTATGTGGACCCCCCACGTGAGAGTTAACGGAGTCTACGTAAGCGTGATCAAAATAGGGGTTCATAATTCGTAAGCGCGTGTATGCGATATCGATAAAATCAGCTATCGATATTGAAAAACGAAAGTGAAGGTTTGACCCATCAATGTAAGCAAATAATATTTTAATAAGTCCAGCTTGAACTTGAATATTGTAAATACGGAATGATTCGGAATGTTTCGACGCTGCAACTGTAGTCCCAACTCGGCTAAAGATTGGGAACATCTGCTTTAAATAATCGAAGTTCATTCCTTAAAACGCCAATTTATCATGGTAATTTTATACTACAATGAATAAACATTGTAGATAATGTATCTCTACTAACTAACCTATGGCCTTCATGAAATCATCGAAGTTTTCTGTTGAAAACAATTTGTATTTCTTGCCTTCCCAAGTGTGCATTTTCTAGAAGTGAAACCAAATCCGGGGTAAAATTACACAAATCGTAGAAAACTAAAACCACAACTGTTTTGACACTGACCATAATCTTGTGTCATAGAGAATATAGTTTATTTACCTTTGGTTTACTTGTCGATGAACCAAAGAGAGTCTAGATTACGAGTTTTTTTACAGGGCCACTTGCAGGAAATTTTAAACCTAGTTTAAATCTCGATTTATATTTTCTGCCAGATAGTTTAAGTTAATTATGGAGTAATAACAAACAATAACTAGGGAAATAAGTCTTTGGTGTTTTATATTATTAATTATTATATTTTCGCCTATACCACTCAGTATGAATAAAATTGAAGTACCTATTTGGTAAAGAGATAGGAGGATGGTCATCTGCGACAGACATCACAAAGATGCAGACTTAAGACAATCTAGGAAAAACAGTTTCCCTCTATCTTTTACATAGAATGCCTGAGGAAAATACAAAGCAACATATTTATATTTTAGCCACTAATATTCAAAATTAAATTTTTTGTTAAACTGAACGTAGCAAAAATAGATAGGTCTCATTCGGGTAAATTTTGTATGGGTCGTGGTGGTCGTTACCATTCTCCTTTTAGAAGTTAACATACCAGTAAAACAAATATGTTTTAACATAGCATACCGGGCTGCATTCTAAATCCCCAGAGGAATACGTATTGCCCCTGATGTTTTTACTGCTTTTATTTGCACTTCATTTGTCTGTTAGGGGCAAATCTTGCAAAGGATTTTACCTCCACTGCTAGACTACCTACGACTTGTTCTCGATGACAATGCATAATTCAAAAATAAGAACTATATAAAAGGTGAGTAGATTTGATGTACATAGTACGGTCATTTAAAAATTGCAATATCGATTTACAAGTTTTTTTTTGGAACACCAACTTCATAAAATACTTGAAAAAGCACGGAAGGATCAACATTATCAAATACGCCCAACATCCAAAATTGCACAGACAGTACTCGTAGAAGAGTGATTAAGAAATTATTGTCATAAATCAGAGACTTAGGCCCGTATTACAGAACCAAACTCTAGGGTAGATCTCTGCTTGAGCACTGTTAGCTATTGATCCCACATAGCGCGCTATTGCGCTATTGATCCCACATAGCGCCATCCCTTTTTAACTGCGCTCAAGCAGAGATCTACGCTTGAGTTTGGTTCTGTAATACGGGCCTAAGGCTGGAAGGCTCTCTGTGGCACTGCGTCCTCTACGGAATCCAAAGTATTCCACAAGAAAAACCTCTTTTATTTCAACATAGTAATCTAATCTTATTTTTAACATATTTACGTTCAAATCTACTTACCTACTCAGTAAACGATTAGTATATTGAACGGCTGGTACTATTCGTCCATTCACAATCATCATAGGTATAGTAACCTCCATAAAAATACCACTATTTATTTTTTTAATAACTGCTAACCTCCATGCAATAATGCGTCGGCATATTGCATGTCGGGAGTTTTTCTGCGAAGAATGCCATCGCGATTTATAATTACAAAAGGTGTACGAACTAAAAATTTTAATTTCCAATGGATTTTCTTTGCTGTGGGCTACGGACGAGTGGATTCGTGCAACTTTTTCCTTCGTTTTTAGTAAAAAGTTCGCTCTTAGAATCTAAAAATAAATAGATTAAACTGTAACATTGTTGAATTTGAATAGGTTATCTTAATACAAACAACTGCTTTTTAAAATAAAAAAGCGCAGCAAATGACTCGTTACCATCTGATGGTTAGCAGCAGATTAGTCTACTTGCGATGGTAGCTAGGATATAAAAAAGGGCTTTACGAAAACGAAATAGGGATGATAGCGCTTAGCCACCTTCATCTTGCTTGCCACATGCTTGCCACCCATAAAATGCCATTTCAAATCTCCTTCGAAAGAACACGTGGTGTTGGCGGGAGCAAATATGTCTGTCAGTTATAAACGTATTAGTGTCAAAAGGCTAATACATCACTTCTAGAAAATTTTGCTTAAAATTACAAAATACCTACTTAATTTTTTTTATTGCGATCTTGAAACCAACAAAGAATATTACTGAATGCGGAGATATGTAAGACCAACCCATAAAAATTAAATAAAAAATTACAACATTTAATTATGCAATTTATTTATATATATATATATTGCATCATCAAGTCTGTCCGGTTATCCTGTAAGCTCCATTTAAGGTACCGGTCGCATTCCTCAGTGAAACAGAGCCGACCTCCGCAGGGAATGTGCAACCAATATGGACTGATCAGGGCTACCAAAAATTATTGTCTTTAAAAATCAACTGTGACAAAAGGTCCATCGTAAGGAAATCGCAAATTTTTATAGGTATTGCTTTCATGTTTGGTTTATTGCAGCTTATAATGTAATGCATAAGATGCATTTATGACAAAGACCAACGTTTCTGTATTCTCTCTTTTTTTTCTCTTTATCAAAAGCCGTACAAATATATACATTTGATAAAACTGTAGATGTCGAATGTCTGTATATAGAAAAAAAATGCTTGAAAATAAATAATGGTATTTTCCCACCCTTTTTTTTACATTTTTTGTATCTCTTTCTGTTTGTCAAATCTCTGAAATGGCTGGACCGATTTCAATGAAATTTTGCATGGTGATACCTTAATTCCCTGGTCAACATCTTAGATACTTTTTATTCTAGAAAATTTAAGGGTTCCCCCTGGGAGTTAAAAAACCATAGTACCGTGGGCGAAGTCGCGGGCAACAGCTAGTAATACATAAATTTTAATTACCTTCACGCGACCGAATTTTTAGCAATATACGTGGAAATCTATTTATTCCAGTCTTGTGTAATTTTTATTGTTTGCTTTCGCATTTATTGTCGCCAACCCTAGAGTAAGCACTAATGATGTTTAGAATGCATCCAGCGGTGAGTGGTCCGTGTATAGCTAACCCACATTGAACCACAGGTAACCGGAGAACTTACATCACGAGGCTTCCTGTATCGATGAACTAAAGAGTTTCTAAACCAAGGGAATAAAGTATACATTTCGCTGTCTAGTTTTCTAACGTACATTTACGTTTTATCAATTGTTACATTTGAAACTTGGAATCAAGCTTCAAACAATCAACATGCAGCCTTCAGAAGCCCGCTGCTGAACATAGGTCCTCAGTGTAGGACCGCTCCTTAAGGGTATTCTAGGACAGCATCCTGAGAACTACTACCTTAGATCGTCAGTCCACTTTGGGGCTACCGACGAAGCGGGTTTACGTACGTACTACGTAGCCCACAGATATACATTTGTAACAAGGCGCCATAGCTATATTAGCGTCTCGTTGCTGTCATTGCGCTCTTCTCTGGACATTTTTCTCTTGGTTTCCGTTTTTAAATTTGCTGTCTGTCTCTTTTTATTTGTTTTGTTCTCGAAGTTCATTCTTACCCGAGTCAGCGCGTAGAGCGGTTGACTACATAGATAACGCAAGCTTAACGATTCGCATAGAAACCAAGGGTGTCAATTTTTGAACGCCTAGTGTGACGTCACAGCCGTAATTTTTGAGACGGGAGATACCAGGAGATACAAACTGATTGAAAGATGCATTTTTTTTAGTTTTTGCTGTCATTCGGACGCGCGGAGACTAGTTAGCAGTGGCCAACCCCGACGTTTAGTCGGGGTTGGCACGCGCAGTACATGCATTTTCGTCATCTATGTAAATTTATATCTGTGACGTAGCCATTCGAGATCGAAGCCTTTCCACCAAAGATTGTCGTCAGTTCTGCAAGCGTGGAGCTCGAGCGCAATAAAAAGTGTATAAGATGTTGACCAGGGATATAAGGTATCACCATGCAAAATTTGATTGAAATCGGTCCAGCCGTTTCGGAGTTTAGCCCGTACAAACAGACGTTTTTACATCCCCCTGACTTGATTTTAAGCATTTTTTTCTATGTACAGACATTCGATTTTAAGTATCTTTTTTTCAAAGTCAAAGTTATTTATTGTTCTCATGAATGTAAAAAGATGTGACCCGCTTGGCTTACAATTACAAATGTCTTAGGGCCTCTTGCAAGAAATTCAAATCGAGATTTAAAACTAGATTAACTGATCTTTTGACATTTCCGCCATAATAGAATTGTCAAAAACTGACAAAATCGAGATCCAAAGTAGGTTTAAAATTTCCTGCAAGTGGGTCTTAACGCGAAGCGGCTCACAGTGATCTGTGGTCTTAACCATAGTAGAATTGTCAAATGAAATGAGATTATAATTGTAAAAAAAAAAAAAAAAATTTATTGACCTTTGACTTGAGCCTTTGACATATACTCGTAGTATACCTATACTGCTGGTACCTACTTGGAATCTATAATAATGTAAGTTGCGTTGACCTACGACCACTACCAGCTATTGAATAATATTGAACCAAGTGGAAATGTATTATTACCTAAGGTTATATTAGTTACGTAATGATTTATTTTATTCTCGTTCTGGACACAGTCCTTCCCTACGTCATTATACAATTCAAATACGTTTGGCACACTTGAGTACCTACTTATTCTAATACTTATGTAAATTCTAAATCTATGTCAAAGGGTACACTTTAATTATGTAAATAATTTATACAAAAAAGGTGAGTAGGTAATGAAAAACATGGGAACTAACTGAATGGCTGGCATTTTAGAAAATTTAAACATGGAATATTGTATTTATAAAAAATTAAAATTATTTATGTTGATTCCAACGAAGTTGCAGTTTTAACTCCGTCTTTTTTCTGTGGTTGATTCTCATATTTTTGGTAAAGCATATTGCTTCTGCGAATGTTTTTAAATTATTTAATATAGCCTTCATTTCTCAATTTGAACAAAACGATTGCTAGTAGGTATCTAGTCATAATATATTACTTAGTTCCTTACAAAAATGTATAAATTTTTAAATAGACCGCCATATTAAATTCATCCACGAAGCAGGGTCAGAAAAGCATTTGTGTTTTCAACATTGCTTGTTGAAAAAAGCTACCGACTCAAATCAAAGTTCATTGACCCAATAATAGTCGTAATTATTATGATTGTTAAATGGATTAATTTTTTAAGCTAAAATATCATTGCCTTAGGCTATTGTGAGATGAATCATACGAGTAAACCGATAACTTTGATTCTGTGATCTGATTGGTCGTTAAGAAGGCGCGGCTCGACACCATTGGTTACAGCTCCGTGGTCTGACGTCAAGGTCAACGATCTCATAAATTGGCGCAATTTTTCAATTCCGTAACCATTAACGAATGAAAGCGAAGTCGGGCTTTTGATGTCTTCTGTATTACTTGTTTCAATTTCTTAATAGCTATTTTCAATTGATACAAATAGTTTTTGTAGTTTCGTGTTGATTTTCACGTAAGATCCGTGAGTAGTTACTGTACCTTCTTCAACCTGTACCTGTATATTTCAATAAAATTTACACTAATAAAACAATACATAGAGAAAAAATATGTGCTAACATTTTACAGTTTGGGACTCTAAGACTTATTATTAGGTACACCTATATAGCTCTGAAGGGCAGGGATATAAACACCCACCATTCGTCAAATATTAATGAAACATTAATTAAGTTCAAACGATATTCATTATGAATTACAGTACACAAGTTTCATTCTACATTGGTACAGGTAGGGATCGAACCTGTGAACTCTTGCTCGAACAGAGGCGTTTTATGATGGCGAGAACCTTCGCTCTTAACGCCGACTAAATCTTTCGACTTTAGACTCTTAAAATAGAGTCGGCTTCGTGAATTGCAATATCGATACCTACAGCTGCGTTACATAGTGCGATTTCTGAAAATTTATGATACGGAGATAACCTTTGGTTCACGTTCTCATGTAGATAATAATGAGTTGATTTCCGATTTCCGGCGAAGCCCCTCTGCCATAGAATACCGGACTTTTATAAAACAAACAACTGGAAAAAACTTATATGCATTGTGATTCCAACCGAAAGGGCCGAATTGTTTACTGCTTAAATTTTGAACTGGTAAGTCCGGTTAGGGGACGGCGATAATGAAAAAGCGATTGCAAATGGGTATTATCAGAGTGAACGCCGGTATTATGTTAGCATTTACAAAACACGGCTACGAGTTGTCATCGCAGTTTTTTTTTGTAATAATCTATCTATACATGTCATGTACAATTGTACATGCACATGCTCCTTGGACTCTGCCTACCCTTTCGAGGATTACAGGCGTGATTGTATGTATGTATGTGTAATAAAACTGAAGAGGTCGAATGTTTGTACATAACAAAATCGGGGGGATTTAAAAAGAGAGAAAATACCACAATAAATCTTTTTAAATTTTGTTTCTGTCTGTTTTTTGTTTGTACGGGCCAATCTCCGAAATGGCTGGACCGATTTCAATGAAATTTTGCATGGTGATACCGTATATCCCTGCTCAACATCTAAGTAACTTTTTATTCCGGAAAATTAAAGGATTCCTGTGGGATAGTAAACCATAGTAGCCGCGGACGAAGTTCGTGCAACAGTACCTACTTAATACGGACGGAATATTTGGTATTTTGTGTAATAGCTTAAAGTTCCAGTATTTTTCTTTGATTGTCTTCAAATGGTTTCATTTATTTTTATACTTCCAATGTTATTGTCTACTTGTTACTAGATATTAATTTTTATATTTTGATAGGTGCCTAATATTTTTTTACTTTTAATCATAAAGGTTCTACCTACTTACAAAATTAACTTATTTTATTGTGGGGCTAGTTGATAGGTGTGAATGTCTGAAGATATTAATTTATTTATTGTCATTTGTAATGTTATTGATATCTGAAGCATAAAGATTATATTAGTTACTTTCATATAAAGGTAAATTCATTATATTTTTTGTCTCTGAAACAATTAAATGTTTTAGTGCAAAAAATATTTTATGACGAAGAAGTATCACAAATGTATATTTGCATTAACTTCTGCTTAAGAAAGCATGTTTTCGAAGTGTTTTTATTACTGAAAACATTTGTAATAACCCATTTTTGTTTTCAATGCAGCTTATGTAAGTTAATTCACGCGTAATGTTGTTACAGATATGATCGTCACAAAGTTAAATATAGAGGTTCAATGTCCAAACATGTGTCATTGTCGCATGAGACGCTGCCAACAAGTGTCTGAATGAACTTTGAAGTCTTATTTTATTGAAGTACTAGCGAGTTAGGGACCCGCCCCGCTTAGCACGGGTGTTTATATTATAAATAAATTATTATGCATGTATAATAATAATATTTAATATACGTCCCACTGCTGGGCATAGGTCTTCCTCATGAAGAAACACATCAGGGGTATGGCCCGTAACACCACCGAGATCCACGCTGGCCCAATGCGGTTTGGTGGGTAGAAAGGGTTGTTATAGCGACCGGGACCAATGACTTAACGTGCCCTCCGAAACACGGACGAGTTCGAGATCATAAAGTTTTGGTCACCCATCCAATGCCTGACCATGGCAAAGGTAGCTTAGTTTACGATATCAACAGCCAAAGCGTACTCCTAATTATTAATACTGGCAAAGTGTGGAATTGTTAGGAACCTCTGCTTACTCCTTCGGGGATTTTTGCATGATAATATGTTTGTAATACATAAAAATAACCCTTTATAATATTTATAGGAAGGTAAGGTACTCTTGAAATAACTCATCAGTGTGATAACATTTTATTACCCTCGAAAACTAAACAAATATTTATGTTTCGACGAAATTAGAGTATCTATATCATGTCATAAAGTTATAAAATACAGGTAATAAAATATGTAAGTTTTCGTTGCTATCTATGTATTTATTACATAAAGATTAGTTATAAGAACATAAATGTACCTATATTCATGAAAAATTTATCTTTTTATTTTTACTACCTACCATACTGTAGTTGTGTGTAGTTTGTACCTATATCAGAGTTCCGTAATTACATAAAATCGCGACGCATAATTTTGAGAGTCCACATATTGGATAGGCTAAAATTGTTTGTCATAAGTATTAAAAGGCATAAATTTGAAACGCACAACCTATGAAAAGCATAATGATCACAACGCATAATATTTTTCTCTGCCTCAAATTGTTTACTAAATAAATTTCGATTGCACGAATATAGTTTTTAAGGGTCCTAAAAAAATATTACCTTGATTATTCGATTCATTTTAGGACTACCTAATGTTGTGCTAAATGAAATTTGGAATTTCTATAGTTATGCTTTATAATAATATGCCTTTAGAGAGTTATGCCATTTAAATGTTATGAGTAAGAAGGAATATGTGACATGAGTGTTATGCTATTTGATGATTATGCCATTCGATGTATGACAAACGATGTTATGCGAAAACATGCGCTCCCATATCAAAGAATATGCTTGTCCTTTAAACCTAACGGTACTTGCAATCTTGTTTGATTCTGTTGATAAAACAGTAGTTTAACAATAACTAGTTTCCAAGAAGTAATCTTAGCCATATTTATCAAACCCACTGCGATGTCAAGTTCATTGATGCAAATTGTGATATAAGTGGGCGCACGTCTCTGCCCACGTCTGAAGATGGCTTTATTACGATTTAACGCCTTAAGTAGATATTATTACCCTTTTTATATTTTTTGTTTTACATATGTACAATATGGTCGTCGGATTATTAATGCTTAACACTTAGAATATCGCCACAGAGCTATATTAAAAAATTATAAGCTGATTATAATAATTTAAATTCGGTGGCGTAGTGTTAAGTACTCTGGCTTTCGATATCGAAAACGAAGCTATTTCAGGTCAGGCCTTGGATGGGTTACCTAAACTTTGTGATCTCGAACTCCTCCGTCGTGCCTCGGAAGGCACGTTAAGCCGTTGGTCCCGGTCGCTATTGCAACCGTTTCTTCCCACCAAACCGCATTGGTCCAGCGTGGTGGTGTTACGGCCCATATTCCTCACGTGATTCTCAATGAGGAAGGACTGTACCCAGCAGACGTCTATACGCTGACGGACGTTATATGGGCTGATGATTGCGAATACTGGCAGCTGCCCTGTAAGGTATTCCAAGAGTTAACTTGTCAAAGAGTAAACTAAAAATCCACGATATGTTTCTCTTCTTTGTTACGTTAGAATATAAATAAAAACAAATATGAAATAACTGGTTAAATTAGATAAATAAATAATGATCAAATTAAATTGAAAGTTTAAATAAAATTATTTTAAGTGTAATTAAAGAAGTTACGGTCAAACTTGTGTAATTTGTAAAACTCAATGGTTATACAGAGAGGAAAATTCTCTAAACGTACGCAAAGTTAAAATCAAGTTAACGACGCTCAAATATTTCGTATTTGATTTAACATATGTCAATATGACCCTAACGACCACAATCAGTTATTTGCCGGAGAAAACGTACAGCTTTGTGCCGTCTAGCTTCTTATTGACGGCAATTGAAGTTGATTGTTGGCCATTTTACGACAATTGACCGAGGAGCCGTCCAATGGGAGCTTAATCGCTCAACTATGTCGGGATATTCACATGGGATATTCCTAATTAATTGAATACATCGGACGATGCGGTACTTTTAAACCTACATTAGCTGCGTTAGTCACCAGGATACGAATTGAACGGTTTGTCTGCGATACCTATACGATAATCGGCTGACGTTTTTTCTCCGAACAGCGCCTCTGTCAGTGAATTTATGGAGCAAAAAGTGTCCTTAGTCTTATTACTATCAGAACTCACATTAGGAGCACCTGTAGATATCTCGGTCAAGGCGTCGGCTTCTCGAGAGGTTCTGGGTTCGATCCTCAGTAGGGGCAGATGTTTGTGTGATGAATACAGGCATTTGTCTTCCAGTCTTGGATGTTTATGTATATATTAAATATATTCTGGATATTTATAAGTATTTATTTATATCCGTAACTCAAAGAGCATTAAAATAGGGCTAGTTGATAGGTGTGAATGTCTGAAGATATTTATTTATATTCCTGTTAGATGCCTGCCCTTCTTCTTCAATAGGATGGTAGTTAGATTCCATTGGATTTAAGATCACCCTCCCATTCTCCTCACTCGTCATTTTAGCATTAATTTCTTGATTCTCATATCATGCTTCACGCTTTCAATTTATCGCTTCGCTTAGGCCCGTATCACGGAACTAAACTCAAGCGTAGATCTCTGCTTGAGCGCTGTTAGAGAGGGATGGCGCTAGATCCCACACAGCGCCATCCCTTTTTAACTGCGCTCAAGCAGAGATCTATGCTTGAGTTTGGTTCTGTAATACGGTCCAGTCTTCGCCTCATTGTTCTCAGCATACCTACATATTGCAATTTGACTTTCTTTATATAGCCAAAAAATCATAAATATATTATAAAATATGATTTTTTTTATCTTGAAGGTTTGGGATATTGGGACGATGACCGTGGGAACTCGTATTTTTGGTCGAAGGTGGCAAAGATTGAAATAATGCTTCACCAATCAACTCAACGATCTTGCTAAAAATGGAAATCACTATTTTAAATAAAATAATATGAATAATAATAAAGAAATTAGTCGTGATTAAAAATAGAACGATCGTAGGTCTCGTTTGCAATAAGCTCGCCGTTCCAAGCCTCAGACTTCACAAGACTGTTAAATGTTTTATAGGAATCAGCATAAGAATGTATAATAGGATGCCACAAAGTTTTATTGACTTGCCCCTGCATAAATTTAAATCAACTGTTAAAAGCTGTTTAATGCAAAAGGGGTATTATAAGATAGAAGATTATTTTAAAGATAAAAATTCGTGGCTACTATAATTTACTCCTCTGCACATACATATTTTACAATATTTAAAATATTCTAAATTCCTTTTGTTATTATGGCTGTTTAAAAAAGGCTAACTGTTGAGTTTCTTGCGGCACTTCTTCTCAACAGGCCATTCACGTCGAAGTGCTAGTAGGAAAAAAAAAATATTGACGTGCAAAAGTATTTCATGTAAATCTAATTGCAGATTGATAATTGATTTCATTTCATTTCATTTCAATAAAATCAATTACTTGTGTTTTATTACCAATAACATCTTATTAAAATAAAAATGTTCACACCTTATAATATTAGCAAAATTAATAGAAGTATGAAATTTATTTATTATAACGCGATTTAAACGAAAACTAGCTGGCATCGATCATCTTGAAATAACATGTTTTATAAAAACTTCATATTTAAACAATTCATTATTAATTTGTACGATGGTCGAGTGAGTTAGATCGACCAGTAGTTTTTTAAGATGTTTTACTTATAGAGTAATAAAATTAAAGCGGTCAATTTATAATTTTAATAAAATATCTATTTTAAGCACGCTATAAAGTTCACTTTTTTAAATAACTTCATAATGAAATTCTAGTCGCATTTATTTTTAAGAAATTAAGATTAAGCTTTTGTGGTTTTAATAAAATTTTAGACATGATAAATTCAGCAATTTATGTTATGCCTGAAAAAAAAAAGTAAATGTTTTCATAATAAAAGATGTAATTAGTTTGCTTAAAACTTAGCAAACCTATAAAAAGAAAAATCTGACAAATTGTATTAACATGTCCAATTGCGCTAGGTATATTGTATAATTAACTGGCACTTGGTGACAAAGTGCCAAGTCCAAGGCTGGGTGGCAAGGTAGCGTTTAATCTTTGTCTCAAGTCATTAGGTATTATTTTCTGTAATGAAATGCTTAGAAAACCTGTTAATATTATAATATGTTTTCTAGGCATTCAATATCCAAATGCTCAGAAAATCTGAGATGAGATGAAGAATATTATACGTTTTTGTCGTAGTCATTCAATATCCTACGGTCTTCTCTCTTCGTAACGTAAGTATGGTTGGCCTAATACGTCTTCTTCTTTTCTACTCTGTCTTACAAGCAGTTCATCGCTTCTTTGTTTATCCTATCATTCTCTTCTCTTCCTGCCTTTTTACATGTATGTGTGGTCGTCTTCCTTATCCATTTTTTTTGTTACACTTCCTCTTGTTCAGGAATCGGAATGGAACGGATGGATCTAGATCCATCATCTGTACTCAGCATTCTTCTTTCTGTTCTACTCTCTACCGTTATATCACCACTCATTCACACATCCATTCTGAGCAATCTTCTTGTTACTGTGACAATCGGTCTCCTCAGCACACGTTCGAACCTTATGTATTTTGCTCCTTTTATATAATCAGCCCAGCAAATGACTCAACACCCCCTGATGGTAAGCAGTAGATAAGTCCATTAGCGAAGGATGCTAGGGCAGCACCAAAGGATGCAGGCCTAGCGACCTCCACCTTGCTGGCTCATAAGATGCCTTTTCACGCCTCTTTTGAAGGAACCCATGCTGTAGGAAGGAGGGAACACGTGTGCCGGTAAAGAATTCCATGCACTGAATGTACGAGCAAAGTTTGATTCCCTAAACTGTCTATCTTTACTATTACTGGCGATGGCTATTTTTGAAGCTTATTCTGTATTCTTAACTCCACAGTGACTGAATAGACATTAAAAGTAAATGAACGAAGTAATTTTTCAACATATGGTTTATAAACGGTAATTACCTAGATAAGATAATCAATTAGTATAACTATTTTCCTATATTTATTGACCCATTACTGTCGACGCGCCTTTACGGGGTTTTTATGGAGTTACAAAGCCTTGGACAGAACGTATGGCTCATTTTACGAGCTAGGTTCACCTATTTTACTTGACACAGCCTGAGAACCGAGTTAATAAAAACAATGCATGCTGTCAAAAGTCACCTCGTTTATCTCACCTTTACACAGATTGGCACTGGTAGTAGGTAATAATAAGATCTATGGAAAGACTATAACATCGATCTTCAATAGAAAAACAAATTAGATAGAAAAAAAGTTTTAGATTACAAAAAAAACGAAGATGATTCTATTTTCAAAAGGGTAGGAATATGTATTAGGTAACGTTCACATTTCAACTGATATTTAGTCCCGGGGGCGAGCCACATTAGAATCAACCAAAGCCATTGCTGCTATTCTTATAAAATTACTTGGACAAATATAACAAAACCGTTATATTATTTAACTAAGTAAAAAGCCAATTTGATTGACCTCACTTACATTCTTAGATAAAAGAAAAGTATAAGTAGTCTGTTATCCCTGGTCGAGGCAAGAGATAAATAAAATCATTTTGTTCGTACAATGAAGGTCTCTTGGCTTATCTGAAAGATATTAAGGTCAAGAGTAATGTGAAATTTAATAGTTAACTTGCATATTTAAAGGACAAAAATACCGTAATTATAAGTAAATTGTCTGAGTTCTTGGTATAAGTCGATAAGCCAAAATTTTCAAACATCATTCATTGAAGACAGTTTCTTTTTGTACTTCGCAATGCCACACACAATAAAATGCCACACATACCAGTCTTATTTACGACTTAAGTGAATTCAAAATAAGCCAATAAATTCCAAAGAATCAACGTCTCATTTCTTACCTTATCATGTCAATCAATCGCGTTCAGATTATTAACGGTTTTTACGTATAAATGTACGTTATAAAACTGAAAGCCGTACATACGCATCGGAAAATTGTTCAATATCATTATCAGATCATAAACAAAACATATCCGGATTATAAAAAGGTTTATTTAAATAAACGTAAGTAAAAGATATGCAATTCCTATTGTAGCAATTTACAACGATTAATGTCATAAATAAATAAACATGAAAAATTTATAGCCAGATACAAAGACCTTAGTTTAACAATAGTCATAAAAACTCATAGTCTTTTGTCATAAATAACTATTGTTTTTTTAATACTGATTAATTAATTTAATATTTTCCTTTTTCCCAGGAATGTATTATTTTAGTTTGATTCGTTTTTTCATCTTTGTTTTGTGACACCAAGGGTGTATTATTATACACCCTTGGTGAGATACAGGCAAATAAAAAACACAGGCCTACCTGATAAAAAACACAGGTTTTTGTTTGCTAATAGTATAATTTAGTTAATGATTAGGTAATCAATTAAAGAAATAGCGGACAGCGGTTACCGTAGCCTACATAACAGACGCTTGTAACGTTTCAGCGCTACGAGCATAGAACATGCAATAAGCCAAATTTGACGTCCAAGTTCGACAATTGTAGAAAATTCGATGCTTTTGTCGAACAAATGTGGCGACTGTCGAAGTTCTATGCTCGCACTGCAGTCACTATTCAGCAATTGGCCCTAAGGGTCTGTCTGTCAGTCGGTTTCGCTTTCACGTCAAAACCCAAGACTACTGACCCAATTCAATCCGAATTTGGTTACAGGTAGTCTAGAGCCTGAGAAAGGACATGGGCTGCTTTATATAGCGATATTCCCACGGTAATTGGTCCCGCGCGGGTGAAACCGCGGAATTAGTAGAATTTAATAAAGTTTTTATATAATTTTTAACAAAAACACGCAGTTGCGATGTCATGCGTAAATTTTTTATTATATGCTAAATACACATTAGGTCTAAATAAGCTCCAAAACGTTAAATTTAGAAAATCATAAAAATCTTCACAACACACAAGCTGATTGAAGATATTTTGATTCACACAAATGATCATGATTGATATGCGGGTAGTATAACTAACATAATAGACACATGGGGTCAAGTATCTTGGGCACTATCATCTTTATATTATGAATCGTTCTATTCAGTTCAAAGTAGTACGGGTAGTTAGTATTTTTATGACCACTTATAATAAAACAAATTGTAAGAAGGCATTGAACCTAAATAACGTATAGAAATATCAAATTAATTTTGTCCGACGCAAGTTAAAACTGAAAGGAAATAGCAAAAATATTAAAGCTTCTGTCGTATCAGAGTATTTTTTTTCTTTTTACTGAAGATGGTAGACAGTTTCATTACTTAAAAAAAAATGAACAAGATAAAATTTAACTAACATAAATTGTAATTATTGTCGTTCTATCCAACCATACTTGATGTGATGATTGATCATGTTTTACTGCAATTAAATAATCTGTCAGTGTAGGTAATCCTTCATTAAATAATTATATACTGATGCATATTATCAATAATCGATAATAATATGTACTGACATAATTATAACAAGGGATTTCAAAGGCCACGTTGGCTTAATGCTTGCTAAGAATCACTAAAGCAATACATATTGGTCAAATAAAACGCATATTCTGATTAAGGATCGGTTTTTTATGCATGTTAAAATTTTGACCAATGGCGCAAACCTATAATGTTCTTATATGACAGCTGATACTATAGTCGAATTTTCAATTATTACTTTAGTTATATAATCATAGAACCCTCATTCAACCTCGCATTTTTGTTTGTTATTGTTTCGCTATTTTTAAAAACGTGGTTTGTTTTTTTTTTATTCTAATATTAATATTTTTAGTTTCGGTATCAAGTCCTAATTCTAAAATAAAACAACTCACAATTGAATAAGACTACTCTTTCGTAGCTTTTCACTCTACTCTCTTGGGAAAACCACGCCAGGGAGTTCATTGTAAAGCCGGAAGGAATGTCCTAATACGAACGGTACTATTTTGGTTTCAAGATTCCAAGGCATAGAAGTCTTAGTGATTACTTTAGAGTTAGCGAACATTTTACAAATTGGCAAAAAAATTATAATTATGTTACATTTACAATTGCAATTAAACAAAATTTTGCATACGGACGATTAGGTCATACATGCATAAATGTTAGAAAGATCCTGAATATATATTATACTAGCTTTTGCCCGTGACTTCGTTCGTGAAGAATAGTTAAGTATTTTGAGATAGTGTGATGGTATGTAGCTTATAGTCTTCCTCAATAGGCTATTCAACACTGAAACATTTTTTTTTATTGGAACAGTAGCCTCAATTGGTGGAATTGAAAATTTACTTCTACTCTATTATTAGAAGCAAATTTCATGGTAGCGTAAAGATGTCCTTCATTTTTCTGGGAGGCGTTATTAAATTTTTTTAACATTCACCCGCATGGCACCCGTTCCAATGGGAATATCGGGATAAAAATAGCTTATGTCCTTACTCCGGGCTCTAGGCTATCTGTGTACCAAATTCCGTTCAATTAATTCCGTAACTAGTTTTGACGTGAAAGTGAGACAGACAGATAGTTACTTTCGCATTTATAATATTAGTACGGAATTAGCTATCATTGGCCGTATTGATTGTAAGAAGAAAATCATTTCCTTACACCAGCAAATAAATATTGGGTCCTTACCTATGAAATTGGTGTTTTTTTTCTCTCTTAGTATTTTGTCTGTAACTATTAAGATTCAGAGTATTTCTAAAAATTAATTACTTCGTCTAAAAATAGACTATATTTTTGAGCTCTTTTGATTTGTTTTGATAATTTGTTGTAAGTTTAATTGTGTTAAAATTGGACACAGAGACAACTCTTTTGAAGTGCCTCCCGAATACATCATTATATTTGCATTCACTTAAAACGATAAATAATTTTTATAAAGTGTGATATTACACATATTACTAAAGCTTATCTAATGATACATGCCAAATATTATTACCTCTGGATTTGTCGTTGTGAGGAAAACTGATAAAATGTTAGTATGGAAAATGCAGAATTCCCCAAAATCTCCATACAAAACACCAATTTGACAGGTAAGGACCTAATAGATATTATTTTTTAATGAAATAAAAGCGAAAATTCCATACGTAATCTTTCAGGAACGGTGAATAGAATGTGAATAATGTATTAGCTAAAAATATTGTTGGTTTATGTAAGCAAGTTGCAAGTTAATTTTGTACATACATCGTGTAAACTCGTATTAAAATAAATAAGTTATTGGCATTTGTCAATATATTTAGCGTGTATATAGATGCTACGGTTACTACGTGACTTGCGTAGTAATAATATTACGTAAAAATACCGTGAACGTACGTAAATACGTTATTGGCTGTGGTCAGGCGAGACGAACTACGACGCAAAGTCCAAGGTTCGATAATTCATAGCTGTAAGTGTTTTCAGGGATATTGGTAATTTATCATCCCTAATGATGAATTACCGATACCGATATAAAATAAAATAAAAATCCCTGACGGCCGTTGGAGTCGAAAAGTTCTCGAGTAGAGACCGCGACCCGGTATTCTCGGTAAATGTAGTGAGGGACGCCCTGTGACAAGATGGGATGACGATATCCGTAGGTTTGCTGGAGAGGCGTGCATTAGAAGAGGCCTATGTCCAGCTGTGGACAGGAGTAGGCTGATGATGTTGATGATCATCTTTGACGACCTGCGTGGTCGAGTGGTCTGTGCGCCGATCTCAAGGCGTCGCCATCTCGAGAGATTCTGGGTTCAATCCCCGGTGGGGGCAAATGTTTAGGTGATGAATTTTCAGGCATTTGTTCTCCAGTCTTGGATGTTTATATATATTTACATATATTCTTATATTTATCCATCATCTAGTGTCCTTAACACAAGCAGCATTAGTTGCTTACAATGGGGCTAGTTGATAGGTGTGAATGTTTGAAGATATTTATTTATTTATTTATCATACTCTAATTGGTATTTTTATTAATCCCTGATAAGAAGTAGCATAAAACGAAGTTATTTACTATCATTCATGACATTTTGTTTGTTTAATTACAGTGATCTTAATTTGTAATTTTTTGTTCATAGACAAAGAAACCCATCCCATGTAGGTACCTACGCGACAAAAAATAAAAAAATAATATATTTTCATTTAAGTAAATTACTAGGCAGAGTAAGTTTTAAATAAGTTAATAACTTTTAGACAAAGAAGTAGGTAATTAACTAACTAAAAGTACTTAACCCAATTCTTCACAATATTATAGCTACTATTAATTTACTACTGTTTCTAATCTAAAATAAAAAATGGTTATAATATAAATCGCACCATTTCTTCTTCGCACTTGTTGATTTAACCATTACTTCAACACTTAAATTGTAAGTTTACTGAGTAAAGTAGACACATGTGTTATATAGAAGCAAATGTCAAGGATATTATAACAATTACTTTTTTATTTATTTAAACGAAGATAAGCATACAAAATGCCGTTAAATGAGCCGGGCAGACCTACGCGATGCGGCGCGGTGGACCGGCATCGATTATAATCCGAGAAATATCACAATAAAATCGAATTAACTCTGTATTTACTCACCGATAGTCTTCATAAACTCGTCGAAGTTCTCAGACGAGATCATTTTGTACTTCTTGCCAAGGAATTCCATTTTTAATATAAGTTTTAACTACTTTCTTTGGGTAAAAAAATAATATGTTACCACCGTACCGGCTACAACTAGAATGAAATGAATTGCGCGAATGCCGGCCGGCACGGTTTGCGCATGCGTGAACGAACGAATGAACAACGTGGCTGTATCTAACCGTGCTAGAGTTGGGACGAGAGATATCGAGTACGGTATGCGTCCGTATAAGTTTATAAAGTATGTAATTTATATATTAAATATAAGTATGTGTGTGTATTTATCTAATAAATATATTTGTCCGTCATCTAGTATCCGTAACACAAGCAGCATTTAGTTGCTTAAAATGGGACTAGTTGATAGGTGTGAATGTCTGAGGATATTTATTATTATTATTTATTTATGTAATAGATAATAAAAGTTTTGTTAGTTACTAGTTGACGTTAAAAGACACATAAAATTACAAGTAAAAGGAAAAAACATTATCTATAGGTGTTGTAAATAGTGTTGTCTCCAAACAATAGAAAAAGACGTTACATTTGACTATTATTACATTTTTGACAATTTACCCTATCATCACGCTTATATCCCGATATTGGGTAAAATGAGGTTAAAACACCTACATTCTGTCTGATATGTCTATGTGTCTTATAGGGCATGCCCATTATTCTGAATATCGTTGTACGCTGTGTATTCATAAAGAGCAAAAGGGAATGTATTTATTAACAACGCACTTCATTATTAAAATTTTGAGATGCAACAGGGATTTGAATAGGTAAGCTTTTGCATGATAGAATTGTTTTCTAACTCAGCTAATATGGCTCGATTTTTTATGTTGGTTTACACTTACACTTGATATATTTTCATGTAACGAGTATTTCCAAGATCTCATTATTAAGTATCTTTCATTTGAATCACATCGAAAGCTACTCTTAGTAAGATACCAAACTGTGATGTGAATACGCGCATTGCATCACTACTCTAGCTACATCCCTTTCTGTCACAACAAAAGACCTATTTCTGTCTTGCTCATCGTTCATTCAATAACTTTTAAAAGGGGGTTTAACACTTGATGTGTGTGAATAGTTTAAAGTATTAACAAGGGAATATGGGCACATTATTATGCAATACAATACTCAGCTATACTGTGGAATTTATTTTTACTTCATAAGAAGTTCGACGTTGAATTAATTTTCAATTTACGGAAATAATTGGGCAGCCATTTATTTATTTGGTCAACAACAAAATAATCAGCCATAAAACCATTTGGGCAGCAAATAACTATTTTGTCAGCAATATTATTATTTGGGCGGCAAAATAATTATTTGGTCAGCAGAATAGTTATTGAACAGCAGGATAATAAGTTGAGCTGCAAAATATTATATAATATACAAGTAGGTAGGTATGTTGCCGGAAATGTATAAAAACTAGGAAAAGGATCAAGTATGTGTAAAAAAAGGAAAAGGACGTATTTGTGACCGTTTCTACCCACCAACCCTCATTGGGCCAGTGTGGTGGTGTTACGGCCCATACTCCTCATGTGTTTCTCCAGGAGGAAGGCCTGTCCTACTAGAGATACTTACTCAATTTTATGTTTTGTTTCTTTCTTTCTAATGTTTCTAATGTTTCTTTGTTTCTAATGTTTCTTTCTTCACAGCATTAGCCAACTGGTTGCGGTTCAGCCTCCTACTGTGCCACTGAGTGTTTATGTATAAAGTAAGATGAGTTTATGAGGAGCTCGGTGGCGTAGTGGTTAGTAAACTTTGGCTTTCGACATCGAAAACAAAGCTACCTTCGCCATGGCCAGGCCTAGATGGGTGACCAAAACCTTCTGATCTCGAGCACGGAGGGTGCTTCGGAAGGCACGTTAAGCCGTTGGTCTCGATCGCTACTGAACCGTTTCTGCCCACCAACCTGCATTGGGCCAGCGTGGTGGAGTTACGGCCCATACTCCTCATGTGTTTGTTTCCATGAGGAAGGCCTGTGCCCAGCAGTAGGACGTATATAGGATGATGACGGACGGACGGAGTTTACTGTGAAAAATGTTTTGCACAGTACGAGCAATAAGGGCAACAATCTCGAACTCTCAAATGGGGAGATTACCATATTAGGCGGAGTATAACCTACGTACACTTTTTTGTTTACCTATATGTGTGACGATATGTATATGTGTACTCGATTGTTAGAAACAGCCCTCCTATTGCAAGGTCGGGGATTCGGTCTAGACAGTTCTCGCGCACACTAAGGCCCTTATTCTTCTGGAATACGCCTGTATTTTGCTCGAAGCTCGAAGTTAGATTTTTTACCTCCGACGCAAACAAAAAAAATCGTCTTGTCGGGGATCGCTCTACAAGGCATGCAACAACAACATGCAACAACAAGGCATACAAGGGCATGCAAGGACTAGACAACAATTTTTGTTTTTTTTTGGTCTGGGCTTTTAAAATGTTTTAATTTATTAAAACAGCGATAAAATATCAAAATCTACAATAATTTGCAGATCGAATATATTAGGTGTTTTGTATGGAGATTTTGGGGTATTCTGCATTTTCCATGCTAAAATTTTTTCAGTTTTCTTCACAACGACAAATCCAAAGATAATAATATTTGGCATCTATCATTAGACAAGCTTTAGTAATATGTGTAATATCACATTTCATAAAAATTATTTATCGTTTTTAAGTGAATGCAAATAAAATGATGTATTCGGGAGGCACTTAAAAAGAGTTGTCGCCGTGTCCAACTTTAACACAATTAAACTTACAACAAATTATCAAAACAAATCAAAAGAGCTCAAAAATATAGTCTATTTTTAGACGAGGTAATTATTTTTTAGGAATACTCTGAATCTTAATAGTTACAGACAAAATGCTAAGAGAGCCAATTTCATAGGTAAGGACCCAATATTTAAAATCTATTTTTCGTTTCCCTAGTGTACATAACAATTTTCTATAATAATTGTAGGTCGGCTAGATAGTACCACTTTTATGTAATATCCTTAAACATTTTCATTTAATATGGCTCACAACACAAACATGTTTATACTGAATGACTTATCCCAGTGTAAATAATTTCTGAATAGTAAAGCCTGTTCACACGTCACTCTTTTTTTTGTAAGTTACGATACGAGATAATAATATGATAAGGTAACCCGTGCCAAAGATAAATTAAGTAGTATAGATCACTATTCCCATACATGGGTTTTTAGTTCGTCTAACACATATTGGGTCCTTACCTATGAAACGGTGTTTTTTCTGTCTTAGTTTTATGTCTGTAACTATTAAGATTCAGGGTATTCCTAAAAAATAATTACCTTGTCTAAAAATAGACTATATTTTTGAGCTCTTTTGATTTGTTTTGATAATTTGTTGTAAGTTTAATTGTGTTAAAGTTGGGCACGGAGACAACTCTTTTTAAGTGCCTCCCGAATACATAATTTTATTTGCATTCACTTAAAAACGATTAATAATTTTTATGAAGTGTGATATTACACATATTACTAAAGCTTGTCTAATGATAGATGCCAAATATATTATCTTTGGATTTGTCGTTGTGAAGAAAACTGAAAAAATTTTAGTATTGAAAATGCAGAATTCCCCAAAATCTCCATACAAAACACCATTGCTTGTACCCCTTCGTTCAATAAATCGTAGATAAATTGAGTAATTATGCTAGTATAGTAGTGCAACCTAACGTAATAAGTCGAACGAAGGGATACAAGCCACAACTGACAAGCAAGCAAGCTCGATAAACAGCACAGGAGTAGGTAGGTACCTACTTGTGGGGGCAGGTCATCCTAACAACCCTATTCGTATTATACTACACCTAATTAACAAGGAACTTCTCTTCCGGATATTATATTCTAAGCATCGTATCATTTTGCTGGATTCGACGAAACATCCGCTTTACACAATAGGTAATAAATCAACGTAATTGAAGATCTTATTAAGTGGCAATAAACCTTCCCGAAAACCTTTACAAAAGATATCAATGTAAAGGGTTTTTCAATAAGAGCGCTCGAACTTTGAAATGAAATAAAACAACCTGTTTGAGTGATATTACCACAATTTTCATTACATTTTAAAGAATATTGAGAGACATTATGTGTGGAAATAATATCAGCCAAATGGCCACCGCGACTCCGCTGTAGAAGGTGTATCCTGTTGGACCAATTTTGGAGGACGTCTTCGCATAAATGGGGCTCAACCTTACAAAGAACGCGAGTAATGTTGGCCTTTAGGGCAGCACTTGACTGTGGTTTATCTGCGTACACTAGAGATTTCACGTATCCCCACAGAAAGTAATCGAGCGGTGTTAAGTCACACGATCTCGGCTGCCAGTTGATGTCGCCACCACGCGAGATGACGAATCCCTCGAACTTTTCACTCAATAAATTTAACAATTATAAATTTTTTTAACAATTTCTACGCAATGTTAAAGCGCGTAGCGTTCCATGGTGAAATGTCACGACTAATTATGATGTATTAATTGTGATGTATTCATGCCAAATTTGACAGCTGTCGCATTATCAAGATGGCCGCTATGCGCTGTCAAAGTTCGAGCGTCCCTATTGAAAAACCCTTTTGTACATTATCATTTCTCCTTTTCATTACCAGATAGATATCCCCGAAAGTGAAGCCTACAGAAGAATTCAGCTAGGCTGGGCATCATTTGGTAAGCTTCGTAAGGTCTTCGCGGCATCCATCCATCAATCCATCAATGTCTCAAGACAAAAGTCTTCGACCAGTGCGTCCTCCCAGTTATGACCTACGGTGCCGAGGCGTGGACACTCGCGGCTCGACTAGTCCACCAGTTTAATGTCTTAGGAATGATGTGATCCGACAGAGAACTGGAGTCACCGACATAGCCTACCGTATTAGCAAACTAAAGTGGCAGTGGGCTGGTCATATAAGCCGTAGAACTGACGACCGTTGGAGTCGTAAAGTTCTTGAGTGGGGACCGCGACTCGGCAAACGCAGTGTGGGACGCCCTGTGACAAGATGGGATGACGATATTCGTAAGTTGGCTGGAGTGGGCTGGATGAGTACGGCCGAAGATCGTGAGCGGTGGCGTGCATTAGGGGAGACCTATGTCCAGTAGTGGACGAGCAGAGGTTGTTGATGAGCCCCGAAAGGGTAAAAAATAAGCATCCTCCTACTCTGCTTATATAGGTTCAACTGCTAGACATAGGTCTTCCTACATGGAAACAAACACATGAATATGGGCCGTAACATCACCACGCAGGCCCATGCTTGTTGGTGGGTAGAAACTATTGCAATTGCGACCAGGACCAACTGCTTTAACGTGCTTTACGAAGCACGGAGGAGCTCTAGATGACAAAGTGAGATCACAAGCAAGGCTTGACCATGGCGAAGATAGCATTGTTTTCAAGCATATTGTCCTAATTTAGTGTTTGCTCATGTAAATATGGTTGAACCCCCGCTATATAGGAAAACCGGAAAGTTCTCTGATCTAACAGCATTAATTGCGAAGTAGTAATAACAAGGTTAGACTTGCCCTGTTGAAATATTACGATGTTATTACGTACACTAATCATCGCTATTCATTCTGTACAGGCGTTGCGTGTCGGACACAGCTGTCGAACAAATAAGGCAAGATTGAATACTTTAGCACAGGCGAAATGGCTTTTTTACGTAAAACATACTTTATACATATTCTGTGGCAATATGGGGCCGCCACAGAGTTATGACTCCTCATAGCAACTAAAACCCACAGTACCTGCTCAATAAATGCCAGCCACGCCTTACGAGCAAGCGCGTAGCGAAATCCTATGCTGAAATTAGACGGCTCATCAAATTTAATTCATTTTTGCAATGAATTGTGAATGAGGAACGTTTTTTCTTCGAACGAACATTCATCGGAGTAATTAACGTCAATTTTGACATTTCATTTTCGGCATTTCATCGATGATGAATCGAAAATGAAAGCAAAAATGAACCGTCTAATTTCAGCTTTAGGCGAACTGGCTATGTGTTCAATTCACATCATAATATGTTCGAGATTGTCGAGTATGTCGAGTTCAAAAATATCTATGCACATTTGACAGGTGATAGTCTTTATTTCCTTCCATTATGAGTCACATACAGTCAAACGTGCATACGTATTTTTGTACTCGACTGTAACTATGTTCCAATTTTCCAAAGATATTATCAAAAAATTGATTTGTTTTTATTTCATTAACAATCATTATTTTTTTCCATTTCTCTTCGTTCGCATCTTCTGTAGTCATACGTATTCGTCGTAGCAGTCGTAGAACCACCACGCTGCTGATCCAGTAAAAAAATATTATAAATTTTAGAACAAACAACATGCAACCGTATTTCCAAGGAATCAAGTTTATATTGCATTAAGTGAGAGCGCATTTCGAATCCGAATTTAATTACGTAGTAGGTACTTACATCCCCACACAAAATTGCACGATTAAATTGATTTTAGGTACTTTTTTACCGCGTGTTCTACCTATTCCAGAGACTAACGAGAAAACTTCTCCGAGGACTGTTTCGTCCGTTTTTTTATACAGTTCAGCTTACAGCACGATCTAGTAATAAACTCTTTTTATAGTCGAGCAATTTATTATCCCGACCCGCTAAAAGAGCGTTGTGTACCGTACAATCCACAATTTCATTACGTGTAGGTACCAATTTCGTAGAATTAAGTTTTCCCTGAAAGCTAATTTATGTTTATCTTGAAGGTATATCTCTTTTGTGTGAGCTCCGCTGTAAATGATTCAATGTAATAGGTACTGGTGATGGTCAGGGCACGTCAGGATATTTTTCTTTGTGATAAAATTATAGGTAATTGATAATGATGCAGAGATAAATCCGTGGAAGAAACATCTCTACTCAAGCAAAAAGAAACTCAAGCGACAAAAATAACTGGAAATTGAGTTTTTACAGAATTTATGCAGATTAGAATGAATATTTTTTACGAATATAAATGATCTTCAATAATTGTATTGATATGGGGTACTTAAAGTCCATTTATATTTTTCCATGTCCATTAACATTTCTAACTGTCAAATCACTTTGACTAATAAAAAATTGACTCTTACATTTCAACATAAATAATTGTCTCCTCTGAGACTAGAATACCATTTTTTTTTCTAATTTTTTGTCGGAATTGTACTATTTTTTTATCTTTCCAAAATCACCATTAAACAATTAAGTTTTTAAGTATGTTGTACAAATCTTTTACATACATTTTTTTCACCACTGTAGGTTGAAGTTAAGTGCTAAGAAATCATTCTGCAGAAATTTCAACAAAATCATTTTTTTTCTTGAAAACATTTTATTGATAGCAAAAAGACCTATCATTGAATAGAGCAACTGTTCACAAATAATTGGGTGTAAAAAAATACTATAACAGGAATTTGACATTGAGGTTTAGAAAAAAAACCGTTTTAAGGTAGCGACTATACGATCTTTCGGAAAATTTTGAATTATTTTAAAACCACAAAATTTCGCTGAACATATTGTATATTGGGTTCTTTTAGGTAGGCATTGATCCCAGCTATCACCCGCTGCAGTATGACGTATTATTTTTTGGACACTGTGTATAAATCGTTTCTAATCTAAAAAAGATATTTAATGGCACGTTTTTATATAATGAAAATGTATACTTCATTAATTGGGTTCCGAAAAAAGGAAAAGTTGTGTAAAATCAAGAGCTTTGCTGTGTAAACACGTTTTATATTAAATCCACTTCACGCGTTTGTAAGTATCTAAATACTGTATATTTAACAAAACACAATATAAGCATAACTTAAGGACGGTTTCCGTCGCAACAGACGATCCAGTTGCAGTTCCTCAGGTGCAGCAGACGTCTATAGGCGACGGTGATTACTTTTCATCAGGTGAACCGTCTGCCCGCATGCCTCCTCTCACATTAGTATTCTACAGGTGGGAAATTTTTGTAGACCCTGGAGGGGAAGTACCTTAAAAATTTTAAATAGCTTAATTTACTTAAAGGAAACACTTTTATTTTGTTCGGTTCCGGGTTTCGTTAATTTTTTTTTTCTAACTTTGAATGCAGTGATGTTTATTTTTAAAATAAAAGTTAATTTCCTTTAAGTAAATTAAGCAAATTTAAATATTTTAGGTACTTTCCCTCGAGGGCCAATGATAATATTCCACCTTGCATATAGTAAGTACTAGTAGGTATATGTATAGTTCTAGTATAGTACTGTAACGAGGCGCTAATGCTATAGCTATATTAGCGACTCTTTGCTGTTACTGCGCACCTCTCTGGCTGTTTTCTCTTTGGTTCTGCCTTTTAATTCACTGTCTGTCTGTGTTGTCATTTTTTTGGCCTCCAACTTGCAACCAAAACATATATTATTTAAATTAAAGTATTTGAGCAGCTTAAGTAGCTCTATTTTTATAATTATCTATTAGTTTTTATGTTCCGTGTTTTTGTTATTTACCTTTTAAATTACCTTGTTCCAGAGTGCCTGTGATGTTTAAATACTCGTATACCAATAAGTGGCGACTCGAGGCGTTCATTTATCCCCGGCTTCATCCCCGTCCAAGACTATATTACTTTGCAGATCACAGACACATCATTAATTTTTAATCATTGATGATTAGTATCCTCGAAGACTATTTTTTACTAACTATGCACACCCAGAAAAATCCTTAAAATCTTAAAATCTTTAAAATGTGCAAAAAAGGTTTAAAAAAGGATTTATTTTTGGAAAATACATGAATTTGGTAAAATTTGTGTAACTTTGTATTTATATACTTCAGTAACAATTTTATAATTTGACGTATTTAGAATTAAAATGTAGATTCAGTCATAAATACTTTAAGATAAATATTTCGAAACATAAATGGCTTCTTTGCTTATAATAATTTAATACTACAGTGAACAGTGGTAAAAGTTGTACGCTGTTCTCAAAGCGTCGCCATCTCGAGGTTCTGGGTTTGATCCCCGGCGGGGGCAAATGTTTGTGTGATGAATGCAAGCATTTGTTTTCCAGTCTTGGATGTTTATAAATGTATTGTATATATTCTGAATATTTATATGTATTTATCTATTAAATCCGTCACAAGTAAAGCAGCATTAGTTGCTTAAAATGGGGCTAGTTGATAGGTGTGAATGTCTGAAGATATTTATTTATTCTTTATTTATTTAATTTATCACTGTCTTCAGTAATATATTTAAAAACTGGAATTAAAATCGCAATAACAAAACTACCCCTTAACCTCTCAGTGTTACTAGGCATGCGCGGAGATTTTGATACGAACCAGCATCCTACACTTTAGTTCGGATCCGACCCTACGTCGACAATTTCGCGTCTCATCGCAGGCTACCACGCAAACCAACCACGTCAAACATACATTTTAACACAGGTAATTTACCAATTTATTTAGGTACTGACATAGACATTTATGTCGTTGGCTTAAATTATATTTTAGTTTGTAGTATAGCCTTTTGTAATGTTGTGACCGTATGACCGATTTCAGCTGCGAGTGATTTGCATCGCAAAATTACTACGGGAAAATTTTATTATTGTTCCTTGTAACATTTAATAGGATTATAGGAACAAGAATTTTAACGGTATTTATTTTACACGAATATTTTTTGAACTGAACATTCCAATGAAAATGTTTTTTTTTATATCTAGGACAATTTTCTTTTAATACTTGTCGTGTAAAACATTTTTTATTTAATATTATGTGAAAGAAAATTGCTAACGGGAAAAGATCTAAGTAAGAAAAGTCAATTTTATAAAAGAAAGGCATTTTCCTTTTTAATCCATGAATAAAAGTAGGTTTATACAATTCTCGGTCAATCAAACTATATTTTTAATTATAATTTCTGACTTCTGATTTCTCAACCCTATATTATTATCTATTGATTCAGAGCAGAAAATATCTTGAAGCTTGCTTTGTTATTTGCAAATAACTCCGCTAAGTCGTTTCAATTATTTCCTCAGTTTTTTTGTTGAGGATTTTAATGATTAACCATTTTCATTAATTTGCCAAATATTTAGTCATGAAAAGCAAAACATAGGTGTATTCTGTTTAGACCACTTAGACACTGTTTTACTTGTATTGATTTATTTCATTTACGTATACAGCCAGACGTGCCTGTAACCTAACCTCTTTTTATTTAAATGCCTCTTTGCTATGTGCAACTAAAAATATTGTATGAAATACCCAACTTCTAAAATGAGACCATTAAAAAAATTAAAGTGACTGTCAAAGTAGGTGATCTAACCTTTTCCTAAATTAAATAAAGTTTGGGTGCGAGAAAATTATTTGGAGGGGAAGCTTTAGGTTTTCAATATTCTAACCTGTACTTAAAATACTTATTCTTTACTAGCTGTTTGCCGCGACCTCTTCCGCGGTTAGTGTGGTTTTTTAACTATCCCAGAGATATAAGATATCATGCAAAATTTCATTGAAATCGGTCCAGCCATTTCGGAGATTAGCCCACTCAAACAGACATAGAAACAAATAATGTTTTTTTGTATTTTCCCTCTTTTTACATCCCCCTGTCTTGGTTTTAAGCATTTTTTTTCTATGTACAGACATTTGACCTCTACAGTTTTATTATATGTATATATATAGATAAACTGTATCAAACATACAGAAGGATTCGACTCTACTTTTGTGTACATTGCAACTACTTAATTAAATCTTCAATACATTAAAAAAATATATAATAACTATCTACATAAAAAAACTAATATGCTCTACGGGATTTTGACTTTTTACGTGTTTTATAATTGTTCTGTTATTTTGCGTCTTACAATAATTTGTTAAGTAAATAAATAATATGAGAACAACCGACGGTTTACGTGAACCTTTAAGTTGCTAAAACTAAGTAATTGCTAGAATTATGTAACGAGAGCAGTAATTATCATCCCTTGAGCCCTTAATGAAAGTTCTCTGGCGATAAATTCAACGCATACCTAATGAAGTCGTGCCAGAGCGTTATTTATTAATTCCCAATGTAAACATTTTGCGAAAGCTGATTTATTATCCTCTGTTTTATTCGAATGTATCCCGCTAAAACGCACATAGCCAATCAATCTCTGACCAACAAGTGCGTCTGTTTCTGTAAGTTTACTAAATTCTATTTTCGCTAAATCTTAGTCATGGTTTTAAAGAAATTACATTTTTGTGCATTTTTGGGTGTAGTAGACGTGTTTTGAGTTCGTTTTTTTAGTTATTGTCAATTTTGAGGTACAAGAAGAATGAAGAATTTTTTTTGTAAGTTTTTCTATATTTTTTGCTGTCTTTAGGATGTTCAAGCACACTAAGATGTTGTGTATAATGTTTGTTTTATGAAATGTTTCTTCATTTTAACTTCAATTGGTGGTAGATAATTGGTTTTTTTAATTATCTCAGAGGAACCCTTTAATTTTCCGGAATAAAAAGTATCTAAGATGTACTTGACCAGGAATATATATTATTATTAATTTGCATTGGTGATACCAATGCAAATTTCATTGAAATCGGTCCAGCCATTTCGGAGATATGTATAGATATAGAGCTAGGTTTTCAAATATGTTTTTCAATCCACACGCGCGCTGTTTTTAGGGGTCCATAGTAAACTAGGAACCCTTATAGTTTCGCCATGTCTGTCTGTTTGTCTGTTTGAAATAATCGCTCCCAAAGTTAAAAAAAATGTGTCCCCCCCTTTAACTTTTGAACTATAAATTCAAAAAATATGAAAAAATTCTCAAAAGTAGAACTTTATAAATACTTTATATGAAAATTATTTTTAAACTTGATGGGTTGAACAGTTTTACAAAATTATTTTTGAACTAAATTTGTGACTTAACCATATATGCACTTATATGCACTATATGCACTTAACCATTTATATCATTTTACATATTTTATGATATAGAACATATTGTCTTTAAAATAAAAAAAGAATTATTAAAATCGGCAATCAAAATTGTGACCGATGGAAAACTACGGAACCCTATACTGAGCGTGGCCCGAAACGCTCTTGGCCGGTTTTTTGGTTTAGGACTATTTCTTCCTTACATCAATCTCTTGTTTTGCTTATGATATTGTTCATTAACTGTATTAAGGGAACGTCACGTCACTACTCACGTCTATATCAGAGCCAACATCGGGTCAGTGGAGGGGACCATGGAGGTCGTCATTTGGATAGTTTCAAGTGTGGGTGGTTTGTGATGATGCACCCGGTTAGGAGTTATCATCTGGTAGCTTCATATTACACATATTACAGCCCCAACAAAAAAAAATCGTTTCTCTGAGGAAAAAACCGAGCAACGATTTTTCCTCAGACAGCAACGTTTTTTTCTCAGACGCAGAGAAACGTTTTTTATTGTCTGCGCTGTAATATTACTACCAGATGATAACTTCTAACCGGATGCATCATCCCAATCAAATTTCTCAGCGGGGGGCATCATCCCAAAACATCCAGACTCCAGACAATCAAGAAAAAATTGTGTTCTTAAGTATATATTTTTCATTCTATGCCTACTTTAAATACAAAGTAACATATTAATATGTTAGCCACAAATATATATCATATTAATTACATATTTATGTTCCATCAACGGAGCAAAAAAATGATAGGTCTTTTATCTGTCGGGCCTGGGTCACAGATGACCATTCTCCTTTATAGCAGTAGGCCAATTCTGCTATTTTTTTTTATCTGAAAATTATGAGTAACGCTTATGTTCGAACGTTATTGGTATTCTGCTAGCATAACGCTAGCCTATTCTGCTATTCTGCTAGCCTTCGGTTTCATTCGGTTTTATCATAAATAATAAATATCTTCAAACATTCACACCTAGCCCCATTTTAAGCAATTAATGCTGCTTGTGTTGCGGACGCTAGATGACGGATAAATATATTTAATAGCTAAATACATATAAATATTCTGAACATTATAATATATAAACATTCAAGATTGGAAGACAAATGCCTGAAAATTCATCACCCAAAAATTTGCCCCCACCGGGGATCGAACCCAGAACCTCTCGAGATGGCGACGCCTTGAGACTGACCACCACGGCCACGGCCACTCGACCACGGAGGTCGTTACATTAAAAACGTAAATCAAAAGCTTGCATTTCAATTATCAATGTTTATGCTAAGCATTCTTTCTTGAATCGCATTGGTTACGCAATTGTAAATTTATAGTAGAATTGGGGTGCAGATGGGTGTTTTTCACATAATTGTGCATTATTTTGTAAATGCCGTTGAAATATTCTCGTCATACGTGCCTCACTCACCTCTTGCCTCGGTCAGCAGGGCGCAGGCGTGAGAGCGCCTGCCGCAGCGAGACGAGCAAGCGCGCCAACATATTCTCCGCGGTGAACAACTTCTTCGCTGATTCGCCTCTGGTGAATCAGCTTAAAGGCATCATGGTAAGGAATCTAACCAAACTATATGCAGTATTGGTAAAAAGGATAGGTACTTACCCAGGTATCGCTACTAGTTTTTTTTTATAAAGTTCACAAATACCTATCAGTGGAAAGAAGAAACCACCAGTGGATAATGGATACGCAGAAATTGATTCTGCGTGAAACCTAACTATTTATGAGGAGCCGTCAATTAAAATGAAGTTGGAAGTTATAAACTATATCCCTATGGGGCCATGGAATGTATGCAGGGCTTCATTTACAGAGGTTTCTAATGGTTTCTCAATATTTCCTCGTACACATAGGTATTTCAAATACCAAACAATCAGACGGAACCAAAACTATAAAGCTGAAAGTTAGACTACTTACAGACCTTGAGACGGCTTTTATTTTTATTGTTAAACCTGTTATCCTAATTTCCCAATCAGAATCGACAAACAAGCAGTAATAGTGGAAAACCCAAGTCAGACTACATGTGTGTACACCGTCTCTATAACCTTCGTCTTTTGTTATCAACCGGGATAATTTTCTCATTTACAGTAGTTATTAAAGATTGCTTCATAAAAGTAACATAAATCATTGTTTTGTTCACGTTACATGCAGTTTGAATTGGGTTTTATTTGGGATCATAGGACTATGGACGTAAATAGTTGTTTCTCCAAATTTGGAAAAACGGCACTGTAAATCACGTTAACAAAAAACCCGAAATTTTACAGTATATCTTTCCTACGTCATTTTTGTGGTTTTCGTAGACCTATACCTTATCGTGCTCTTCTCTCAGACTAGACAAACGAGCAGTAGCGGCGGAGAACCAGGTCCTCCCGACGAGTCCTCACGACCCGGCAGCAAAGAGCCTCCGTGTCTCGCTATCAGCCCTTCTGAAAGGTAAGAATTTTTTTCCTGAATGTGCAATTTTTGTACATTTTTTTACTATGTAACTGCTAGTTTTTGCCCGCGACTTCGTCCGCGTAGAATAGTTACTAAGAGATAGTGTGATGGTATGTAGCCTATAGCCTTCCACAATAAATAGGCTATTCACAATAACACTCCAAAGATTTTTTCAAATTGAAACAGTAGCCTCAATTGGTGGAATTGAAAATTTACTCCCACTCTTATCATTAGAAGCAAAGTTCATAGTGGCGTTTTGTAATACATTTTTCTGGGAGGCTTAATTTAAAATTTTCAACATTCACCCGCATTGCATCCGTTCCCATGGGAATAGCGGGATTAAAGGTAGCATATTGTATGTCCTTTCTCAGGCTTTGGACTATCTGTGTACTAAATTTCGGTTAAATTGGAAGATTTGACGTGAAAGCGAGACAGACAGACAGAGTTACTTTCGCATTTATAATATTAGGTCCTTACCTATGAAATTGGTGTTTTGTATGGAGATTCTGGGGAATTCTGCATTTTCCATACTAACATTTTATCAGTTTTCTTCACAACGACAAATCCAGAGATAATAATATTTGGCATGTATCATTAGACAAGCTTTAGTAATATGTGTAATATCACACTTCATAAAAATTATTTATCGCTTTTAAGTGAATGCAAATAAAATTATGTATTCGGGAGGCACTTAAAAAGAGTTGTCTCCGTGTCCAATTTTAACACAATTAAACTTACAACAAATTATCAAAACAAATCAAAAGAGCTCAAAAATATAGTCTATTTTTAGACGAGGTAATTATTTTTTAGGAATACTCTGAATCTTAATAGTTACCGACAAAATACTAAGAGAGAAAAATAAACACCAATTTCATAGGTAAGGAAGAGAAAGTAACAAGCCTGACTCTTCTCTGTGTCCATAGCGGTATCCACAAATGGACTCTCCTACATATGAAGGTAGCAACGCCCGAGTTGCTCGACACATTTTCTTTTTTATCCATGCTTCTACTGCTGAAAATCAAGTAGTGTAAAGTCGTCTGCTGTGCTTTTTGTAAAAAAACAAACTTTAGAAAATAAATATTTTTGACTGGTTTTCGAGATAGAACATAGACTCATACTGTATTCAGTATAGTTATTAAATATTAAGGCATCTGAATTGAAACTCAACCGTTAAGAACATCTATCATTTTGAGATTAAATATTTATTGAAAAAAATATTTTCAATCTGACGCGACACTAATCGACACTAATCGAGTAACATTTTCAATTTATCCACGTTACAACTTTAAAATTACATTCTAGAAGTTTAGAACAAGGCTAAAACCTAATGAAGTAATTTTTTTTTATTTTACTCTCAATTGAGCTCTAATGCCAGCCTCATAAGAATTATTATTGCATCCAGTTTACCTGTACTGTTTAGTTTGTTAGCTATCTCAATGTTTATGGGATATTCACTATAAGACAAATATTGGCAGTTCTGTACACAGCTGCGGTCGATCGCGGTTTGTGCTCGTTACGATTAATTAAAGTAGTTTCAGGCGATTACTGAACTGAAAGTGCCGATCATTCAGTGAATACTTTGGTTTGAACACAAAATACCTAAAATAAAAGTATTATTTTTTGAGGTGATTGTTGTTTACAATTAGTAAGTACATCAAACTGAAAGTCATATTAGGTTTTCTTTTGCTTTTTTAATTTAAAATTAAAAAATACCTTAAGAATTATAGAGATTTTAAGTGCTAAGCTTAGCCTATGAAATAAAATTATTTTTGAATCTGATTTTTCGATTTAGAGAAGCAAAATGCAAATGCAGATCAATTTTATTTTTTCAATTATTTGTGAAGAATTCTATTTTGGTACAACGAGTTACAAATTTACCTGTACAAATATAAAAAAAAAATATAAAAGCCCATTAATTAGTTCAATGATGTACAAAATTCTTGGTCAAGCGGGAAGTAACTATGGCATATTTGATAAAACATAAATTAAAAAAATATTTATGATGATTTTGCGGAAGGTTAAACAAAGGACAATGATACTGACTAGTGAGAAAAACAAAAACAAAGATGAAAAAAAAGATAAAGATTAAGAATAGTCTCGAACATTACAATGCAAAAAATGCTGCACAATTTATTTATTTATTTATTTATTTATTCTTTTGTGCATTATAAAAAAAAAAATGTACATGGCGGACTTAACGACTATTGTCGCTCAATAAAACAATAAAACAATTGTGAGTGATAATAAGTTAAGCTCCACGCACAGCTTAGATATAGGTATTAAGCCCACCAATGGAAATTGGTTTTTATCTCCCTCCCCCCCTAAAATTTATCCCATTTTCAATAAAGCATTGACAAACCCCATTCACCTCCAATAATAACTTACCAATTACTCGTATTGGGTATGCTCGCTAAGCTGTTTAACTTTGTTATAAATAAATTTAGTTTGTGTTACGGTATTAGGCTGTTAATTACGTAGACAAGTAATCTAATAAAGTTTGTTGACCAAACGAAATTCAAACAAGCACAAGTTCCCGGCCTGAGTAAATTTGAACACGCTTTAGGTTATAAAACAAGTTACTTATTCAGATTAAGGCACAAGTTTTAAGGTTTGTATTTAATTAATACTTAATACTACAGTATGAATAAAAAAGGATATTTGATTTTTCATTATTTTACGGCAAGGTTACCTACGTGTCGATGTTAAAAAAGAAAAAGAAATAAGAAGATTTAGATAAGTTCTTTGATCATCCAAAAAACACGAATTTTTGGTAGCTATAAATAAAATTCCAGTTTTAATGCCACTTGGAGTCTCAAAACAAATTTATAATTGGTTTGCTTTTCGCGTTGTTAGACTTTGTCAATTAAATGTATATTTGAATCGTTTTGAACACGTAGAATAGTTAGCATTGTTACTAATCCACATAATTTATCCTGTGTGTATTCCTTTTCCTCAAGTATTACCTGCTGGAAAAGTAGGTACTTTAATGATTAAAACATAATGTTTGATGATAAAGGTAAAAAGTCATCCTTTTCCCGTTCCGAAATTAGATTTTATTACAATAGTAATAGCGTCGCTAAGAGTTTCTACGAAGAGTTCTACGAAATTGTCATTCATCATAAAGAACTTCTTCGACTAGGGGTCTAGGGGTTCTACAATGGGTCTTTGAAGTAGATATCTATCTACATTCCGTCAGACGACTCCGAGACATCTTTGATGTACAACGAAATCATTTCAATAAAATTAGGAGTACTGAGAGCCACATAAATTTCAGAACATTTCAACTGTTATAAATACGGATGACAAAGAAAAAAAGGAAATGAAAAACTTAAATATGTAGATGTCGCAGTAAGATAGTTATATAGTTAAATCCCTAGGAATATAACTATATACCGGAGTATTTTTATAAAATACAGTTCATGTTTCGTGTTATAATTTATCTATATATCTACTATCCTGCGATATTTTTAACCGCCTCTCTGGTCTAGTGGTTCATACCACCGGGTGTTGATCGGGAGGTCCGTGTTCGGTTTTCCATGGGGGCAAAAGGTTTTCTGCTCGGTTTGGTTGATGGTAAGGTTTCCAAGCCCGCCTGGCTACCTACCACCGTCTTACCAAAATTTGTCGCCATAATAACAATGTTATAAGCATTTGTTGTGTTTGGTAATCAGAGGTAAGATAGCCAGTTCCTTCATTTGTTGAGGATTTATAGGTGAGGTGAGATGAAGGCCAAGAGCTTACCTGTCATATGTAAAAAAAAGAAACATAGATAATTCATAAAGTATAAACTCAACAAAGTCAACGAGAAAAATCTACTAACAGCATTTATTTTTTGTTAGACCTTGGTTACTTACGTTATCCACGAAAGAAGTCCCTGGGCGACTTTTGATGGGACTTCTTTCTTGAAGCGAAATCTCAGAAACAAAAGTACTCTTTAGTATTTTGTTAAAATAATTTCACGTGGAAAAGAAATTAATGTTGAAACAAATTAATGCGAAATAGTACTTAAACGAAATGCAATTTCAGTGCTTACTATTTTGTTATTTTAGTAGGATATTTTTCGCAGTAGGTAAAGTTATTCTACTCGACTAGACATAATGATATTTCATAACCGTATTTTGACGGTGTTTCTAGAATATTTTAATAACAGAATATTAATTTGTTACTTCAGCAAGGCAGTAGGCAATATTTAGATTTTTTTTTAAATTCTGTCCTACATTTGATGTACTTTTAATATTTTTCATCTGCAGATACGAATATGATGTAGTTTACATGAAATGTAAATTACCCTAATGAGGATTTCGGTGGCGTAGTGGTTAGTACGCTTCGGCTATCGATATTGAAAACAAAGCTACCTTCGCCATGGCCAGGCTTTGGATGGGTGACAAAAAACTTTGTGATCTCGAACTCCTCCATGCTTAGGAAGGCACATCGAGCCCTTGATCCTTGCTTCATTGGTTTCTATCCACCGACGGGAATTGGGCCAGGCAGCGGCAGCGTGGTGGTGTTACGGCCCATACTTTTCATGTGTTTCTAAATGAGGAAGGCCTGAGCCCAACGGTGGGATTTATATAGGCTGAGGACGACATGAAATGTAAAGGAAATAAAGAGAGTCATAAGGAAATCATAAATTTTATATTCAACAATTCAAGACAAGACTCCCAAAGCATAACAAACAGTTTACAGCTCTCAAAATGGCGACTTTTATGCGATCTGGAGACTGAAGATATTGATTGGAAACGCCTACGTTCTCGGTGTAAATGGAAACATAGCAGTATACAACTTATAGCAATTTTATTCAAGGGTTATATAGCAGTAGTACAGCACTGTAAAACCACCAGTAAAAATGTACCTATAAGACTGTTTTTTTCCATTCCCAGAAGTATTTTCAAACCAATACGACCATCGACGACCCCCGTGGTCGAGTCGTCTTTACGCCGGTGAGGGCAGATATTTGTGTGATGGATACAGGCATTTGTTCTCCAGTCTTGGATGTTTATATATGTATTGTATATATGTATATGTATTTATCTATTAAATATATTTATCCGTCATCTCGTATTGGTAACACAAGCAGCATTAGCTGCTTAAAATGGGGCTAGTTGATAGGTGTGAAAGATTTTAAAAGAGAGCGTACTCCCTCCATAAGCCCAGCAACGCAAATCTGCAGATATTCCGCTGCTGTGGATGCTCATGTGGATGTCTATAGGCATCCACAGCACCGGAAGGTGATACGTGATAGGTGAGCCCTCTGCCCGATTGCCCCCTGTTATCTTAAAAAAAAGTAGTGTAGGACTACGAGCTAGGTTATTTCGTAGGACTAGTGTAGGACTACGAGCTAGGTTAGAACAGTTATTTCTTAAAGTTATAAAGTGGTGATTGTAAATTTTCCTTAAAGGCAGAATGTCCATAAATAGATTTTTAAATACGCAAATAAAAATGCTTCTTAATTTGCATAATCAAATTTGGTAATTAACTCTAATTAACATAAACGTTTGTTTATCGTAGAACGCTTTAGATATTTTTAAAACATAATTCTTTGCTTTGTGTAAGAAGTATTAATAGGTATTACAAATGACTTATTTTCGAATAAGGTTTATTATGTTAAGAAGCGTCCAAGGAATTTGCAGTTTTGATTCTGGTGTCTTAGAAAGCTCATGAAAATAATACCTGAACGTTCTACAAAATTCGTGAAAAAGAAGGACTAAATTAAATAACGTTCAGATAACTATTATAAAATAATAGTGTACTTTTCGGGGTAAAAAGGACACGAAAGTTTTCACCCTCCTTTTACACTTACATTGTAAAAAAAATTATATATTATTTACTATAGATTTAGATTTATTTAGCTCATTTTTACATATTTTTACATTTATCATGTAATGATAAATAATTAACAATGCAACATGAAAAAAAATGATTGACAAACGTACAATTAATAGTAAAAAAATATTTATTTTCGTAATTGATATAATAAAATTGATAATAATCTATATAATGTCAAATATATTATAATAAAATTCATCGAATTGTCACACTTAATAAAATTGAAATGAGAAATGTCCCAATAATAAAAAAATATGATTACTTAGTGTAAAGTCAATAATTATAATAATACATAATTAATTATAAATATATAAGTACATATAGCTTCAACAACAAGCTTTGACCCTTCTCAGCATGCGGTCGTTACCTTGACCAATGTCAAACTGTCTGAAATTCTGAGCGTAGGTACAGTCGAGTACATTAATATGTATTCATCTCAAAGCCAATAATTATGTTTCCATTTTTTAAGTACTCACTTTAAATTCCATAATATGTAATCAATCACCGAGATAATTCTATGTGAGCACTCAATGTGTAATATTTATTTACTCAGCATTTAGAAAAAAATTCTGTATAGTAAGAAATAATTATGTGTATAGATATCAAATGACAAACGTGATATTTATTAAAGAAGTTTTTCTAACAGCAAGTTCGTTCAAACTTATAGTATATCTAGCTGTGCTTGCGAAGTCGTCCGCGTGGCTATTGATTTAACAGCGATAAAAAGCTAAAAATTTTGTTTTTGTTTGTATGATTATTACTTACACAGTTCTATTTTTAACGAGCCGTGGGAATCACCTTTATTCCACATATTCCTATACAACCTTATCCCTTTAGCTACACTTGGTTTTTTTCAACTATCGCTACCGGTAAAGATATATAGAATCTACTGCTCCATATATTAAAAGAAAAAGGATGGGCTTAAAGAAATGAGCGAGGATGGTCTTAGGTGTGTCTCTAAGTGGATGGACTGGAATTTGTTGACAGTGAACGTAAAAAAAACCATTTACATGACATTTAGTATATATGTTGCAGTCAAAACCCTTAACCAGTGAAAAGTACTTTTGACTAGCAAAATCAGTCAAAAGTTTTTTTGACTGAACAAATTGGTCAAAAGTGATTTCGACTGAAAATTAATGGTTAGATACGCAGTTCCGCACGCGGTATGCATAAATGACTATATTCATAATTTTGAGTTAGGTTAAGGTAATTTTTTTATGACCATTTAAAACTATACTTTAAGGGTCATAAAGAAAAATAACCTTAAACTAACATTTTCAGTCAAAAGTCAGAGAGAGAGAGAGTCAGAGTTTTGACTGCAACCTATACAAGAATACTCGAGCAACAAATTTCAATGTCAAGGTACATGTTATGTGTTGACTTGTCCATCTGTAACTGCCCGATAGAACCGTTCTGCTTGTTTAATATATCTAGGAGTGAATGTAGATTGTACCATAAACTGGAAAAGCCACATCGTTGTGATTTGTAACAGAGCGCGAAGATTAATGTGCATTTGTAAGCGAATTATAAATACACGAGATAACGAAACGATTAAAACCGTATACGTACTTGCCAATCTATTTTGTCTTATGGGATATCGGTATGGCGCGGTGCAATGAAAACCAACTTGATAAAACATGCGTAAGTAGCTACTCTGCCGCCACAGTGTTTTATTACTACTTCGGAGGGTATATTGACAATGTTCTGATGTTTTTTTACAAATAATAACATCGAATTTGCTTTTATATACCCACCTGTAGTTTTGATTGAATTTTCTAAAATAACAGCTTGTAAATTTCTTTTGGTCAAATAAATTATTCTTATTCTTATATATCTATACTGATGCGCACAGCGTACAGGTGGTTTTTTATCTAAAACAATAGTTAAGTTCGAAATTAAAAAAAATAGATAACTTATTTTTAGTTGCATGGTTTTTAGAATAATTTCGTTCAGGTGATATAGGTAGTTAAAAAGCTTTTGAGATTGCACCTGTCAATAACAAATTATATCTATCGCGTAAATATCTCAGAGGTAACGACAACTTGGAACTACGAGGGCTTAGTCTTACGAACGTCGTTATAAACAAATATACCAGGATACAGTTATATAGATGACTCAAATGCATGTACTGCACGTGTACGAAAACCTCAAAAACCTCAAGAAACCTCGTCGTCGTCGGGCAAAAAAAATGCCTCGTTGTGTGTTATTTGTCGGTAAGGCATCAGTGGCATCGGATAACCCGTCTCAAAATTACGGCTGTGACGTAGACGTTAAAAAGTTATCACGTTTGATTTCAATACAAATCGTTATGCTAGAAGTCTATAATATGAAACCGCGCTAGATTTTTACAGTTCATGCCGCAAATATAACCTATGTAGAAATAAATTATACTTTAAACAAGAATCCTATTTCAATGAAAAACTACATCAATTTACCCAGGAATCGAGGGTCTAAAAGATTTATAACAAGGCATATACACTCGCAACATGGCACCATTTAAAAATGTCTGCGCCCTCGCCTTTCAAACAATGGCTTGTTGTTTGATTTACTTCTCCTGTGCCGTATTTATTTTCTGCTTTGCTCCTTTGTGTAGTTTCTTGGTTGACAAGAACTGATTTAGTTTATCGATGAGTTTAAAAGCTTTGTTGTTGTCTGCAAGATAACAGTGTTTTGTTTTCTGGATCATTGGTCAGAATCAGAATGTGAGAGAAATTGTAAAGTAGTTTGATATGTTATAAGTTATAGGTCCTATAATTGTGTAGGAAGAAACCAAATTGTTCGTAAGTGCCGTGGAAGGGCTCGAAAGGGTACCTAACCGTCAAGACTAAAACTCAATCTGGCTATTGCCAGATAATGAGTCGGTCATAAGCCTACCACCCAGCTGCAACAACAACAGTAGAAACAATCCGTAAGTTAATTCCGTCTTATCAACAAAACAACAAAACGGTCTTAAAATCTAGTCTGGGACACAAAACGGGGACCTACGGACCATTATTTGTGTTCTCTTTTAATTTACAAATTCCCTGTACAAAATGCTGGTGTTTTCAGAACTACAGGCCAATATGCTATGGTTTAACATCAACTAGCTACTATTATTTTGCAAGCCGAAATTTTTAAAAATTACTGTTGCAAGTTCAACTGTCTCAGTAAAAATTACGCCATATTTGTCTAAGTTAATTGTTGTTATTTCCCCACCAGTATTACATTGGAGCGGCCAGGCACAGGCACCAAGATGGCTGGGCAGAGGCAAGGGTCGTTTCTGAAGCCTGCCGCTGACACCACGCTCGACAGGAAAGCGTCCATCGTGGACGAGACCACCGGCATCACCCGCACACAGATGAAAGGTAACCTAATTAATAGGTCTTGACCTATGTAATTGCCTTTTTTTTTCTCTTAGCGTTTTGTCTGTAACTATTAAGTAAAGTAAAAAAGAGTTATCTTCGTTTCCAATTTTAACACAATTAAACTTGCACCAAATTATCAGAACAAATCAAAAGAGCTCAAAAATATGGTCTATTTTTGAGGAGGTAATTATTTTTAAGAATTTCAGAATATTCTATATCTATATCAATATTCTATATCATTCGATTTGCATTCACTTAAAAACGATCTCTGGATTTGTCGTTGTGAAGGAATCTGAAGAAAATGCAGACTTTTGCAAAAACTCCATACAAAACACCAATTTCATAGGTAAAGACCTAATATTAAAGTTTTATACCAAAGCTTGGGGGGTAGTGGTTAGCACGCTTTGGCTTTCGATATCGAAAACAAAGATACCTTGGACATGTTCAGGCCATGGGACGTATTGCGGCTGAGGACGGACGATACGAACTTTCGGTTCACGGGATTATACTGAGAACATCACGCTCGTCTCGCTGCAATAAAACGTGAAAACTGCAGATATTCCTTTATTCGTTTGTTTTTCGATAGTTAAGAACAGTGCTAAGATATTTTGGACCCGAAAAACCTGTCTCAGACGAGTTCGATTTCATTTATTTACCAAGTTAACGTGTGAATATTCATGCTCTGACCACACAGCGGTTATCCGATCACTTATTTATTTCGGCAACAACCGGACCATTACTCATCTGATGCGGTTGATACTGGAGGAAATCATGATAATCTGTAACGTTTGTAGACACAATAGCAAATCAATAGTGCTTCGCCTGTGGTGTACTTACACACAATTTCAGCCACCTCACAGACGAGGGATAGTGAGTATATTGAACATATGAAAAGTTAATACATTTGCAATTAAGAACTTATTTACTACGTTGGAGTATTTGTTCACTAGGTACTTCATATATTAGTAGGTAATTCTTCCAAGAATATTTTCAATTTTAATCCAAACAACGCTATTTATAATCCGATCAAATTTATTTATAATCCAGAATGTGCAAAACTGTATCGCATCCCAACACAAGCATATGCTGGAGTTCCCATAGACAATTTTGCCGCTTCTCGAATGTTTACCCTAGTTTAGTGACGTAAATGGGGTATCGGAATAAGGTCATTACCAAAACAACCAGTAATTTTCAGGGATGCGTTATCCGTAGTAATAGTTAACTGACCGACTAAGGGTCAGTTTTTTTATCCGTGGTTATGTTGACCAGTAGGTTAAAATATGCACCCATTGGGAAAACGCATAATGTCGTGATATGACACTTTGTAAAATTACATAATCATAGACAATTTAACCACAATACGATGTTGGGATTAGTAAAATGGCGGCGGGCGGCACAGCTGAGGGCACAGCTGATGTGTATTGCTACGAATTTTCATCGCAAAATTATCAATTTGTCAAGCTGACGTCATAAATTTTAGCGTTTCCATTGACGCTATTGGTCTAGATTTCAACAATTGAGCGAACTATTACTACGGATCCAAACACTCACCCTTATTCAGCAGTCTGCTTCTTTCCCAAGTTAATGTAGAAAGTAAATAATTTAAAATATTATCTCCTTCAGAGTTCCGCGAAGCATTCCGCCTGTTCGACAAGGACGGGGATGGCACCATCACGAAGGAGGAGCTGGGGCGCGTGATGCGTAGCCTCGGCCAGTTCGCCAGGGTCGAGGAGCTACAGGACATGCTGCAGGAGGTCGACAGCGACGGTGAGAGGATCCCTCACTAAATTGTATCCATTCAGAGATCCTGAAGCATCCTGCTGACAAGGACGGGACAGCACCATCACAAGCTGGGATATATGATGCAAAGCTTTGATGAGATATCTCGAAAGGGTGGGCTGAGGTCAATCACACCCACATTTCACAAAATCAGTAATGTTTCCTATTGTTAAAATAGTAAAGCTAAGAGAGGTGGCTTAGTATTATACCAATCTTGATCATTTGACTAGCGTTCTTACAGTGTGGTTACGATCACCGTCCTGTTTGCTTATCACTCAAAGGTGGCTGACTGACACAGTGATCTATAAACGCATTTGGCATGCAGGCAGATGTTATGACGTAGGCATCTGCTAAGAAAGGATTTTGATAAATTCTACTCCCAAGGGTATAAAATAGGGGATGAAATTTTGTATGAAACTTTGTCAATTTTAAACCGATCGGGCTGAGACTTTGCATGCATAAAGCTACTATGACGTAGGCATCCTCTAAGAAAGGATAACCAGGTACCGCGGACGAAATCGCGAGCAACAGCTAGTATTGTATAAAAATCTTCTCAGAACCATTCATCTTAATTCTTCTTTCTTATAGGTGATGGCAACGTGAGCTTCGAAGAGTTCGTTAGCATCTTGTCCAAGTCCATGTCAGGGGCGGGCGGAGGGTCCAGCTCGGCGGAACAAGAGGAGAGGGAGCTCAGGGACGCATTCAGGGTGTTCGACAAGCACAACCGCGGGTACATCTGCGCTTCGGACCTGCGGGCGGTCCTGCAATGCTTAGGAGAGGATTTGTCTGAGGAGGAAAGTGAGTTGTTTATGTTTTGTTTAGTTCCATATTATTAGCATTCTCCATAATAGAAATCTACGATTTCGGTTGAAGGATTCTGAACATTCTATTTCTGAGTCCAAAAGCTGTCTGGCTTTAATTACGTTCCTTCCTATCAAAAAAACTTCTTATGTTAAAGGATATACCTAGTAAGTGTGAAGAAAAATATCAAGAATTGGCCTCACGAACAAAAACGAACCTAAAATATGGTAACGTGTCGTGACCGTGACACTACATCATTATAAGTAATATGAAACAAATTAACATCAGCGCTGTTTAACTTACACCTTATTTCCATATCGTAATGCGTGTTTTTGTTTGTCTCAGCATGAATAAAAAAAAGTGATAAAAGAACATAAATTATTTTTTAAAATTATTTTTCATTTCACTGACTATTCCCTTTAAATTATGACGTAAGAAAAGAGAATTCTTCACAAGTATTTAAATTTAGAATCTAATGACTCGCCCAACTTATGGAGTAGCATTGGCCAATGTTCGCTTCGATTGCGATCAACTTTTCATTATTATCAAACGTTACTTACATACTTTTGTATTTCTACTTTAAATGATACAAGGTCTTGATTCGTGCAGCATTTATTAATATCTTACAATCAGTACAATAAAAATATTCTTAGGTTATAACCCCATTGTCGATTAACTCTAATAATTATGTCACAGTGACAGCTACGTTTTGTGTTGCAATAAACATAAAGTCAATACTTAACACATACATACATACATAAAATCACACATGTAATCCCCGTAGGGGTAGACAGAGTCCAAGGAGTACTGTGTTCCTTAACACTACATTTAGCCATACGAAAATTGGGTTTGGTCAGATGAAAAATCGTGAAAGAGTAGTAACAAGTGGCTAGTTTATCGCCTACACAATCACAGACCCAGTACCCACGAACGTTACTGATTTAGCAAAATTATAATATTCCGTCCAATTTATATTTTTACAATATTTATTGCCCTTTTTATGCAGTATTTGTCGCACGTCTGCACGTTAGCGCAATCGAAAGCGAACTAAACGCCAATTTGTCGGCCGCTTTGAGATGCTGACCCGAAATCTAGTGTAACCTATTTAAGATCTATACCTATGATCTATAAATGTTAAGTTTAAATATGTTAAATTCGTGCATTTATTTTATGGTTTTCAGTCGAGGACATGATAAAGGAAGTTGATTCGGATGGTGATGGAAGGATTGATTTCTTGGGTATGTAAATTTTGATAAATATCTTTTTACACAGAAGATTTAGGTAAGTGATGAATTATACAGGGGTGTGAGCCATAGTCATATGTGTATAAATAACAAAAAAGCAAATATCATCACACCTCTTTCCCCAAAGGGGGTAGGCAGAAGTGTTAAACACCCACATTTCGCCAGATATGTTGGGTCCCCATGTAACAGGTGGCGAGCCTGTTGCCATGCACCGGGCACAATGTGAGGCAAGTGATATTTACAAAACTGTACTTACATAAGTTTTATTCAAACTCATTGGTATAGGCGGTGGGGTCGAACTTGTGTTTGCCCGTGGCCTCTCGAACGAGTAGCGCCCCGTCTGTCCCAACTCGGCTACCGATGCCTTTTATGAATAACTAACATATATTAAAATGAATATCATATAATATAATTTGACAGGCCTGAGAAAAATGGCTGCAAAATACCTACATAGAAAATTTCCGCTCTTTTCATAATGGTTATGTTAGGTAACGTTATGTTTTTAACAGAAAATTTTAAAGGAGTTGTTTAGGATATTTTTTTCTGTAAAATACCAAATAGAACAAGAGACATCGAAGAATGAAAACTTCGTTGGAAAGAGGTCCAAGATATTCGTATAATTATGTACCTAATTAAATATTTTATTATAGAATTCGTAAGAGCTCTGGGCGAGCCAGAGGACGCCTGCGACGACGAAGACGACGAGGACGTTCCTGAAGGGACCGAGATTCATCTCCCGAGACCGGTCGCCGCGAACTAAACGTTAAACATTATTTCTGTCTTCCCATATTTCTTCGAGGGGATATTATACTACACGATACACATATCTCAAGCGATATCGAGACTGTCTTAAAATCTTGAGCACGTTCGTACCTACTAAGGCCAGTATGAGAGAACCACATTGAGTTGGTACTGTAATAGGTACCATATCAACCATACTCTTACTAGCATACCATACCATATACACCACTACCATACTGAATATGTATTATCCTACAGAGCTGCATCGTTTAGTCTAATAGCTCTTTTAATATAATATATTCAAACTTTATTCTATATGAGATTTTCATATTAGGTACTTAATACTTAAAGGTACATGACGACCTCCGTGGTCGAGTGGTCTGTATGCCGGTCTCAAGGCGTCGCCATCTCGAGATGTTCTGGGTTCAATCTCCGTTGGGGGCAAATGTTTGTGTGATGAATACAGACATTTGTTGTCCAGTCTTGGGTGTTTATTTATGTGTTGTATATTTTTTGAATATTTATATGTATTTATCTATTAAATACTTACATATTTATCCGTCATCTAGTGTCCGTAACACAAGCAGCTTAAGGCCCGATTTTTCAATCCTCAGATAAAATTATCCGCTATTTAAAACTATCACTGTCACTTTCTAAAGTCATAAAAAGAAAAGGGACAGAGCTAACATTTGACTGACAGATAGTTTTATCTGAGGATTGAAAAATCTGGCCTTAGTTGCTTAAAATGGGGCTAGTTGATAGGTGTGAATGTCTGATGTAATTTTTTATACCTACTGCAGCCTTATGATTTTTTTCAGTAGCATCTTTATTGATAATTTAATCTTGATTTGTAATTTTAAAACAAATACCAATAATATTGATAGGCTGATTAAATGTAATAAATATGACATACAGGTTAATGAAGAGTTATGGGAGAGAATGTGTGGATATTAACAATTAGGTACATGATATATGTATATATTATAATGTTTTTTTTCTTTTGTCGTTTTACGTTTTGAAGGTTGGAAAAAAACAGCACTTTCAAACCTTAAACTTGGAGTTTTGAAGAATAAGTCGTTTTGAATGCATATCACAATAATCTTTAGGTATTTTAAAATTATTTGAAAAGATAAATACACCTACTATTTCTTATTTGTTATCCCGCGCCAGACATGTGCTCAAAGATTTGCACACATCTTTGCAAGTCTGCTCAAATATTCGCGACACTGCCAGACCTGTGTACAAATGTTTTATCAAATCTTTGAGCTCACAGTTTCCGACTTCAAAGAACATGGACGACGATTTAGTCGACGCAGCTTGCTTATGTTATTTAAGTGCCTGTAATTATTTATTACACGTGCAAATAAATAAACAATGACGGCCAAAATTAATATATGAATGGATGGTATTTGATGTTATTCATTGATATTTTATTTTTATGCCTATAATATAATCGTTTCGGATCCCATATATCTAATTCATCTTGTATCAACTAATTAATTCGAAAACACTGTCATTATTCCACTCCATCGTTAGTACGTTTGGCTGTTTACGCACGACAGCTTGACAGCTCTCAACGGCGACGCTCGTGCAAGTGACGGCTTCGCGCAGTGTGGCAAGTTCACAAACATTTGGACTGAGATCTCTTTGATGTGCGCTAAAAACCGACACGGAACGGCAAAGCGCACATATGTGCGCAAATATTTGCAAATAGTATCAAAAGCCCGTGCCTCACATGTGCACACCTATGTTTGCACAAGTTTGCGCACGTGTCTGGCGCCGCCATTATTATAACTCTTTAGCTAGTATTTTAATCAGCTAACTACATCAATTTATTTAAATATTACAGCAACAGTTATGTAGAAATAAGCTATTAAATACTTTAAATATTCGCTTTAAAATGTTCGAATTAAATACATACTGACACGGGAAATTGAATGCCCTTGAACTACAATTACTACAAATGAAATTTTAAATTTTAACTGACATTAGAAGAAATTAGGAGAAAAGTAACATTATTTAGCATTTTCCAGCCCAGCGATTTAAAACTACTTCGGCATTTGGTGTACCTTAATATACACCACTAGTACCTACCGCTAGAAATATTGTGAATTCTTACAATATGAATATGATGGTATCGATGTGGATAGGTAAGAAAATATCTAAGGAAAACGAAGGATAAGTATTGGCAACTATACTAACCTACCTACTTAGCACTTGTAAGATGAAATTAATAATAATGTGACTATCTCATTCTTACTAAGTATTTAGGAACACATAGGCCAACTCCTGATACTAAGGCCCGTATTACAGAACCAAACTCAAGGGTAGATCTCTGCCTGAGCACTGTTAGAGAGGGATGGCACTATTGATCCCACATAGCGCCATCCCGTTTTAACTGCGCTCAAGCAGAGATCTACGCTTGAGTTTGGTTCTGTAATACGGGCCTAAGTCAGTTATTTTTAAGCCGCGATCACAGAAAAATACAATTCGATAGCAAGGCCGGCATGTAGACCACGAAGTTATAGGTAAAAGATTTGCCTTGCAGTCAGAAAGTATAATGGTGCTATTTATCCCTCATACCACCATATCTGATTCTGCAGTACCGGCCTTACTCTCGTTTCGCGTTTTAACTTACAACAAACTATATTATAAGTATAAGAACAAAACTACGAACTTAAAAATTATACCAAAGCTTTTCCTCACTATTGATGTTGTGAACCAGACCAATATACAAATAAATTCTCAATAATTATCTTTGTTTCATTTATTACCTGCCCTACCACACTAACCGTGTTATTCATAAAAAACATTAAAGGTTTAATCAACCTATTTTAGTTTCAGAGTGTTTTGTTTTCTTCTTTCAAACACAAATCTAAATTAGAAAGAAAGTGACAAATCACTTTTTAACTAAAATAGGTTTATTAAGCCATTAATATTTTTTATGAACAACACGGTTAAACTATAAGAACTTAATTCACAGACAAGATTTTGACTCACAGGTTTGCAACCTGTGTATTTTAGGCGACAGCAAACTGCCTGCCAATCGGCCAAGCCCATCTGATAGTAAGTGATAGCTACACATGCTATCAGGTGGGCACATTACATTTAACTTTACATTTTTTTAACTTTTTGTTAAAAAAATCTCAACCTACAGTCGTATAGGTAAAGGTGAGGCAGAAAGTAGTTGGAAATACTTAAAAAAAATTTATACTTCAATACATTTTATTAACATATCAAAATATTTACAGCTTATTTTATATACATTTCGATATGAATATACAGTTTTGTTGAGGTAATTTGTTAGGTGAGTTTAAGAATATTTCTAAGGCCTTACACTACGAAATATAAATTAGGAGTTGAAATCCAAATTACAGGAACATTTTCCTATTAATTTGATAGCATAAATTATTTTAAGACAATATCTAAGACAAATACGAAAATATTAGTAAGACCTTCTGCACCTCTAATGTAACTTACATTGTTAAAGTCTTAACTCTTTTAGTTGCGTTAAGAAGTTAAATTTCTATGGGAAACGTGATTTCTGATACATTCCGCTAGGGGCGCTTTTCAAATTTCCCATAGAAATTGAGCTTCTTAACGCAACTAAAAAAGTTAACTTTTTACAATGATAAGAGGTGCTGATATATTTTAATTTAATAGTTTTTTTAAATAAATAAGGCGCTGGATTAATCTCCCACAAAACAGAGATCGAAGTCTGTATATTTGATATAAAACATAATACTAAAAATTTAAACGCTTTAATAATTCATGGAAGTATATTAAACATTCGAGCTACTTACGTGCTATGTGTAAATTGTAATACTTTAATATTTTGTTGTTGACACGTCTATTTTTTGTTTTTCCATAAAGTATGAGATTTAAGTTACACATTAATTATACTTAATCACAACTAAACTCCCGGGACCTTGAAATAAGAAAAAATATGGGAATTGAAACGGCCAAAGAAGACTGCCCTGCCTCTGACTAATTATTAAAAATATCAAGGGCATATCAAAATCTTAGTAATTTGCGACTACAAGTATTGATGGGAACCTACTGGATATTTATTCCTATACATATTAGCTTGTGAGCAAAAAAGAAGTATCATATTATTTCCTAAAAAGACAAAGCAATTTTTATTTTCTATTTTACTTCATACTATAAAACTTAAGGTAGTGTGACTATTAAAATGCACGTAAATCCTGTTCATCATGAATAAAGCCGCAGTGGATATTTTCTTCAGTTTCCCATCTCCTTTTCTATATAGAGCTGTTCCTGCGCAATATTATAAGTAATTGGTAAAATTTCAAATAACAATAGTGAAGTAGGTATCGCAATGGAACGAATATATTTTTCTACTAGGTATAACTATAAAATAATATTTATTATTTGTTCGTTGAATTGTTATTCTCAATGAATTATATTAATTGAAACATAGGCTTCATTTTTATTTACATCACATACGAATCAGAATCTGTAATAATTAAATTTTTGGGTCTGTTCAAATGAATTTCAGACAGATTTATTATATAATTTTTTGCATTGTATTGTTTTAAATGATAATGACTTGCTAGAAATATATTGTTAAAAATAAAATGATTGTTAATACTTGGGAGAAACTACAAATACAAAAAATACCTTTGTTTTATTGCGATAACCTCAACAATAAATACAACATTTTTAACTAAGATAATACAAAATTATAAGTCTGTCTTATTTGCATAACTGACGGTAGTCTAGAAAACAAAAGCTCGTAATAAATTTTAGATCGGATAGTGGATATGTACGTGATTAATGGCACTTAAGTAATTTAATCCTTCTCAATTTATCAATCACTTTCGAACTTTAAGCAAGGAGATCCATTTCCAAATCTGTGGACTAATTTTCAGACGACCCGTCCATCCAGCGGGGAATTTATTAAATCATTTACAGTTATATTACGTTTTCATTCGTTAAGATAGAGTCTAAAGTCGCATGATTTAAGCGCTCTTGTGAATTGCAATATCCGAGTACACATATTACGCCTGTTAGTGATTAAGTCCGACTTGGCGAAACTGTGGGGGCGTCACTTGTAGAACGATCAGACAATACTTCTCAGACACCAAATGGGAGTGTCGTAAAAATTTGTTCGCGTTTTCGCTACTCGCCATCTTATGTCTGTCAGAATAAGGCCCGTATTCCAGCACAGCTAGAAAGGGATGGCCTTTTGTGGAAATGAATAACGCCATTTCATTCTAACGGTACTTAGCAGAGATCTATATACGCTTTAGTTTGAATACGGGCTTAAGTCAGACTGTATCAATGTGTGATTTTAGAACGAGTACGGCTTATGTTTTGGACGACATCACGCGGGCGGGACGACAGCGCTTTATTAAGGCTACATAAAACTTAATTAATTTGCAATATCATTGGAAATCTATGAAGATTAGTTGAACGTTGAATATGGGTGGGATCCCGTTTTCGCCATCCCTACTCTGTCTTCAGAAATACGGCCATGAAGCATTTCAGATAAGATGGAACTAATAAACAACATATTAGTTGTTAATTCCAATGCTACATTGGAAGAAGTTCGCGGTCAAACGATGGACTTTTCAGCAGGCCTAACACGAACTGAAGATATGAAGTCCCTTGGGAGGAAATTACTCATTGCCTCTAGCTTCGAGGTGAACAAAAAATAGATAAAAAGCTAATTCTTATGAGGTGACTATATCTTAGTCCGTGCTGAGGATACTTACCTATAAGTTTGCGTTATTTAAAAAGTATAAGAATAAAGTCAAACGTTTCTATCTTGAAAATATAGATTAACATTATATTCATTTGATTGAAGAAAATAATGACTCTCAACGTTATTTCTTATTTCAATAAAAAACTCTCGTACCCCCTTAACTGTTAACTGTCGGTTCACATATTCGATTCGGTATGTCATAATAATGTCGTCGCGCTCTGAACCACAATAAAATGTCAGTTAAGAATAGGGGGTAGGTCGACCGCACTTCTACAACTGTATTGTAATTAATAAGGTTATCTTTAGCGCTAGTTGGCCACCCAAAAAATCACCAGGAAACCAGCAACTGAAACATCGCCACTCAGGAACAGGAGTGGGTAGGAAGGAAAGTGACTGATTATTGAGAGACACCGATAACAGACATATGACTCTGTTTCCAGTTTACCGGGAGCTGATGGTCTTGGGCGACATGTGCCCGGTCTCGCCCAGGGTCCGCAGGATCACGTTCCCGCTAGGCGTTATGGAGATCCAAGTGATGGAGCCGTGGCTTAGGGATATCCGGAGCCAGCCTTCTGGCGGGAACTGTAGCGCTCTGAGGAAAAATAAATATCATAATGTATAAATAAGGTAAAATGTGTCAAAATGCACGACTCGACTCAGTACAATAAGACTCCCAAGACTAGATAAAGAGCTCGAGTCTTTTTAAAGCTCGAGTTGTTGACACGGCGAGTGGCGTTCGAGCTGTTTTCCGTTTGGAGTTACTTTTTAATCAAGCAATAAAATGTTACTTTTGTGGGATATATAAATAAATGAAGTTTAGTTAGTTCACCGAGTCTTGTAAAATCGAGCCGAGTCTATCGTATTGGGACTTAAGCTAAACATCATCAAAAATAAATGTTTATTTCCAACACAGACGGCTTTCGTATTCCGTCCGTCCTACGACATGGGTTCTTTCATAAGGTTAGAAAAATCACCTAAAGAGCCAGCAAAGTGAGCTGCTGTTCTCTGTGGCCCTAGCTATTTCTGCAAATGAACTGTCTTACTGCTTACCATCAGTTGGTTTTGAGTCATTTGCTGTGCTGTGAAAAAAACAGAGAACGTTATCACTTTATTGTGAACACCGCTTCCCTCGCCCTGTACCTGGTGTATGGCAACAGCCTCGTCTCCTGTTACATGGGGATCCAAACATAATCCTACGAAATGTGGGTGTCAATGTTTGCGGTGTTATGATGTTACTTCTATGTTTTGTTTAATCAGCCAGAAGTCATCCACTGCTGGACATAGGTTTCCCCAAGAATTTCCATTTAGAAACCCGACGAATGAACAACTATTTGCAAACAAAAAGGCCATGAACAACGTACTTGCAAACAAAGAACCGTATGACATTGGCGTGGCAGACGAGCAGCGTGTACGAGTCCTTAGTCTGCTCTGGCGGCGCCCTGTAGAAGTACCGGCGGAAGGCCGCCTCGATGCGCGCGCCGTCCTGGAAGAACTGCTGTACATGGCAGACCACGCCGAGTTATTAGCTGCCCAGCTCAGAAGGGAAAGGAATGGAAAACTAATATACAATGATGAGACTGCGTTTTACCAAAGCTGCGTAGATAAATAATCAACTAATAAGAAAACCTCGAGTGCCTGAAAAATACCCTCATTAACCCAAGCATCTATATCCTTCAGGATACTGGCGCCATCTCTGGCGAAAATGGAGTAATTACAGTTAAATATCAGTTATATGTATTGCTACGAATGGAAAATTAGGTGAAAATGGGGGATATTACTATGGAGCCGGATCCTGTCCTCTTATTCTGTCAGTTCATGGATTCAATGAGAGATGCTACGCCCGTCTCGCTCTAATTCACCCCAATAAAAAGTGACAGAATAAGGAGCCCGGTGAGGAATCTCACACTGCCACACATCACGCTGCGTGTTTTTTTTAATTGAAGTAAACTGACGCATCTGACGGCTTCTCAGCTATCTCCGAATTATTTTAAAGAAGGCGTAAACATTGGAGGGTCCTCAAGCCTGTAGTGACATCCTCACTAGGGGGTCCTGCTTCCATGGAGAGTCTCGAGCCGGATTCGGCATGTCGACGCACCTATGAGCTTACTTTCGGGAGTGCAATTCGCAACGTCGTGCGATTTAATGTTAGCACAACGCATTCACGCGCAAGGCTGCGTCGTCGTGAGTGGCAGTGTGATAATCGCCTAATAATATGAAGCGCAGTAGCAGTGAAGTGCAGTGCTGAGTTTCAGGCAAAAAATCGAATCCAATGGCATTTGTTCTTTGGCAGCGCCTGTACACTTTAAGGTACTGGGTACTGTATACTATCACACAGCTTGGGTAGAAAAGCAGCCTCACACAAGGAATTTAAATTGTATTGGGAAAGGATATACATAATTATAATAAAAATACACTCATATTTGTGTAAATAAAGCTTACATCGGAAGAGAATTATTTGAGAAGACTTGCTTGAAATTATAGGGTAATTTTTATTAAAATAGAAAAAGCTTTGAACTCAGTTCGTGTGTTTGTTTTCATGTATAAGAAAATGAATTAAAATATTCATAAAAAGATATATAAAAAAATATTACAATCAAATATATTATGTACAGTCGAGTACAAAAATATATATGCGCGTTTGGCAATAATTGGAAGGGAATAAAGACTGTCACCTGTCAAAAGTACATACATATATTTGAACTCGACTGTATATTATTAAAATTAAATAGTATCAAGATTGTTTACTCCCATTTCCCGAGTATTCCCTTCTACAAATTTTTATTTTTGGTATCGGTGAACCAGGATCTCACGATTTCAAATAGAGCTTTATTTTCAGAACGATAGGAGACTAATGCCCGATTTCACCAACATTCTTTTAAACATCACATAGCTAAAAGTCACTTAAACTAAAAGTACCCCTTAACGATCACCTAACTTCCCTTAGGTGTCCCCTAAGTGATGGTGAAAAGGAAATAAATGTTAAGTGTCACCTAAAATATCGTAATTGACACCTAAAAGTTAGGGGTTGATGGTGAAATTGGGCATAAGACAGGCACCCGATCGCGCTAAATACGAAGGTATTTGGGTTCTTCTCGCTTTCGTGCAAATCGATATAAATTACGTTTAAAAAAACTAAGAAAGGTGCGTTCAACGCGAAATTACTACAATATGTTTACTCATTAGAGGCGACTAATATTTACAATCGTGAACCTTGTTATATGTTTGTTAATTCCAAAAGGCATGCATTATTCTCAGTCCACTCCGTTGTTTCTAGCCAAAGTACGTAACTTTGGCTTTCATGGCTAAATTCCGAACCAAATTGTGTATATTTTATTATTAATTGAATGCTGGGTTATCTAATAAACTACTCGTAAAATATTTTCAATACCAGTAACGCATAAGAAGTGGAAATTCTGGAGTAAGTGTGTGTCACCCGAAAAAACATAATTACCATCCCAAGTCATTGCATTGGACGTTACCTACGGGGTCAGCTCTCGTCTAAGCACGGCTCATTTGTCAGCCGATCATTGGGTCCCAAAAGATCCACAGGTTCATATTCTCGTTCTCACTAGCATAAAATACGATTGCCACGCACCTTAGTCATCCCCATCCATTACAATTAATAATAAATATAAAAAAAAAATATTTGTATACTGATTACGATGTGTTTTGAGAACGTTTATTTATCACCTAGACATGGGCATTCAAATCAAAATAGTTAAAATGATATGCTTGATAAACTACTAAAAACTTATTCATCTCTTTCTAATTACCATCTTTCATTCAATTGTTTAGACGGATGGTAATGCGAGCTTTGAGAAACAGTTCAATCTTTTCGCTTATTCTGCGCTAAATATATTTAAAATTGACAAAACAGTTGTTAAGTACCTACTGACTGTATTATTGCTATCCTTGGCTCCTATTTATTAGTTTTTATTATTATATTTAGTATTGATTTATTGTTATTGTTTATTTATTGTTATTTTTATTATCATTGTTATTATTTATTTATATGTGTCGCGCATATCAGATAAAGTGTGATGTTGCTACTGGTATCTAGTGCAAGCAGCAGGTGTGTGTGCCCGCTGTGTGCACTGTGTCACTCGAGGCACCTACGGAAGACCAGTGTTGGGTTGTCTTACGACTTCCTGACAAATGCTGGCTAAGTGCCTTTCCGGTGATCTAAGGCATTATGTTTAGATTTATATAGATTCCTTTGTTTTTGATCAATGAATAAATAGTTTTTCATTTCATTTCATTTTTCAAATGAATTTAACTGGAAGGTGATGAAAATCAATGGGAGGTAGTGAATAATATGTCCAAATTACTTAACAGATTTTCAATTTTAACGCATTAGACGTAGAGTGTAAATCCGATTGAAAAAAAAGAGCTTGTTAAATTAAATTTCTGTGGATTACCTTAATTTTGTCCGGTGCATGTTCGCCCCCTGTTACATAGGAGCATTTTTATGAAAGAGGAAGAAACGGTTCACCTGATTGAAAGTGATCAGCGTCGCCCATAGACGTCTGCAACTGCAACATACACCTTATTTTTGAAGGGCTGAATCTCGTAGCTGTCCGGAATTATTACGTACTGCCAACCATCTAGACTACAGGGATGAATTTAGTGTCGCGAGATTTGGATCCGGAAAGCAACAACTGGTATGAGTGGAAACAATTTATATGAACACTCCCTTTAGTAGCATCTCTTCGCAGGGCCAAGGTGTGGAAATTTTGGGGTCGTTAATTCGAGTAACTCTTCGTTATACCTATATGGTCAAAAGGCAGAAGTTGATATTGCGGTGCTCCCACCGATAGATGAGAACTTCCATGTGCCATATGGCCTCTACTTACTAATCAGTAGGACCAGCGTAGGTGACCGATTACATAATATCGATCATTTATAACTTGATCTTCTAGGTACTGCAAGAACAAGCGATTGATAATGATTGTTAACAACGAACTAAAGATGCCTTCCATGAGCTCGGAACGGAACTAGTGAATACGAGTATGGAATTAAGCGCAACAAAACTAAGAGAGCGAACCTGGATACCACAGAGGACGGAACAAAAAGTTCCATCCCTGCAGCACCACGACAGCTACCGAATGAGTAATGGCTACAGGATCATTCAGCGAGGCGCGAAGTAAATCTGTGACCAGGGGTAGGATGCAAAAAAACAACGTAACTCGTCCAAGTCTGCTGACTTGCAGTACCATTAACGATAACTATCAGTTGCCTAGGTTTAAGGCGTGTGGATCCTTACAAATGTTATTTTATTTATGTTTATTGAGAGATTAGCTTGAATTTCAAATAAATAGTAGCATTGTAACTTATTATCACAATTGAAAAAGACAACTTAATTTTAATTTTGTTTATTTGCATTTACAGTATTTATGTTTCGAAATTCTGCTGTTACGATTTGTATTATTTAAAACACATAACTTCTATTCTAAAATTAATGTGTTTATTTTTAATTATTTATTCATACCAAGTTTAGTTAAACATTTTAATATTTAACAAAATATGTTTCATTACCATCCTCAAATATAATTACCACCCTGACAGAAATCATTACCGTCTTATGCCTCATTATAAGTCGCGTATTTATTCAAAATATATTAATTGTATTCAGATGCCTTCAACATTCTCGTAATCGTATACATACGGGTTTATGATAAATTATGCACTAATTATAAATATATATTAAACTCTTTATTGCACAAATAAACAAAATTGTAGTAAATACAAAAAGTAAGCAAAGGAGGACTTATCTCTAATAGAGATATAAAAATAATTAAAATATATAAATATTAAAAAAAGAATTCTTCTACTACTACGACTTTTTCTTCTTCTTTCTACTGAGATTTGGTTGTGGTGAATTCGTATTTAGCGCGCTCGGGGCCCAGGAAACAAACCCATTAATATTTATAGTAAGTATTAGCAATCAAATCTAAAGACAACAACCTTTAGAAAGTTAACTTTTAGAATAATTTAGTCTACTTACAGAATATTTCTTTCTCTAAAGGTTGTTAAATGTTTGTCTAAGAATATCTATGATTATTATCTATGGCAAGTTTCCCAACATCCTTGGTCTGTTTTGTTGGTTGTATTGTAGAGAAGGTATAATTGCATTTAATGTGTATTTTATAAAAAATTTATCTTATATAAAAGTGGTATACAAAACAACAAAGATTAATTAGTTTCCACACTGACCTAACAAAACCTTAACGTAGGTAACATTTAATATGGTTCTAATTTTTTTTGGAATTTTTATTTGAGTAGCTTCATGCCTAAAATATGACATCTGATAAAGTGGTAAAAATATGTCATAATGAAGAAAGGATAAAATACAGGATAATTAAGGAACATACATGCCAAGCTGGTCAGTAGAAAACAATGGTCAAGACATAACTTTTTTTTATCCCAAATTGTTTAAACCAAATAAAGTTTTTCTAATGAGTAATATGAAAATTAGTATATAAATTCAGATGAAGTGGAATTGGTTTAGCTGAAAAATACAAGCACAATAGTCAATAATATTGGGTGTATTATATTAAGTATCATAAAAAAATGTTTCTCAACAAACATATTAGTAGATTCAAATAAGAGATGATTAGTGTTTTTATTACAACACTTACTTACAATGCAACAAATCCTTTTAATTTTATTGCCATGATTAGGTAATAAAACTGTTATAGAAATTGCAATTCACAAAGGCAACAAAATCATTTAACTTTGGACTCTATCTCAAAGTGTTAAGAGTGAAGCTTGCCATCATAAAATGCAAAAAACTATATAAAACGTTATGTGGCCAATATCATTCTGGCTTGTTACATGCTCAATCATTAGTCTATTCATAAAGAGGGAATAGCTGAAAGACTGAGAAGTTCTGAAGAAACTTACTCTGGGTTCTGGTGTCCAATGCCCAACAGCTGGTTCTGGTGGAATAGGGGCTCCTTCTTCAATCATCTGACAGTCTTTGATTTCTAAATTCTCGTCCAGGTGCTTGGCAATTATGGTGGCGGTTTCTTGTGCTCTCGTCATTGTTGAGCGCACCAAGACATCCCATTTAATATCTAGACTTGCAAGCCTCTGCCCTGTTATGTCGGCTTGCTGTCTACCTAAGATATTGTGAAGTTTAATTTTATAAAGTTTTATTTATTGCTACTGCTTATGTTATTTTTTTAGGAGAAATTGTAATAAATATGGATTGTTTTAATGATAACTTTATTTTTATTTGAATGTGCAAGGAAAAGACAGCTATTATTAAATTATTTTTGTCATTTATACAATAACATCACATTCCATTCTGTTACTTTCCCTTTCACTTTCCACCAATTGAATATATAAATACAAAATTATGAAGAATGTTTCATAATTATGCAGTTACTTTGAATATTTTAAATTAATCTTATTTGATTTTCAACCAGGGATAGCCCATGGTGAGAGTATTTAAACACATAGCAATAACAAATAATTTTTATTACCTAATTCCGTTAGAACTCTTTCTTTGTCTGTGGCTCCATTAATATTATACTGTCCATGTCTGATAAGAAATAAGTGTCTTGTTGCAGTGCTCTTTGCTTTTTCAATTTGTTCATTATAGCGATTCTCATCATCTGGTTTACTGGAGCGGGGAGGCCTCACTATACTACCAGGCTGGCAGCTACAATAAATAAGCCAAATAACTAATAAGTGAGAGTTTTAATTGATGTAAGCATTTCCGAATAAGTAGGAGATTTCCAATATTTTACAATCTATCCATGGAAAGAGCTAGACTAGAGCTATATAAATCAATAGTTTAAGGCAAATAACTTTGCTGATAAAATTGTAGGTACTATTCAATAAATTGCTAAATAATGATAATGTACGCAAAGTAATTGAAAAAACGTTTGAATGGGTTAATGTGGAGTTGACAATTAATTATCGATACATTAATAATATGCATGAACTTTTCTAAGATCTAAAAATACGTGAAAATTATTAAACAAGATTTAAAGATTTGCATATTACAAACTTTTCGATACTTACTGATCCCAGTTCTTGTCCCATTTTACACTGGGAGTATAATTTGTTGTCCAGGAATTAAACACATTAAATTTTTCTTCATTTTTGCTTTTATTTAGCTGATAATACGCTAATCCCCCACCCACAGCGCCCAAACCAATGATGGCTATTTTATGAAATCTAGACCACGTAGGCATTTTATCGTTCTTGTTATTACACTAAAATAGATAATTACTTATCGACTATAATTCATATAATAATTCAAAATAATTATAAAACAATTATGCCAGCTGGTTTTGCACATAACCTCACTTTCGCTCGGCGTATTGACAAATCAATCAAAATGTCAGTTTGTTGTTGTAAAATTCTAAAGGCAAAGGGAACGAAGCCTATACAGCCACATCTTCAGTGTATTTTTGTCTTCAGTATTTGCATTGAAATGCAAGTGTAATACATTTCAATGCGTCTTAAGAGAGTTTGGCGCCAAATGATTGATGACAGTCACTGTGGAGCTACTTGGATGAGGTGGATTATTTGCAACATGTTTAAATTTACAAAAAACCTGGTTTTATTCATGCACCCTCCGCGAAGCACCCCCGCCTTAGCCGCTGACGCCTGAAACGTCAGTCGGTCGACTCGGTCCATGCTCGGTCAAACACAATAATTATATTCTTGGTCGCCACCAAGGTGGCCACCAAAGAGAATATAATCACTACAGTGTAGCACCATGTTGCTTCTACTCTTTGTGAAGGGTTAGTGCATGCTTTTTTCATAAAAATAATATTCCAAAAGTTGTATTTTCTTTAAATTGATACAATAAAATAACCTGTCAATAATATAAACATAAACATAATGTTTGAAAAATTATTTTAAGGTGGTTTTTGTAAAATAAAGTATTAAACCGTGGAGTCCCACATACTTGCCTGTAGATCTTCCGCACTTCTGCAGAGGATGATAAAAAAATGGTATACACTCCTACAAATGACAAAATATTAAAATAAAACAAAAGCATGTAATAAAAGGTATATTATGTAAGTACTTATTTATTTTTCAGTCCAGCTATTACGCGACCTCTTATACCATTAATAAGACCGTAGTGGTTGTTCTCCTCCACTAATAACTCTTTACGAGGTCGTAGTAAGCCGTGAGGGTCAAAAGTAATCTTGTGACAGAAAAACAAAACAGTTATTTGTGAAGGTATTCACATAAAACCAGTACCTACCTACCCAATCAAGAAACTTACACCTCGTACATACTTAGGTACCTAATCAAAACTTTCATGAAGTCGAAGAATTTTACCCCGGGGAACGAAGTTCAGACCTGAGCATTATGTAATGCTAGAGTCGACTTTATTTATATGTCAAGTAAGTGTACTTTTGCAAATCTACAGGTTAAAATAATTTTGTCTACTGCCCGGGCTATCCACCAACTCGATATGAAAGACTGGACACACGTTTTTCTATTTTATACTTTTTGCAAATAAAAAAAATTGGTCCGTAGGAATGTATAATGAGTTGGTGTCTAACCCTGGTCCCTTTGTTCGATAACGTAAAAAAATCATTTATTTTTAATAAAATTAACAATAATAACAACACTGTCTCACATTCAATAATTTTTAGGTACATTATCCCAGTTATAAGGGTTGAAAGAAATTAAACTTAATAGCTATTTAAAAAAAAATCCAACACGTAACAAAAAATACTGTTTTGAGAATTAACTAAAGTAAGCACTAATTATTATTTAACTAATTTCGTTTGTCGTGGTTTGAGCATGGCGTAGTAACCGTCGATGGATATTGCTGAAATAGCGATAATCACTTTCAAGTCTTCGTATTTATCTATGGATACTATTTGGAACTCTCGTAGAACTCGTATGCATATTGTCTTTATTAGCTTGGTGCCAAAGAACCTCCCTGAAAATAAATAAGAGAAACTTTAATGAAAAATACGAAATACAAAAAACACAAGAGTCTCTATGTTGCTTTACAATGGGTCCCTTTTATAATTTTGTTTCTTTAAACAAACTTGTGGTAGAGTCACGACTATGAGCATGTATACACTTTTTATACTAAACTGGCTTCTATTTTCTATTACAAGGGAATAATGAATTCATTGTTCAAATGTGTAGGTACCAATACACGTTCATGCTTGTGATACAAGTTGTAATTGTACCGGCATTGGTAGCCTTTTGCTAGATCTTACCAGTATAGTCATGAGCAAAAATAAATTTGACTAAAATTAAGCTTTATTTTCTTAGCAATAAGAGTCACAAAGTGTCAGATATGAATACAAAATCAAATTAGTACTCATGACTGTTCCTCTCATAACGTCTTCCAAACTCGACTACACCTTTTACATGGCCAGTTCCTAAAAGCATTTAATATTACCTAGGCAGTCCATAGGTCCTAAACTAAAAGGGATGTAGCAGTAGGGGTTTCGCTTCTTTATATTTTCCGGCGTAAACCTCTCCGGATTGAAGGCGTCAGGGTTCTCCCAGAAGCGAGCGTCGCGGTGCAGGTGGTAGATTGGGATTACTAGCGACGAGCCAGCTGGGAGTAGGCCTTTATCTGGAAATGACATAACAGTATATCATCACGCCTTTTCCCCGAAGTGGTAGACAGAGGTGATAACACCCACATTTCGCCAGATATGTTAAGTCCTGATATATCTGGAAATAAGTTAGTCTATTCTGTTGAACGAATTTAATTTTTGTCAAAAGCTACTATCAAATCCACGTAATTGATAAATCTATTCCGTGATTAATCCATTTTAGTGCTATAAAGCCCTAAAATTCATATGGAACTGTGGCCTGACCTTTACCAGCCATATTCATCCCATTGCTAGGCATATGAGCCACATAACAACATATTGTTCTAAAAGCGGATTGATGGGTAGCATAGATTGCAAAAGGGACCAATAACTTAACATGCCTACAAGTACGGAACCAACGGTGGTCTGTCCAAGGAGAACCGAATTATCAAGACCTTACTTACTTAATTACTTTAGTAAGTGCACTTTTAACTAATTAGCTAATTTCAAAATAGAAAGAAAGAAAGAAAAACATTTATTCTGACACAGACAGGAGACATGGTACGAACACAAATAGAATATAATATACATAGCTATATTATACACAAACAAAAAAAAACAGAAAACATAATTATCTAACTAAATAGGCACTGTCTCACGGCTGTGCCAAAATAGGTAGCCAATTCAGCATGATGTCATCAATTCAGGTTTTGAATCTTGACGCTGGTTTTCTTTTGGCACTTTATTTTTTTTCAATAGCACTTACATAAGCTACGTAGCAACAAATATCAAATCAATTTCAAATGAATACAAACTTACTCATAGAAATATCTTCTTGAACCGTCCTTTGTAATATAGCGCCAATAGGAAATAGTCGGAGTACTTCTCTCAATACCATTTCTAGGTACGGCATCTTCTTAAAATCATCATCGCTGATATCTCTGTCCGCGTCTCCTATTACTTCTTTTATTTCTTTGTACAGTTTCTCCTGAAAACCAAAACTTCTAAGTAAAAGTTAATAGTATTAAGACCGTGTACACCGGAGCCATGACCGTCAAGGGATCGTTTCAGGCATGTGCTCAAGCGTCTGCGCGATAGTCGCATCCTGCCTAACAAGGGGGCCTCATCATCATCATAAATAGTTCAGCCTAGAGACGCAGCACACTGCTAGACATTACAAACTAGGATCTGCTTCGATCGGCCCTGCGCTGCCCGCTTAAAGCGACCTTCTGCGACTTTTGCATATCGCAGGATACTCGATCCTGACCTTCGCATTTCGCAGGATACTCGATCCTCCTGTGGACTATCAATGTTGCTTGCTCCTCGTGGTACGTAGCCGCTACTGAAGAACATTTCCAACACAAAGGTCATCCGCTATGTAAACATCGTGCTCTAATAGGCTCATCTAATAGGCTAGTTGATCTTTATTATTGGGCCCCAAATGATTCGTTACTGTTAACCACCACCATAAAAATAATTTCAAAAACGTCACGATTTTGGAAAACAATTAATACGCATGCGTGACACAGGCTGACACGGCCGACAAACATGCTTGATTTATTATATATAAGTTGCGAATGGAGTTTGACGGATTTTGACCATGCGCAGGTAGTAACTGTTTACTTTACCAAATTCACGAACATGGCGGAGAGCGTTTTCAGCAGATGAAAAAAGTAAAAATAGAATATGTTTAAATTGAGTTTCTACAGCAATCCCTTATTTATATTTATTGAACTAGGTATATTTTGGACCAGTAGTTTCCAATGTGGTTCAGGTGGTCTTGTTGTCTTCACATCTTCACATTTGTGTCGAGTTTTGGGAATATGGTAGAAATGTAGCTGTAGGGGGTCCACCGAAACCAGATAAATTTTAAAAGTGGTCTATGAGAAAAATAAGTCTGGGAACCTCTGTTTTGGACCCTTGTAAGTACTAAATACTATGTGAATTAAACGTTATTTTCATAGCTTTTGATATGAGTCAACTAGCTTATTATGAACTCCACGAGGTGACACGGGGAACGCGAGTACAAGAGTATAGAGTGTAAAGAGAAGGCTCTATCTTATCAAGGTTGGAGCGAAGAAGAAGCAATAGCTTACTTGCTAAATCAGTGCACTTCCTAGCAGAAGATGACAAGACCATGAGACTGTGGGGATAATAATATGGTGACCATATAATATGGTCATCCCCCCAGTCTCAGTTGTACATATTTTGCGATCCTTCATCCCTCATACCCGTCGGCCGGTCAGCCATCTTTTTAGGGCGTCCTATTCTTCTAAGATGCTATAGCGGTGTCGGAACATCATGGTCTCTCATAGAAGATAGAATCTTTTTTCTCCCCCTGGACTAGAACTGCTCATTTGACACAGTCAATGTTATCTGGTGTTGTATCTTCGAAACTGGGTAAGTTGTCTTGCGTCCAAACTTTGAAACCAAAATTCGTGTGGGCGCATTTCAATTTCAGGATCTTCGCTTCACGTTGTGTGTCAACTAGTAAGCAAGTTGTTTGTGTGTTGCCCTGCATTGGGCACGAAATTATAAGGGTGCTTGGTGAGAAGTTGGGTGTTGACAGCGCGTCTCCGCCGAATAACTACCGCGGTGGAGTAATTGGTGTTCATAGATTGTGGAAGTTGCCGTATTACATTACTCATTTATCGTGATCAGGGCCCTTGTCTCTGATCGTAACGACATTAATTTTAAATCAAGCATTAACTATTTATTGAATTATCTTTATGTATTACCTTACCTGACATTCTGGGTGATAAGCCATCATCAATAGCACAAATGATGATATCTTAGCAGAAGCTTCTTGACTCTGTAATAACGATAATCCTTAATTTATATTCCGTAAAATACACCTAATACATTCTAATTTGTTGTAAATCTGTGTAATAAAATCTAAATAGGATTATTTTGTATATGGGTAATTGGGTATGTTATTTTGCTACGCCAAAAATATACAAATACCTGGGAGCGAGAAATCCTAATCAAGTACAAACCGCCCGAGAGAAAAAGAGAAAGCGAATGAATGACACTTGTTATGTTTTCGCGAGTAGTAAGAGGCCATAGCGTCCCCGATTGTTCTACGAGACGAATAATTTATATGACATTTACAACACAATGACCTAATTTTTTTTTTCATGTCTCCAAGCTGTTTATATGCATCTTGTACATCCTAAATGTATGGGCTCAACATGTAAGACGTTAAAGTTAAAGATACTACTTTATAAATTGGTACTAGACTGGTTTACACGCTTTTTGCTCTTAACATTTTATACTTAATATATATTTTGAGGCCTTTTTATTGTTTGTGAGCTAAGCAAATTATTTTATGGAATGTTGGTTTCCACATTATTGCCCCATTACGTTGTGTTAAAAAGTGGGTTTTAGTTCTGTATACTTTTTATGTATTTGTCAAGATTCAATAATGCATTAAATTAGAAAAATAATATAAATATTTCCTTTTACGACATTAACAAAGGTGCCTTGGGGGCTCTAAAGATCGTTCAAATGACGATACTTGTTGAAAAGATATTAGTGATATTTGCAAATCATCTTACAGATGTAAAAATAGTAAATGTTTCTTGCACCAACTCCTTAGGTTCAAACGCTCCTGATATAATAAACCTGTCGATCACACTCAGGTCCGTATCTTGTGCCATTTTCATGTGATCGCTTTTGTACTTTTCTGTGAGGGTCTTTAGGTGTTTCATTCTATGTTTTATAATTTCCGAAGCGAATGCTGACGAGGTGAAGATGAAGCGTTTCTGGTCTCTGTAATAGTCAGTCATCCAGAAAACAGGGTCCAATTGGAGATGCCATTTTGTTATCCTGTCGAACACTATGTCGTAGAGCCTGTGGAAGAGAATTTTTTTTAATACGTACTATAATAATAATTGGAGTACCTAAGCTTATTACCAAGCCTATCTTTCATTGTGTGTCGTAAAAGGCGACTAATCGACTTAGAACTGCACAACCATCCAATAGCTTATAGCGGCGACGGGGTCACCACCTGTCACGCTGAGTGCAGTCTCTGTTTGGTGAAGCGTGGACTATGGCAATAGGCTGCTTTTGCCTACTCTCTGACTAACCCTTAGGGGATAATAATCGTGATTATATGTATGTAAGCTTATTTAAAAAGATATATAATCATTATTATTTATTAAGCTTTGATAGACAGCAGCATAGGTATACGAAGGCGCAATTTGACAGCTCTACCTACCTATGTGTTATATTTAGTTTGATTTTATGGATCGTTGATATTGATTTTTAGAAAAAATATTTATTATTAAAATAAAAACAAAACAAAGGATGCAGTGGGCGGGCTTATTTTTAATAGAGATGTCTCCCAGAATATAATCTTTACCAATTTATTTTCAACCTGTATAACCCTACCTTAAATTCCTACCTATACATCTACTTTAGTAACCACTGATTGATATTATAAATGCTTAAAGTAGGTATGTACGTACATTTACTAGTAAAATTTTGTAATAATAATTTAATGAAAAGTTACGATAAGGCCAAAGGTAGAAAAGCGAGATTCACCCGTATCTCAACAAGAAACTGGCTATCATACCTCTCAATGCCGGAACACAACAACACTTTTAACATTGTTATTATGGCGACAAATTTAGATAAGACGGTGGCAGCTAGCCAGCCAGCTCAGAAGCCTTACCAACAACCAAATCGAGCAAAAAAACTTCCGCCCCCGTGAGGAATCGAACCCTGACCTCCCGACCAAAGCCCGGTGGTGTGAACCACTACATCAGAGAGACGGTTAAATAAAAAGTTTCTACCCACCAACCCGCATTGGGCTAGCGTGGTGGTGTTACGGCCCATACTCCTCATGTGTTTCTCCGTGAGGAAGGCTTATGCCCACCTGTTGGACGTGTGTAGGCTGAGGACAGATGCACTTCAAGCTTTTGGTCCTAATTGCGTTGCGGTTTACGTGTTAGTCCGGGACGCAAAATGAATGTACCAACTGCTTTTTTTGCATAGCATGTCGTAAAAGGCGACTAAGGGCGTATTGGTTACTGGGTATGTGATTGTGTAGACTCTTTCACGATTTTTTCATCTGACCAACCCTATTTTTGTATGGCTAAATGTGGTCTTAAGGAACACAGTGCTCTTTGGACTCTGCCGAACCCTTCGGGGATTACAGGCGTGATTGTATGTATGTATGCGTTTCGAATTTCGTAAGCCGAGTGGAACTATGTTTTTCTAAACTCACCTAGGTGTTTCGTCAATTAGTTCCTGAATGTAAGGCAAATTCATAGTTTGATCCTTGGTCAATCCCATAAGCGTTTCTGAAAATGATAAGTAACTATTGTAATAATAATAAATACAGGCCGTATAGGTGGGGGTGGCTAATGCGATATCCTTTTATCGCATCAGCTACCCTCGATTTTGCCTGGTTCTTGCTTATATCAGGTGAGATGGGATTATTTGTCTGGTCTTATTAAAAATAACTTTCAAAATTTTCTCGTGCACCAAAACTGTTAATACTTTTATTTGTTATGTCATTTCTTTCAAAGAAAAACTTGTTCGGAGATTTTAAGGTACAGGTGCATACAAACTATGTTACATAATATGTGAACACTGAATGTTAAAAAACATTACAATAACATGTTATTAATATGAACAACAATGTTATATAACATAGCACTGAGGAACGACAAACTATAATGGTTATATAACATTGTTATATGTAATGTGTACAGTATTGTTTTATGTTGCAATGTTGAATAACAAGGTAACATAATGTGGACGTGTTATAAAACTAAAGTTATACCTTTAGAGTGAAGAAACTGATATGAGTTTGCGTGTTCTCTCTACCTCAGCCATATCTTCGGTTTTCATTGGGCGTCATTATGCCAAACACACTAATAGTACGCCTCTCGCGAGGGGCAATAAGTTATTTTCATCTTGGAGACTATCATATTAGTCTGTGCCAGACCAACTGGTCCCATGGATTACACTGAGATCAAATGCTGCGAGCGTTTCTTGTGTGTATGTATATGAAGGACAAAAATTACATTTAATAGGAAATATGGATAAAATTGTTTTTTTATGAGAGGAGGCTAACGGGCAGATTGGTTCACCTGATGGTAAGTGATCAACGTCAGCCATAGACATTTGATGCACCCGAGGAACTATAAACATGTGTTGCCGGCATTTAAAATAAATACGCTCTTTTCTTGAACGACTGAAGCTCGTATCTGAAATACTGCTGGCGACAATTGATTCCACCGTTTGGTTGTGCACGGCAAAAAATGGCGCATAAGACGCAGGCGCATTCGGACTATATGGGGTGAATTAGACGTCGCGAGGTTCAGCAACGGAAAACAGCAGCTGGTATTATTTCGAACAATTCCTCTGAACACTCCCCGTTATTGCGGTCGAATATGCAGAGCGATGCTACATCACCACATGTTAAATTATCGTTTATTGTAAACTGTTTTAATAACGAACTTAAGGCGAAAGGTAAGGCAAATGACTTTCAGCGTTTGGCGTAATCGAAATTGAGCGACAGCGACATCTATTGAAAACTTGAGGTGCGTCACAAAGCACATTGCACCGTAGCGCCATATTTTGATAGCTATGACGGCTAGTGTTTATCACAGAGTAATTTCATCGACAGAGAAAACTAAGGGTTTCTAAAAAAATTAAAATGTACAATTGATAGTTCGTAAATAAAATAACCTGATAGATATGGGATCGCCTCAGTTCATGTATCCAGTTTCCAGCATGTCAGACGATCCAAAATCAAATCAAGTTTTCTCAATTGATTTCCACCTCAATGTTTTGTGTAAGAATTGAGTTCATTATCTATCGATAAATTATTTTGTGGTAGTCTGATGAGCTCTTATCCGCACAAAAATTTGATTATACAGCCAGAACCAAAAGAACATGTACAATTCTTTTTTGTCTTTTAGATACTGTACCTTGCTGATCTGTCTGTATAACACTATTTCTGTCTTTGTAAAAATTAGTTCCGTATGACGTCAAGAGATGGCGCTGCATGCTCTTTCATCGCGCTAACGGTGTTTCCTTTATGTGAGATATAGGGCAAGGAAAGATTGTAAAGAATAAGCTATCCAATAAACCTGTTTGTACTAGGTTTTTTTGTTTTTATGGTTCATACCTAAGTACACTCGACGTTGTGGTACCTTGACAACACGGTGGTTGTACACTGTCTCTGAAATGTGTTTTCTTTTTAAAGAATTTTAGTGTCTCTTTTTTTGTATCATCATTACTGTTATTGTTTGTGCAACTAGGATCAGAACTGAAAAAATGACATTATATAGTTTTGTCCGAATTTTTTTATTTTTTGTCAATAGAAACATAATATTCTCATATTTTCTCTGGATAATAGGGATAAGTTCTCCCTTGCAAACTTGTATTTTTCACTGTTTTGTTTCTTTTTGTTGGTGCAATAAAGAGTTTAATAATAATATTTACTGATAAAAATCGTAAAATAATATGACGTCTCAAGTAAATACATTTAATAATGGAAAATGTTACGATTCAATTTTTTTTACAGTATAGGTTGTATGAATACAAGCCTACACTAGTTTTTGTTTCATTCAAAACGAATCAGTATTTTTGATTTTAGACTTATCTAAAAGTCTAAGTTCCGCTTCCAAGCATGAAACATCGTATGTCGTCATCATATACACGCAGGCCGGTTGGGACGTAGGTATACATTTTTAAAATCGCGAGAACTATCGAACGGACTGTCATTAAATGATTCAAAAGTAATATAAAGGTATCGAACCAGTCTTGAACATAAAGTTATTTATTTTGATAAGGCTTAATACCAATAAGGAAATAAAGAGCATTTTGTAACGAAATTTTAATTAAATTGAATAACAGTCACTGTGGCTAAACTATATTAATTAACGTAAATGATTATTATTTCTAGGCATTACGATATATCCACGCCTACAGTAGAATCATACAGTGGACACATATTGACCTTCGCTACGAGCATAAAACTTTCGATAAGCCAAATTTGACGACTAAGATTGACAATATTGTCGAAAAATTCGGTAAATTTGACAGATAACTCTTAAGAGTGAAAAGAACGGATGACTTTATCGATCTAATATGGCGACTCACTGATGTTGAAACGGCGAAATTAGTATATTTTAGCTATTTTCACAGCATAATGTCGTATAGTCTACTGTTGTGGGGCTCCGCTGCTGACATTCAGACTATCTTTGTACTTCGAACGAGAGCCATTCGTGCCATTTACAACCTTAGACCACGTGACTCGCTCAAGGAATTATTTAAGGAAATTGATATATTAACTGTGGCGTCTCAATATTTGAAATGTTCTAAATTCCTTTTGTTATTATGGCTGTATAAAAAAGGCTAACTGTTGAGTTTCTTGTGGCACTTCTTCTCAACAGGCCATTCACGTCTAAGTGCCTTTGCAGTAAAGAAAATCAGACTATTATCTGACGTTGAAATGGCAAGACTTGTCTACTTTAGTTATTTTCATAGTGTGATGTCGTATGGCTTGTTGCTATGGGAGTCAGCAGCTGATAATGGGAATATTTTTATTTTACAAGAACAAGCTGTATGAGCCATTTACAAGCTTAAACCACGAGACTCACTCAGAGAGTTATTCAGGGAAATTGATATATTTACTGTAGCCGAATACATCTGTGAAAATATTTTATATGTTTATAAACATAACCACACATTTAAGATAAACAATGAATGCCATAATTAAAATACTAGAAGCAAAAATTAACTTGCTGTGCATTTATGGGAGAATGTTAACAATTTTATAATAAAATCCCACCCAACGTGTTGGGCCACGCTCAATATAGGGTTCCGTAGTTTTCCATCCGTCACAATTTTGATTGCGTGAACCAATTTTAATAATTCTTTTTTTATTTGAAAGACGATATGTTCTTTATCATAAAATATGTAAAATGAGATAAAAAAATGCTTACATATATCGTTAAGTCACAAATGTAGTTCAAAAATTATTTTGTAAAATTTATCAAAAACTGTTCAACCTATCAAGTTCAAAATAATTTTCATAGAAAGTACTTATAAAGTTCTACTTTTTAGAACTTTTTTTATTTTTTGAACTTATGGTTCAAAAGTTAAAGGGGGGGTGGTACTTTTTTTTAACTTTCGGAGCGATTATTTTATAAAATAAAATTTTTATCGTAAAATGATGTTAGAAAATTTAAACGTAATGCGAATTTTCAGTGATTTGCCTAGTGATATAATTATTTATCATATTAAGTAAAATTTTCGAAAATTCTTATAACCAAAATATTTATTTTCCCCTTTTAAGGCCATTAGTAAAACGTTTTATACAGTATTTATGTAACCCTTTTTTATTTTATTTTTATATATTTTTATTTAATATTTTATTGTCACTGGGAGCAAGCCTGTATGTTGAAATTCAACTCAATTGGATGTCGGGAAGTGGTCGAAAAATCGATCGCCAGAAATGATCTCCACAGACAAGAAAGCAAACTAAGAAAAACGTAGTAAAAGTGTATCATTATTCTTCGTTTGTTATAAACACTAAATAATGTGACAATTTCACTATCAGCCAGTGATTAGAGAGCATACGTCTAAAGAAAACATTAGAGAAACCCATTTCTATTAATAATACAATCTTTCCTGCGTAGACTCTGTATCGGCCACTACTCTGTGCATTTTAGTAGTGAGAAGTAATTTTTGGTAGCTCGATTGTTCTTGCACACAGATCTGAAGGTACAATTATCTACATTATGACGAGGATAGGCAAGGTAATTAAAGAGGGTGGTACTTACTATAGTGTATTATCAATATTTTGCTCTAGACAAATAATAATTATGTAGAATGTTTCATAATTAACCGTTGCTTAGCAACGATGTCATTTCTTTGCAAAAGCGCCTACGAAATTTTGCCAGCAAATGTACAATTATGCAACTATAATATTTTAGTAGGCGCTACTAGGAAAATCATTGCAATTAATAAATTTGTTGTCATTTCTAAAAAAACTCACCGTCGGAGACTAGGTATTAATGTAACGGATATGTAAAATGAGTTTGATAATAAACAGAAAAGTCGTTAAAAGAAAAAAGTGTAAAAGAAATTTCAATAAATTATGATAAATTGAATGCTCTCCATATGTTGCTATAAATAATTACTAGTATTTTGGACCGTCACGAACAAGTTTATGATATATGTAATAACATCAAATAATCTGATCATCCCTTGTGCTGTATTTTTGCCAGACTACTGTACCAAAAACACCTCATTATGAACATTTGCCTATCCCTTCGCCTTAAGAACGAGCGTAAAATTGCATGCGCAAACGCCCAAAAGGAATTTCCTCTGTGGAAAAAAATTAATAACTTTACTCACGGCAAACGCAGTAGCTGGTAGTCTGCACAACATATCTGTACAAGTCGAATTGCAGACTGGGCGACATAGCTCGATATTTTTCCAAAAGGAGGCCGACTTCCATGTTGAAAACACTACCGTAATTCTTTATCGATTGTTTCCCGTAATTTGGAGTGGCCAGTTTACGGTGTTTTCTCCATGTTGGACCTGTAAAATAAACACAGATATATACTTAACTATATTATATTAAAAACATATCATCACGCATCTTTAGGCAAAAGTGTTAAACACCCACATTTCGCCAAATATAACAGGTGGCGAGCCTGTTGCACAATGTGAGAGACAAGCGATATTCACAATGAACTGTACATAAGTTTTATTCAAACTCAGTGGTACAGGCGGTGGGATCGAACCCGAGTTTCCCGCGGCCTCTCGAACGAGTAGTGTCCGTCCCAACTCGGCTACCGCTGCTATTAAAAACAAAAGATTAATATTCAAACGTACAAGCCATTTTTTATTTTATTTTTATTTTTTATGGCTTTAAAATGTAACATTCTTAAAGGTACAATTCTTGGTTGAACACTTGTTACGTAAAGCTGTGTTTCAAATAATCTTCATTCAATAAACATGAATGCAATTTCTTCAGTCATTTACATTGTTTTCTTAAAATTTATGTTATGTGTGCGTAAGAAGACCCCCAACGAAGTGGACCGGCGATCTGGAGAAGGTTGCAGGTCTTCGCTGCATGCGGGCGGCGCAAGACCGGTCGTTGTGGAGATCATGGGGCAGGTCTATAACAGCACTGGACGGTATAGGCTGAAGAATGGAGGTGATCTTGGGAGATATTAGCGACCCGTATACCAGTGTAGAAGTGACCCCACAGTTAAAATAACATCAAAGTACTTCATGAACTGAAGCTTTAGTTTTTTTTTTTTTTTTTCATTTATTATAGTTTACAAAAAAATAATACATAAAGTTGAGAATAATACATTGACGTAAACCACAGAGGTTTCGCAACAATGTAGAAATCAGATCAGATCATCACGAAAGTACGCAATTTTACAGTTTTGGTAACAGGTTAGCCAAATAGGTATTGATTTTGAGAATCAGGCAATGTTTCTTCCTATGTGTATTTAAACAATACACGGATCAACCAATCTTTGAATAAAAAATGACTTAAGAGTAATTTTAATATTTTTCTCATTTAACTTATTTTTAATAGAGGTGAGTAGTTCATTTATTAAACGGGGAACCATGTACCGCGCGGTCCGCTGGCCGAACGTATTGCTAGCGCAAGGTTAGAATGGTTATTTGGTCGTGTTGGTCCGTGTTGGTCCGGGACACAAAAAGAATGTACCAACTGCCTTTCTTGCTAGCATGTCGTAAAAGGCGACTAAGGACGTATTGTGTACTGGGTCTGTGATTGTGTAGGGGATAAGCTAGCCACTTGTTACTACTCTTTCACGATTTTTCATCTTACCAAACCCAATTTTTGTATGGCTAAATGTGGTCTTCGGCTCGGAGAGTTGCTCCGGCAGACCCCGGGTCGCTCCCACAGAAGGGCAGGAACGGGTATATCGGGGAGTTTTAGTGGGTAGTGCCAATATGGCAGGTGAGTCCCACACACGCCTACCGGCTGGCCACCGGTAGGTACGGTCCGTAAATGGATTTCTCCTCGTAAAAAAAAAAAAAAAAATGGCTAAATGTGGTCTTAAGGAACACAGTGTTCCTTGGACTCTGCCTACCCCTACGGGGATTGCAGGCGTGGTTGTATATATGTATGTTATTTATAAAGAGTATAGGAATAATCTATAGAGTATTATTAAAATGTACACCTACCTGAGCCGCTCAAAATGCCTCCCCCCAGTACATCCCACATGTACTTGTATCCAGGCCCCTTGTAACTCAGTTTAGAGTTTGCAAGAAGGAGCTGAAAAAAAATAACCTTCTTGAAAAATTTGATATGGCTTTTTTTATAATCTTTAAACATTCACACCTTGCGTGTTGCCGCTTTCCCTGCAGCTGAATTATTAAATAAAATAAATCAATAAATAAATATCTTCAAACATTCACTCCTATCTATCAACTAGCCACATTTTAAGCAACTTATGCTGGTTGTGTTACGAACACTAGATGAAGGATAAATATATTTAATAGATAAAAACATATAAATATATATAAACATCCAAGACTGGAGAACAAATGCCTGAAAATTCATCACCCAAACATTTGCCCCCACCGCGGATCGAACCCAGAACCTCTCGGGATGGCGATGCCTTGAGACCGGCATACAGATTACTCGACCACAGAGGTCGTCAAACTTGTTGTTGTTCTTATCCCATTTTACTAGGCTAGATTTTGCTATTTTGAATTATTAGGTAGCGGTTATTTGCAGCAACACAAATACACAATACAAGACTTACGGTCACTTTCCAATATAAACTTAAACATAGAACATTTCGACAATGAGCTTTCATTTATCTGACAATATATATAAAGATCTGTATTTAACCGGGCCATTAAAAAATGCAACTACTTTATATTACCTTAATTTCATCAGGTTCGTTCACAATAATGTTCAGGTCCGGTCCCAGCCAGAATCTACTAATATTTCCATATTTTTCTATCACGTCTTTGATAACTGCCACCAGTCCTGAAAGGACAATAACTTTGTTATTTTAAGGTAGCCAAGTCAACATTATCGACGTCGTCTTCAGCCTTTATACGTCCCGCAGCTAGACACTGGCCTTCCTCATAGAGAAACCCGTGAAGAGAATGGCTATAACACCATCACGCGGACTCAATGCAGGTTGATAAACACAATATCTATACATATAAAACTGTAGAAGTTGCAAGTCTGTACATAGAAAAAAAATGCTTAAAACTAGGTCAGGGGTGGTGGCCAAAGTGGGAAAATACCAAAAAAATATTTTTTGTTTCTTTGTCTGTTTATCGGTTTGTCTGTTTGTACGGGCTAATCTCCGAAATGGCTGGACCGTTTTAATGAAATTTTGCATGGTGGTACCTTATATCCCTGGTCAATAATTTATTTATACTTTTCATTCCGAAAAAATAAAGGGTTCCCGTGAGAAAGATAAAAAAACTATAGTAACATGCAACATCTAGTTGAATATAAATGCTAAACACTTATTTAATTGCGCAGCGTCGGAGAGTGGACGGTCATCACGAGCGGCGCCGAGTTAGTTCATCTCGCATCGGGTCAGATTTGCTGACGTGACTGCCAACCTTTGCTAGCCGGAGAAAGACAAAATTCGTTTCTTTCTGTATTTACGAGTACCTATATCCGGAGATCAACAGTATCTTCATCGTCATTAGCCCACACATGAGTATATAAACTCATTTGCAAAAAAAACGGGCACCTAAGCAATGAACCATTTCCGTCCGTCCGAACCGTCTCCTGATATCGCTGCCAGGTCCTTTGGACCGTCGAGCGACTAACATTTAGCCTCCTAGCCACGAAGCATTGGCTGCAACCCTCTACAAGCAGCGCGATAATTTTGGTAGCTTTTACCACTTTATCTATCATTTTTGATACAGCCAAACAGCAATAAATAAAGCTTTGACAGTCAAGGATACGAAATTAATCGATGAAAATTGAATAAAAGTTATGAAAGTCGAACTTCGCGCCAAAAATGTAGGATAAAAAGGGGTTTTCTGTAAAATGAGCATCAGATGAAAATTTTGATCGTACTTTTTTAAATACCACGGCATTTTTAAAACCGGCCAGTAACCTGTACAAACGATTGAAACCTTTTTTGTATTGTATCTTTTTAGAGATGAATGAAAATCAAGATGAAAATCAAAACCGCCCGGTTTTTTTGCAAATGAGTGTATTTTTGCCTATTATCCTTGACAGTTTTATACTGTCTGACGTGGTGTTGACTGTTGCCTTCTAAATTCAAGGAATCAGTACCCAGCCCAGATGAATTACAATAAGAATGTGGTTTTGTATCTTCCAAATAAAAAATCATAATGTTTTCCTGGAACGTGTTGTTTTAAGAGGAAAAAGATAATGCTTACTTGCATAGCTTTAAAAATGTGTCAAGTAATTTTATTCTGTAAGTGTGTATAAGTGTCATCGACCACTTATATAAGTGTGTATTACATACTGATGTGCAATAGGTGAAATTAGGACGGTAAGGTAAACGCAGGCATTACCGCGGTAGTCAAAAATCTGCAGGTATCATCGAGGTAAGTAATATTATTACAGTGTTATGAATTGAGGATCCGTGACGTTTTTAACTGAGAATGCAGATTTATAGAGCTAAGAAATCTTTAACACAGTGCAAAAATAAAGAGCCTTTTCTAGAGTCAAAATATTAATTGAATTTTTAAAATAAAAAATCACTTGTTGTGGTTAAACTATAATAGTTAGACATATGCTGTCGTGACATTTTTTGTTAATAATAATGTGTTCTACAAAGTCCTACGTAATTTTTTATTCTCTCATCAATAGTTTTTGCGTCGCACGCGATGGAGGGAATATTTTTGGTTCAAAAATAAATCTAGTTTTATTAAATTTGTGAAAACATTAATGTTTTACTTACTTACTTTACTTTTATGAATTATCGATTAATAACTGTTTCATAAAAGTTAACTTTTTATGTAAAATATGACTATAATTGCCTAAAACTACAATAATATTACCTAGTTCCCTCCTAATACTTGCAGATTTTTGACTACCGTTTGGCTGCAGCTGATGTAAGCCCGAAAACAATTGACATAAGTCAACCATCTGCTGTGAGTCTGTAATAAGTTACGTGGCTTCTACGTACCTAATACATAGTTTTCCCCAGTTTTTTACAGCATATTCATCTTTGTAAGTACAGTCGACCATAAAATTGCTTTACCGCCTTTAGAGTGAATGTCGTTGGCATATTGTCACACAACAACAAGGTCTATTTCTGCATATATCAGATTTTAGTTCTTTGTTGTTTTTAACGTAGAAACTCAGTAGTTTCTTGTGACATTATGTTATTATTTTAGTAGAAATTATTATTTATTACTTTGAAAAAAGAGTTTTAAGTAAGTTTCACTTTTAAACTATGCACACATTGGATTAGGGTTCACCAATCATATCGCATACGAACATTAATAATGTGTCTCTTATTAATATTCGATTTGGATGGAAGTTTTTGTCAAAAGTGGTAAAGCAATTTTATGCTTGACTATGCAAGTAGTAAGTGGGATTTACGGGCTTTGTTCAAGAAAAGTTTTCCAAGGAAAGATTGAGAAAGGAAATGACTAACGTGCCTAAGTAGTAAGTACCTAATGTTGTTATAAGATTATTTTATGCGAAACATGCAGTCCTAAACCCATTAATAGAGGCTTTTTTAATGTAAATAGGGGGCAAACGAGCACACGGCTCACCTGATGGTATGTGACTACCGCTGCCCATAGACATCTACAACACCGGAGGAGTTGCTGATGCGTTGCAGACCCTTAAGAAAGGAATACACTCTTTTTTGACGACGTAGTATGACCTATAACCGTAAGTGTCTCGGCTATCAGCACCCCTGGTATAAATTATCATTAGTGAAGTTCCATTTCTATGGGGAACGTGAAAAGCGCTTCAAACGCAACTAAAAAAAAATTTTTTTTTGAATGATAACTTACGCTAGGGGTTCATAAAAATTTGTATTGCTTTAAAAATACCAGCAATTGTCACTTTGTTAGTCCTAAAAACATGATGAAAATCATATTCTTTTAAATTAAATTCAATATAAGGAGCAATCTACTAATTAGTGGTAAAGAAGGGCAATTATCACGCATGATTCGCGTCCTGTCGCTCGTTAGATGAGTCCAGTGTCATGTCACATTACCTGACCCAGCCGTAAACACGGAAGCTCACAACATTAGATAATAAGATAACGAGCCGTCATCGTTACTGCGAGGTGAATCTATCTGACCCCTTAGGCTTTATAGGCAAATGCCATCCTTTTGCTATCGTGCTTTCAATAATTTATATACAGTCATTCCAAAATAAAGAATATTAAGGAAAATCCTTTCTTCAAGTTTTACGTCCTGAGCCAGGCTTCCCCATGAAGGCCAGGGCATTGTATGAGGCCCAGGACACTCTCTGGCCACGCACCCACACCTTCAAGCTTCTGGCTTCACCTAGGGCATGCCCGAGTCCAGCAAGTTGGGGGGGCCAGGGTACTGCCTCGCTACTTGGAACAATATCCGGTGCTTGAAGAGCCAGAGCGCTATTCAGAAGATAGTTACCTTCAGGATTCCTCACAAAGGCTAGGGCATTCCCGAATCCAGGCAAGGTGGGGGGTCCAGGGTACTGCCTCGCTACTTGGAGCAGCTTCCGGTGCTTGTAGCGCCAGCGCACCCAGAGCGCTATCACCACGCCCACCACCGCTAGCACCAGACGCAGCATTCTGAGTGTTAATAAAAGAAAAATAGTTAATCGTGCGCACCATTTCCATGTTCATACATGGTCATACTTGGTGGCGTAGTGGTTAGTATGCTTTGGCTTTCGGTTGAAAACAAAGTTACCTTCGCCATGGTCAGGCCGTGAATGGGTGACCTAAACTTTGTGATCTCGAGCTCCTCCGTGCTTCGGAAGGCACGTTAAGCCGTTGGTCCCGGTCGCTATTGCGACTGTTTCTACCAACCAATGCGCATTGGGCCAGCGTGGTGGTGTAACGGCCCATACTCCTCATGTGTTTCTCCATGAGGGAGGCCTGTGCCCAGTAGTGGGACGTATATAGGCTGAGGACAACTGCGGAATCATGTCAGTTTGACTACGAGGATTGGAGGATATGCGTGTCCTCTTAGTCATAGTAACGCGATGGTACCTTCTGTTGAAATTAACAGGGTGAAAACTAAATTATTATACTAAGATTAGGTGTAATAGCTCGACGACTTACTCTTGAACAAAAAAGTTATGAAAAACTACAAAAGTTGGGATAAAAGTAACTCGGTCTTTTCACCAATTTTTAACTATCTTCTTAACTTTGCACTCGCAATACAAGTAAATTTTTTTTGTTTGTGAAAGATAATAATCTTCAAGGACTTAGGTTGTCAGAAACAAGTTATACTAAAATTTCATTCTGTCTTTTACGCTTTTCTGCTTAATTTTTGAAGCGCCGTAAAACACTTCTATTTTGTATTGAGATTTGAAATTAATATTAATTATGAACCAGAACCGACAAGCATAAGTATCTACTCCATACATTTTCTACTGTCGACTTCCGTGGTCGAGTGGTCTGAATGCCGGTCTCAAGGCGTAGCCATCTATCTGAAGAGATTCTAGGTTCGATCCCCGGTGAGAGCAAATGTTTGGGTGATTAATTCTGGCATTAGTTCTGCAGTCTTGGATTTTTATATATATTCAATTTATCCGTCATTTAGTGTCCGTAACACAAGCAGCATTAGTTGCTTAAAATGGGGCTAGTTGATAGGTGTGAATGTTTCATGATATATATTTATTTACTGAAGAAATCACAGATAGAAAATTACTTCTACGGACACGTTCACATCTGGATACTAGCAATTATCCAAGATTTTACATTTGATTAAATTTTACTACGGATCAAAATCCGGCCCGACGCAAGAAAAGGTTCACTAGGGGCGGCGTAAAACAGGGTTGGTGGGCGAACCACAAGGTAGACCGGCGATCTGATGATGGTCGAGGAAAACGCTGATTACATGTACTGTAGGACTTCCTCGTCCTCAGCCTATATATCTTCCCACTGCTGGGCACAGACCTTCCTCATGGAGAAACACATGAGGACTAAGGGCCGTAACAACACCACGCTGCCTCAATGCGTGCTGGTGGAAAGAAACGGTTGCAATATCGACCCGGGATCAAAGGCTTAACCTGCCGAAGCACGGAGAAGTTCGAGATCACAAAGTTTTGGTCTCCTCCATGGCCTGGCCATGGCGAAGGTAGATTTGTTTTCGATATCGAAATCCAAAGCGAACTAACCATTACGCCACCGAGCTCCTCTTGAGTCTCTATAGGACCTATCAGCTAACGAATCCTTGCAAGAGGCCCACGTTCAGCAGTGGACATCTACCGGTTCATTTAGCGAGCAAACAGCTGGAATCGAATAAAATCTTAGATTTACTCATCACCCCTTAGCGTTGACCTACAATCATGAAGTCATGGCTCAGTCATTGAAGGTAGTTAATTACATAATTGTATGTACTTGTGGTACTGATGGCACGATAGTTACTGCGTAGTATACTGGACGGTTATAATAACTTCCACGTTTATAATAACTGCACGAAAAACTGTTATAATAACTGTTATAGTAACGGTTATAATAACTGCACGAAAAACTGAAATAAATTAATGGCTTATTAATTACTGACGTAGTTCATTAAAAAATATCAACATGCCACAATTCTCCGGATTTGTTTGTGTAAAAAATTTATAGAGATTCAAAATCCTTTTGTGTATACTTAACAAAATAATCGTTTCAATACATCTTTGTTTGTAGATTTACAATCGATGCAGTTTTTGGGTATTTTATATATAATAATAATTTTTTTTTTGGGCCAAGACCCAAGTCTTTACATTCTGGGCTCAACTTTCCATCTCCTTTAGATTTTTTACTCGTGCTGATTGAACTTTTTTGGGTTGAGCTATTCATCATAATTTTAGCCTACAGAAATCCACTGCTGGACTACATTAAGAATCTCCACAATGATCGGAATTCTCCAGATTATCAGTTCATTTTGTATGTATTTTAAAATCAATACATTTACTATACCTTTACCTACCTATACGCATAGATGATATCAAAGATTATGTGCTGACTAATGCGCTAAGATAATACGAGTAATAGGCTAGTTGACCCATTTTTTTATTGGGCCCAAATGATTCATTACTGATATCCCTCACCATAAAAATTAATACAATATTTTTCTGAAGCCTATAACACAATAAATTACGTTTTTGATTAAATGTCAAAAACGTTAGTTATGCTATAGTTAGTTATGCTTGATTGGTTGCGACTGACGTTTGACGGATTTTGACCATGCGTAGTAATTGTTTAAATGAAGCGTTACTCAACTAATTTCACGAACATGGTGGATAGCGTTTCTGGCATAGGTAAAAATAAAACTTTTTAAATTAAATTTCTACAGCAATCCTTTGTTTATATTAATCGAACTTGCTATATTTCGGACTCTTGTACTAAATACTATGTAAATGACACATTATTTTCATTACATTTGATATGAGTCAACTAGCCTAGACAATGTAAAGCTAGATTTCAAATTTTGATTAGATGATCTGCATACCGCATACCGTGTCATTGCATGGCGGGACATTTCGCATAATGTCGATGGTCCTAAAGTTGTTTGTCATACATTAATTCTTCCCTTATTCCTTGTGATTATTATCCTAAGCATTAATGCTACAAAGAAAATATGTGTTAAACTATAATTCGTAGGGATTAAAGCTTTACATTAGTTATGATTTCAAAAATTCTGCGTAAACTTATTCGGCGTTTCATGCCATTTAATACCTATAACAAACAATTTTAGCCCAATATCCTAATATCAATAGCACATTATAGCGGCGCATAACATTAAAAGTCCTAACTTTTAATATTACGCGTCGCTATAATATGCTATTCGATGATTATTGCTACGAAAAGGAACATGATAAAAAACATGCTTCAAATTACGAAGCCTGTGTTATTAACTGTAAACTTATGCGCAAAAGAGAATATAAGTTGAACTTAGGTAGTTAACCTAAGTTCACTTGCATTGACATTTTACTGCAACCTTGCGATCCGATCTAATACGATGCGTATATTGCAATGTGTCAGTAGGATTGTTTTTATAGTAAGTGATTGATTAATTTTTAATTGTTCTTGTTACTGATCTCCCCTCCGGTTGAATCAGCTATTCCACTCAATAATCTTTCATATTACTAGAGAACACGTTGGTAGTGAGGTGATAATTTGATTTTTATTGTAGTCCTTCATTTAGTTACAGAATAAAGTAGTATTTTTTTGCAAATGTTGATAGATCCATTGTTTAAAAAAAGCGTGGTACAAAAATCAAAGTATAGATCTAAATTCGATACACATTGAATCCCAACAACATTATTTTCCTTCTTTGCATGCAACTTGCGCCTCAAAAGCTATAACAAATGCGGATTTTGGTTTCAATAAATCTACCTACATGGATTACATAACATTATGCACAATATAGCTCTTATCTCCACTGGATACAGATCAACATGGATTGCAGTGATTACATAATTAGTTTTTTTAATTACAGAAGCAGGAAGAAACAAGGAAAATTACCGAGCTAACCATTTCTGGAGCTAGAGGTTCCGAGGGTCACTAGACTATAATTATACGTTATTACTATATAATAACTAAACTATTGGCATGTGCCGGTATTGTAATTTGATTTACTTAGAATTAAATATTATATATTATTATTGTGAAACTAGTAGACACAATGTATAAACATAAAATGAAAAAATACATGTATTTAACGTATTTTTAACGACCCTACTTGTACTTGTAGGTTCTAATTATATACAGGTGTTTGATTATACGTTCTACTTACGCTGTATGATTGCATATGAAGAATAGAGTAATAATAAAACTAAAATATAATAACAACCAACCAAAAATGAACAAAGATTGCATGTAGCTGTAAAGCGTATGTTGAGGGGGATGTGTGGTGTAACGAGAATGGATAGAGTGAAGAATGAATATATTAGGTCCTTACCTATGAAATTGGTGTTTTGTATGGAGATTTTGGGGATGTCTGCATTTTACATACTAACATTTTATCAGTTTTCTTCACAACGACAAATCCAGAGATATTAATATTTGGCATGTATCATTAGACAAGCTTTAGCAATATGTGTGTGAACACGCTTGATAAAAATTATTCATTGTTTTTATGTTAATGCAAATCAAATGATGTATTCGGGAGGCAGTTAAAAATAATTGTCTTTATGTCTAATTTTAAAACAATTAAACTTACAAAAAATTATCAAATTAGCTCAAATATATGGTCTATTTTTAGAAGAGGCAATTATTTTATAAGAATGTTCTGAAACTTAATATTTACGGACAAATTGCTAAGACAGAATAAAAACACCAATTTCATAGGTAAGGACCCAATATTAAGGGAAGTCTGAAAGTTGCCTCTATTGCTGATAAGATGAGAGAAAAACGACTTTCCTGGTATAGACATGTAGTTAGGGGATGATTATGTTACCAGAACATAAATGGAGTTGAAAGTGGATAGGCGTGTAGAGAGGAGACGACCGAAGAAAGGCTAGGTGGTTTGTGTGAATGATGATATGATGATGATAAGGGAGTAAGTTTTGACTTGCCAAATGAAAGGAGACAGTATAGAAGAAGGCATGTTGCGCCGACCCCAAATAATAGAATTGGGAACAGGACAGGACAAAGAAGAAGGTAGTAGAAGAACTCACATGTTCTTTTTATATAAAGCATGAAGAAGAAAATGGGTCATCATCACCTGATGGCTTGCAACAGATGATGCGAAGATAGCTACAGACAATGACCCCCTTTTTGATGAAGAGGAATCCATTTACCGGGTACGTACCCGTGGCTAGTCGGTAGGCGTGTGTAGAATTCACCTGAAATATTGGTACTACCCACAAAAACTCTTAACCGATATACCCGTTCTTGCCCTTCCGTGGGACCAACTGCCCTAGAGAGAAATTGTCCAGTAGTAATTGTCCAGTACTATTGAGGACCAACAAACGAGGAAGAATCGACCGTACCTTCCTCTGGCTGGACGATAGACGTCTGGTGAGTCACCAGAAGTGCTGGCACAGCACAATATGGTCTGTACGCCGGTCTCAAGGCGTCGCCATCTCGAGAGGTTCTGGGTTTAATCCCCGGTGGGGGCAAATGTTTGGGTGATGAATTTTCAGGCATTTCGTTCTCCAGTCTTGGATGTTTATATATATTTATATATATTCAGGATATTTATATGTATTTATTTATTAAATATTTATCCGTCATCTAGTGTCCGTAATACAAGCAGCATTAGTTGCTTAAAATAGGGCTAGTTGATAGGTGCATGTTTGAAGATATTTATTATTATTTATTAATAATCTTCTTGCACATTGGAATCTCTTCTGGAGGATGGAGATACCGTATACATACGCGGCCGGTAGGGAATTTTATTCACAAGTGCGGCTAAAATTACTGCCTGAACTAATAACTAGCAATCTTAACATTAATTAGTTGGCAAGACTTCATTTTATTGTTTTGCTGGATACGTTCGCGTATGGGATAATCTACTGCTTACACACCGTCTGGCGGTGTTGAGTCATTTACTGCTAAGATTTGTATAACAAAAACGTGCACTTTATTTTTGAAACTAAAGAAAATTCCCCAAAAACAAAAATTTTACACTTTTTGTAATTAATGTAATGTTTTAAACCATTTCTTTGTTTGTAGTCTATATATCCTATAATAAGGAAACGATTAGATTTATTAGTACTTTACTCAGGTTTTCCGTGTTTCATACTTTATTCATAAACACGAGTAAGTAGAACGATTATAGTAGAAACATAATTATAGTAGATTGATATACAAGGGTGGAAAGTAGTTAGACTGTCTGTTCAATATTTATAAATAACTGTAAATCGGATGAAAGCTATCCATACTTATATTATAAATGCGATTGTTACTCTGTCTGTCTATGTATCTGTCTGTCTGTTCACGTTAAAACTACTAAGCCGATTTAATCGAAATTTGTTACACAGACTGTTTGGAGGAATGTTTTTTATCCCATTATTCCCATGGCAACGAATACCGCGCGAAGACACTTGTAATAAATAAAGTAACTTTTTTGCGTCTGGGAAATAATAAAAACAAATTTTTGATTTATCACTTTTTCATAAATACTTATTCTTCAGCCTATCGTTTTCCCGACATTTTTCCAAAACAGAAACAAAACATATCATCACACCTTTATAGGCAGAGGTTACCACCCACATTTCGCCAGATGTTTTAAGTCGTCATGTTCCCATGTCGTGTTGGCATTTTGCCAAGATCCGCGAAAATCCTATTATTAAATACCTAATTAGTATGCTAAGGGGAAAGCTATGCTGCTTGCAGCGATTAGAATACCTCACCTTATAAGCACATTATATATATACGCAAAATTTACATAAAATGAGGTTTCCTCTCCCATAGGGGTAGAAGATTACTTTAGAGATTACTTCCTTACAAAATAAAACAACAGAGCACTTAATACATTCGTTCGTTGGTATTTACGTTTAGATTAAAAAGAGATTAAGATTAAGAACTCTCAAAAAAATTTTAGCACTAAAAGTATTTTCTATTAAATACCTAATATAATGAATTTAATACATACATACCCAGTTTACGTAATTGTCAACACTGAACACAAATAAAACCACCACCCCGCTCGGATTCTCATCTACAATAAATACAAATATAACAAGTTTGCGACAAGTACAATTAAAAAACACTCTAGCCCGAGAACACACGAGAGGACACGGTTTCATTAAAGCGAAGAAATAAAAAAAACTTCTCGTGCTTAATCAATTAATGACATAATTGAGCATTCATACTCGTATCTATCAAGAGACGTAGCCCTTTAAAAGTTAATATTTACATTGAATAGGCAAATATTTGTTCCTGATTCGTCATATTCCTAAGTGTTCATCCTGATACCAGTGATACTTAATAAGCATCGCGATTTCATTTGCCTGTAAGCGACGAGTTAGGAAACGACGAAACAGGAATGTGACGAGTCAGGAATATGACGAACGTATTTCCGACAATTTTCTAACTGGGCCCCGATCATGTTAAATACAAACGTATTTACCACAACCAAACCTCAGTTGAAAACGTTACGGCCCAGCTACACTCCATACTCTCGTACCCGCGTTCACTCGTGTCGCCTCGTGCAGTGTGAATATGACCAATTAGGAATAATAACGAATCAGGAACGGATATAATTTTTTTGTGGGCGTCTCTTGTATACCTACATAGATCGAGAGACGAGTTGAGATGATGAATTACTTCACACAATATAAGACTGTCTTAGCCCATAAAGAATATTATTTATTTTTAATACATGATTTTACTGTGATGGCGTGGCTCGCAGAGTTCTTTATCCATTGCGTACTATTTTTAATGACCTATCTTTAAGATTCTTGGTGCAATAAAGAGTTTAATAAAAATGTTGAAAGTTGTTTAACCTCTCAATTACCACAATGAGATACAAGCGATAGTGTAGTCGCTTCCTTATAAGGATGCCCGTTGTACTCAGCTGTATGACATACAAGTTCCTATTGTAGGTCGACTGCGTTATTCGCTCGTGTAGTGAATAAGGTTGTTCGTCTCGATACATGTGGATTTGAAAATAATTATCTAAACTGTTTTTCTACTGAAACTGAAAGCTGTCAGCCCTATTGAAAACATTGAATGCTGCATAAGCACAGATCACTGAGAGCCGCTTCGCTTGCATAAGTTACGGATACTAACACAAAACCCAAATTATCGTCACGCCTATTTTCCCCGAAGGGGTAGATATAGGTGGAAACCCCCACATTTCGCCAGATATGTTAAGTCCTCATGTAACTGGTGTGGTGGTGAGCCAGTTGTCATACACCAGGCACAATGGACGGATACAACGAATGATAGATGACGGATTAGTATATTTAATACATTCATACACACATAAAATCACGCCTGTAATCCCCGAAGGGGTAGGCAGAGTCCAAGGAGCACTGTGTTCTTTAAGACTACATTTAGCCATACAAAAAAAAATTGGATTTGGTCAGATGAAATAACGTGAAAGAGTAGTAGTAACAAGTGGCTAGCTCATCGCCTACACAATCACAGACTCAGTACCCAATACGCCATTAGTCGCCTTTTACGACATGCTAGGCAAGCAAAGCAGTTGGTACATTCTTTTTGGTTATTTTTGGTTGGTTTGGTGTGGTTATTTTCTTGTTGGTATATTTAATAAATATATAAATAAAATTAAATATCCAGAATCATACAATACATAATGCTTAAACATCCAAGACTGGAGAACAAATGCCTGCAAGAACATTTAGCCCCGCTGGGAATTGAACCTGGAACCTTTCGAGATGGCGGCACCTTGAGATTGGTATACAATTCACTCGACTACGGAGGTAGTCATTTTATGGGGCATCAGAAACAGAATAATATTAAAAGGCCCGTTTTTCAAGTTATTTATCGATATTCTTATACTAAAAAACTATATGTAAAACTTCAAGTGATATTATAATTATAATTTCAAGTCTGGGAAGCCTCACAGGAAAAAAAGTCATGATTACCTAGGTAACACTGCAAATGTTTAGAACTGGCCTGTTAGAAATATTGCTAATAAAAACTTTTTATGTATTTTTTGTAAAAAGTTTATGTAAAAAAATTATTAAAATAATAAAAATAAAAAGAAATAGGCTAGTTGACCCTTTTTTATTGGCCCTCAAATGATTAAATACTGATAGCCATCACCATAAAAAACAGCCATTATCACAATAAATTTTGAATTATAAAATACTTTTTTGCTTAAATGTCAAATACGACTTCAGTCCTGATGGTCTATGAATTATTTATGCCGTAGCGTCACGATTATTGTAAACAATTCAATACTCATGCGTGACATAGCCGACAGTCATGCTTGATTGGCTGCGACTGGCGTTTGACGGATTTTAACCATGCGTAGTAATTGTTTATATGAAGCGTTACTCAACAAATTTCACGAACATGGTGGATAGCGTTTTTGGCAAATGAACAAAAAAGGAAAAATAAAACATATTTAAATTGAATTTCTGCAGCAATATCGAATTTGGTATATTTCGGACCTTTGTTCTAAATACTATGTAAATGACACATTATTTTCATTACTTTTGATATGAGTCAACTAGTCTATCCCCGACCAAAAAAAAAAAATATTCTAACTAATCGTTGTCTGGTCGGGGAGCCGTTTAGTATCTTGGTATGCCCTTGTTAGGAATAAGCGGAGATAACGATTGATCCTCGGTCTATATACGTCACACTGCTAAGCACAGGCCTTCCTCAATAAATGAGATATATAGGCCATAACAACACCACGCTAGCCCAATGTTGGTTGGTGAGTAGAAACGGTTGTAGTAGCGACCGGGAACAATGCCTTCCGAAACAAAGCGGAGTTCGAGATCACAATGTTTTGGTCACATATCCAAGGCCTGACCATGGCGAAGGTAGCTTGCTTTTTTGCGAGGAGCTCGGTGGCGTAGTCGTTAGTACGCTTTGGCTGTCGATACCGAAAACAAGATAACGATTAGTTAAAAATATTAAGGCCCGTATTACAGAACCAAACTCAAGCGTAGATCTCTGCTTGAGCGCAGTTAAAAAAAGGATAATATGTGGGATCTATAGCGCCATCCCTCTCTAACAGTGCTCAAGCTGAGATCTACGCATGAGTTTAGTTCCGTAATACGGGCCTTAGTGATTTTTTGTTGTTAAGTCACTTCCATTTTGTTTCGCAGTGGTATAAATTGAGCCCCAGGTTGCTTGTGAAACAGAGCTTGAGCTATGTCAAAATTAACCAGTAGAATCGCTTCAAACCTCCGCTTTGCCGATTCGATATCTCGATTAACCAATAGCGTTGCTGGAAACCTATGCTCCGCTCCCTCGCTCCGCGTTGGTGGACAGGCAGCCTTACACTCGTAGTGAAAGTTGAATAAAATAACCGCCTCTTTCGTCTAATGGTACACACCACCGTGTGTTGATCGGGAGGTCCGGGTTCGATTGTTTGTGTTTGTGTTGAACAATGTTTTAAGCATTGTTGTGTTCCGGCAATCAGAGGTAAGATAGCCAGTTCCTCAGTTTTTGAGGATTACAGGTGAAGTTAGCTTCCACCTTCGGCCTTATCGTCACTTACCATCAGGTGAGATGAAGGCTTACTTATGGAAGAGCTTACCTGTGATACGTAAAAAAAATAGGAAACTGAAATTACAATTCGTAACTTCTGCTACAAAAATATTGACTGTAGTGTCTACGCCGTAGCTCGTAGCCGTAGCGTAGCCAAAGGTGAATAACAATAATATATAATAAAATTATTATATTAATTTATCATTATTATATTCTTTCGTGTTAAAAAATAGTAAATTAATAGGGATTACTTTGAGCAAAAGTTTTTTAGCGCACATCAATGACAAATTAAAAATATTGTAATACTGCTTTTAAACTGTTGATGGTCTTTTAAACAGACATGTCAACCCTCTTTCCACTTTACGGATATCTTTCAACACCGAACATTAAAATAGGGGTGGTCAATAAAAGAACTGATACTTAAACCATACGTTATTTAATCAGGTATTCGTTTATATTAATTATAATTAAACTTAGTGGTGATGGAAGCCGTTCGTTTTGTGGTACCCATTAGTCATTGTCCTTGGCCTCACTTGGACGTTGTATCCGTTTGAAGCTTTGACAGATATAGCTATTTCAAGATCCAGGTTATGAATAGGTTCGTTGGATTCCAAATATATTTTTCTTACTACATGTATCACTAATGTCTTTATGAGGGCCGTGGCGTAGACTCGACCTGTAAATAATAGCTTTGTTAAAACTATAATAACATATAACAGAACATACAATCTCGCCTCATTCCCCAAAGAGGTGTTAGCTACTATTGTTGGCGACTGGCCGCAAGGCTCTACATTTTTATATAAATTTATCTATGTTTTGATACTGTCATATATTCTTTCTGTCACCCTTCTTCATATCATACTATTGTTCTGTCGTTCTTATATATTTTCCTATTATTAAATCCCTGTTACCTTCAATTGGCTTCTGCTTCCATCCACGACCATACAGTCCACTATCACGCTCTCCCGCTCGCTATCAACTATATTTCGCAAGATGTGTTAAATCCCCATGTAACAGGTGGCGAGCCTGTTGCCATATAACTATACTCGTATAACTATATGGATCGGAATGTTTGGCCTGTAATACAGATGGATGAACAAAGATTGCATGTAACTGAAATGCGAATGATGAGGTGTGATAGAATATGGAATAGGTGGATTTGCCATGATTTTTTAGCTAAATATTTTTAGAATTTTATATACAATTTTTGATTATTGTTTATGTATGGGGTTATGATTTATCTTTCTTTTTTTGTTTATTTGAGTTCGCACAATTTACCTCGTTATCGTTATAAGTTAATATATTAAGCTTGGTCTTTAAAACGGATGGGTGAACAAAGATTGCATGTAACTAACAAGCTAATGTTGAGGTGTGACAAGAATGGATAGATAGAGAAATTAATATACCAACAACATTTAGACTTTCCCTAGAAAGTTGCTGGTTAAAACTCATTGCTGGTAAACTGAGAAACAAAACGATTTTCCTGATATGGACATGTAATGAGGAGAGAGAATGATCAGGTCACCAGGAAATTTAAGAATTTGAAAGTGGATGGGCGTGTTGGGAGGGAAGACCGAAGAAAAGATGGATGTATTGTGTGAATGACGATATGATGAGGAATGGAGTGAGTGTAGACAGGGCGAATGATAGGAGATAGTGGAAGAAGAAGACGCGTGTATCGATATATTTTTAATTTATCTAAAGAGCATTATAATCTTTATTTTCCCCCACAGGACAGGCTGGATCTAGTGTGGGGAGTAGTTTATAGTCATGATGTGTAGTTTCCCTGGTAATAAAGTTGTTTTTTAAAATATTGGGTCCTTACCTATGAAATTGGTGTTTTTATTCTGTCTTAGTATTTTGTCTGTAACTATTAAGATTCAGAGTATTCCTAAAAAATAATTACCTCGTCTAAAAATAGACTATATTTTTGAGCTCTTTTGATTTGTTTTGATAATTTGTTGTAAGTTTAATTGTGTTAAAATTGGACACGGAGACAACTCTTTTTAAGTGCCTCCCGAATACATCATTTTATTTGCATTCACTTAAAAACGATAAATAATTTTTATGAAGTGTGATACTACACATATTACTAAAGCTTGTCTAATGATACATGCCAAATATTATTTTCTCTAGATTTGGCGTTGTGAAGAAAACTGATAAAATGTTAGTATGGAAAATGCAGAATTCCCCCAAATCTCCATACAAAACACCAATTTCATAGGTAAGGACCTAATATATGTCTGTATATTATGAATATATTACCTAAACAGTCCATAGGCCCTAAACTAAATGGGATGAAAGCATTGGGGTCCCTCTTCTTAACGTTCTCCGGCAGGAATCGTTCTGGCATTATCCTGAGGGGGTCTTCCCAGTACTTGGGGTCCCGGTGCACCTCGTGGATGGGGATCACGAGTGACGTACCCGCTGGGAGGGTTATTTTACCTGAAAATTAATTATAGACACATGTTTTATGACTAAAGCTTTGCAGATAAATTAATGTACTGTTTATCTTAGAACAATTAGTCGATAGATGTCTGGGAAACACTTTTTTCAGAATCCGATAAAAATTAAAAAATCAAATTTTTTTTAAAGAAAAGATGATTTTCGATACAAAGTATACACAGCTTTGACTTACGAACAAATGCATCATACCTACATCTGCCTCTATTGGGATTCGATGACAGAATTTTAGCCACATACAAACTTAAGAGGTAGGCAGAGTTGCAATATCTTTGTTATCTTTGTTTTGTTATCAATTATAGTAAGCTGACCATCATTAATTGTAAATAATTAACCTCCTCCTCCACCGTCAGCTGGAAGAGGCTGGCGGTGTAAAAGGCCGCAGCGTCTCAATGTACCTACACCACGTCCAGGTGTTGCAGCTGTTCCAGGTGATGCTCCGACTGGGCCTGTTCCTACATAACTCAAAGCTTATCATCATATTGATCTCCTCCTCCAGCGTCCGGTCGATGAGGCTGGCGATGTAGAAGTGCCAGCAGTGTCTCCTTGTATCTACACCACGTCCAGGTGTTACAGTTGTTCCAGGTGATGCTTAAAATGACCTTGGTCCTACCACTTATATCTAAACTCACCATCATTGATAATGACATCCTCCTCCACCGTCCACTAGATGAGGCTGACGATGGAGAAGTACTGCAGCGTCTCCCTATACACCATGTCCAGGTGTTGCAGCAGTTCCTGGTGGTACTACATTACACATAGCTCACCATCATTAATAGTGATCTCTTCCTCCACCGTCCGTTGGATGAGACCGGCTATGGAGAAGTACCGCAGCGTCTCCTTGTACACCATGTCCAGGTAATGTAGCTCCTTCAGGTGGTGATTTTCGACTGGCCCCGTTCCTACCACCTGCATTACTTCGTCGTATACTCGTTTCTGGAAATATTTGTAAAGTAATAGTAGTTTATGAAACTGTCACATAATATATTGGTTATTGTGTGAACTGTCATATTATATAGTACTATTAAAAAACTCGCCAAGGCTCGTTTTTTAAAACCACCCTCGTGTTTAAATACCGAGTTATGTGCAGTTACATACACTACTTTTTCTACACTCATTATTCAAAGAAATAAAACAAAAAATTTAATTAATTTTATTTATTGTTGGCTGTCTGGAGAACATTTGCCATAGTTTTGAGCGTTTTTAAGAAAAATAAGTGCTGCATAATGAGTCCAACCTGTTGCATAATGGTCATAAATTACAGTTTCCATTTTTAAATTTTCGTTTTTATCATCTGTGTTAAAAAGTATGTCATTATGAGTTCGAGTGTGAGTTCATAATTCGAACATTATAACATGAGTGTAGTTAAAAATAATTATATAATATAGAAAATTGCCAAAAGCTTATGAACATCAGAATATGCTACGTTTTTCGTTTGTAAATTAACAAAAGCGAACTGAGTGAGATAATTCAATGGCCTCACCTGCCAATCCGGCAACTGTCCTAGGAACATTAGTACGCCAGATGCAATTTTCGCTGCCGCCTCTTGACTCTGTTGGAGAGGTTTTAAATTTTTTTATTTCTGAATAATATACGATGTATTTGATAACAGCAATTATATCAAATCAATTCATACTTGTAAGCAGTGTTACGGATCTTTAATTTCGTTATAATAAAACAGCAATAAAAATTAATCCAGCTTTAAAAAAGTTAAATGGTATGAAAGCCCAAATTATTTGTCATCTTTTATCATAAATATATAAAAATCTTTCTCACTTACAGTAGTAAACAGTGTAAAAGACTCCTCCTTAACCTGCTTCTCGGTCAGCTCTCCGCTCAATAAATACCGGTCCACCACACCCATAGCATCTTCAGGTACCCTGCCCTTCTCCAGGGCCCTCTGCCGGGCCCTCACAATGTCTGAGGCCAGCTCGTCAGTCAGCTTCATGTAGTACGCCTGCTGGGACCTCACACCAATCAGCCAGGATACTCCAGGGATGAGCAGCCACCACCGCGTCATCTGCTTGAAGATCAGGTCGTATATTCTGTTGATAAAAGGTTTTAGTCAATAACGCAATTTTTTTATAACTTTCCAGGAGAAATAAGAAAGCTACTAGGTACGTGAGAATTATTATTGAGATATAAATAATAGCATTATATGATCATCACACCAATAAATAAATAATTAATTAAATATCTTCAGACATTCATAACTATCAACTAGTCCCATTTTAAGCAACTAATACTGCGAAAGGCGCGTTAAGCCGTTGCAATACCGTCCCGGTATTGCAACGGTTTCTACCCACTAATCCGCATTGAGTCCTCCATATGCTTCTCCATGTAAAAAAGTCTGTGCCCAACAATGACGATGACGACGTTTGTAGACAGTTTTCAAAGAGAAGGCAAAATGTGCGTGTTAACAACTCTGCAAATCTGCCCCTTCGGCATAGAGGCGTTATGCTGATATATGGTATGATATTTATATTATGTTAATAAACTTACTTTTGCGTTTTCAAAACTACTTCATCCAAATTCTTCATGCCCTTATACTCATTTTTCGACAGCCCCATCAAGGTTTCTGAAATAAAAAGGAAATTTTTAACAATAATCTAACTAGCAAATAAATCAGTAAATAATTGAGAAAATCTTGATATAACATGACTGAAAATTTTCCATATACATTCCACATAAAACGGTTATATTACGTAAGAAGTAAATATATAAATACAGAATGGGTGAAAGGATGGTGACCAATGTGGTATGAACCATTAACAGCAATGTATCATTAGACAGGTATTTTTCTCACAAGCAATAGTTATTCGGGCGCTTCTTTCGAAGTCGTTGACCGTTTTGAATTACAGCGATATCAATATATTGCAGTTTCAAGAAAAATCCATACAATAACATGAGGCAATGCTCTGTCTCGATCAGTAGATGTTCCTTCTCATTCTATCACTATTTAACTAACCGTGGGATATCCTCTTCCTCTCTTTCTATCCATAGTTTCTGCGGATAGCCTTTATTCATAAATAATGATAGAATGAGAGGGAACACCTACTGATCGCGACAAAACATTGCCTCATGCATGTTATTGCATGGGAGTTTGGCATCCATCATAGAGTACAAAATACTTGCCAAGCCCCATTTACATTACATAAATTTTTGGTCTTCATCCTTTCGTTAATTCCTTCATTCCTTTAAAAAAAACAATAAACTTACGACAAACAGCGCTGGTGGTGGTAGACAAGACATTAAAGTATATGTCAAACGATTCTTCTGTGTTCTTCTTCAGCAGGGCGTTGGCTAGCTCCTCAGCCTCTTGGTTGAACACGTCTTGGAACACGTGCACCGACTTCTTGTTGTAGGATGGAGTGGCGATCTTCCTGTGATTTCGCCATGTTGGCCCTGGAAGAAGAAAATTTTATAATACTGGTTTATAATATTTTTAACAAACAACAACAATTTTACACACAACACAACACTGCACAGCACACAAAATCCAATAGCTTAAAGCGGCGACGGGCTCACCATCTGTCACGCTGAGTGCAGTCACTGCTTGGTGAAGCGCGGACTATGGCAGTGGACTGCTTTTGCAGTGCTTTTGCCTGGTCTCTGACTAACCCTTATAGGATAATAGTCGTGATTTTATGTATGTATGTAACAAAAATTTTCTGTATGGAGATCTCTACTCCTTTTTTATAACAGTCTAGTCTCATCAATTCTATACAAATAATATTTAAACGGTTCTAACATCTTTAGGCCCAATTGCACGATCGAGAGTTAGCGCCTAACCCTGGGGCAAATATATGGGCAAACCCTGGGTTAGGCGCTAACTCTCGATCGTGCAATTGGGCCTTAATAGTTGAATGATGAAAATTATTGTTTTAGATTGTATTAATCCAAAAATACCTAGGGCCTCTTGCAGGAAATTTTAATAGAGGTTTAAAACTAGATTTAGTGATTTTTTGAAATTTTAAGCCATAGTCAAAAACCGACAAAATCGAGTTTTAAACTAGGTTTAAAATTTCCTGCAAGTGGCCCCTATAATGTTTTAATTTTGATAATCATCCGTTAATAATGTTATAGATATTTAAGTGTTATGGATAAATAACATGTACCACGTAATAGAAAAAAAATGCTCCAACGATCTGCGAAGAGATATCCTTTAACCCCTTGAGGACCAGCGCACACCGGTGTTCACAAACAATAGATGTTTCTATTGTGTCTGGCTTTCTGACTATTGACTGGTTAAGGGACAATTTGAGAAAAGCCCAAATTAGTCATTACTATGAGTTCAGATATACTTACCCCCGAATACAGAAACGCTACTCAAAGTTTGAGTCCTACTTAACATTTAAGTGTTGTCAAAATTGACGTTTTTCTATACAAATTCTGATAGGTATTGTCTACTTAACTTTATAAGCAGTACTCAAAATTTGAGTAGCGTTTCTGTATTCGGGGGTTATTCGCTTATTATCTCGAACCACTAAACTCTTTCTAAGACGTAAATTATAAAATTTATAAAAATAAAACCTGTATATTGTTTGTGTATCCAAAAACAAGTTTGATTGCGTAAAATGAGTTTAATTTTTTCTTACCATACATTTTTCAACTTTTTTGTAGTTCTATCATAATTGATTGTATACGATAAATGGTGTTTGTGTTATAATTATTTTAATTTTTAGCTACAACATTTGAGGCAATGTGGATGTTTAACATCTATGACTACCACTTCGGGGATAAAGGTGTGATGATTTAAGATCAATTGACGAAGAGCCTTGATTTTTTCTATGTAATAAAATACGTTGATGATATATGTTACTTTGTAAATATTGGGTCCATACCTATGAAATTGGTGTTTTTATTCTGTCTTAGTATTTTGTCTGTAACTATTAAGATTCAGAGTATTCCTAAAAAATAATTACCTCGTCTAAAAATAGACTATATTTTTGAGCTTTTTTTTATTTGTTTTGATAATTTGCTGTAAGTTTAATTGTGTTAAAATTGGACACGGAGACAACTCTTTTTAAGTGCCTCCCGAATACATAATTTTATTTGCATTCAATTAAAAACGATAAATAATTTTTATGAAGTGTGATATTACACATATTACTAAAGCTTGTCTAATGATAGATGCCAAATATTATTATATTTGGATTTGTCGTTGTGATAAAACTGAAAAAATTTAAGTATGGAAAATGCTGAATTCCCCAAAATCTCCATACAAAACACCAATTTCATAGGTAAGGACCTAATATGTAAAATAATCCACTCATTTTATTATAAAGATAACTATTTATTGTCACAGTGTACGAAACAAATATAAAAAAGCTTAAAACAAAAAACAAGGGGAACAATACGGGCTACGTAATTATTTTAAGTGCGACTGGTCTAATAAAGTAAGCACACGTGAGAATTTTATTGCTTATCTCAAGATTCATCAGAATACTGACTCAAATGACATTGTGTTACAAAATATGCACAGAATAAAATTTGAGCTTTTCAAGTTTTTTTTTTTTAAATTTTAATCAGAAATTTCAAATTTCGAAAGTCTTTTCGTGCTTTTAAGAAAGTTACTCATACTAGAGTTTGCATCGAATACCTCGACAATCGTAAACGTATTTCTCCACAACTTTAACGTCAGTTCTACTCGTATGTAGTTTCTGATGAAGCGCTGTAAAATGTGTTCTTAATTTATATAAATGTATGACGATTTTACGCTGCAGGTCGACCGCGAAATTCTTTGACAATACCACTTAACATGGAGATATCATCATAATCGAGACCTCATGGTTTGTAACTATTTTCAAGGCATTGCTCTATTTTTGAGCCTTTGGATCACCAGCAGGGGAGGGCGAAGAGAAGCCCACCGCTGCCATGTGGCGGCGTGTGTCCCGATGACCGGGGGTCCAGGTGGCCCTCGAGAAGCTGCTCGGGCAAAGAGATTATTCTCGCAGGCCCGTACCTCAGCCCAGCTGAGAAGACCGCGCTAGCTAGAGGGGAGGGAGGGGGGAAAATACACTTAACCCCTTGAGGGTCAATGCGAACACGGCGAGCACCGGTTGACCATGTAGTGATGTTCCGTTCGCAAATTTCCAGTCCCCATCTGAATTAGGCAAATCTCTGTTTGTTGTTCTTAATAATTTATGTAGTATTCTTAATCTACATACTAAATCTGTGCTCTGTACAAATGTAGCATATAAACCGACAAAGTAGAAAAGTAAATTAATCCACTAGTTTTCAACAAAATAAACTGTTATCTTTTTACAGCATTGTCTACGGTTTATTATTATTCATAAATAAAACATGTATTTTTAACATTAATAAGACGTTTGCACCTGAAACGGGTCGCCGGGACGTTCCCAGAAACCGGGAACGTTCCCTGGGAATTCGAGAATATTCCCAGGTAACATTCCCGTATTTTTTGTTATGTATTAAATAAATTATCTAATCTCAATCTTATCACCTCGCCCTACCCGGAAGCGGAGCTAGCAACGTTCCTGGGAACGATTTCGGAAATTTGGGGAATTTAGAAGCATTCCCGGGAATGGCACATGACCATTGAGAGACTAACATAAAAATAGCGTAAAAAGTTTGCCTACTTAAGGTTCAGCAAGTTGGAGGCTAGACCTAGCTATTTCAAATGGACTCCTTTGCTGCTTACCAGATTCTGAATGCATCTGGTGCGATTCTGATACATGTCGCCTTAATCATCAGAATCATTGTTACGCTAGAAATTAATGACTCCATCACGTTACACCAAAGAAGAAAAAATTTATATTTACCTCCAGCTAATATTCCGGGTCCAATATAAGGCTCGAGGAACGTGTACTGGGGACCCTTGTTGTTCACCTTGTTACTGGTCAATAGCAACTGGAACAAGTTGAAAAACATCTGAATTTTCTATTTGAGAAATTAATATTTTTTTGAATTATTGTATGTAGTTAAATCAACACTTATTCATAATTAATTAGGAATCCAGCGCTAGCAAGCTCTACAGTCCTAAAATAGGTAATTTTCTATTTGTTTCGTGATATTTGTTAAATTTATTATACTTAAATATAATTTAAAAAAATCATCATTAGTGGTGAGGTTTCTTTGGCCTTTTTAAGTGTAATTTTTTATATGATTTATTAACTGATTTTCTGATAATACTCTTATAAGATCACAATTAAGATAAAAAATTTACTAAATCTGAAACTTACTCTTATATCAGCTGGATTTTTTACAGCGATGTTGAGATCGGGTCCCAGCCAAAACCTGACATATTCGCCGTACTCATTGAACATTTTGGCAATCTTCTTCACTTGTTCTAGAACAAATGAAAATATAATTATTTATGTACAATTATGTAATAGGAATCAACCAAGTTGCTCAAAATGGGGCTAGATGATAGGTGTGAATGTTTAAAAAAAAAATTCACACCAGTTTCATCATATTTTCCATTCTCATAAGTAGTGTGTAGTTATTCCTTACTTATGTGTGAATCATAAATGTGAATGGGAAAGAAATGGATGTTGAGTGAACGACTAACAGAGGAGAATGATAGAACACATATTGTAATGTGGCAACAAAAAGGCAAGAAGACAATGACAATAAAAAACGAAGAAACCAATTTCAATCCTTTGAGATTGGTTTCGGCGTTTCGAGGCCTACTTTTCTGGGATAATTCGAATGAGGTACTAAAATTAGACATTGTAACTCTCAAAAAACACAAGTCACAATAAGACCCGTTCTTATTTTATAAACTGTACATGTAATATAATAAAACTGTAGTTTTAATGTATGTACATAGAAAAAAAAGCTAAAAATCAAGTAAGGGGTATGTAAAAAGTGGGAAAATACCAAAAACATATTTTTTTTTGTTTCTTTGTCTGTTTATCGGTTTGTCTGTTTGTACGGGCTAATCTCCGAAATGGAGTGCCGAAACACCATCACGCTGGCCCAATGCGGTTGGTGGGTAGATGTCTTAATAGCGACCGGGACCAACAGCTTAATGTGCCTTCTGAAGCACGGAGGAGCTCGAGATCACAAAGTTTTGGTCACCCATCCACGGCCTGACCATGGCTAAGGTAGCTTTGTTTTCAATTGAAAGCCAAAGCGTACTAATCACTACGCCACCGAGCTCCTCGCTATCTTTATATACATATGTAAATATTATAGTATTTTCTATAAGCGTTGTTATTAATGTGGGTGTATAGCGCCTCTGCCTAACCCTTCGGGGAAAGAGGCGTGATGATATGTATCTATGTAAGCATTCATCAGGTTAGTGTTAGTTTTATGTAGAGTAGGTACTTGTTTTTCTTTGTTTTCTTTGTACGTTGATTAGACCTGTGTAATCACAACAACTTTTCCTTGTAAAATTACCTCCGTGTAAGGTCTACGAGTTATGAATTGAACAAGGTTAACCCATTCATAATAACAGATATAACAATTCACGAGTGCGCTTAAACCATTCAACTTTAGACTGTATCTCAACGCCTTAAGACAAGTGACATTGGCAGTTGGCGTCATAAAAAGTAACATTTTATATCAGATGTAGTACAAATCACTGCGTTGTGGTCATTATAATAATTTACTTATTTCTCTCCTGCGATAAAAGATTTTGCAATCTGAGCGAGTCATGTCATGTATTAAATTTACGAGTATATTTTGGATTTATGACGAATTTTCTTACATGCATATTTTTTATCATCACGCCTCTTTCCCCAAAAGGGAATGACACCCACATTTCGCCAGATTGATGTTTACCATGTTTACCTATGTAACAGGTGGCGAGCCTGTTGCCATGCACTGGGCACAATGTGAGGCAAGCAATATACAAGATCACTTGTACATAACTTTTATTCAAAATCTACGGAATACAGGTGACGTCGGAAATTTCTGGATCTCAGTACATACATACATATATATAAAATATGTACCTGTGCATGTGTGTGTGTGTGTATGTACATGTAGTGTTAAGTAAACCTACCTACTTTTTAATTTTTTTTTGCTAAAACAGTTTTTTGAACCAAGCATACTTTCTATACTTACTTAGTTGCTTTTGTTAGAATTTTTGTTTTATTTTATTTCGGGATTGAATAAGGTAATGTCAAAGGAATATTTCCTATTTTTAAATTGTATATATTTTGTTACTTATTCATTTATTATATAAAAGACCAAAGGAAGAGGTCCAATTTAAATTTTTTAACCTATTTATTAGATTGTACTGAAACTATGAGACTGATTTTTATAATAAAAAATAAGATAAGATACAATTAAGTGAGCTGAGATAATATACAATTTAATTTCAGTCACCCTTTCTATTTTTATAAGCATTATAACATGAGTGAGAAGCGGGTCGAATAGTCGGTGGTTTAAGCCGACTAGTCACCAACTAGTCGCCGACTAAAAAAAATGGCCGACTAGTCGGCTTTACATCATCTCATATATTTTATACATTAAAATTATAAACTATAGAAATGAAATTTCTTTAAACATATTTTTTTTCAATGTTTAAAATCATTTTTAATATTATTTAATAAAAATAAATATTTATGTTCAGTACAAATAATGTACTGAACTACATATATTTTATTCGAAATAGCTGTGATGGGTAAATCCAGGCGCGATCAATAAGTATTGTAAGATTAATTCTATGGAAAACCCTTCATCATCTCAAAATTACTCTAGACACGACATGATATCAATCATTTCAAATATAGACGAAGGTAGTTATTTCTAGCAAGCTGCGCAATGTAAAAGAATTATAGTAATCAGAATGAATAAAACCAAATTGCGCATCTTTTTATCATATTAACTATTTTCATTGAAGGATCTGTTTAATAACATATTTTAAAACAGATTTTATATTTTTTATCTAATTTTATATATGTTTTTATTGTACACGAAAATATTTTACGAGAATATGTCATTTCTAATTTTTGTTATGCATTGTGAGATTTTTTCTCACAATGCATACATAATGCATGCACACACGGTTTGAATAAAGACGGAAAATATTTTACATAAAGTCTATTTATAGAAAGGTACTCTATTTATATGAAAAGTAAAATTAAATAAGTAAGATAATATACAAAGCTTACAAAAATAAATCCAAGCTAAAAAATATCCTAACAATGGTTTCTAAAAAGACATCAACGCGTTCCACACATTATCATAAAAATTGTAGGAGGACATCAAATTCATCTAATATTTTATTTGTCAACAGCTGTAGCCCGCGACTTCGTCCGCGATTACTGGATTTTTAACTATCCCACGGGAACCCTTTAATTACCCGGAATAAAAAGTATCTAAGATGTTGACCAGGAATATAAAGTAGCACCATGCAAAATTTCATTGCCATGGTCCAGCCATTTCGGAGATAGCCCGTACAAGCAGACAAACAGACAGAGAAATAAAAAATAAAATAAAAACATTTTTTTTTTGTATTTTCCCTCTTTTTACATCCCCCTGACTTGATTTTGAGCATTTTATTTTCTATGTACAGACATTCGACCTTTACAGTTTTAATATAATAAAACTGTAACTGTATAGATATATTTATTTTTACATTCATATAACTATCAACCTGCTATTTTACATACGTGAAGACAACTTATTTATAGCTGTATGCTGTATAATGTAATTGCGTGAAAACGCATCGTGCTGCGTGCGTCATAATGATCACGGCCTGTGACCGGCTGCCACTCGTAATGCTCGCAAAGGTGACATTAGTACGTTGCCGCAATTTTAAAATATATTTGTGGCCATAACTTTTCTTTATAATTTTAAATCTCCTTGCAGAATTTGTTATATTTAGTTTAGGGCGAATTCGACCATATTGAGATTAGTAACACGGGAATAGTAATGCCAAACTGAGCTGCAACGATTGGTCGAATCTGCCCTGTGTCAAACGAGACATTGACACATTCGTGCGCGAAAAACTGCGTACTTCGTTAAAATAATATTACTTGCGTGTAGCCAAACATGAAAAAACTAGGATAGCTAATCGGCTCCGCCCTTAGGGCAGATTCGACCAATCGTTTCAGCTCAGTTTGGCATTACTATTCCCGTGTTACTAATCTCAATTTGGTCGAATTCGCCCTTAGTCTAAGATTTATAAAGTTTAATCAAATGATCGAATCCTTTTCATTTATAGTATATTAATAACTGTGTTTTCGCTGTCAATGGTAAGGCAGTCAGTTGCCAATGGGATTTGTTCTTGATTCGTCATATTCCTGATTGGTCATACTCCTGACCACAGATCACTGAGAGCCAATTCGCTCCTGACGAACGAACATTCTTGATTAGTAATATTCCTAACGCAGCCAAATGAAATAGCAATGCTTATGAATAGGTACGATGATGACCAATTAGGAATTTGACGAATCAGGAAAAAATCGCTAATGCTGCTTCTTGATTCAGATTTTTTTCTTAAATAAAGAAAAAATCGAAGAGCAGCATTATTGTTCTGTTTTACATAATTCTTCTGTTTTAAATGATTGTTACCTGTAGTATCAGTAAGGAAGATAAGCGTGTTCCCGATGACAGGGTAGGCTGGAGGGCCAGGGATGGTAGAGGCCAGCTCCAGCTTCCGCCTGTTCACCCAGCGCCAGTACAACCAGTACAGCAGCCCGGGGATGGCCACCAGCATTGTTAGTAGGAGGAACATGGTGGGTTCTGGAACAGATACGCCATAGAACCTATATTTTGCTTTTAAAAGACAATTAATAACAAACAATTGACAATTTCCGACCAGTCCTATTGTACGGCAGTCGCGACCAGATCGCATACGTAACGAGCACATCCGGGGTAACGTTGGAGTCCGTGACATAGCAGATAAACTTCAGGAAAGTCGCCTCCGATGGTTTGGCCATATTAGCCGCAGGCCTCCAGACTACGTCGGAAATATTTGCCTCGACCTAGCTGTACAGGGCCCTAAATCTCGTGGAAGACCCAAAAAGCGCTGGCTGGACGTCGTTAAAACTGATATGAGAGAGAACGACCCTACTCCTAGGGATGCCGAATACCGGGCAAAGTGGAGAAAGTGTAGTCGGAAAGCAGACCCTGGTATAAGGCCGGGAAAACGCTAGGCAGAAAAAAAAATCATTTAAGAGTTATCTATGAGTACGTATAGTGAACTCCAAAAATATGTAACCACTTTTGACAATAAATTACTTTCATTGAAGGAAATAAAGATTGTACTCGACTATACCTATATAATTAGAATAGAATAGAATCAAATTTTATTCAGTACACACAAAAGTGAGAAATTACATAAAAAATAATCAAACATAGACAAAGACAATACTTAATGACATATTAAACAATACAGGTTAAGGCACTGAATAGGAGTCGCACTCAGCATATGTCGGGCGTAGAACACCACGACGCTGGTCTTCCGAGGACACCTTGAATGTGCGGACGAGCGCTCTTAAACCGTAAATCTGTAACCTTACATATCGAGATTTTACATTAGACTAAATTGAATACAATTCATAGAAATAACATTCTGTTAGAAATAACAGGATATTGCTAAAGCCAATTTAATACGCATGCACCGCTCGGTTTAATGTTCTCGGGTACTATACGTCCTTGACAATGACTTGTTTAATAGTATACACACAAAAAACGACAACTATAAATTAAAGAAATGTACTATTGGCAGCACTTAACACAATGAATGAAATATAAAGTTTGAACTTCTGATAATAAACATCAAATATGACGTACATTTGTTGTAGATAATCACTTAAGTCACACAAAAACTTCTAAAATAACTGGAGACAAATTATCGATGTTAACGTGTCGAGCACTCGTGCGCAAATTCTGTATTTAGTAAAATTTACTTCAATTTACACATTATTTTCTCTGTTGGCACAATTGTTTTTCATTCTCCTCTGCCACTCGCAGCTCAGCATTCATCTCCTTTTCATTTTAACACAACCCACTTTTTCCTTAGCCTTCCTTTCAGTATATGCCGCTACTTAAACTTCCCCTGATTAATATTTCTAATGGTAAAAGGTAAATGCTATCTCTTCCAGAGAATCAGTAACCAAGCATTATTCACGAATGTTACCGAGGTAATTGAAGATTACCAAGAAATAAAAATTGTTGTGGTATAAAACACCTCGCCTCCGACACAGATGGAGTAAATGTGTTGACCTTCCAATGGCCACAAAACGAGACACAACAGAAATTATATTGTTCGCGAACGCCAGCGTTCTCTGGGCCATCAACGGGTTAAACGAGATGGAAAAAACATAGGCCCTATAGCGGAACTGCTTTAAATATTAAACATAATTAACTTGTCTTAATTTATAAAAAAGAAACATATTTTATTTTAAAATGAAATCAGATTCCACAAGTAACCTTTGTCTTGTTTTCCTAATTTCTATTATTCATAGGTAAATACGAATCTATGCATATGCATATACTATTGAATGGCAGTGAGATCAATCATAAAGGATTATTCTTAATTGTTTCCTATATATCTACTAGCAAAACATCCTAGAAAAATACTGATAATGACGAGTATCAAGCAATCAATCACCCGGAAAAGGACTTCAAGGCTTAGTTCGAGGTGATATAGTTTGTGCCTAGATATATATAGAATTATAGATATTCTAGCTATAATTGTTCCACACGTAATCATAATTTGCGTAAATTATCGTCCTTTATTAAATTACTTTTTGATAAACTGCAACGTAAACCTGGGCGTTATGACGCGATTGTTGTTTCATGAATACAAACATTGTAATATAATTATTTCAATGCAAAAGCAATTATTTACGTAGACTTTCGCCCTCTTGGTTGAGTACATATTTAGTCATCCATGTACTAAATCGAGAAGTTAGGTTGAAATTAAAAATTAAGCTCTTTTATGGTCATGGTCATAGTTCATTAGAGCAGCACCGCGTCGGTACCCGGTGTCCACTCGTTGACCACTGGTGGACCGCAGCAATAACCTCGCGCGATCAGCGAGTGGACATCACGTTGTCCGCAAATCAATGTTTTTAATGGATAGTTTTTAATGAATTTACTTTCATAAAAAATATATCGATTAAATAAGCGAAAGCTGCTTAGTTAGGTCCTATATTGATACAAGTTTCATATTTTTTTTATACAGTTTTAAACCTAGTTTTAAAATAGGAACCAGTATTAAATCTTATAATTATTCTCCCTGAGCATTAACCATAGGAAAAACCTTGAAAATCAATTTATAGGTAGCTGTAGTATGTCTAATTTAGGCACAAGACTAGGTAAATGAATTAAATTATATTTGAAATCAAAAGTGGTTCATGCATTCACATTGCCGATTAAAATCTTGAGACGGAATTTAATCGTATTAACGATCTATAAAAAATATAGGCAAGTATAGCCTTTACCAGACTGATGACGGTGCCTATACTCGCGGCCTGGGTCGCACCTATTGTCTAGTATGAATATCTTGGATTTATCTAGTGAATCATACCAAGACATGAAACGATACCAAGACATTCATACTAGACTAAAAGCCGCGACCCTGTGCGAACACTTTTGATTATCTCTGGCCCTCTGTTACACGGGGATTTACACATAACAGACGAATTGTGGGTGAAATGTTACAGAAAAAGAGGGCTGTTTAAGTTTTCAAGCATGAATGCACAAGTGTGTCTAAACTGGTATTAACTTATCTATATCATTTTTATATTTCTAGTATTTAATTCCGAACTACATTATATTGTTATAGATAGCTGTAAAAATAAGCTAGTTGTAAATAATTAATGATCGTGATATAACTATTGACTTTTCATTCTTACTTAGGTACTTCTACAAAAATTCTACTCGACCGCGAAATTCCCTGACTCTTACTATCGGTAATAATTCAATAATGTTTACGTTTTACCATTAAATAGCATAAAAAATTTACTCAAGGAATGTGAAATGGTATAGTCAGGGATGTATTTACAAGGAATGAATAAATCAGAATAATTTTCAGAGTCAATGTCACGAATAAAAATACGTAGGTGCTTAATTAAAACAGCAATTGACCTACAGGTAAGAATCTCTAGGCGCACACGCGATTCCTTGATCTATGGATCCTACTAGAACTTTAAAAAAAGAATGCACTGCATTTCCTTTATCATAATGGATTGCAAATTTTCTTTTGTTTCATAAACTTTTAGTTACCTAAAGTAATGTTATGGTAATTAAAATAATTATTTACCTGTAATGAAAATTTAGTCCAGTTAAAATCTGCACTGTGAAGGGTAAATTACCTCACCACCCAACCCAACTTGAATGTCCCGACTTCACTTTTTAATGTCCCAAAAATCCTGAACGCCCGGTTATAAAGGAAACAGCAGTCCTTTTTTATAAGAGAATGACGTTAGTATTGTGACCGTGGATTTTTCACAAGTGATAAACATGTGCAGCTTGCAAGGAGTTTTGTTATACTTTGATTATGTAGGGCCGGTGAGACTTGCTTCTTATGGGTTGCGGAGTTAACGTCGATGCTGATAAAAATATCCTTATTGAAGTCAATATAGACGCTTCCTATAAGTCTTTCTCGACTATAACCTACATTATAGAATCCTATTCTAAAAAAACATTCAAAAAGTCTTAGGCCTACTTGCGGTAAAGTTTTATTAATGTCAAAAATTACAAAATCTAGTTTAGTCTTAATTTAAATTTACTGCAAGCAGTGAACGACTAAAGCATGTAACTCGTATTTAAAAAAGTCGTAGAGAAAGAGGGCTCAAGGCTCAAAAACCCGGCAACTACTTTTTTTTGTAGGCAAAGAGCGGATGATTCAACAAATTTTAATTGAGATTTGAAAACGAAAATTTTTCAGTTTAATTTTATATTTCCCTAATTAATTTGAACTTTAAAAGATTTTCATCAAAATTCGGGTGAATTTTCACCGGAAAAGTTTTCACCAGAATTAACGACAAATCGAGTGAAAATTCGGGTGATTTTTCGGGTGAAATAAAAATCAGATGAAAAAAAGTCGGGTGAATATTAACCCGAACCTCCAGGTGAATTCGGGTGAATATTTCTGGTAAAAAAATTAGGTGAAGTTTCGGGCGAAACTTCGGGCGAATTTGAAAACTTCGGGCGATTTTTCGGGCGAAACCTCTTTAAGTGCTATGAGCAATAATCTTCAATTTATCTATGACTCTATGCTACGGGTTGATGAATAAAGGAGAGGCTAACGAGTGGTGAAACACAGATGGTATACAAAGCGAAGCACTCATCACATCCATTACACGCCAGCTGACACGAAATAGCATTTAAACAGGAAAGTCTAAGTAATACATTATCAAACCCCATTACTGTTCTCGATGGTCGTACATAATATTGATAAGACACAGAAACTCGCTGACTCGGTCATAAGAATTTATAGGGCGACTTGCCGACAGCAGCGTAGAACTTGTAGGTGTCTGATCTGAACAGAATGATGATGATGACCTGTCCAAAGTGCACGAGCATATTAATAAAGATTTCCACGTGCACTTTGAACAGCTATCAAAAATCAAAAATAATTTTATTTCATAGGCTAAAAACATAGCAATTAAAATCGTCAACATTCATACATAGTCACATTTATTATACTTAAAGTAAATTTTAATAATAAAATTGACAAAAAAGACTTTAAATTCACTGCCGCGAGCGCTTGTAGCAAGTACATCCACATAGCGCTTTGACTGTGGTTGTAATCGATACAAGCGACCGGATTCCGAGAGTAAGGCATTTCATGAGAAGAACCCGGTAAGAAACTCACGAGCCACTTTTTTAAATAGCCTATCATACAATCTATTAGTCACAGTGTTACATTTTTTACAATTAGAAATTATATGTCAGTATATAATCAAAATAAGATTTAACATTGTTATCTCTTATTACATTAACTTGGCGTATAAATCCGCTCAGCAACCTGCTGTTTGCCTTCACTCAGTGCCCCTTACTTAGCAGGTTTTAGCAGTCGTTAGTGCCACCGGGTATTCCGTATTACAGACCCAAACTCAAGGGCAGACCTCTGCTTGAGTACCGTTAGAAAGAAATGGCGCTATTCATCCCCGCATGACGCCATCTCTTTCTAGCTGTGCTCAAACAAAGATCTATGCTTGAGATTGATTCTGGATAACGGGCCTTAGAAAGTCGCTGAAGTGCAAACGGGATGCATAGATTTTTCTGCATACTTAATCCGCTCGGCAAACCGCTGTGCGTTTGTAGCCCTATGCCACCACTAAGGACTTAACACTTACGGTGTATTATTAATAGTATTAAGATGACGCAAAACCAACGTGTCAAGTCAGTACGATTTCGCATATTGATTATTATTACCTCAACGGATACTGGGAATCCTCACGAACAATTATAGATAATTATCTAGCGAAACGTAATAGCAGATAGGTATTATACGTGGGGAAAACTGAAAATTTTAAGTTTGCATTGTATGAATCACGTTAATAATCTTCGGGAAATTGCTTCTGTCCTGTTTTCACATAAATATCATCACTCCTGTATCTCCGACGGGTGCTTATTTAACTTCCTTTCACGTATAAGTCAGCAGACACAAAGCTATTTTCGCCATGGTCAGCCCTAGGATGGGTGGCCAAAGCTTTGTGATTTCGAGTTTCCCCGTGCCTCGGAAGACACGTTAAGCTAGTGACTGGTGGTACCGGTTGCTCTTGCAAACGTTTCTACCCACTAGTCCGCATTGGGCCAGCGTGGTGGTGTTATGACACGTACTCCTCATGTGTTTCTCCATGTAGCAAAACCTATGCCCAGCAAGTGGGACAATTTAATTAAAGGCTGGTGACACACAAACATTTCGTTTTCGTGTAGCGATAACATGATGTGTAAAGAAATCTGTGAAATGATTTCGGGTGATGACTATAAATTATTACCTAAATAATTGTACTTGAAAAAAGGTATTTGTCAATTTAAAAAAAATATTTGATACGATCTAAAGGACGGCGTGTTTTTTGAAGTTTTTGAAACACAAACATTGCACACTTTCATTTTTTTTTGAAAAATTTTTTTAGACAGGTACGGCAAAGGGAACTAAGCCCATACAGCCACGTGTTCCGTAATGATATTTCCTCAGAAATATACATTGAAATGCTAGTGTAATGCATTTTAATGCATCTTGGGAGAGTTTCGCGTCAAACAATTGGTGACGTTGACGTTGTCGATACCCACAACAGCGTTATTCCGATAGGGTGGATTACCACTATAAAAATCTCATCGTTTTTCACACCACTCGACAGTAATTAAATGATCCTCCATATTGCTCAACACAACCACTTATAACACAAAACTACACTTATTTTACGCAACAGGATCCACTCCGAATATTACAATCACTGAAATAAAAATCACGTCCGCAATATTGGAATGGCGCATGAATGGCGCAAAAAATCCCTAAGTTTTTTATTTTATTTTAATTATAGATATACATAACACTAACGTATTTTAACATTTCAATATTGAAATAAAAATCACGTCCTCTTAGTCAAATGTCGCCCATTTCTAAACGTTACTCAGAATGTCAATGTCAAAGTGACATTTTCGGCAGAAGGCATTTGAAAAGTGTACGAAACAACGGTTGTTTGGGAATTAGAAAAGTGTTGTAATTTGAAAAAGCTTTGTAATAAATTAAACCAATACCTATCTAGTTAAATATTTACTTTGAAAGGTTAATAACTTATTCTTTATAAGATTATGTAAACTGAGACTCGGTTTGCTTGTATTTTTTTGAAATATTTAATACTGTAACTCCTAGAATTGACTTTATTAACATTATTTTTCTTCTTAGATGCCTTCGGTATACACCTTCTCTCGCAGTGATGGCGAGATATTACAAGGTTTGTTGGGAGTGTTTAATGGACGTGGAACAGCCCGAGAGCAGTGGAGTATGCAGGCCGAGCTTCTAGTTGAACCAGTTGGCTGGGATGCACTCTGGAAACTCTCTAAAGACTTCTGTAAAAAGTTTGGTTAGTTACATTCAAAGAACTAAACAATTTATAAATACCTTTAATTATTGTATACCTTTACTCATTCACTTAATGATGAGTTAGTAAAAGTAAATATTAAGTCATACATTTTTATAAAGCTTGTATTGAATACTGAAGACAAGAAATAACTGGGTTTAGTACAATGTGTTTATTTAATAAAAGGGTTTAATGATCCTTCTAGTCAAAGCCTTTTGATTTTTTTATTCTTATCACTCCTGGGCTTTATGGTTTTAATTAGTATCTTGTTTTTATTCCAGATGTGAGATTCCCATGTATAGCTTGTGTATCAATAACATCTGTAGACTTTGAAGGCCTCTCCGCATGTGTGGATGTACTTAGTGTGCAGCATGAAGCTGTGTCACTCCCAGAGGTTGTTGAGGAGGTGCCGTTAATTGAATTGTGGCCTACAATCAAACAGAGAGAAAAGTTTGTGAATGCTGAGACTACTGCTGAATTTATTGATTTGTTACGGTAAAATCCTTTATAATGCATAGAAGAAAATATTGTCCAGTGTTGGTCTGGGACGCAAAAAGAATGTACCAACTGCTTTTCTTGCCTAGCATGTAGTAATTAGGTACTAGGTCTGTGATTGTGTAGGCGATGAGCTAGCCACTTGTTACTATTTCACGATTTGTCATCTGCCAAACTCAATTATGTATGGCTAAATGTGGTCTTAAGGAACACAGTGCTCCTTGGACTCTGCCTACCCCTTCGGGGATTACAGGCTTGATTGTATGTATGTATGTAAGCCTTATATTTAAAAATTAAGGAGTTACAATTATTTTATTGGTTAATATTGTTTTAGAAGAATTATCTTTTTGTGCCTTACTAATTAGATTCTCCTTACTTCATGAGGTCAAAACTTAATTTATAAAGCTCTTGTAGTTTTTATAAAATGGAAAATTTTTCATCTTATATGCTAGAAGTTCCAAACAAAAATGCATTTTATTGTTTTTAGTTTATATTAATTTACTAGAGTTGGCCAACAATAGATGTGTCAATTGTGTCTCGTTTTGTGGTAAAACTTTTTACCTTAGGCAAATTCATTTTCTGTCAATAACATAATTTTACTATATTTTACAGGTTTTACTACGATGACATTTGGATGCCATGGGATGATCAGGATGACAAAGTACTGTTGCCGAATACAATTGAAGACCGCATGTCTCTCTGGTCAGAACTCCACAACAGCTCCATACCAAACTGTGTTGCCAGATCCATAGTACTGCTACGAAGCAGTGCTATCAATGCTCATGAGAAACTAAAGGAATTAGACTCCTCACTGTGTGAGAGTGGATTAGCTGATGAAGATGGTGAGTACTTTATTAAATAAATATAGTTTATTGTTGTACTGTAAAAAAATATTTATGTAATACCTAACTACGATTTTTTAAGATATAACTAAATAAACAAAATGTATTTTGTTAATTGCAAATTTACTGACACACTAACAAATATACATAGTGTAATGATAAAATAGAAAATGCCTTATTATTTCTAAGTCAATTTTTTTGAGATTTTTGTTTGTTGTCTCTGTTTCTCTAACTTTCAGGAATATAGGCCTGATAACATGCATTCTCTCACAATGACACCACCACCACTAACCAATAACATTTTAAAAAAGAAAATTTATATAAAAAACAATCTTTATCTAACTTGCCTGATTGTTTTATATTTCCAGATTCATTATTGCCACCAAACTACATTTCTCTTTGTGCAGAGATGAACGCCCGCTTAGATGCACTCATGTCAAAGTGGACTCTCTATGAAAACCCTCTGATTAGGGAGCAGTACCTGGCGAAAGCTAAGAGTAGATGGCAGAAACAGAAAAGTAAAAAGAATGTAAGCTGTTTAATAAAAAGTATCAAGATTATTATTGTGCAAGAATATATTGTGAAAATTTTAGTTTTTTTCTTCCACTCATTGATGAACAAGACATAAATACTTCTTGTTTTGTAGACAACACCTTACAAAACATATTCTTATAGTTTTTTTACTATGTTACCACCATTAATATAGAAAGCTGAAGAATCAATCAAATGATACATGAAAATTACCTAGACTTATATATAGGTTAAGTTGTAAAGGGTGTCTCAGTAAGAGTACACTTTTTCATTTTAAAATAAATACATTTATTTTATGACAAAGTTGTAATATTTTTATTGAATTGTAAATAAGACATATTTCGATTAAGTATGGAATAAAATTTCGGGCAAATAGCCCCACGGCTCTGATGGCAGGCCATTTCTCTTTTCATGAATTTTACATCACTTTTACACAGAGATGTGGCTGTATCTCACTAATGACGCGTTGGATCTCTGATTTCAGCTCAGGAAATTTTGCGATTTTTTTCTTTGAGGTTTTGTGAAATCTCGCGTTTATGCCAATAAACCAGAAACAATTCCTGAGCTGAGAGATCCAACGCGCTCATAAAATACGTGTTTTTATTTTAAAATGAAAAAGTGTACTCTTTATAACTGTACAATTGTATTATACAAAAATCTGTAAATACTAAAGTATTGCACACAATAGGTTAATAGTTATAATTATTTTAATTTTTTTTTATATTTTACAGGTAACAGCATTATGGCAAGGGGGTTCCATGTTTGAGTTTGAAGAGATCTCCAAATTTCTTAAATCTCGGTTGAACAATGACCAAACCCTGACTGTGATGGTGTCAGCTGACGAAGCTCTGGCCTTAGAGCCGGAAGAAGTGGTGGTATGCAGCAAACAGTATGAAATACCTGAGATACCTTTATCACATATTTCTATTTGTAGCTTCAAAGGTTAGTATTTTATGTTTTTTTGTGTATGTAACATTTTATGAGGGTGATTGCCAACGCTTATGCCGCTTTATTAATAAACTAAGAATAATTTTTTGCCTACTTTAACGAAAAAAAGGGCTATGTAATGCCTTATGACGATGGTGTTAGGTATAATATTGCTAAGCAGTATTTTTAGTTAAACTAGGCATAAAGTTATTCTTAATTTATTAATAAAGCAGATAGGATAGAGTCTTAAGGCCAATGATTCAAACGCCGTTGTGAATTGCTCTATCTGTATTTGAAAAGGCTTTAATCCGTATGAATATTATAAATGCGAAAGTAACTGTCTGTCTGTCGGTCTCGCTTTCAAGTCAAAACTACTGAACCGATTTAATCGTAATATGGTACATTTGGTCGTATTGGGCACTGGGTCTGTGATTGTGTAGGCGATGAGCTAGCCGCTTGTTACTACTCTTTCACGATTTTTCATCTGACCGAACCCAATTTTTGTATGGCTTAATGTGGTCTTAAGGAGCGCAGTGCTCCTTCGACTCTGCCTACCCCTTCGGGGATTGCAGGCGTGATTTTGTGTATGTATGTGTGGTACACAGATAGTCTAGAGCATGAGAACGGATGAAACCGCAGGAAGCCACTAAAAATAATAATAAATAATAAACAATTTAGTAAATACTTAAAAAGTAATTATTTCCTATAAATATAATTACCTGAAAAACTGTATTCAATAAAATTTCGTCTTAGTGCAGGTATAAAGCCTGTAGCTAAGACAAATTTCTTATTTCTTATAGAAATAGGTCCTTGTCGGGCACCGCGATCCAATAGGTTCGCAAACAATAGATGTTTTATTGTGTCCCGTTTTGTGCTACTAGTGTGCCCCGTTGACTAGTTAATTTCTTCATTGTATTTAACTAACTTTATTATGTATGTACAATTAATTATAAGAATAATATTTTGAATACCAATTTAAGACACTCAGAAATTTTGTTAGAAGAATTAGCTCAGGATGGATGAAATGGCGACAGGTCACGGGAACTACATGCGACACGCATTTCCCCTAGATTGAAAGGGAAAATATATAAAACAATAATAAGACCTGTTGTTATGTATGGATCGGAATGTTGGGCCGAAATCTCAGAGTAAACAGAACTGGAGTAGCCTTTGTCTAACATTCCCCTCTGCCAAATGCACAAGCATCGGATGCTTGCACGTTTAATAAAACTAGTTGAGCCGCCATTTTGACAGCCATAACATTGTAAACGTTGCGGTGAACAGAGCTCCCGCAAAAATGCCTGCCTGTGCTGTTTTTTGTTGTAAAAATAAATAGAAAACATCGAGTATGCTAAAAGATGGTGTCACCTTTTATTTGTAATGATAATTTTTAAGATTTCATGATTATTTACTTCATTATTTCATGTTTTAGAATTCTACGATTTCAAATTTCGAATGCTAGTCTCGTGGGGAGTGCGGCTGTGACGTTGTCAAAACGCACACCCCACGTGACTATTTTAAGCGTGTGTGTGCGTAAAATTTAAATTTGTGTGTCGAATTATGCATGTGTGCATTTGTAAAAACGGCTGGCTTTGAGTGTAGTGGTAACCTCACCCCCCGCAAGAAATAGCAGAAAAAAATGTTTGAGAAATTGACTAATGGCTACTCCAGTTCTGTTTACTCTGAGGGCCGAAATGCGTATGTTAAGATGGATGTGTTGAGTGACGAAGATTGATAGAGTGAAGAATGAGTAAGTATATCAGGGGATGCCTGAAAGTTGCTCCAGTGATAGAGAAGCTGAGAGAAAAGCGGCTATCGTGGTGTGGACATGTTTTGAGGAGAGAGAATGAGCATGTAACGAAAAGAGTTATGAATATGAGAGTGGATTGTAATGCAGGGAGACGAAGTCCAAAGAAGAGATGGATAGATTGTGTGAATGAGGACATGGCTAGAATGGGAGTGAATGTTGCTATGGCGTGTGATAGGGGAGAGTGGAGGAGAAAGACTCGTTGCGCCGACCCCAAATGAAATTGGGAAAAGGGCACGATAATGACGATGAGAAATTTAGTTCTTTTCAGCCAAAACTATTTTTATATTAAGTATTTTATGTTTGGTTGTTACTAAAATTTATTTCTTAATACCATACAAGCACTAACTATATCTAAATTAAAATATGCGTTCTTATATGAAAGAAAGAAATAAAATTTTTTTTCCCAAAACTACTTATTCATTGCCCCGACACATTTTAGGTTCAACTCTTAAAGCATCAGACATGCGATCGTGTTTACTGATGTTGAGCGACGAATGCCGTGTCCGGGAACTGACGCTGCACTGCGCGCTCGTCAACACCGTCGTGCTGATGCGCTCCGGCTCACTACACCTTCACGGGTGTAGTTTACTTGACGATTCTACTAACTCACAGGTATTATATACAATTATTTGGCAAATACATATTTTGTGTTATTCCGCGTTATCAGTAAATTGAAACCACTGTTTCAAACCCTTAACATGACCAACGGAACAATATGATAAAACGATTTTTAATAGGTACAGTCACGTGCAAAAATATTTCTACACATTTCTTAGTCTAGTCTTTATTCGCTTGAAGTAAGAGTCATTAACTGTTGAAAGACATTATATCATTATTATATCGTTATTGTGTATCGTTATATCTTTTAGTGTAATTATTAAGGCACTACTCGTTCCAGAGGCTGCGGGAAACGCAGGTTCGATCCCACCGTCTGTACCACTAAGTTGGAATTAAACTTATGTACATTTAATTGTGAATTTAGCTCACATTGTGCCCGGTGCATGGCAACAGGCTCGCCACCTGTTATATGGGGACTAACATATCTAGCGAAATGTGAGTGTAACACTTCTGCCTACCCCTTCGAGGAATGAGGCGTGATGATATGCTTTATTATTTTAATTATCAGTGTATATTTCATAGTATGCTATTTTTGTTGTTTTTTTACTTTTATTGCGCCGTCGTTCTAGCTCTTCGCACTCCGCTTTCCTGTTGACGGGTAGAGATTGCCTCAAGGCATTGAGTCCGCCCTTGCATTTAGTACAAAATGAATAAAAAAATAAAAGTGTGAACATAATTTTGCACGTGACTGTACAAAACACCTTGAATATGTCATCGCCAACGCCATGCCCACCATCTTGAAAGTGTTTCTTCACTATTTTGTTAGTTCATAGTGTTATTTACTTTAGCTTATTATCATATTTAGACGACATACTGGATTTTATCAATGTAATGTAAATCTTCACTCAACTATAATAAGGTGTGTTATTGTTTCAGAGTGATTTTGCCCAAGGCATTGTAGCAATGAATGGTGCGAAAATTCTAATAGAGGATTGCACATTTGACAATTTTTACTCGGGCGTTGTGGTTCACAAGGGCGCGCAGGTATGTGACGATACTAAATATTAGGTCCTTATCTATGAAATTGGTGTTTTGTATGGAGATTTTGGGGATGTCTGCATTTTACATACTAACATTTTATCAGATTTCTTCACAACGACAAATCCAGAGATAATAATATTTGGCATGTATCATTAGACAAGCTTTAGCAATATGTGTGTGAACACGCTTGATAAAAATTATTCATCGTTTTTATGTTAATGCAAATCAAATTATGTATTCGGGAGGCAGTTAAAAATAATTGTCTTTGTGTCTAATTTGAACACAATTAAACTTACAAAAAATTATCAAATTAAATAATACGAGCTCAAATATATGGTCTATTTTTAGAAAAGGCAATTATTTTATAAGAATGTTCTGAAACTTAATAGTTACGGACAAATTGCTAAGACAGAATAAAAACACCAATTTCATAGGTAAGGACCCAATATCTTCAGACATTCACACCTATCAACTAGCCTCATATTAAGCAACTAATGCTGCTTGTGTTATGAATATTAGATGACGGATAAACATCCAAGACTGGAGGACAATTGCCTGTATTCATCACACAAATATTAGCCCCCACTGAGAATCGAACCCAGAACCTCTTGAGATGACGGCCTTGAGACCGGCTTGCAGACCACTCGACCACGGAGGTAGTCGATACATGATAATAATGTTTTCTAATATCTGTGTTAAGATTTATTTGGATTCTATGTACCTACCTTTTTTCAAACCTTTTAGAACCAAATCTACAGGTTGAGAACATTGACAGTCGCCATATTTGATCGACAAAAGCATCCGTCCTTTTCACTCCTAGATCTTAGACGTCAAATTTGGCTTATCGAAAGTTCTATGCTCGTAGCCCTGAGGGCACAGTATTAAAGTAAATACGATGAGTATAGTGTGTCAGCGATAGCAGACAACCCCTGGAGTAAGTTTTCATTATAATCGTAAAAACATTTTTAACGCAACTAAAAATTTATATTAAAAATAAAAAAAAATCTAAAAAAATTTTTAAATTCATTATCTCCATAACGGTTGTGTTTAGGACACCATAATAATACGATAGAAGCAAATCCATCAGAAATGACCTGAAAAAATTATTTTATTAATATTCAGTTTTACGGCTCTGGTTGCAGGACCTTTTAGGCCACACGTTAACAGTAGAACACTTTTCTTCAGAAGTTTGCATTGAAATGCTAATGTAATGCATTTCAATGCATCTTGGAAGAGTTTGGCGTCAAACGATCGATGGTAGACACTGTGGTGTTACTTCGATGAGATGGATTACCACGATAAAAATCCCATCGTTTTCACCCCACTTGACGATTATTTCAATGATCCTCCATATTGCTCATCATTATTGACACTTACTACACAAAACTACACTGATTTTACGCAACAAGATCAACTCCGAAACATTATAACAATCACTGAAATAAAAATCACGTCCGCCATAGTTGGATGCCGCCAAAAACTCCTGACCTGAATAAGAACATTCTTTACACTCTGTACGACTTTCCCAGTAACCCTGTATAATTATATTGGGTCCTTACCTATGAAATTGGTGTTTTTATTCTGTCTTAGCAATTTGTCCGTAACTATTAAGTTTCAGAACATTCTTATAAAATAATGGCCTCTTCTAAAAATAGACCATATATTTGAGCTCGTATTATTTAATTTGATAATTTTTTGGAAGTTTAATTGTGTTAAAATTAGACACAAAGACAATTATTTTTAACTGCCTCCCGAATACATCATTTGCTTTGCATTAACATAAAAACGATGAATAATTTTTATCAAGCGTGTTCACACACATATTGCTAAAGCTTGTCTAATGATTCATGCCAAATATTATTATCTCTGGATTTGTCGTTGTGAAGAAAAGTGATAAAATGTTAGTATGTAAAATGCAGACATCCCAAAAATCTCCATACAAAACACCAATTTCATAGGTAAGGACCTAATATTTAATTACATATTATGCCCTGCTAGGTGGAGTTCCGGAACTGCGTACTAAAGAACTGCGGCGTCGGCATACAGATGTACTCGGGGTCCCGCGTCACCCTCGCCGGGACGACCATTAAGGACTGCAGTGAGCAGTGCATTCGCTGCGAGGTCGACAGCGACGGGAATCAGCAGCAGTGAGTTTTGTGACAGTTTTTATTTTGAACTTTATAAATCAGTTTATAGGGCATATAGCAGTCTAAATAATATTAAGATTCTCAATCTCTTTCATAAATTTTCAAAATTTCCTTATAACATATACTAGCCCCTCCAAAAGCAGTAAAGGACTTCATAGACGGCAGCTATAATAATTTACTCTGGTCTAGTGGTTGACACCACCGGGTGTAGATCGAGAGGTCTGGGGTTCGATTCCCCACGGAGGCAGAGGTTTTTCTGCTTGGTTTGATTGGTAGGGCTTCTAAGCCCGCCTGGCTAGCAACCAGTGGCGGAGCGTCCGTATAACCCGATTCCCAACAGCCGTACCAAACGAGCGAGCATAAAAAAAAACCTAACTATAAACAAATTTGTCTTGTTTCATTACTATAATGCAGGTACAAAACCATTTTATAAACAAAAAAAAATCAATAAAATCTTATTATGTAACAGTAAAACACGCGCGCGAAATAAAACGCACAAGTTCCAATCACTCACACATCGCTCCCGCTCTCTAGATTTCTTCAATTAACTCGTAAAATCTCGAGTTATGGACGCCTGCGATACAACACGCACACAGACAAGCGTTCTCTTGTCACGTCTGTGTAGGTCTCTCATAGGCGCACGCAATAGAGAAATAGTACCTAAAGATTGCCTAACATGCCGGCTTTTCGCGGCCTACGAGCCTATCCATCGATACACTACGACACACGCACACATTAGTAATAAACTCTCACATACGTTTCGAATGCAAATTTAAGAAGTAAATATTTTTTATCTTATGACAATAGCCATAAGTGCGGAATTTCTTTCGTGAAACTCATTAAATATCGCGACCGTTCGCCGCCTGAAATGCTGCCACCGACCGGCTTGTATCGCCCTTCTCTTTCTAACTCAGCCACTTTTATAATGATCACTCTTTCTAACCTCGCTATGAAATTGCGGTTTATACCGATGCCGTGCCGAGTTGTAAATATGTTCTGTCTTACTTAGCCGGTATATTACCGTCTCATTCTTTCTGGCCTAGTGGACATTTATTTTGTTTTGAAATTCGCTTGTACTTACATAAACTTAACGTAATTAATTAGTTTTATTGTATTTTTAGCAGTAATTCAGTGAAATAGTAAAATTTAACTAGCCTGTGTGTTGTTGTTTTAAAGGTGTATTGTGAATTGTGTCGCTCCGCAGGGATTTAATTGGTAGGTTTTAGTTTCTAATTAATTTTGGTTTATTTTCTCTCGGCACAAGGAAGGACTGTACATTCTTGGCCCACGATTTTTGGGATGAGGTGGAGGGGGGAGGATAGGGGAGGGGGGGTTTGACCTTCTCCCCAAAGGGGAAGTCTGTGGCTATAATAGTTTTTGAGATATTAATTTTTTTAAATTTTGAGATTACCTTTCGTAAAAGTCGCATTAAAGCACCACATAAACACACTGAACACTTTATTCTGCACGAAATAACACTGTAAAAACTTTTTTCTTTAAAATACTGTCTAAATTTGTAATATTTACCTATAAAATAATAAAATAAATAAAATTTTATTTAAATAAAAGTATTGGGGACTATAGACTATATAGGCATTTTAGATATTTTTTGTAAATAATTTTTGAAGGTAAGGCTAAGAGAACAAGCCCTATACAGCCAATTCGCTTTCACATGTAAAACAAAAAGCAAATGATGCATGATGCAAAGTGAGAAACGCCCTAAAATTGCTTCTGTCACGGCTCCGGCACTGCGTGGCTCCGGCGGCGGTCCCACGCGACCTTATCGTCGCAGATGGTTTTCGCCCACCACCTGCCCCTCAGCTCGCGGGCCGCCTCGCCCCTCCGCGCCTACGCGTTTTTAAATTACACTCTAGGGGTAAGACAGACAAGACTACGTGGAGTCGGTTTTACAGCTATATTATTTCTGTTATAATTCTATCGGTGGTAATAACGTTTTTTTCGTAGGTTTAATGGGGTTTTTTCTTTTTGATTTATCTTTTATAGAAAATGAGTGCAAAACAAAAACACTTAAATCTGTGGGGAGTTTTTGGCGCAATTCAACTATTGAATTTTACAAAAAAAAAATTATCTGTGGTCAATTGTTTATTTTTCACTTTTAATAATTTCAATTTTAAAATGCAATAATTTTCGTATTTTATGATAAAAAGACGTGGTAGCTTATATAAATTGTTTATTACTGTGTTGTTTAGTGCAAGATTAGTGTTAAGTGTGTGTATGTAGTGCATTTTTACGATTTTCGATAAAGGTAACCTCAAATTTTAAAAAATTAATATCTCAAAAACTATTAACGCCACAGGCTCACCTTTTTTGGAGAAAGTCCCTACCTTAGATCCCTTCAGGCCTAACATAATCTCAATCTACGATTCGTGGGCCAAGAATGTACAGTTGAGCCTAAAGTTGTCCTTTGAAAATAAAAAATATGTCATACAGTTAGGTCGAGCTCGTCCAAACATGTCAATAGATTACTAGCGTAGGGACGGTTTTTTCAAGCATTTCCACAGTTCTCTTTATGATAAATAAGTTGGCTTACAGGCAGTCGTTTATTAAAAAAATGTTTTGTTTTCCGTGTCTTTTGTTTTCTGATTCAAGCAACGTTTGGAATCGAAGGGATTTTTTGATGTTAATAATTTATCAAACTCTGCTAAAAAAACATGTTCAAAGTGAGAAACATACGTAGTTGTTTATCGTTGCATGAATTTGGAAATAGTATAATAGAAAACTATTTTAACAATAATTTTGAGGCTCATAACCGCAAAGTCGAACGTAATCGAAATCTGTTAATAACGCTTCGACACAGTTGTTCTCTTAGGTAAACAAGATTAGCGTTTCGCGGACACGACCAAAAGAGTAAATTCGAATAATCGTGGTATTGTTAAAGTATTGTAAATGGTATGTGTTTTCTTTGTTTATCGCACACTATAGACCCGTCCACACACACAAACACATGCACTACATACACAGACCAAATTACCCATTTTTTGTGGGTCCTAATTTTTACTGCGGCTTGCCTAACTTTTTTTTTCACGCCACGCCACTGCTAGCTACCACCGTCTTACCTAAATTTGTCGCAATTATAACAATGTTATGAGCATTGTTGTGTTCCGGCAATCAGGGGTAAGATAGCCAGTTCCTCAGTTGTTGAAGATTACGAATAAAGCTCGCTTCCGCCGGCCTTATCGTCACTTACCATCAGGTGAGATGAAGGCCAAGAGCTTACCTGTCATATAAAAAAAAAATTCTTAAGTATCACGTTCAATTGTATGCCTTTATACATGCCTTGTTAGTCTGCTTTCATTTGTCTTAGCATCCATAAAATATGAAAATGTAAAAATATTCATTTTAGTTGCCGTGTGTGGTCTCTTGATGATTTGTGTAACGAAATGTATTGAGATGTATCATGCCGTCTGTGAGCTTATTTACTTGTGTGTTGCCATGCATTGCAATTGCAATGTCAATATCTTAATTTTGATTAGTGATAATGTTGATTTACAACATAAGTAACACTAAACTACCCTATAGACCATATTGATAAGATTATTAATATTAAATACTTTTAATACAGGGATAAATTTATCTCGTGCACTAACGACTCTATTTGATAAGATATAGATTTTCACCTGGATTATTTCCATAATTTAAGTATTTAAAAAACAGCAGACAGCGGTGTCCGAGTTGGGACAGACGGGGCACTACTCGTTCTCGAACGCCGCAGGAAACGCGGGTTCGATCCCACCGCCTGTACCACTGAGTTTGAATAAAACTTATGTACAGTTCATTGTGAACATCGCTTGCTTGCTCACCACTTGTTACATGGGGACCTAACATATCTGGCGAAATGTGGGTGTTTCTTCTGCCTTTCCTTTAATCGGATTTTTAAAACGACGGATCTATATGACAGCTAGAAATGATCTTTAATTGTTAAATATTGCGGTAAGTCCGCATGATAAATTATGGGTTTTAATTTATTCTCTGCGCAATGAAAACCATAGATTATAAATAAACTTTATGGTTCTTATCCATGGTTTTTGTTTCGATTTATTTTCCCTTCACTTGTCAATGTTTTCGACCTGTGTTTCGATTTAAGGCTTGCATAATGCATTTCGCTTGTCAATGTTTTCGACATGTGTTTCGATTTAAGGCTTTCATTTCGCTTGTCGATGTTTTCGATGCTATTTTTGAAGTTTTGCACATTTGAAGTAACGGATTCTGATTTTAATTCAGGAATAAATGTGGGCATGCAGTGCAGTAAAACAAAAAAATCTTCAATTAAATCTTATAGAAAAACCTTATTTCGTTTACACGTCTTTACACCGCCTTGCCCTTCAAACGACACCTCCCTTCCATCTTTCCCTCTTAATTCGATCTCGCTGTATCGTACGTCATTCGCTGTGTTTTCACTAATCGCCTTATCATGCCATCTTTACTCACTTTTCCGCATAAATAATGATTGAGAAGAACCTCGTACATTTACTTTTGCTAAACAAATCAAAGCGCAGAACTGAACAAACAATTGAATCTGAATAGAAGCCAAACTTCCGGATTTTTACATCCTTTATTTATTCAGTTAGGACTGAACACATTTTTTTTACGTACGACAGGTAAGCTTTTGACCTTAATCTCACCTGATGGTAAGTGACGATAAGGCTGAAGGTGGAAGCGAGTTTCACCTGTAATCCTCAACAACTGAGGAACTGGATATCTTACCTCTTATTGCCGGAACACAACAATGCTTGAAACATTATTATTATGGCGGTTTAGGTAAGACGGTGGTAGCTAGCCAGGCGGGCTTAGAAGCCCCACCACCAACGAAACCGAACAGAAAAACTTCTGCCCCCATTGGGAATCGAACCCGGACCTCCCGATCAACACCCGGTGGTGTGAATCACTAGACCAGAGAGGCGGTTAAAAATCATTTTAAAATTTTAACATTTAAAATCTTTCGTTAGTAGTTACACATTATTATCTTGTATAAGTATCTATAGTAATAGAGGGATTCTATGAAAACATATTGTTTGTTTATTGTTTCATTTTACCTAATCAAAAGACACCTAGCCATATTTTAACAAACGTGTTAATGAAGCTATGAATTCATTACAAACATTTATTTTCAATGAAATCATAAAAAAAATAATAAAATCGTTTGATTCCTGGGTGAATAATTGATCAAGCAATTTAACCTAAATTGGTTAAAAGCATAACGCAATTTTACGTTTTCCATACAATGGTATCCCTCCAAATTACTAATCCTCACTTAGGTTCCGTCATCATATATACATATATACATATCAGAGTATAATCTAATCTCTAAACTGAAAGCTGAGAATAAGGGGGTAGGACTGGCATGCGGCAGTGTCTTGTCATTGTTGCAAACGTCTATGACCATAGACTTTTCTGTAGGATTAGCTCGGGCCGGAGAGAAAAAGGCCCCGAAGACAAAATTACTCATTCCCTTTCGCTTCCGCGCGAACTAAGAAGCGAGAGGCAATAACGATTTTTGTCTCTGGGGTCTTTTTCTCTCCGGCCCTAGCTAGGCCTTCTGATACACCAGAGAAATACTTCTTTCTTCTTCTCGCCCTTTTCCCACTCTAGGTGGGGTCGGCACAACATGTCTTCTTCTTCCATTCTCCTCTGTCACTCGTCAGCTCAGCATCCACTTCTTTTATTCTCATATCATTCTTCACGCATTCAATCCATCGCTTCTTTGGTCTTCCTCTAATTCTAGGTCCGTCCACATCCATGCTCAGCATCCTTCTTGTAATGTGACATGCATCCCTCCTCATCACATGTGCATACCACGCTAACCTATTGCTCCCAATCTTTTCTGTCTCTGGCGCTACTTTCAAACTTCTTCACAAACTTCAACACAAGAGAAATACATGAGAAGTAAAGCCGTAATTCCACTTCGCTAGCTTAATGCGAGGTGGGTAGAAACTGTTGCAATTGCGACCGGGACCAATGGCTTTATGTGCCTTTCGAATCACGGCGGAACTCGAGCGAGACCATAGAGTTTTGGTCCAAAAATAGCGGAAGTTTCTTTATATCGACGCGAAAGCACTACACTACCGAGCTCCTCAAATTATGTAAATCTCAATGGTCTTTTCTCTTTCAGAATGGAGGGCTTACAAGTATTGTCCAAATGCAATATTGGATCAGGCAAATCAGACGACATACTAATAGTTAAGCAGGATGCTACATTGATGTGACGTCATCATAATATAAGTAAAATATAGTTATTATACAGACTATCAAGTATAAGTTGGTGGGTGGCGAAAGAGCGACAAAGTTTTACGGCTCTCCTACTCATTTGGAAGCATTCCTTCAATGGGGGTTTTCACGAAAGAAGATTTTTGTGACAGCTGTCAAATTCATATAAATTTCGAGTCTCTTTATTTCATTTCGCGTGAAAAGAGTTTATTTGTACTGTTAAGTAGCGCCACCCCTAGACAGACAAGTTAGACTTGACAATCTGTATGTTTTGAGTGCAAGCATCGCAATAATGTCACAATTTTATCTCCAATATTAGTATTTATGCATATATTTTTAAATACGAGTATTTAAAATACAATCAAAAGTTTACAATTTATAATTTGAGTTCTTAAAATATGTAGTTGTCTTGATTTTCGAGAATTGTCAAAGTGCCTTTGATGTATGAAGTAGTGGATAATGTTAAGGTAAATAATTACATTAATAAATGGATCTGTGATTCAAGAAAGATAGTTATTGTTATGTATATAGAGTATAAAACTGGTTGCTGTTAAATTAAAATCCTTATGATTATATTCGTAAAGTTCAACTTGCATTATGATGTAAAAATTGATATTATGAGCAACTTTCGCTCAGCATACCTCTTTTAATATTTATTATATTGCGCATCTGATTATAAGGAGCTTTTATATTAGCATGGTCGTCTAAGGAGTTAACTAAAGTAAGACGAAATATGAGGGACTTCTGCCTATCCCCACGGGGATATAGACGTGGTATGACATGGTTATTATCTAGAGCCAGTATTATACAACCAATCGATATCTGTAGTACATTGAGAATGGAATAGTGCTATTCAACCCAAACAGCGAGTACAGTTAGATAGTAGTGATATCATCCCACATAGGGCCATCTCTTTCTAACTCTGCTCGAATGAAAATCTACGATTGAGTTTGGTTCTGTAATACCTGCTAAAGGGTGCCTTTATATTAGGTCCTTACCTATGAAATTGGTGTTTTGTATGGAGATTTTGGGGAATTCTGCATTTTCCATACTAAATTTTTTTCAGTTTTCTTCACAACGACAAATCTAAATATAATAATATTTGGCATCTATCATTAGACAAGCTTTAGTAATATGTGTAATATCACACTTCATAAAAATTATTTATCGTTTTTAAGTGAATGCAAAAAAAAGATGTATTCGGGAGGCACTTAAAAAGAGTTGTCTCCGTGTCCAATTTTAACACAATTAAACTTACAACAAATTATCAAAACAAATCAAAAGAGCTCAAAAATATAGTCTATTTTTAGACGAGGTAATAATTTTTTAGGAATACTCTGAATCTTAATAGTTACAGACAAAATACTAAGAGAGAGAAAAAAACACCAATTTCATAGATAAGGACACAATATCAGAGCCAGCATAGCTTTGGTAGAAAGGCCCCCTTGTGCAATGTGCCTTTTGCAATGTAGAAAAATAGACCAAATAAAATGGCACCAACCAATGTTCTAATAGGTCTATTTTTCCTCGCACACAGCATATTATAGCTGAGTTCTAAAAACCAAAATCATGCAATCGTCAATGTACCTGATACCCCAACCTTGACTGGCATTATAATGACATCCTATGACGTCATAGTCGCCAAGGCAAACAAGCTAATATAAGGGCACCTTTATTTCTAACGAAATAGAGTTAAAACCGTTAAACGTGACTAGAAACGCAAATGTTTCTTTACAAGTAATTTTAAACTTAAAGTATGTTTTCGCATTCTTCATTTTGGGTCAATAGTAATCAACACTCTTCATAGACTTAGTATAATTATACTGGTGACGTGATGCAGCTTGAAGCCTGTTCTCGTATGCTTGTCGATCATACGAATTTACACTCTGTCCTTTAAGCAATAAGAGCGTTGACATGTGTAATCATTCAAATTCAAAAAGAGGTATCTGCCCACTACCGGTGCATACCATGATAGAGCTAAGACCATTTCAGCCAAAAAATAATTCTTTCTGTAGAAATGTATGAGAGTACATTGTCCTCAGCCTATATACGTCCCACTGCTGGGCGCAGGCCTTCCTCATGGAGTAACACAGTATGGGCCGTAACACTACCACGCTGGCCCAATACGCGTTGGTGGTTAGAAACGGTAACAATAGCGACCGGGACCAACGGCCTAACGTGCGTTCCGAAAAACGGAGGAGTTCGAGGTCACAAAGATTGATCACCCGTATATAAGGTCTGACCATGGCAACTAACCACTACGCCACCGAGAGAGAGAGAGAGAGTACATTGATCGATGACGATACGATCTAATGAGAATACTTTCATGCATTACTCCTCCAATGTAGTGGGTAGAGACCTTTACGATGATTACATCACGCGTGCCGAATTGACGAGCTGCCGTCAACAAAAACCAGTATTGTAAGAAAAGATTTATGAGCAACGTCGGTCAAAGATTTCGACTCTATGCCAGTATGAATTAAGTGTATAATGTGTATGTATTGTCATTATTACAAGGAGGTGCAGTATAAATAATTTTTGAAAAAACTGATTAAATGGACCGGAAATTTACAAATAAGTTATTCTCTTTAATTATTTTGATGAGATTTTAATATATATTATAATTATCGCCTCTTATAAAAAAATCAAAAAACTAAGAATATATAATATTCCTGTTACATTTTGTTGATGTGTAAAACAGCTTTATATGAAATAATTCGGCTTAAGCACCAACCAAAAAATAATCAGGATACGGTCATAATGCATATATAAAAACCGTTTCGTTGCATGTTTATAAATAAATATTATGTTTTACTAACCGGCAGAACCGCCTTTTATGTTATCATTTATCTGACCTATAAATAAGATATGTTTGAATAAATTTTTATTGTTTCAATTTTTATTTATTGTTTGATTTCGTTATTGTCGTTAACCAATATTACCTATATTCGCGTTCTATGGATAGAACATTGAAAACCGATGTTTAATTACAAGACTGATTTATAAACATTAATAACAGATATTAACATTAATGAATATGTAGCTAAAATAAAATGGGAATTCTTTAGAGAAGTCCTTTCTAATCATATTTATTACTAGCTATTGCCCGCGACTTCGTCCGCGTGGAATAGTAATACTTAGAGTAATGATTTACTGTCTATAGCCTTTCTCAATAAATGGGTTATCTATCACTGAAATAATGTTTCAAATCGGACCAGCGCTACGAGCATAGAACTTTCGATAAGCCAAATTTGACGTCTAAGATCGACGATTGTCGAAAAATTTGACAGATAACCCTAAGGAGTGAAATGGACGGATGCTTTTGTTGATCAAATATGGCGACTGTCGAAGTTCTATGCTCGCACTGCTGTAGTTTTTGAGATTAGCGCGTTCAATCAATCAAACATACTCTTCAGTTTTTTATAGTAGTATAGATACCTACTCTAAATTACTTCCAATCAAAGGTTCACACCGCTGATTTATTTCAGCCCTATATTGTCACCGCCGAATACATTGCGCAATGTCTGCGCTCACGTCTGCACAATAGACTCTTAAAGAAATACTAAAAAAGGTTGACTGACTGACCTTAAGAACTGCGTCTTATAATCATCCATTGCGGGCTTACTATGTAATTTATTTTAGTATCTCCTAATGGGCACGCAGTATAAATAAAACAGCTGTGTTTACCGGTTAAAAATAAGAAGGCGTTCCAAGCGGTGTCCACAGTCAATACAAATATACCGTTCGTGTGTCTTAGTGACTCACATTTAGTTTTGGCTCCTAGTGACAAAGTTGTATCGTAATAACATCAATATATTAATGTATTCTGTAAATAAACGAGTGATAATGTTCAATAAGAACACAGTTACGTGCACAAGCGTGATAATTTCGTAATCTTTCGTCTTGGAGCGTATCTTTATTGTTTGTAAACGTTATTTACAAGAAATTATCATAAAGTTCACTGATAGTAGACCGGAATTTAACTTGAACTTAGTTTTAATCAACTATCGGCTGATACTGACGTTGTGTTGGAAAATTGTGATTACAAAATGAGTTCCGATCGGTATTTAGGACACATGTTTCTCGAATACATAAGAAGTCGGCCAAATGCAATATGCCAAGTAAGTACTTTTTGCGTCTATGCATAGTCGTTGAAGAAATGTAAATAATATACTTCAACGATCTTGGCGTATTTATTACTATCAATTGACAGGCTGGCAGTCGAAATAACTGATGGTCGCCTGTATCTTATAACAAAATACTCATTTGGAAAAAATAACAATTAATATTTCAATAATAAATCAATATATTGGGTCCTTACCTATGAAATTGGTGTTTATCTTCTCTCTTAGTATTTTGTTCGTAACTATTAAGTTTCAGAGTATTCTTAAAAAATAATTACCTCTAAAAAAAGACCATATTTTCGAACTCTTGATTTGTTTTGATAATTCGTTGTATGTTTTATTGTGTTAAAATTGGACACGGAGACAACTCCTTTTCAGTGCCTTCCGAATACATAATTTGATTTGCATTCACATAAAAGAGATAAATAATTTTTAAGAAGTGTGATATCACACATATATTTTTATCAAGCGTGTTCACACACATATTGCTAAAGCTTGTCTAATGATAATGATACATGCCAAATATCTTTGGTTTTGTCGTTGTGATGAAAACTGAAAAAATGTTAGTATGGAAAATGCAGAGTTCCCCAAAATCTCCATACAAAACGCCAATTTCATATGTAAGGACCTAATATATTACAAACTGTTAATTTAATCTGACTATCAGAGAGCTAGATTAAAGTATTAGAGCCCGGTTGGTTGGAGGTCTAAGTCGTCTAAGCGAACGTGCAGTCAGCGTCAAATAGTTAGTGACACTCGGGCTCAGAGCACTCGGGACGTTCAAATAAATAGACGCTACCAAAAATGTCATTAATATCGGTACTAATAAAGTTTCCTTTGTTAAAAACACAAAATAATTTTCATATGGAAATTCTTTTGTGTTGTCATCAGTACGGAAACTTTTTTTATTTTTGTAGTGTCTATTTATTTGAACTCCCCGAGTGTCCCTTACTATTTGACGCTGATTGGACTTTGACAAATCGGCGACGACGTTCTGAAAAAGGGCAAGGTCGAGGTCCGCCTTAAACTGAAGGGCATGTATGGAACGGGACGTAATTAATTGGAAAGCCATTTAATTATTTGGTGAGCAACAAAATGGTCAGCCGAAAAGTCATTTGAGCAGCAAACACATATTTTGTCAGCTATATATTTATTTTGCCAGCAAAATAATTACCTACTTAGTCAACAGAATAATTATTCGGGCCTTAAAATAATTTGTCGCAAATAATTTGTGCTGCAAAATAATTAATTCGGCAGCAATATATGTTACCGGTAATAATCTAGGAAAAGGATCAATGACGAGGAAAACTGACTTTTTATCCCGCTAGATGGCGCATCAACGACTCTACTTTTTTAAGCTGCCAATGTTAAATCGTCTAGAATTTTTGATAAATTTTGTAAAAATCTCATGATATTTCATTATGTTTTTTGCAAAGATGTGTATAAATTTAGCAATATTTGCTGCCCATAAGTCGCTGACCAATTAGTTATTTTAGCTGATCAATTGTATTTTTATACTGACCAAAATTTGAATATTTTGCTGACCGTTTAATTAAATAACACCCGTATGAAACTAATAATGAGAGTAGAGAAAGCTGAAGATGTGTTCCGGGATCTTCGTAAGTGGAGATCTGCCTACTCCATCACGGAAAAGCTCAGAGTAAACTCTGAGCGGAAAAGGCGTGAACTTAAAAATTGTTAAAATTTGAACCCTCAGATCAATGCAGCTACAGGCGAATCAGAGACCAACGCATCAGTGCTATCCCGAACCATACGCCTAGCGAGGAGTTTCAGGGCTTTTGGGCTTAAGCCCGGGGACGTACTGGCCCTAGGCGGCAGGAACCATCTGGACCTCTGCATTCCTTACTACGCGGCCTTAATGAATGGGCTCCCGCTAGTTGGCATCGATCCTGCGTATAAGTTTGGTTAGTTAGAGAATCAACCGCCACGTACTAAGTGCTCGACCACCAAAACATCATTACACGTTTTTTTTTAATGTTTCCAGATGAAATCAAACATTTGCTAAAACTGTCCTGCCCAAAACTAGCATTATGTGATCTGGACCACCGGCCCTATTACGAACAAGCTATAAAAGAGCTTGGGCTGGATACAAAAATATTAACCATTGGCTATGAAGATTGCGATATGAACAAGTTTATTGAAAAATATCCTAGTGAAGAGTCAGATGAATCTTTTGAGTACGTATTAAGTGCTTTTTTTGCCTTTAAAAACTAATTAACCACCTATCGGAAAACAAATAACTCACGTCTCTTTAACTGAAACTTTTTGTTGCGGAAAATCAAAGTGGGACGGGCCGTGACTCTCCGAATTGAATAGTCGAGGTTGCCAGGTGCAGCAGGTATGAGTCCCCGTGGGAACAGAATACATTAGTTCCTAAAGTGGTCCAGGTGGACCCCTAAGGGTCCACGGGAAACTCGACGGGGGTCTTGTTGTCTTCATATTTTGTCGAGTTTTGGGAATATGGTAGAAATGTAGCAGCAGGGGGTCCACCGGAACCAGAAAAATTTTGAAAGTGGTCTATGAGAAAAATAAGTCTGGGAACCTCTGAAACAGAAGTTCGTGTGACGATACGATACAATTTTTCCCTAGTCATGGTTTCGTATAAGTTTTTCGACTGTGATTTGATTATGGTAATTTATACGTTCTTATTTAGCGCGATTTCATTAGCAAAATAATTTTAATGATACATCAAAATGTATTGAAATTATTCTGTTTTTAGACCAACGCAAATAGATCTGGATCAAAATCTCATCTGGCTTATAAGTACGAGCGGTACTATGGGCCGAAATAAAATAGCTGCGTTCACTCACCGGATCTGGCTGGACCATGTGCATTCAATGAATATCCAGCAAGCAAACAGTGAGATGTGAGTATTAATTTGTAAGGTAGACAGTTGTAGTAGAAGAAGTTCGCGGTCGATTAGTTGAGTTTGGAAGCGATGTAAAAATATCCATCAGTAGGTAAGTAAAAGTCAAAATTAGAACTTTATAATAGATTTTTAACCTTAACTCTTTAGTAGTAAAGTGCAATTGACGAACTTTGACTATTTGTGGTAAGCTGTTGCTATACCTACATTATCTTTTAATCACCTTTTTGTTCTAATTGCAGTAATAAGCCCGCGTTTAACCAATCACCGATACATTGGATATCAGGTATGAGCAGCCTTTTGATGATGCCACTTCGAAGCCAGTGTATTGTGCATTCCCCTTTGCCTCTTACTACTGAACACGTCATTGACATCATCAATAGATTTAAGGTTAGTTGACCTTTATCTATTAAATATCTTTGTCCGTCATCTAGTATCCGTAACACAAGCAGCATTTAGTTGCTTAAAATGGGACTAGATGATAGGTGTCTGAGGATTTTTTTTCTTGCACTTATTTTCTCTTACACAGTTTATATAGGCTGATTTACATGTGTTTTTTTAATAATAATAATAATTTATTTCACAACAGATTTACAATTATAATGCCTGTAGCAAGTGACTCCGCTCTTCCATAGCTACAAATGAAATTTAATCAAAGTACACAGAAAAATTAAAAATAAAATCAGTATATAAATATGTGTGTGCGTGCGTTTGTGTTGTAATTAAGCAGCCTATTAAGTACTACTATTAAGTAGACAAGTAATTAACTAACTTTCAACAAAATTTTTAGTGATTTAGTAGTACTTATGTCTACTTCTTCTTCTTGCCTTCTTCTTCTTCCGTTCTCCTCTGGCACTGTCACCAACAAATGCTGGATTTTTTCCCCATCGATAGCAGAGTTTAAGTAGACTATTTTTTCGGTTTAAAAAGCTACAGCGGATATTATAAGGGCTGCAAGGGACAGAAAAGATTTAGTCACAGCTCTCTGAAGATAGAAGAAAAAATGCACACTTACTTGCTTTTCTGGCTGCAGCTCCTGCGGATGCACTAGCGGCTCAGGCTCGCTTGGCTGATGATGAGGCGGTGTAAAACGGCGGTGACGAGAAAGACTTTCACTACGATTTAAACTTCGACCGTTATAACTGCCCTCGGTACAGACGTATGTGTCATTAAGAAATCATGGCGGCAACTGACGGGCAACTGACAGCCTGTAACTGGCGGGCAATGAACCCTGAGGTCATGAGATAAAAGAGAACGCGATATGCAATAAGCCTGGTTTTTGCCTGAACGCCTGCTATATGATAAAAATTACTAAGAGAAGAGTTTGAATTTCTCTCTCTCTCTCTCTCTCTCTTCAGCCCACATTAGTCCACTGCTGGACATAGGCCTCCCCCAATTTGCGCCATTTTACCCTATCCCCGGCCTGCTGCATCCAGCATCTGCCTGTAGCGCTTCGTAGATCATCACTCCATCTCGCCGGAGGGCGTCCCATACTACGCTTGCCGAGTCGCGGTCTCCACTCAAGAACACGTCTACCCCAACAGATGTCGGTTTGAATTGGCGAGATTCTATTTACTACGAGTATGTATGTTTCAACCATGAACCCAACAGAGCGCGACCTCTGAGTCGGAAAATGCGTGAATATGCTTAATGCGTTGTCTTACGTTTTTACTAACTTTGCCAGCAGAATTAACACAATCAATTCCAACCTAGCTAAGGTTGGAATTCACTAATAAGGTTGGAATAAGGACACTCACCAACAGAAACACAACACCACCTTACGTAGTGCTATTTAGCTGCGGTATTCTGTAAGGCGGAGGTACTACCCCGTCGGGCGCTCCCCTAATTGAGCGGCTAGTCCACTGTGCCCTACCTCTCTTAATTCCTAAGCTTGCGAGTTGAATTAAAAATCATATATGAAATATAAAAATAAAATAAAAACGGCGGTGCGGTGCGGTATATAAAAAGATCCACCCCCATGATATGGATATGAAATGAAAGGGTTTGCTGTCAGGAATACGAAAAAAGTATAAAATAAAAATAATGGTTTAAAAAACTAAAAAACACGCTTTTAGCACTCACAAAAAATTACACATTAAATATTTACTATGATTTACTATTATTATGAAAGAAAGCGTGGGCGGTTCAGTCGAACTATGCGTATGCCATGAGAAACGAATGATGATTTCTGTTGTGAACTGACTGAGATTAAGGTTAAGGCGACTGCCTGCCCGCGTAAGAGCGTAGGTGGGGAGCGGGGGGAAAGGGTTATTGTCACCGGTTCTGGACATATCATCGCTGTTATTCGGATTGAAAAAGTATTTTTCTATGTTTCTGTTAAAAAAATTGTTTAAAATATTTATAAACTTATAAATATATGCGATTATATTTCGTAAATTTTTCGACTTTTTCAGACATATTTCCGCTTATTTGTTTCATATTAAAAACGCAATTAATCATTATGTAATTTTAACAGAAATATAGAAAAATACTTTCTTAATCCGAATAACAGCGATGATATGTCCAGATATTCTCAAATCGAAAATGATTTTGGTATTACGTTTGTATGAAAAATTCACTGTTCGCCGGACCCTTAAGTCGTCTAAATATTTGTTGTGCTATGGGTATACCGTGAGAACCCTATGCATTTGGGGATCGTCGCCATAGTAAAAAAGTTACATTTTGACAAGGTCTATCAGTTGAGATACGTTTCATTTCTGTTGGTGTTGGGGACGGTTTTACCCATTGTCCTTTGTTGTCTACTTATCTACTTAATACGTGTAAATCAGCCTTAAGTCAAAGTAACTTTACTGAATACAAGCCATCATACTGAATTTAAAGGTCTGATTATTTTTTTGTTTTAGCCAGTGTTCTCCATGTTCAGTCCTTCAACGTTGTCTTATATACTGAAGGATGAACGAGAATGCGATCTCACATGCTTCGATTTCATTATACTAGGCGGTGGAAAGGTGTACCCGAATCTCTTAATCGAAGCTAAGGTTTGTAGTTGAATTTTATAAAGACTGCACTCGTAAGGTAATTAGTAAATAAGTCCATCATTATAAGCTAAGAAAGGTTCGGAAGCATTCGTTATATGCAAGAGACACCGAGGCCTTCGAGAGTCCCTCGAGCCAGAACATTAAACACTTATAAACGTTATTGCAATACTTAATATACCTACTCAAGCATACTCGTATTGTAGCATGTGAATTATCATAACACTATGATTCCTACGCACGTTTGGACTGTGTTTAAAACAATTCGATCCCTTTGTGTTTTAGAAAAAAAAAGATCCTTATATTTTTTCTGCACTACTTATGTATTTTATATATACATATGTATTCTATTAATAAATATTATATTTAATGTAATTTTTTATTTTAATTAATTTGAAATTTAGTTTTTAATGTCTTTATTTTTTTCTCTTTCGCACTGGTGTCTCTTCTCTTTCTCTCTCACTTAAATCTCACACACCTGTGATGGGTTAGCTGGCAGAGGTCTCTATTAGAAATAATTCCTCCTTTGCACACCATTCTTATGTAATGACCTGTATTTGGGTTTATTGGTGCAATAAAGAGTATAATAATATTTTATAACTGCACTCTCTGACGTAATATTCATTGTCGTTTATATACAGAAAAGAACCCGCAAGGATGCATTGGTTTTGGAAATGCATGGACAAACGGAGACTATGGGCCCAGTGTTGATTCCACACCCTAATACACCTATGGGCAGTGTAGGGAGACCGCACTCCAGGGGCCGAGTTAAGGTCAGTGTTAAACCTCTCGACATAAGTTTACACTATACGGTACCTCTACTTATTGCAAGACCTTTCCTTAGGATCCAGATATTTTTTTTTCCACTGTGCACCAACACGACTTCTTTGCGTCGTGTAATTTTGTAAGTAGGAAAAAGGAGAAAAAGGAGAAAAAAAAAGTGCTTAAATTTGTTTGTTGCATTTTTTATAAAAAGCTAAGCAAGTGATAATCCGTTTTAGCGTGATATTTTTTATACCAACACATCAAGGTTAAATGAAACGCACAGAAAACCACTAAATTCTATTGTTTTAAGCTTATACTTATATTGCTAACTAGCGGTCGCCCGCGGCTCCGCCCGCGTGGATGTCGGTTACCGCTGCAAAAAGTATACCCAGGAAAGACACGGTCAGCAAAATTATTCCCCGGTCAATTCACAGACACCGACACTAAGATCGACGACGCAGTCGTTATCCGCAGGCTGCATAGATCTAAACTCCCCTCCCGCACGCGCACCCCCGCCTTGGTGACGCTCACTTCGGAACGAGCCGTGCAGCAGAAATTGTATATTTTAATTTCGCCATAACTTCGAAACAAAACGTCCAATTTTAATCATTCATAGACCAAATATTATCTACATATACTGTACTTAGTGATGAAATAATTTATTTTGATAAGGTTAATAGCATGAGTAAAATATAAAAATGTTTGTTGTGCCTCACTCGACATAGATAGGTATAGGTGTCGCGGACTTTTATGTAGATATTTATAAGATCTACAATTAATTAGAACTTTTTATGGTTGTATCTTTTATAGTTTAGGCAGCGTTCGCAAAATAAGTAACATTCTTGGTTGATTTTTTACACCTTGTGTCCGAAAAACCCAAATATCTTACGGAACCCTATTTTTTTGCCAGAATAAAATTTAGCCTATGTTACTCGTGGATAATGTAGCTTTCGAATGGTAAAAGAATTTTTAAAAACGTTCAAATAGTTTTTGAGCCTCGTCATTACAAAAAAAAACAAATTTTTATTCTTTATAATATTAGTGTAGATAAAAGCCTGCATGTTAGTTTTTCTTATACATATTTCGATCACATACATGTTACAAATATCAACTGATTTTCTTTACAGTTGGTAGACCCAGATACAGAACAAGAAATCTTAGAACCGAACAAGACGGGGGAACTCTGGTATTTCGGACCACGTTTTTCAGTTTGTATTATTTTCGCTATTTTGAGAAAATAAATATCTAACTAAGAAAATACATTAAAAGTATCAAACAATTTCAGTGCTACTACAATGATCCTGAGGCAACGGCCAAAGCATTGTCTGAAGATGGCTGGTTTAAGTCTGGCGACCTGATGTACAGAAATGAAGATAATGACTACTTCTTTGTAGAGAGGCTCAAATTGATGATCAAATATCAAAATTACCAAGTAAGGTTTTTTAACTTCACATGTCAAACAAGCCCAATAGTGGCTATGAAACCTTGTATAGTAAAAATTGTAATCTGACGCGCTCTTGACTGATACGTTAACAAGCTATTAGTTATTAGGACAAATCGTGAAACTATGTGGCGTTGTGGTTAGTAAGCTTTGGTTTTCGAAGTCGAAAACCGCTTCTTTCGCCATGGTTAGGACTTGAATGGGGACAATACTTTGCGATCTCGAACTCCATCGTCGGAATTCACTTTAAGCCGTTGTTTCCGGTCGCAATTGCAACCGTTTCTACCCACCAACCCGCATTTGGCCAGCGTGGGTGTTATGGCCCATACCCACTCATGTGTTTCTCCATGAGGAAGGCCATACCAAATGGGACGTAGGCTTCGGACGGCCTATGACCATATGACATAGTATATAATTGGTCTTTACCTATGAAATCGCCATATTTTTCTTTCTTACTTTTTGGTCTTAAGGTAACTATTAAGTTTTAGAATACTCTTATAAAATATACCTCCTCTAAAAATACACCATATTTTTCAGCTCTTTTGATTTGTTTTGATAATTTGTTGTAAGTTGAATGTGTTAAAATTAGAAACGAAGACAACTCTTTTGAAGTGCTTCCCGAATACATCATTTGATTTGCATTCACTTAAAAACGATAAATATTTTTTATGAAGAGTGATATCACACATATTGCTAACGCTTGTCTGCCATGCCAAAAATTATTATCTCTGGATTTGTCGTTGTGGAGAAATCAGAAAAAATGTTAGCATGGAAAATGCGGTCTTCCCCAAAATCTCCATACAAAACGGCAATTTCATTGGTAAAGATTGGTACATTGGTATTATAAACATTTGAACAATTTTTCATTACTTCGTTTCCACAGATAATTCCTACAGAAATAGAAGACGTGATAAGGTCGCACCCCGCCGTGTACGACGTCGCTGTAACGTGCATACCGCACGTCGATGACGGCGAGCTGCCTGTAGCGTGCGTTGTTCGCATTCCCGGCGCTGTGGTGACCGCTCAGGAACTTAAGGATATGGTTGCAAGTAAGATAGGCCTATAATGATTGTATACTAGACTCACTCTTATTCAGCTCCACTCCACGTTTTTCTTTGTATAAAAACGATTTTATATGATGCTTACGCGGCTGAACAGACGCAGAAAGCTGAACATGCATACAACACTGTTGATTTCTATGGACAAACGCTGAATGGAGCTGAATAGTAGTGGTAGTGAGGGAAATCTTACCTTAATCATCGCACATATTTTATTATAAGTATATAATTATTTTAGTTCATAAAATACAGTTAAACTACTTCTAAAACTTTACATTACAATTATAATTATAATAAACATACCTCAATATAATATTTATCTTATACTATATTTCAGATTTTCAGTGTAGACATTAGCTCTGAAATATATAATAAGTAGTATCTATAAGCAATTCTCATAAAAAATCCCTTATTAGTCATAAGAGCCGGTTTCACAACCTCCTGATAAGTTTTTGATTAATTAACTGTGGGAAAACGCTATAAGGATTCTATTCTTTTATTAATTTATCTGTTGAATAGTGGCTATCCAGAGCTGGTAAAATAACTACTCACTATGCAGGTGGATGGGATTTGAAGGGCAGGTACATAAACTATTAAAGCTGATTAAAAAAAAAAGTTACTTACAGTCAGCAAAAAAATGCTAAGATAGCAAAAAAAGTTTTTTTGCCTATTGATCCTTTTTACACGCTTTTATTTAAATCACACTGTTTGTATGTATGTTGTCAAAATCTGAATCGTTTTTTCGACCACTTTTACTATTCCAATCCACCTGAAAATTTACAGACATGTTTATACGCGATGACAATGCAATCTTTTAACAAAAACAAAAAAAATATATAAAAAAAGATATGCCACGCTTTTATTTTTAGTCATAAAAATTTTGGATCACTTTTTTTTTTTTTTTTTTTTTTCCCCATGGCAACAAAAATTGGATCACATTTTGGTGTAAAGAAAAAAATTATTATCTACTTTTTGGTGCACTTTCTACGCATAAATAAAAACGTGCTTTTTTAATAAAGTTTTTTTCAAAGTATTTTTTTCATAGGGATCAAAAGACTATGCGACCATTTGAAGCCAAAATCTTTTCTAATACATTTTGTATGGAAAATCCTCGGATCCTATTTTTACGGTAATCTCTCTATGAATCCTTTTTTTCCCTATTTTATGCTTTTAGGGGAACTGTTATTTAGATAAAAATTAAATTAAGTCCTTTTAACATTTAAACAAACATTTAAAATTGCACCTGTTTTCTTTTCTTATATTTATATTTACCTTATTAATTGATTTTTTTTTACTCTAACTCGTTAGTGCAAATATCAAAAGAAATGTTGAGTTTGTTGTAGGTAGTTCATTTAGATGCGTACGAGATCGTGACACCATACATACATACATATAATACAACTATCATCCGCTAAGGGTTAGTCCTTTGCCATAGTCAGCGCTTCACCAATCAGTGACTGCACTCAGCGTGACGGGTGGTGAGCCCGTTGCCGCTCTAAGTTGTGCAGAGGCCTTAGTGTAAGTTTTTTAGTATAAAATACGTTACTATTGTAGTTGCGTTAAGAGCTCATTTTGTATGGGAAACTTAGTATGCGTTAGGTTCCGCTAGAGGCGCTATTCACGTTTCCTATACAAATTGGACTCTTAACGCAACTACAATAGTAACGTATTTTATACTCAAAAACTTACACTAAAGCCTCTGTTGTCCATTAGTAGCTATAACCTTTTCATATAACTCGATGCATGCTCGATAGTATCACAGACCGTATCACATTCAATTGATCTAAACAATAATCTTTATTTTTCAGGTCAGCTATCGGAAAACAAAGAAATCCGTGGTGGCGTTGTGTTTCTAGAAGGACTACCGATGACTTCAACTAGAAAAATTTCGTTCGCCAAACTAAAACAAATCGCCCTTACCGCTCAAAGAGAATAACTTTTAAATATGAAATAATAGTAAATGTATAGATTATTAGTAAAATACGTGACTAAATTATAACTAACTGATGTCTTTACATTATAGGTATTGAAAAATAATATTTTATCTCCAGTTATACGGAAGCTAATCTTATCTTTGTCTTATTAAAATTTCACGTGTTCGAAGTCTGGAAAAAGAGCCTTTGGAATGTTAATAAGTAATGTATAATTTTTCTGGTTGATATTTTTGTGCTACGAATTCCACGTTCTATACTTTGATAAAAAATGATTTTTAGTAGGTAATTCGATGTTTTTTTTTCTCCTGCCTTGTTTTCAATTGTATTTGGGTTCGGAGCAACGTGATTTGCTCTTCCATTCTCCTATCAATCGTCATGCCACTGCTCACTGCCTTCCTCGTCTATCGTTCACAAAATCCATCCATCTTTCACATTATCTTTATCATCAACAGCTTAGGTTAATACACGGTCATGCCTCCTATAATCTGCGCCATTTTACCCTTTCTTCCGTTTATCGCAGCAGCGCAAATGTCATTTCTGGTTATTACTGTCGTCGCAAACATTACTGATATTCAGCCAACAGTGACGTCATTTGAAGGGCAAATGAAGGTTATTCATATAAAGGCTAAATTATTAATAATACATGATTATTTTCGCATTCTAACTAATAGGCAACGATCAGCAACCTTATTCCTCTGAACGGTTTTCACTTTATGACAAATAAAAAAAAATAGACAATTCCCATCGCAAGTAGGTACTTACGATTAATAAGTCTGGCAATAAGATTTATTTTTAAAAACGAAAGAAGTGAAACGTAAAAATAAACCTTATTGCAAATACTCAAGGCTCTATTTGAAACGTAATAAAAAACTCCGAGCCGGTCTGTATGATGATGACGTTTAATAGGTAGGTACTAGTAACTAAACATTGCCCCAGAATCGTCCGAGGTGAGAGAGTTTAGCGCTACTTATTTAATGATAGACTGTGGTGCAACGTCGATATTGTGGGTTATACCTATAGCTCGACGAAAATTAAAAACCTCGCTTTAATGCGGAAAATTGATAGATTTTTTTTTATCTAATTATTAGTTAAGAATATTACATCTCATTGTTTTGCATGGTTACAAATGAAATATACTTTTTATTATATTTATGAATTTATTAGTTTTCTCAATTAATACAACCATTACTCATTAGTGCTAACTCCTGACATAGACTAAATAACAAATTTAAGTTTCCTTGATTTAACCATAGATTAACATAAAATTAGTTATTAGTGTTGTCCTCAACATCCCCCTTTTTATCAATAATTTAAAAGTAATGAAATAAAGACACACTCAGCACTATTAATCAAAAACTTAAACTTAAATAACTTTAAAACTTAAATAGCTTAACAATCATTCGTGTTCAACATAATCATCAAATTTTTTAGGTCTAATAATACTACGGCCACTCCGACTTACTTGTATACTTTTTGGGTTAATTATTACATTATTATTTTTATTTCTATTTAGTTGACAATCACTTTCATTTGAGCTGCTTACATTACTACCAGTCTGATTACTGGAGTCCTTAACATTAGGTAACACATCAGGTGTTAAAACAAAATCAAAATTCTTATTAGTTTTAATCTTATTATCACAGGTATAATAATTATTTTCCTTGAATGACAGTTTAATATACTTCCTATTTCTTCTAAATATCCTTCCTTTTACATCCTTAATTAAATATGAACGGGGTTCTTTACATTTTTTAATTATCTGTCCTTTAATCCAAATTGAATTTAATGTCTTTTTAAAATACACATGCTGTCCAACTAGTAATTCAGTTTGAAATTGTGCAGTTTTGTTATAATATTTTTCAACAGAGTCCCTATGCCTGTAAAACTTTTCATTATATTTAAATATTTTTGGCCTCAATTGATTTTTAGAAATAGGTAACAAAGAATTCAATGTTCTAGAAAATAACAACTGTGCAGGTGATGGCATATGAGCCTTTTCTGTGTTACAATAATTTAATAAACCTAAATATGGATCTGATCTATCCTCTTTACACTTTTTCAAAATATTCTTATATATTTTCACACCACTCTCCACTTGACCATTTGATTGTGAATGTTTAGGACTAGACATGATATGATTGAATTTATAATTACTGGCAAATTCTTTAAATATTTCACATGTGAATTGAGTTCCACAGTCAGTAATTACTATACAGGGTATGCCATGTCTTGCAAATGTAGATTTACAATTTTCTAGCACAGAATTACTTGACAGGTTATCTAGTTTACAAACTTCTATATACTTAGAGTAATAATCCATGAATATTAGGTAATCCTTATTTTCAAATGTACATATATCTATCCCCACTTTATACCATGGAATGTTTTCAATAGAGTGTGTAATGAGTGGTTCTTTTGAGACATTTGACTGATATTGAGCACAAGGATGACAATTTTTAACAAATGCTTCTATATCTCTATTTAGTTCAGGCCAAAATATACATGATCTTGCCCTAGCCTTACATGAACTGACACCAACATGGCCTTGATGAATTATATTAAGCATTTCGGTTCTTAATGAATTTGGAATAACTATTATGTTACTTTTTAAAACAATTCCATCTAAAGTACTCAGCTCATCTCTGAAAGTCCAAAAGGTTTTTATATCTTTACCCATTTTATTAATATTGCTTGGCCATCCTATTTTTAAAAAATTAATTATTCTACACAGAGTTTGATCAAGTTTTGTTGCTTCTTGTATTTCCTTTAATTTCAAATTTGACACAGGCAATCTTTCTCTTAATAATTTTACATGAAGAATAATACTATCATTAAGTTGTTTTATTTTTCCAATTTCCTTATTTGAACAACTACGAGATAATGTATCAGCTATAAACAATAATCTACCTGGTTTATATTTAACTACTAAATTATATCCTTGTATTGCTAGCATCATTCTCTGCAACCTAGCTGGTACTTTATATAGTGGTTTTTTAAATAAAGTCTCTAGTGGCTTATGATCAGTTTCTACAAGAACTCTACGGCCATAAATATACTGATGCATCTTATAACAACCAAACACTATGGCTAACATTTCTTTTTCTAACTGACAATAGTTCTGCTCTGTATTATTTAGAGAGCGAGATCCAAATGCAACAGGCCTATCGTTTTGTAACACTACTGCACCCAAGGCTGTGGATGAACTATCTACTGATAAAACTATGTCTTGATTAGTATTGAAAAAGGCTAAACAAGGGCTGCTACATAAGGCTTTTTTCAATAATTTTACTGCATGTTCTTGATTGCTGTCCCATATAAATTCAGTATCATTTTTTAATAATAATCTTAAAGGCTCTGTTAACTTAGAATAATTTGGTATAAAACGTGATAGATAATTGCACATACCCAAAAATCTTTCTAGCTCTTTCCTATTTCTTGGATGTTCCATGTTCATTACTGCCTGTATCTTGCTAGGATCCGGTAACATACCATTAGATGTAAATTTATGCCCTATAAAAACAAGTTCACTAACAAAAAACTTACATTTTGATTCATTAAACTTTATACCATTTTTTAATGAAATATCTAGTACTATTTTTAATCTTTCATACAGCTGGTTGTTAGATTCTGCATATATACATAAATCATCGATATAAGGTATTACTCCTTCTACATTTTCAAACATTTGTGTTATGATTCTACTGAACTCTTCAGGTGCTGAACAGATACCAAATGGGAGTCTCTTAAATTTATATCTTCCAAAAGGTGTTATGAATGTGCATAGCTCTGAACTCTCTTTATTTAAATTAAGCATCCAAAATCCATTTGATGCATCAAGCAACGCAAAAACTTTGGCATTTTTAATTTTGCTTTTTATTTCATCAATTGTTGGTAATTGGTATTTAGGTTGTATAATAAACTTATTGAGAGCTCTGGGATCTAAACATATTCTCAACTTACCATTTGGTTTCCTGACAGAAACAAAATTATTTACCCATTGTGTTGGTGAGTTGACTTTTTCAATAACACCTAATGTTTCCATTCTAGTCAATTCTTCCTTAAGTTCAGGCAGTAGTGAAAATGGTACACGTCTGGCAGCTTGAACATTGGGCACAGCATCACTGTTTAATTGAATATTAACTGCTCCAGGAATGCAACCCAGACCACCATCAAACAGCTTACTGTAATTAGATTTTAGCAACTGAATTAACTCTTTTACATTGTATTGCTTATTTTTACATTCTAAATTCAAAACATTTACAAGGTTGGTGTTTGCAGAAATAAAATTATATTTTAGGCATGTTTTACAACCTAAAAGTGTAGGCACATGACCTTGAATTACAATGAAATTTACATTATATTTATAATTATTAGGATGTATTAAATCTAGAGAACAAGTCCCTCGAACAGGAACACGTTTACCATCCAATTGAATTACATTTTTATTGCATTGCAATAGTTCACTGTCTTCTAATCCCAACTGTTTACAAGTTTCAGTTCCAATTATGTTACATGCTGCACCGGTATCAATTTTAATAGGTATTATTTTATTTCTTACCATGAATTCTTGTATTATTTCATTTCCCACTGTGCCAATGAAGAAATCACCCTCTTCATTATTTGTTTCTTCCTCTATCACATTCACCTGCTGGTTTTTTATAATTTTGCGACACATTTTACTGAAATGATTCCGACCACTGCACTTAAAACACGACTTTCCAAATGCTGGACATTTTTTAATTTCATGTTCCCTTTGGCCACAATTTCTACAATTTTTTATTAGCTTATGCTTTGTTTTATTTATGTAGCATATTTCATTCTTGTCTATCTCAACTCTATTTTGATCCTCTATGTACATCCTAGAGTTTTCCGCACTCAGCAAGTACTTCATAACATATTCCAAGTTTAAATTGTTGTCTTCTTCAGCCATAAGCTTAACTTTAAGGTTATTGTATTTCGAGTCTAAACCGGAGACAATTTTGCACACTGTAAGACTTTCTCTAAGCTCTCCCAATTCACATGCGATTCCGAGATTAATCACGGTTTGGAAATAATCTTGAAGCGGCCTTTCTTTTTGTTGAAATGTAAAGAAATCATTTCTACATATTGTTAGACTTTTCTTGGGTGCAAAGTAAGTCTTGAACCTTTTTAAGACGTCATCTACAGTCTCATCGCCATTGCAACTAAATGAATTGTAAATTTGTATACCTTTTTCACCGATAAAGTTCAATAATATACTAATTTTTCTTTTTTCTGCCACGTGCTCCAAGTCATTTGCTTCTATGAAAATTTTAAATCGTTGACTCCAACTCTCATAGTTTTGAGCCAGATTGCCACTGAAGTCCAGCTCCGGGAGTCCACCTGACACCATGTTTTGCATGGTTACAAATGAAATATACTTTTTATTATATTTATGAATTTATTAGTTTTCTCAATTAATACAACCATTACTCATTAGTGCTAACTCCTGACATAGACTAAATAACAAATTTAAGTTTCCTTGATTTAACCATAGATTAACATAAAATTAGTTATTAGTGTTGTCCTCAACACTCATTTTCGTAGTTCTTGTGTGTTTGAATGCCTAAGAAGTTAATACACTCATTTGCATAAAAAACGGGTGGTTTTGATTTTCATTCATCTTTAAAAAGATAGGTACAATATAAAAAAGGTTTCAATCGTTTGTACACGTAACTGGCCGGTTTTAAAAATGCCGTGGTATTCAAAAAAGTACGTTCTAAATTCAAATTTTCATTTGATGCTCATTTTTACAGAAAACCCCTTTTTAACCTAAATTTTTGGCGCGAAGTTACAGAAGTTAACATCGACTTTCTTAACTTTTATTTAATTTTCATCGATTAATTTCATATCCTTGACTGTCAAAGCTTTATTTATTGCTGTTTGGCTGTATCAAAAATGGTAGATAAAGTGGTAAAAGCCTTTAGACATATCTCTCTAATCTGTGGTAAAAGCTACCAAAATTATCGCGCTGCTTGAAGAGGGTTGCAGCCAATGCTTCGTGGCTAGGAGGCTAAATGTTAGTCGCTCGACGCTCTAAAGGACCTGGCAGCGATATCAGGAGACTGGTTCAGTCGAGAGAAGGCCTGGTTTTGGAAGAAAACCATGTATTAGAAAATGATGAATAATATAAAAAAATATTTAAAATATAGATTTAATAAAGCAAGCTTTGACGTTCGACTTCAATCAATTTCATATATTTAATTTTTCTTTTTCGGGAGTAATGTTAGTATAAATATAAACTCTTTTGACACGCCCCCTTGAACTAGCATTAGTCTAATTATTACACGTCTGAGTGTAGGTACTTTATAAAATTGTACTAACTACTAGTTTATCCATACCAAATTTATGTTTTGGATATGGCAATGATTTTGTACAAATGTCTGCTATCATTTCATTTGTAGGCATGTATAAAATGTTAATAAAATTTTTCGGCTTCTCTAACAAAATGATAACGGACTGCAACGTGCTTTGTACGCTTATGAAAAACTGGGTTACATGCTAATTTTTGAGCAGACTGATTGTCATTATAAAGCTCTATGTCCTTATTATAGTCGTAAATTACAATTTGATCATTGAAGTTCAAAAGTTCGCTCAAAAAATGTTTTATATACATCGCTTCTTTTGTTGCTTCCGACAAAGCAATGTACTCTGCTTCTGTCGAAGAGAGTGCAACACAAGTTTGCTTTTGACAAGACCAGGATATTATATTATTATTAATTTTAAAAATATATCCTGTTAATGCCTTACAATCTATGTCACTGGCCCAATCTGCATCCGTGTACCCACCTATCTTAAATCTTTTGCTATTAGTAAGTACCTTTGAAACACAAAACGGTTTTCAAAGTGCCTTTTAGATAACGTAGTATACGTTTTGCAGCTAACCAATGTTCCTCTGAGTAACAACTGTTAAATTGGCTCTAATATGAAACACTATAAGCTAAATCAGGCCTGGTCATTTGACATAAATTCATTAAATAACCTATTAGTTCCCTATTTGGTAAATTATTATTCGGAGGATTCGTATTCAGTACAAGTTTTATATTAGGCTCTAGTGGTGTCTTTTCAGGCTTGCACTCACTCATGCCAAACTTTTCCAAAACTCGGAGAATGTACTGCTCGTGACTTATTCGCAGTTCACGTCGACTGTTATCATGAGTGACTTGAACACCCAAGGCATTTCTCAATTCACCAAGCTCTTTGATTTTGAATGCTTCGGACAATGCCTTTTTGTGTGAAGTAGCAAGAGATCTGTCATTATACATAAGAAATCATCCACGTACAGTGATATGATCATGATACTCTTTCCGAGTTCACAGGCTTAGGTTCGCTAGAAATTGTGAATCATGGACTCAAGAAGATTGGAATAGGGTTTTGTTTTGTTCTCTGCTGAAGCCAGGATATCTCTGTTCGGTGAAGATCGACGTCGGCGAGTGCTAAGAAGACAAGGAGAACGCTTTGCAGAGGCATGTTTCGAAGAAATCACACCTTATGGTGGGGGCTCTGTTATGTTTTGGGCAGGAATAAATTCAATGGATCGTACAGAGTTAGTCTTCATTGGAAACGGCTCACTGACTGGGCATCGATACATAACGGTAGTTCTATTTCCTCATGCACAACCCGCATTGGCCGCTCTAGGTGAAGACTCGATTTTTATGGACGACAATGCTCGCGCCCACCGATCTCGCGATGTTAAAGCGTATGTGCAAGAGATCGGCATTCGTCGTTTGGATTGGCCAGCTCGAAGTCCCGACCTCAATCCCATAGAGCATGTCTGGGACGTTCTGAAACGGCGTGTGAGATCAGTACAACCGGTTCCGCAGATCATCAGAGAGCTGAAGAATGTGATTACTGCGGAGTGGGAACGTATTCCGCAAGCAAGTATCCGGGATATACTCGCTAGCATGCCCAGACGAATTCAAGCTTAGATTTTAGCTAGAGGGGGTCACACTCGATACTAAACATTTATCTGCTTTTACTTTATTAAAGAAAAACAAACAAAAAAACTTTTATTTTTACTTCATGAGCATATGCACTACTAGCGAACATACACTACTAGTGAGGTTAAGCATTATTTCCCATAAATTGTATCAAAATTTTATGAAATACTGATGAAAACGATTATTTTCTTATTAATTTACCAAATTGTAAGGATAAAACTACCTATAATTATCAAACAAAGCAATATTAACATTTGAAATGGTTAATTGCTTAGGTACCCGTTTTTTTTGCAAATGAGTTTATTATAAATCAGTCATGGAAAAATACGATTGGAAGGGACAATGTCAGTTTGACTATAGATGTGTTGCAGTGAACTTACATACTATGGGAATATATGGGATATATTCCAAAAGGGCCCAAAACACTACCTTGTGGAACACCACAAAAACTGATGTGAAGCGGCACGCTCCTCGTACGGCGCCGGGAGCGCACATGAATGAACAACATAAAGTTGTGTAAGTATAAATGATTTTCGTATAATAAATAAAAGAAATATCATCAAACATTCACGCTATCAACTAGCCCCATTTTAAGCAACTAATGCTAGGTACATTTGTTACGGACGACATTAGATGACGGAAAAATAGTTTTAATAGGTAAATACATGTAAATAAATGTATATAAACATTTAAGACTAGAGAACAGATGCCTGAAAATTCATCACCCAAACATTTTATTTATTTTTTGTTAGATATTTTTCATTTCTTCAGATACCTATTATTTGTGTGCGTTGTCCCAGCGGAAAAAGTTAAAATTTCTTATTTTGATTTATACAGATTTTCAGTGTATGACATCGTGAAAATGTGTATGATATGTAAAAATTTGTTTAAACAGCAATTAAGGAGTTATTATTCAAAAACTGATTCCGCTAGGACAACGTTGTCCCAGCGGAACTTTTTTTACATAATGGAAAAAAAAGAAAAAAAGTTTATTTAAAAATTTGTACATAACCTGAGGTAATTGTGTGTATATAAATAAAACTTGTGCGACATTAAACTGCGAAGATATTCAAGTTTCCGCTGTGACAACGTTTTGCCATGTGCTAGATTTCATAGAAATCACTTTTATGCAGAGCTGTCGATTTTTCTGAACATTGTTTAGAATTTGTTTATTATGTCTGTCTAAACAGCTTTTCGAAAAAACACATCGTTCAGAAGATATAAATATAAACGTAAAAGAAGGTTATTAGGACCTAGCACTTAAAGTATGCATTCTAGAGTATATTTTATAACGTTTATACATATCCTGGAAGAATCTTTAACATTGTGCCGAGTACCATTGATGAACTCTTAGTAATTAATGCGCTATACGATAAATTTGCCAGGCTGGATAACAGTTTTTTATGCAGTCTTATTGCATGGGATTTTTTAGCAAATGCATTATGAGACTAATTTCAATAATTTGTTTATACTTTTAACTATTCACGTGTAAAATTTCGTCTAATTAGACTCAATAATTTAGGAAATACAGTGAAATACCTAACAACCTCCAAGTCCGTACATAACCCGACCAAATTCAGGTGGCTATGAAAAAGCGACCTTGCGATATATTTGAGTGACATTCTAAAATATACCGTATTATGTTTTTGTTATTTGTACAGTTGTGTGCAAAAGTGTTAAAAAAACAACTGAATTTTTATGTGAGTCAAAATAATTATTAATAATAAAGTAGGTACTTATAAATAAATCATTAGCTTAGGAAAGACATTTTAATAAAAATATTATTATTACATAGATAATTGACAACAAATTCGAAGTTTCTTTATTTTGAACTTTAATGATAAAATCTCCAAAATTGGGTTGGGTATATTCCTGCCGTCGACCCCAACTCTGCCCCCTTCCGGTGGACAGTCCTGGTGATTACATATGTATATAATTTAAATTTACCTGATAGGATATAATAAATATTTGCCTGTTTTAGTAGGAATAAAAAGCAAACAAACAAACAAAAATAACTTTATTTCATAGGCCAAACCTAGCACTTAAAAACCTCAATATTTTACAGTTGGTAAATTGAATAAAATTATATATTTAAATAAAAAGTATATTTCTAAATTAAGGTTAATAACCACGAGCGCTTGTGGCAAGTACAACCACAGAGTATTGACTGTGGTTATAATTGATACAAGCTGCCGGATTCCGAGAGTAAGGCTTTTCATGAGAAGAACCCGGCAGAAACTCATGAGCCACTTTCTTTTAAATAGCCAATCATATAATTATTGTCATTATTGAATGTTTTACATAATTTCCATTAATCCATCAAAATATCATGCCTCTATGATGACAAACGATATCAAATAACTATTTCCACACTATTTTATCCTCTAGATAATCTTGGATTTTATAATAGCCTTTTTTCATTAAAGTTTTTTTAATATAAGGCTTAAATTTATGAAAAGGCAGTTGTGTTATATTTGGTGGAATTTTATTATAAAATTGTATACTTACATTTCCCCATAAATGAGCGATTTGTTTTACGCAGTCTGAACACAGGCACAGCAAGTTTATTTTTGCTTCTAGTATTTAAATTATGGCATTCATTATTTTTCTTAAATGTGTGGTTATGTTTATAAACATATATAATATTTTCATAGATGTATTGGAAGGCAACAATTAATATATCAATTTCCTTGAATAACTCTCTGAGTGAGTCTCGTGCTCAGAGTAAACAGAACTGGAGTAGCCTTTGTCTAACATTCCCCTCTGCCAAATGCACAAGCATCGGATGCTTGCACGTTTAATAAAACTAGTTGAGCCGCCATTTTGACAGCCATAACATTGTAAACGTTGCGGCGAACAGAGCTCCCGGAAAAATGCCTGCCTGTGCTGTTTTTTGTTGTAAAAATAAATAGAAAACATCGAGTATGCTAAATAATGGTGTCACCTTTTATATGTAATGATAATTTTTAAGATTTCATGATTATTTACTTCATTATTTCATGTTTTTGAATTCTACGATTTCAAATTTCGAGCGCTAGTTTCGTGGGGAGTGCGGCTGTGACGTTGTCAAAACGCACACCCCACGTGACTATTTTAAGCGTGTGTGTGCGTGAAATTTTAATTTGTGTGTCGAATTATGCATGTGTGCATTTGTAAAAACGTTGTGCGTTGTGCTGGCTTTGAGTGTAGTGGTAACCTCACCCCCCGCAAGAAATGGCAGAATAAAATGTTTGAGAAATTGACTAATGGCTACTCCAGTTCTGTTTACTCTGAGGTCTCGTGGCTTAAGTTTGTAAATAGCTCGTACTGCTCGTTTTTGTAAAATAAAAATTTTCGCAATATCAGCTGCTGACCCACATAGCAACAAGCCATACGATATCACACTATGAAAATAACTAAAGTAGACAAGTCTTGCTGTTTTAACATCAGACAAGAGTCTGATTTTTTTTACTGCAAAGGCAGCGGAGCTAGGTCTTTCTGATAAGGTCAGTATGTGTGGATTCCACTGAGGGCGTGAGTCTATTGTAATGCCTAGAAATAATGTGGATTCAACACATTCCAACACTTGATCATTAATTTTTATAATTGTATCTACTTGTCCTACATTGGGTAATGAAAATTTAATACATTTTGTTTTTTTCGCGTTTAAACATAAGTTTATTTATTTATTTATTATTTATTTAACAATTTATTGTACACAGAAAAACATAACAACGAAACGACAAATTACAAAGACAGTACAAAGGGTGTGGCTTATTCCTAACAGAAATGTTATATAAGTTGTTATTATTCAACCAACTGATCACTTTACTAACAGTGCTATTGACATCGTTATAATTGTTGTCATTTCTATTAATATCAAATATTAATGAAGTATCATCTGCAAATAGTACCGTTTTATATAAATCATTAGTAAAGTAGGTCATTTATGTATATAAAAAATAACAGAGGTCCTAATATTGACCCTTGAGGTACGCCGATGTTGATCATCGGGGTCCCTGAAGACCTAGCTTTATTTATAACAACGCTTTGATTTCTTTCGCTCAAATATGATTCTATTAATTTTAGTGGATTTATTGAAACACCATAATGTTTTAGTTTAGATTTAAGAGTTTTATGGTCAACACAATCAAAGGCTTTGGACAAGTCACAGAAGATCCCTGCAGCATCTTTTTTACTCATCAAAGACATGTTTCATTAACGCCATTCCGGCATCTGTAGTATTTCTACCTTTAGTGAATCCAAACTGTGAATTATGAAATAAATTGTTTACTATAAAGTGAGCCAATAGCTGATTTTCATAGCGTTTTTCATAGCATAGAGCATAATTTTCTCAAATATTTTACTAAGGGATGGCAAAATCGAAATAGGTCGAAAGTTTGTTGGGTCACTCCTACTTCCTGTTTTATAGAGTGGTAAGATTTTACTAAATTTCATTAAATTTGGAAAATCTCCCTCATCAATGCAGTTATTAAAAATAAGGGACAAGAGTGACACTATAACATGTATTATAGAGTTAATAATTGTGACAGAAAGTCCCCACAGGTCTTCTGTTTTTTTCATATTAAGTGATTTGTACGCTTTTATTACAGTATTAGCATCTATTTCCCGGAAATTAAAAACTTCATCACATTTCTTAACACATGACTCCAAAAACTTTATAGATTGACAATATTTGTTGCAATAATTAGGTATTTAATAATTATAAATCTTTACCTAACTCAGGATACATTGGACAAATAACAATATTATAACCAATTCTCTGCTTAATCCTTCGAGGATAGACGCTTGTTGATATTTATACAGCAATTCCTTCACTTAAAGTCTATCAGAGTTGGACAACATATATGTTTATTTATTTGATCCTATATCCACCCTGGGTAGACAGAGTCACAACCATGGATCACAAAATCACGCATTAATAATAATTGACTTAGGTTGTTTTGTAATGGAATACAGAATAAAAATTTAAGTAGGTACTTAAAGTTAAGCCTTCTATCATGTAATGTATAAGCCATGCTCAATTTAAAGACATAATGTAAAATTCTCATTTGGCTGAAATGTCAAATATTTATAAAATCGAGATTTAAACTAGGTTTAAACTTTTCTGCAAGTAGCCCTAAGGAGGTAAAAACCTATTTGGATAGATTCGCCCAACAACACATAAACTAAAATCTTGAGATTAGGTACCCTACAATTTGATCTCGAAACTATTAAAAAAATCCAAATGCCGCAACGATTAGTATCATGCAGATGTTAAATACCCCAGTATATATTCGATATAACTTTTCATCTAATTAACCAGAACTGATGGCCTCTCTGTTTCGTATTATGATTTATATTATCCTTTCGAGTAATAAATCATAAATTTTTACCTATCATTATTATCTAAATATATTAATTGGTTGGTCCACTACTCATACGCAATTTACTTAAACAAAGTTTCTTCCTTCATAAAAAACTTCTTTAAAAAATATTTTTTTAAGTGCTGTGAGTTGATGAAAAAAAATATTAAACTTTATCAGAAAATTGTGTGACCACCTGTACCTATTCATATCTCGGTATTATGCTGTAAATTTTAGAATGTTACTCAAATATATCGCAAGGTCGCTTTTTCATAGCCACCTGAATTTGGTCGGGTTATGTACGGACTTGGAGGTTGTTAGGTATTTCACTGTATTTCCTAAATTATTAAGTCTAATTAGACGAAATTTTACACGTGAATAGTTGAAAGTATAAACAAATTATTGAAATTAGTCTCATAATGCATTTGCTAAAAAATCCCATGCAATTAGACTGCATAAAAAACTGTTATCCAGCCTGGCAAATTTATCGTATAGCGCATTAATTACTAAGAGTTCATCAATAGTACTCGGCACAATGTTAAAGATTCTTCCAGGATATGTATAAACGTTATAAAATATACTCTAGAATGCATACTTTAAGTGCTAGGTCCTAATAACCTTCTTTTACGTTTATATTTATATCTTCTGAACGATGTGTTTTTTCGAAAAGCTGTTAAGACAGACATAATAAACAAATTCTAAACAATGTTCAGAAAAATCGACAGCTCTGCATAAAAGTGATTTCTATGAAATCTAGCACATGGCAAAACGTTGTCACAGCGGAAACTTGAATATCTTCGCAGTTTAATGTCGCACAAGTTTTATTTATATACACACAATTACCTCAGGTTATGTACAAATTTTTGAATAAACTTTTTTTCTTTTTTTTCCATTATGTAAAAAAAGTTCCGCTGGGACAACGTTGTCCTAGCGGAATCAGTTTTTGAATAATAACTCCTCAATTGCTGTTTAAACAAATTTTTACATATCATACACATTTTCACGATGTCATACACTGAAAATCTGTATAAATCAAAATAAGAAATTTTAACTTTTTCCGCTGGGACAACGCACACCTATTATTTATATCCAAATATTAAATCAAATGAACTTAGCTTGACATTGCGTGTAACGAAACGTAATATTGACAAACTGTCACATCATATCTGTGGTCACATCGTGATCCGTTGATCGTCGGATGTGTTATTTATTATTTTTATGAGAAAATGTATTTTACCGAGATAATTTAAACTGAAAATGGATGATAACGAATTCTTCAGATCAACAGTACAACACCTGGCGCGATGTTTGTCCAACATAAACCCTACGCCATGGGAAAAGGTCAGTTTCAACATTTATGTGTTTAGTAATCTTATTAAGAAATTGTACTTCCGATGGATATGTTTCATGATTGGATTTGAGGATAAATGTCAATTGTATTGTACAAATATAAAGAAAACGATCTTTTCCCTTTCTACGTGCAGTTTAATGAGATTGTTTACAACTCATAATTTTGCAAATGATCTCATCTGTTTGTGACTTTGCACTGTGTTATCATGGTTCCGTCAAAAATATTGTACAATGTTTAGTTAGTGACTAAACAATAGTATTAATTTAAGAACAATATGTTTTCTATAGTATGATCTGCAAATTTTACTTGTTAATAATTTTTTTTTTAATATAGCATATTGACAAAAATGTTATGTGAGCATGAGCATTTTCTTATTTGGATTCTTGTTTTCTTGGGTTGCTGTTAGGTTATGTCCCATAGTCCGGTTGTATTCCAGTTTGGGAGTTTGGGAAACAACTTTTCATTATTATTATAAAAAACATTCAAAATTATTAAGCTTCCTGCCTTTTCTTATCAGAATAGGCCTCTTGGTAGTCTTATGAATGGCATAGTCTTTCTCTTTCACAAATTCATGTAAAATATTTGTGATATTCATAAGCCTGCACTTAGACACACTAATAGTTTAGATTTACTTATTTCATTTTGACATAATTACATGATAAATAATTTAAAAATGCAATATGAAAAAAATGATTGTTGAATGTACAATTATTTATTCTTACTTTTTATTCTTAAGAATAAACCAAGTGAATGTGTTTTTTTAACTAGAATTTTGAATTGTCATTACAGGTCAACACATTGTTCATGTTATCTCCACAAGCCAGCTCCATGCTTATGGTCAACCCTCGCAGTCAAGAAGCATGCATAGCACTTGGACTGTACTTCTTACAAAGTGGCCTGCAGCATCAGGATAAACTGTTACCATATTTCCTAAAGGTTCTCAAATCTCTTACCAATGCCCAGTTTGAAGAACCACTCTACAAGGTTAAAAATGCAGACCGTAAGTCAGACTCTGTTTCATTTTCAATAATTTATTCCACACAAAAAATACTAAATAAAAAATAGTTATATGAATAAGTACAAAGCAAAGTCAAGTATTATTGATTCTAACAATAGATAAGAGTCGTGAAATTCTAAAAGAAATATATATAAGTAAGAAACCGAGGAAGGCTCGGGATAGAGAAGAATGGAAAAGGTTGGAGGAGTCCTATGTGTCGAATGGACATGCTGACGATGAAGAGTGATAGTTATTAAGTAAAACAAATTGTAATTTCAGCAATAAAGGCTTTATTATTATTATAAGAAACCAATTGAATCTTTGAGATAAGCAAATCAAATTCTATTCATTTGTTATTTAGGACCATTTCATTTGCCTTGGTTTCCATGTCTTTCATTGTGTCCAGTGCCATTGTGATGACCAGAACCATGACTTCCAGAGCTCTCATTGCCTGTGTTATGTTATAGAAATATAAATATTGAATTTTTTATAAAATTCTCCATTTCATAACAGTTTTATTTATTTAGACTAAATAGATAGGTAGTGCAGTAAAATTTCATTTTATTATAAAATCAAAATAACATTCAAGAACACCTATACACACATTCTAGATTTTAAAAAGTAATTTTTAACTGTATTTTTATGAATTTCTATTTATACACAATAATGTTTTATCTATCTATCTACATCTATGTTATATATACTGAATACACACTTATTTGTTTATTTGGTAATAAGCAACATTAATGTGGGTAGTCAACACATATATTACAAATATATTAATATTACACTATGTAGGTCTATCGGTTTTGCTATGCACAATAAATACTAGCAACATTATTTGGCTGTTTTTATTGAACATTACAATCTATATTCTAAACCAGAGGTTCCCAGACTATTTTCTCCTCATAAACCACTTTCAAAATTAAGCTGGTTCTGGTGAAGTCAAACCAATATTTAAATTCTTCATAATTAAAAACAGAAATTTGTTTTTTAGACAAGTTCCAATCTGATCCCTCAACATTAACTCCATTGAGACTTCCTTGGACACCTGATCCAAAGTGGTCTAAACGGAACCCCACCCGGGTTCCTTTTAGACCACTTTGGATCTTTGATGTTCTATACCAAAATTTCTTTTAATCATGTTTTATTTTCATAATTAAGTATTTATAGTACACAAAAAATATTTATATACAACAAATATAAAAAATATTTTTCTTTCTACTTTGCCATTCTCATTATTATATAATTTTTTTAAAAGTGCCTTGATTTAATGTAAGTAAAAATTTTTTCAAAACTTATACCCTTTTAAGTAAATTATGTAATGATTTTGGGATTTACCATGTTCTCCTGGAGTCCCTGCAATTTGACCACCACCATTGCCACCAGCCCCATCATATCCACCTGTTAAATAGCATAACAAATGATTTTCAAACGATAATGTAACAAAAGGTTCTTTTATTTTTTTAAAAAGAAGACATAGTAGCATAGATACAATATCAAAATACTTATGTTTACCTGATTGTGCCTCTGTATTATGTATAATTAGCTGAAAAGAAAAAATATTTTATTATTTATAACAATACTCAATATATTTTGTAATATATGTTTCTTCAAAAGTTGCTTATCTTACTGTAACCATGAAGAGCAGAACTGCCACCTTACAAAACATTGTTTTGAAGTTTAGTCTCTTTTTTGAAAAACAAACAGGGTTCTTGAATGGGTCTACAGTAAATAATGTTTTGCATTGGCTTATATACAGCAATGCAAAAGTATGCGGCAATTAAAATTTTTAATATTTTAACACTAATATTTGCTACAAGATCTGCTTTATAATATTCTTATTTGGAAAATCATATTTTTTTTGGGAAAATAATGTCTGTGATGTATTTTATTGATTTTAAATATATACATTTTTTTAATTATGATATATTCATAAGCATTTCACATTTATACTGTGTACAAACATACTTGTACATTTGGGTTTTATTTGAGTTTGTATTACTTGAGATAATGCATCGTAATTATTACGTTTTTATAGTTATTAAATTGTTTATGGAGGTAAATTACATATGTATTCATATCATTATATGAATATGTGGTGTTGTAATGCAGTTTTACATTAATTGTTTTAAATTATATTTAACAATTCCAAATTGCATATCACAACATAGTTATATCTTAAAAATTGCAACTTGTATTTCAAATTCTAATACCAGTACAGTCCAACACAACAACAACATCAGTCTACCACAAGCTGTTATATTTCGTAAATTATTAATTATTGCAATTCAAACGATTTTATAGATTTACTTGCTATTGTAATATTTTTATTATCTATCACACAAAAAATTTAATTTTTCCTTTACATTTTGAAATCTCTATGTCCAGCAGTGGACGAGCATAGGTTGTTGATGATGATGTTTATTTTGTCTTTGTTCACAGGTATACCAATGTCTGAGAAGTTCAGCTTTTGCCTCAATACACTTCTTTCTGACGTCGCATCGAAACAAGCAGGACTCCGTGAGGAAATTATTACAGCTCAAATTGAACTTATGTCCAACCTGACAAAGATCATAATCAGTTGCAGCGAAAACAAAGATTATACCAAGGACATATCAAAGTTACAATTATGCAAGAACACCATACCAATTTTAATTGGCTTAGCAAGGTCTATGGGTCGTTATGCGACAGTAGAGCCTCCTTTACTTTGCCGGCTGTTTCCACAGCCCAGCAGCCCTGTAAAGACCAAAGAACCTGAACCAAACTTCGAGTATTCGACTATGGAGAAGAAGAGAAAATTCAACCAATTCCGTCCTATAATACCGAGGTCCTTATCCGGTAATTTGAATCCGAACAACGAGAATATTCTCGAAAATGGTAGCGACGCTGTGGATAGCAGCGGCGGCACGTTAAAAAGAGGCTCTCTTCATAGCTATAGCTCTGTACCATACGATCCAACTACATACTTCTTTCACAAATTCGGTTCTAGCTTCAATCAGTTTCCTTATATGAGGTTTTCTGAATCACCCGAAAAGAGGATAAGTGTACAATTTTACGTAACATACCTTCAATCTATATTATCAACGGCAAAAAAATTACTAACCAAAGATCTTCTTTCTTTTTTGGACGAAGAAGCGGAAGATATTTATGCCTCAGGACAGATACAAGTGAGTACTATAATGAAATAAGTAGGCATAGTTGCATTTTATGATGGCGAGTAGCTTCGCTCTTAACGCCTTAAGATAGAATCTAAAGTCGAATGATTTAGTCGCCTTTGTAAGTTGCAATATCTATTATTAAGTAACCCCTCCCACATTCCATCTATGTTGGAAGAACACATATTTACAATACTTCAAATATTGCAATGATTTTTTTTTTATTTCAGGTGTTTCCATACAAATCGTTTTCAGAAACATTAAATTTGGTAATGGTAACGTTACTCAGAGAATTGTTGCAACACCAAAAAGATTTGCCTGGTCCATTTACTAAGGATGTGCAGGTATGAAGGCTAAGTATATTATTTTTTCTTACTATGTTTGCCTCGCAAATGCCGCTCAGTGCAAGTTGAGGGTCAGTCGTGGACATGTACCTATAACAAATCTCGAATATGACATTTTTAGCGCCGGTTTACCCTCTCTAACTCCAAAACATTTGAATGTGACCCCGACGGTAAAGTTGTTAAAATCAAAATATATTTTGGTTTCAGGAATTCGTCAAATGCCTGTTCTTGAGTGGTCAGACAGAGTTACAGAGTCGCCATCATGATGCTTCGGAAAGGGAAGACAGAGAGACCAACTTTGCTTCAGTAAACAAGTTTAAAGTGAATGTGATGGCTAATTCTGCCTGTGTTGATCTTCTGGTTTGGGCGATTGGCGATGAAACAGGTTTGTTCATACATATTTTTTCTGTTTTCCTATGTCCTAATTTCAAATTATCAATTTTTTTGGTATATATGTGTTTCTCCATGAGGAAAACCTGTGCCCAGCAGTGGGACGTATATAGGCTGAGGGCGACCACGATGACCTTGTGCTTCTTTCTCCCGGGATTTGATAAAATCTTAACTACAGTTTATTTTGATTATCTTTTGCTTTGGTCTGTGCTCGATCTATGGAAACAGTCTCGCCTCTAGTTACACAGTGATATGTGAGTGTCGCGAATCATGCGGGTACGCATTTGGGGTACAGATGTATGACAATATTTTTAGGTCGAAATGTGAATACTTATTTTATCGTTATTGTAGTATTATTCTTATTCTGATAGAGGTTCATAAACCTATAATTAATGCTTATTTATAGTACCTACTTTTATATACAGGGTTATTTTTAATGAAAACTATTAGCTAACATCGTAAATAACAACATTGGTTCTAAGAGTTTTACCATAAGTGAATACATTAATTAAAAATGATTTTACAAGCTTATAATGTACTGTCGTGTCATTAGTATGTCTATGTTCCGTTCATACGAAAAGGCGACACGCGCGAAGCTCGCGCGCGCGATGCGCACAGAGCTAAGAACATTCAGACATTTATATTTATTTTTGTACGAAAGTAGAATGTGTTATTAGAAGTCGTAAAACAATTATTGTTGTTATTTATGATGTTAGCTAGCTAGTCTTGCGGGGTTGTTGATTCATTAAAAATTATCCTGTGTATCTCTGGATATATTAAATATTTCCTATATTTATTTGATGTTATGTTTATGTAATTATGATTTTGCAGTGGATGAGGACTATGACGTTCCGGCACTTATAAACGCTCTAACCATATTAATAGGTATCTCTTAAATAGTTTGAGAGTGACCCTGTTTGAGAACGCTAAACTATTGCTTAAGGTCATATTCATAAAGTTGATTTTCCATTGACTAACATCCATTTAGCTGTAATCAAATAATTTTATGAAGTCTTATTGATATTGATTTATCGAACTAAAGCATGACTGAAGCAGTTAGTTAATCATAATGTGATTGTAATAGTCTTTATGCCATTGCAATAGAATTCATTTCATATTAAACGTGATGATGATTTTTTAAGTGTTATTTTGCTTTTACATTTATCCTTAGCTAACTGACCAAATTGGATGCCTTGAAATATTAAAAATACACTAAAATTTAAATTTTAAAATTCGTTCGTATAATTAAAAAACTTTTGGTCAAGATCCTTATTCAGAATACTTTAATGATGTCATTCATTTTGTTTCAGTTTTATTACAGGAATTTGTTTTTTCGTGTTAAGGGATTATGTTCACTATGTTTGTCGATTTTAGGTGCAGATTCGCTTTGCGGACGCTTGACGGAAAAAATAAATTCGAATCACAACCACAAGTTGATTCTAGCTCATATGCCACTGCTGATGGTTTGTCTCGAAGTAAGTACTTTAAATAAATGTATTGTATTTGGTTTTGTAAATGGCGCCTTTGATGTATTCAATATGCTACACTTCCATAGGTACTAAGAACAGAATATGACTTCATTATTGTTTTTCTTTAATAATGCATTGTTCACTTCATAATAAAATGAGAAGTAGTTCATACTCGTAATAATATAATTGCAAATCAAGCAATTTTAATTTGGGTATAAAACTTTTTTCTTTGTGGAAAATACTAGCTGTCATCAGCAGTGATGTCCTACGGTATAAAAGCTTATAACATCATAATAAGAAAGCTCAAGATATATGTGTGTATTTCTGTAACTTAATTTTACACAGGGCCTTGGCAAATTAGCAACGAAATTCCCAACGATAGCGAACACATCGATATACTGTCTTCGAGATTTCTTAGTCACTCCTTCGCCGATTCTTTTTAAGCTACACAAATTAGAGTTGGAGAAAACTGGCAAAGAGCATATGAAAGTCACATGTAAGTATGAGAGTCCTTATTTGCCTAACATCAAGGTTTATTTTAGCTACACAATACATCACAGTCTTCATAGTTCCACTGCTGGGATAGGCTTTGCTGCATGGAAATATACGAGGAGTACGGACAGTAACGTTACCAATCTGTCTCATTGGATTGGAGAGTAGAAAAAGGCGTAATCATGACCACGTCTTCCGAAAAATGCCGGAGCTCAATAACTACACGTAGCCTTGATTGAAATAATATAAGCTACCTAAATTCACAAGTGAAACGAAAACACGGCGCCCAAATTGGGCGTTTGACAGACACGCACTTTTTGAAGGACACCCATTTTGAGCATCTCGACAGACGAGGGTATAATAATAATAATAATGTTTTATTTGTCCCCAAGTAAAAATACACTTAGTCTTCATTTCATATTATCACTTGTTCTGATTACAATTTAACTAAAGAGACAAAACGGCTTACAGCTCAGCGGTTGCAGAGAGTCCACAACCTCTGTTATTCTGCCATAACCTTTTACCAAATTTATTAATCAATTACATCGAGTAGCATATACAGCATACGTAACATACAACTTATCATACGTAACATATTAATATTGTAAAATTGTAAAAATATTCTAATACTTTTGGACATTCAGTTAAGTAAGTATACAATCAAGTAAGGTATGCTATAAAAGCTCTAAAATGTTACAGTACAAGGCAAAGAGCTACAGGGGCTCACAGAAACAGGAGTGCCTGTGAAGTCGACGCCATTCGAGAAGCTTCGAGACGCCGCCATAGAGAATCTATGCGTGGCTTTAGAGGCCGCTCTCACCGTGGACCCTTACTGCGTGCCCGCTTTAGTCGGGTCCGTCAGCAACAGGCTGTTTACAGCGGAGACTAGTGACAGGTAAGGTTCAAGATATATTGGTTACACTTCGCAGTGTTTTTGGACTGGACGGATGGATGGATAGATGGTGGATGGATGTGATTGAATGCGTGAAGAATGATATGAGAATAAAAGAAGTGGATGCTGAGCTGACGAGTGACAGAAGAGAATGGAAGAAGACTTGTTGTGCCGACCCCACCTAGAGTGGGAAAAGGGCAAGAAGAAGGAAGGACTTCGCAGTGTTTTTGTCATTGTGAGAAGGAAAATGTTAGTAGGCGACGGTGAGGCAACGATAGAAAAGTTGGTAATCCAATTAAATCGTCGCTCGTGTAGAAATAAAACTTTAAATAGCTTATTATGAATATAGCTTGCCTTACAAAGTGCCCTGCCATGAACCAGGGCAACAGGCTCGTGCCCTTAGACACAGGCCCGTATCCATAATAATATGGCCCTTATTAAAATCTTGATTATATTTAGCGATAGTAAAGTGAAGAGTTCGTATTTGAAGTGAAGATGAAGTATTGACTATAGTGGTGAATGTAGGTAATCATAATAATATGTATTTTTTATTGAATACTGTTTATATTGTTTCAGCGAATCATCCCTTATCAGTACTAACATCGTCATTATGCTGGGCCATGTAGCTGTTGCTCTAAAAGACACGCCCAAAACTACAGATACTATCCTGCAGTTCTTCCAGCAAAGGTAATATTTGCGCTACCATATCCCGGTATGGGTAACTCCATCTATAGGGTCCTAAAGTTTTCGCATGAGTTTGGAAATAAAACAAGCAGCATTAGTTGCTTAATCGGGCTACTTGATAGGTGTGAATGTGTGAAAAAAAAGCGTTGGAGTCTATTGGTGCTTTCAACAGATATGCGTTCACATAGATAACGCAAGTATAGCGATTTATATTTAAGCGTGTCAATTTTTTAACGCCTACTGTGACGTCACAGCCGTAATTGTAAGACGGGAAATTTAAACTGATTGAAAAATACCGATGTCGCCAACACCCCTTCGCCAATTATTACACAACGAGACATTTTCTTTAGTTTTTGCAGCCATTCGGACGCGCGCTAACGCTTATTATAGTTTGGTTCACGAAAGATGACCACAAAAGGCGGTCCCTTTGGAGTCTTAGATCCCTTTGGAGGTGTGGGGTGAGGCGTGGGCGGAATGTGTCAATTTAAATGCATCGTCATAAATTGTTTCACTCATTAAAAAAATATTTTGCCTTAGGTCTTATCGTCATGAATAAAACATATACAGACTCCCGCCATTTGTGGTCATCTTTCGTGAATCGCACTATAGCAGCGGCCAACTCCGACGTTTTATCAGGGTTTTACATTTTACTTACAGGCATTTTCGTCAGTGCGCTTTGGCTTCGATCGAAAACAAAGCTACCTTCGCCATGGTCAGGCCGTGGATGGGTGACCAAGATTTTGTGATCTCGAGCTCCTCCGTGCTTCGGAAGGCACGTTAAGCCGTTGGTCCCGGTCGCATTTGTGACCGTTTCTACCCACCAACACGCATTGGGCCAGCGTGGTGGTGTTTCGGCCCATACTCCTCATGTGATCTCCATGAGGAAGGCCTGTCCCAGAAGTGGGACGTATATAGGCTGATGACGATGTAAATAAATATCTGTAGTGCTTTGTTTTTTCATCCAATCATCCTTGGATATCTTGAATGTGGACCTATGTGAGATGAGGACAAGGTTAGTCCAATCAACTTACTCTATGTAGGCTATGCCGCTCCCCGTCTTCGCTGGACACGCTGATAGTGGACCAGTTGGGATGCATGGCGCTGGCCAGCCCAGAAGGCCCGGCGCACGACGAGATCATGCGCATGTTCACCGTCATCACCGTCGAGGCGGCCAGCTCCGCCTACCATCACACTACTGATGATAAGAAACAGTACAGGTAAGATATTGGAATGAATAATGTCATCTACCCAATATTTATGCTATTTCCACTTTCACCTAATGTTGTATTATCGTGTTTAGTCGTGTGAAAGCGGCTCATTAAAAGAATACTACTAACCCGTCTCTTCCCTTAGGCGTCGAAAAAGGCGACTAATGGACTTATAACTGCTCAACCATCCAATAGCTTATATCCAATAGCTTATATTTTCTTACATAATGTTTGATTACGATTTTAATTGTTATTATATACCATTATTATGACGTTTAAAATGTCCTGTAAAATTATGTCGAATGATCTCAATTTCACCCTGTAGTATCCACAACGCAAGAGTTCAAAACGCAAAATTTATATTAGGGGATGTGAAAAAAACCTTGAATTGAATAACGTCTGTTTAATTTCCACAGGCACGTATCAGGAGCAGTGCTAAACGCGCTCGCGAACATCGCGGCGAATGTTCGCGGGACCACAGCTCGGCTTGAGCTGTTAACTCGACTTTTAGAGTTGTTCGTGCAATTGGGTTTGGGTGGTGAAAGAGCCACGGATAGATCTCCCGCGCCGGTGCTAAAGGCTTCTGGCAGCGCGGGCAACTTGGGCGTGCTTATACCTGTTATTGCTGTAAGTATTCATTTATATCAATCATCGTTCAACTGAATACTACTAAGTATGAATTGGACGTAAATAAGAGGATGACCAAATTAGCGATAGATTGAATATCAAGGTATAAAAATGGAAGAAGAAGACATGTTGTGCCGACTCTACGTTAAATAATGTAAAATAAATTGTCTACTTTTATTTATTTTGTAATTAGGAGTAAGTATAAGTTTGTAGTTTTTGCAAATTAAGTGTTCACAGAAAGAAAGAAAATAAATGTGTGAAAATAAACGAAAAGACAGTCGGTTATAAATTACTTTAATAAATTTATGTTTAGTTAATGTGTTTATAATAAACTAGCTTTTACCCGCGACTTAATCCGCGTAGAGTTTTTACTCTGAGATAGTTTGATGGTATGTAGCCTATAGCCTTCCTCAATAAATAGGCTATTCAACACTAAAAGATTTTTCAAATTAGAACAGTAGCCTCTATTGCTGGAAATGAAAATTTACTCCAACTCTATTATTAGAAATAAAAGTTCATAGTGGCGTAAATTTTCCTTAATTTTGCATCCTGCATGGCACCCTTTCCCTTGCGAATATCGGGATAAAAGGTAGCCTATGTCCTTTCTCAGGCTCTATTCTATCAGTGTACCAAATTTCAATTAAATTCGTACAGTAGTTTTGACGTGAAAGCGAGACCGACAGACAGACAGAGCATTTATAATATGTATGCAGTATGGATAATGTAGTGAGCATTGTACAATGTACAGGTTAGAACTGAAATCAGTATTTTCATATTCGCTCTTGGTTAAGAAGAAATTAAAAAAAATTTCTGGACTAAAAATATTTTTTTCCACAGGTTCTAGTCAAAAGATTGCCTCCCATCAAGAACCCAAAACCGAGACTCCACAAACTATTCAAAGATTTCTGGCTCTACTGCGTAGTCATGGGCTTCACTGCCGCAGACTCAGGTAATTAAGACTCAATTTTGAATGTCACAACCATTATTAACTATATTTTCTTATATAAATGTATTCACAAAGTTTAAGCTAAACTCAACTTTAATAACAGTTCCCTTTGATTAAATTTTAGCACTTCTGTCCTGTTTTTCTGTATATATTTACAATGTGCTGTTTATATAGATATATTTAAACATCTTGTTGTCTCTTCTTCTATGGCCACGCCTATAGCCATGCGAAAGCGTGAGTAAAAATGCTTTTAGAGTTTAGATGTATGTCGTTTGGTTTGTATAATGATTTTGTGATTATTTTTATGGTGCTGTATCTAGAATGTAATTAATGTTCCGCCAGTATAAGTGAAACTAGTAATTCATATTTTACAAATGCTTACAGAATTATTATAAACGAATTGGATACCAAAAGTAGAAAGTAATTTATCTTTATATCAACCAAATCGAACCAAAATACATAACCTATTCATGTGTCAATGCCATTTCAAATGTAATTTTTAATATTCAAAAATTTTCATCGTAAGATATGGCACTGTAAATATATTTCATTTTTAAACTGGAAACATTTGTCTTGAATGATACTACTTAATTAATGGTACCCAATGTTGGATTTTGTAGTGTGTATTACAATTTTGTTTTATCTACCAGTGTGCTTTTAGGATGCGTAGAGTGCATTGTTAGTGGTTTGACCAGGGTCATTTGTTTGGGAATACGTGGAAAAATATAAATAACTTGTAAATTAAGTAAAGTAGCTTTTTATTGAATAAATATCCCGAGTCAATGACATTTAATAAAGTTATTAAATATTAATATAATAAAATTAAGATCTATTTATCCTAAATATTGTTTGACTTCTACTGCGCCTACCCACTTGCGTATAGAGGCGTGACAATCAATAAGAATAAACTGAATTAAACTTAAACTAAAGAAATAAATTGTGTATTTAAAAATATCTATAGATTAAAGTGACCTTTGAATTTTGAGGTTGGCACTACATGCCTTTAATACATTCTCTTTATTACTGAGATGACAAACTCAGCATCCGCTTCCTTTAAAACCTCACTTAAAAAATAGTGAAACAGATATAGTAATAAATTAAAAGATCTCAATAACTTAGTCTCCTGTGTTAGTTAATTTTTTTAGTCGCATTAAGAAGCTCAATTTCTATGGGAAACGTCCTATAGAAATTGATCTTCATAATACAACAAAAAAAGTAAAGTTTTTACAATGAAAACTTACATTAGGAGTACAGAAGGGAATGAAATAGCTTCATTAAATCATAATATGCTTAAACCAAAAGAACCCTGGTCAACCTGAAATTATTTTCTTTTTGTAGGTACTGTTCTAGATAATTATGCTTATTGAGTGAGTTTTCGAGTGGTTTTATTCATTCGCATTCTAGTAAAGAATGATTTACCATAAACTAAAAGAATTAACCAAATAAAAAACTTTTTTTAAACTATTAACACCTATTGTCATTGAAATAATATTAGGTTGGGGAAAAAGTCTTTTCGCATTATAGTATGTATAAACTTGTAATAAAATCTCTTTGGCTATACTATTTGTATCTGGCTGGTTTTGGTATCATTGAAAGTTTAAATTTTAAAGAACATAATTCCAAATTCAAATTAGGAAAATGTGTGATTTTCATTTGTTTTTCGTACCGCCAAGATGAGTGAATGTAATGAAGAAATTCGATACATTTTAAAATTTTACTACAAAAAAGGTAAAAATGCAACGCAAGCCGCGAAAAAAATTTGCGATGTTTATGGACCTAGTGCAGTGTCTGTGAGAGTAGCACAAAATTGGTTTATGCGTTTTCAATCCGGAAATTTTGATGTCAAAGATGCACGTCGCTCTGGTCGCCCTATTACAGATAAAATGGATGCCATTTTTGAAAAAGTGGAGCAAGATCGGCATGTCAGTAGTTACGACGTAGCTGAAGAACTGGGAATTGACCACAAAACAGTTTTGGCGCATTTGAAAAAAACTGGGTACACAAAAAAGCTCGACACTTGGGTACCTCACGAGCTCACTGAAAGAAACCTAATGAACCGTGTACTCATTTGTGATTCTTTATTACGACGTAATGAAACCGAACCATTTTTGAAGAAGCTGATAACTGGTGATGAAAAGTGGATCACGTACGACAAGAACGTGCGAAAAAGGTCGTGGTCAAAGGCCGGTCAGGCTTCACAGACTGCGGCGAAACCCGGGTTAACTCGCAACAAGGTGATGCTGTGTGTGTGGTGGGATTGGATGGGCATTATTCATTATGAGCTGTTACCACCAGGCAGGACCATCGATTCTGAACTCTACTGCGAACAACTGATGAGATTAAAGCAAGAAGTTGAGAGAAAGCGGCCGGAATTAATCAACAGAAGGGGTGTGGTTTTTCATCATGATAACGCTAGACCTCACACATCTTTAGCCACTCAGCAAAAATTAAGAGAGTTTGGCTGGGAGGTGTTAAAGACCTTGCACCTTCTAATTTCCACCTGTTTCGGTCTCTTCAGAATTCTTTAGGCAGTGTCAGGTTAACATCACGAGAGGACTGCCAAAACCACTTGTCGCGGTATTTTGACCAGAAGTCCCAAAATTTCTATAGCAATGGGATCATGTCCCTACCTACAAGATGGCAAAAAGTTATCGAACAAAATGGTACCTACATACTTTAGTTAAATGTAAATAAACTATATTAAAAAATGTTTTGAATTTTCTTAAAAAATGCGAAGAAACTTTTTCCCCAACCTATTATATCAAATCCAATTTAATAGAAAAATATTCAAAAATATCGAAATCAATAAAAAAAATTATGATCATGTTTTATATTATACTTTACTCATCTAGGATTATGGCCACAAGAATGGTATGCGGGTGTGAAAGAGATAGCAGTGAAATCTCCTTACCTTGTCTCGCAAACTTCACTTCGGTCGGAAATGCGCGAACTTCAGTACACTTCGGCGGTCCGAAACGACTCGGTGTCGTTGAATGAGCTCCAAGAGCTAAAGACGCAGATTTTGAACTTGTTGGAACATCCGGCAGATGTCACGGTGATTGTGAACAAGTTGACTTTTGCTCCGTGTATGTATTTGTTGAGCGTGTACTGGCTGGAAACTTTGAGGTGAGAAACAGTTTTGAAGATTTTATTCTATTGGTGTGTAAATACACACCAGAAGTTGATTTAGAAAGTAATGTACCCGAAGTATATTCTTAATTTGCTATGATTCCAATCAATCTTACATTTTTATTCTATTATTATTACGTATATTGTTCTAGGGTGTGTAATTCTCCTGAACCAAGCTTGCAACCGATTATAGAGTATTTAAGCGATACAGCCCTTCAGAAAGACAAGAGCGGCATGTGGCAGTGCGTAGCCAGGTAAAAATAATTATAACTAATAATATTTTTTTAACACAGGCACATACAACATAAAAAAATTGCAACGTCTTTGGTTCTGTGAGTGTTGGATGAAGCTATCGCATATTTTCATTTCAGCGTGGGCGATAAAGTGTTCCAGAAATTCTTAGACGTGATGTCTCAGAAAGTCAAAGACGAATCTCGCGAGCGCGAACTGGAGTTTCACGCGCAGTTCTTACTGGTGAACTTCAACCACATCCACAAGCAAATCAGACGCGTGGCTGACAAGTGGCTGGCCGGGCTCGTCGATAGGTTCCCGCATTTGCTGTGGAACTGTAGGGTGAGTTGGCAATCAGATATTCACACCTATCAACTAGCCCCATTTCAAGCAACCAATGCTGCTTGTGTTACAGATACTAGATGACGGATAAATATATTGAATAAATAAATACATTTAAATATCCAGAATATAAACAATACATATATAAACATCCAAGACTGAAGAACAAATTCATCACACAAACATTTGCCCCCACCGGGGATCGAACCCAGAACCTCTCGAAATGGCGACGCCTTGAGACCGCGACGCGTACAGACTACTCTATATTATATTATATTATATTTGTGGTAGTCGAGGCTGTTTCGCATCACTGCGACCTAATAAGATCTATTGTTACCAGCCTCCTATGTAGGTTCTATTAAAGGCCCTACAGCAGCTCCATGAACTGGACACTGTCTAAGAAAGATAAGTGGTTCCCAGTTTGGATGGTTTTTATTTCATCTGGGTCACAGTAGCACAAGAGGTGCATTGGTGTTTCACGCTCCTGTTCACAGAATCTGCAAGTGTCAGTGTCCTTTAGCTTTATATTGTAAAGGTCTGTTTAACTTGCAGTGACCAGTCAAAGTCCTAATCATTACGCACAGGCAGACTACTCTACCACGGAGGTCGTCATCTGGAGAGGAAAACTGAAAGAATGATTGATGAAATGTGTGAATGATAATATTATTATGATGAGGTTGAAGGTGAATTGGCGGGTAAGGCGAGAGAGTGTAAGAGTAGGATACAAAGGTCACAGATCCTAGGATTGTTGCATCTAGAGACGATGATCTGCCTCCACCAGTCTTTTACGACCATGAGAAATGAGCAGAGCGACGATTTGCGACTCCCTTGAATCACTTGATTGCTCCGTCTTGTTTGTGAAAACATTGTAATCCAACCTTTATTTCCAGGTGTTATGGTCGATGCTGGACATTCTCCAAGTGCTCAGTTTCAGCCTGGAGCTCGATGCCAACCAGGAAACTCCACTACTAAAGGTGCCTGGCACTGACTTCTCGTTGCAGTTACAAGACACTCTAGAAGGGAGAGAGGTAGCTAAATAGCTTTGAATATAACGTATTTTCTATAGCAACACTTAAAATACTCATATAGTTTTTAGCATTACTTCCTTTTGACGACAACATAACAACGATGTTGTAAATAACAACATATCGAGATGGTATGTTAATATTTTTAAATATAATTCTAATGGCTCCCATTTCTTATAATTTTTTTTTCTGGTATAAAATCCTTCACAGTAAGTGGTTTATAAATATCCTTACCTATTATCTTTTCGGCAGAGTATTGTCAAAGATTTTGCTGATCGGTGTCACGGCATTGTGCAAGAAGCTATGAAATGGGCGCCACAGTCGACCCGATCACACCTACAAGAGTATTTGAATCAGGTATTTGGTGACATTTAATCATACATACATACAATCACGACTATTATCCCCTAAAGGTTAGTCAGAGACTAGGCAAAAGCACCGCAAAAGCCGTCCACTGCCATAGTCCGCGCTTTACCAAACAGTAACTGCACTCAGCGTGACAGGTGGTGAGCCCGTCGCCACTATAAGCTATTGGATGGTTATGTAGTTCAAAGTCCATTAGTCGCTTTTAACGACACCCAAGGGATGGAGTAGTATTCTTTTAATGAGCCGCTACCACACGACTAATAATAATGATGAATTACTGATGCAGTATTAGTAGTACAGTAGTTTGTTTAGGGAGCTTTATTTATCCTACCAAGTCATAAGTTACCGTTTTATATTGTTTTTTAGGTCCCAAACTCAACCCTATGGCACCACTGTGGGTTAGCACTCGCCACTGGCGCATTATTAGGCGCTGCTGGTCTAAACCGAATGTCTGCGCCTCTGTCGCGGTCGGCGTTAGATAAGCGACCTCTTTGCGTCACCCAGGACTCTGCTGCCTTGCTGGCTGTGGTGTCGCAGAGGAGCAGATATGCTGGAGAGGTAAGGAGTAACTTCTTTCTTCTTACGAAATAAAAGTTTGTTCTTTCTCATCCTGACACGTTCCGAATATAATTTATGGTCGGCACGTCATCTTCCTCTTCCAGTCCTATATGAGTCGTCGTGTTACCACTCATTCCCTTCGTTATCATTGTATCTTATTCTAAAATATGGAACAAAGTTAAATGTAAGATGAAGTTATAGACACACTCAGTTTTAAGTGAATTCTAGGTCCCATATCAAAATACCTAATGGACGTAGTACCTAAGTTTGAATTTCCTAAAATTAATTTACATAACAGGTAATTGAGCCAAATAACAAATACCGACGTAAAACTCGAATATCGAGTGTTGTTTATTGGCATCAGTGAAATTCATAATGTCAGTATTCAAATATCTGCTTTACCCAAAAAATTTTTTTATTTTTTCAATTGACCATTGGATAGGCAACTATGAAAATAGTTGAGAGTAATTGACGAAGTAAGTAGTAAAGAAAGGTCTCCCTTAGTTACGAACGTGAGCGAAGCGAGTGCTAAGTTGAACAGCGGCCTTAACGCGCGATCCGAGCGAGCGAAGCTATTTCGTCCATTAGGTATTTTGATTTTAGGAATTTTGACCCGCTTGGCAAGGGCTTGTATATAATGATGTATCTATTTATGTATAAAATCGGGGGACACGGCAGCGACCCCGCCAAGGCGAGCGCGAAGCAAACACTGCCGTACCATCCTTTACTGGAACCATTTCGCCACATTTCAGGCCCCTATTGGAGAACGTCTGGATAAGACCAGAAAACAGAAATTTTCATCATCCAGTGATCTATAATCACATACTTAAAATCCAAAATTTGAAGTCTGTAGGTCGTATAGTTCCGAAGTTAAGCGGAAGCAAAGTTTCGCATTTATGGCACTCACTTATTCACTCACTCACTCACTCTCTCACTCACTCACTCACTCATGATCATCATAATAGAATTCGTACTTCCCATAAACTCAGAGCTGAAATTTGGTACAGAGTTAGGGTTTAATGGCCACATAAAGGGAAAACTATTAAAACTAGGATAATCGAAGATCTGGAGTACCTGGTGACCCTGATTAGAAAACACAAGAGCCCAACCAAACTATTAGAGATCGACCTATACCGCCTTAACAAAAAATATTCAACTTGGTGGGCCGCTTCATTTGATGTCAAAAATCGAAGGTCTGAAGTATCTGATGAAGAACCCTCAGCTGGTCTCAGCTGTATTAGAGAATATGGTAATGCCCCCTTATACTACTGGTACATAAAAAAATCTGTCTTTTTTGTACCCTTGTGTACCCTTCCACGGCCAAGTCACGTAAAGACAACATTCACTATAATAATAAAGAAATCTCAGTAAGAAACCTTAGACTTGGCACGACTTTGTCTAGATTTCATTACTTTTTTGAGATAAGCAGCTCCATCGAGCCTTGGCTAGTTTTTTACAGAATGTTTTTGGTGGGATCATAACAGACGAGTGGGTTAACTGCTTTACCTACCACATTACGGACGAGAAGTCATGAGATGTGTGAAGTAATGTTGTGTGTAGGTGACGGGCGCATTGAGCGCAGAAGGCGGCGGCGAGGCAGCGCTGTGGCGCTGCGGCGGCCGCCTGCTCGTGGCGCTGCGCGAAGCGTGCGCTGCGGGCAGCGAGTCCGCGCACCGCGCAGCGTTGTGGCGCTGCGCAGCGCTGCTGGTGCACGCGAGGCACGCGCCCGCTTCGCCCGGCGCTGCGCCCACGGCCCGGGCGCTCCTGCACGCTGTTGGTGAGTCCTCAACCTACATGAGCCCACTACTAAACATAGGCGCCCTCTAATTAAATAGGCACACGGAAGCTCGAAGGACTATTAAGATGTAGGATCTTCCTCCACCTTTAGAGATAGTTTATGTTATGAGTTTGTGGCGCACCACTACACGCGCACACACAACTGCACATGCACGCACCCAAACACCGAGCAGCGGCAGACCAGCTCCCAGCCGGCCGGCGCCTGCGGCAGTGCGCCAACCACAGCCAATGCAAACCGCGTGCCAATTCTCGCGACCGCGCTCCCTTTTCAGAAATCGTTTATTTCTCAGCTTTTTATATTACTTTCTCTTTTCAGATTTCTTCTACTCTTACCTTTTCTGTATCTCTTGCGTTAGTAAACATTTATAACCCTACATCTCTTTCTTTTATAATTATATATCGACATCACCTATGGGTGATACACATTTTAAGATATAAGAAATTGCATGTGTTTGTGTCATAGTGGTGACCCCGACGTGAACGACGACGGCGTAAACGACGTCGTAGTTAAGTTATAGTTTTATTTGTTCTAAAGTAACAGTAGTGTTTGTTTGTTGGTGACATACGCTTAACAGAATATAATGTGAAATAAAAATTACATTGTTTCCGAATAATGCTAAAGCGAAGAACGTCGCGGCATGACCTAATTGTGCGGCTGCTAAACCGTACAAGTGCCATTTTAATCTTCCACTTGTGAGGAGGACTTCGCAGATCATCCCTCCATTTTGCCAGCGTCCTACACTACGTTTGCCGAGTTGCGGCTGCCTCTCAAAAACAGATTCACCCTAACGGTTCTAATTTATTATTCAATGTGGTTAACCAACCCATGGCCACTTGCTAATTTTGTTACAGTCTGATCGCAAGATTAAAGCGATTTTTACGTTTATTTACATTTAATGGGATTTTTTTCTTTAAAAAAGTCATTCCTTTACTTTCCTTTAGGCATACAGTACACACAAGTACTAAACGCAAAACGTCATTTTCTTAAATAAATGTTGCAACACACAGTTAGGTAGACATACCAAAGCTGTATTTGTTTATTGTGAGATTGATCTTCTGAGGACCAACTTAGTCCTTTAAATCCATAGCCATAAAATCTAAAATCTCAGAACATCACAGTTAGTAGCTAAAAAGTGCAAATCTTAAAATTAATTTTTCACCCTTCAGCGTGGTCCCAAGTGATCTTCACCAAGAGATCTTCACAGACGCGTCCCTTTCTTTAAATACATATTAGCACTTACTATTGTAAGTCTGATGACCTAACGATTAATGAATTCCCTAAAACCATTTCAGTGTAGTCTAAAACCGCAAAGTAACGATCATCTCTATCAGATATTTATTTATTTACATAAGACACCAACAGCATACAAATTATTATGTACAGAAACACTAATATACATAATAATGTCCTGATGTGTCCTGTGTGTATTAAAAAACTCAAAGCTAATATTAATATTTCACCTTTCCAGCATGGTCCCAAGTCGAGATCTTCACAGAAGACGCAGTGTCGGCGGCGGTGGAGTGCTGGCAGTGGCTGACGACGGCCAGACCCGACCTCGAACTGCGACTGCTGCAGGAAATCTTCGCCGCCTGGCAGTGTACTGTCGACCGCAAGATGGGGTTGTTCGCTAAACAACATGAAGAAATTAGTCCACTTGCTGCTTTTGAAGGTATGTACACGATCACCTAAAAGAAATCTGGAGTCTTTCCTTCCTGCCCTATTCTAAGTTTATGTATGGTACATGTTTTCCTCTTCCAATGCTCTAGCTTTCTTCTCGTTTCATGATTCACATATATTCACAGATTCACACAATATTCTTCTTTTTCCTGCCCTGTTCCAATTCTATTTGGGGTCAACATGTCTTCTTCTTCCACTCTCTTCGCCAAGTTAACACTCCCATCCTCACAATCCATCCATCTTTTCTTTGGTCTTCCTCTCCCCAGTCGCCCATCCACTTTCAAATCCATCACTTTCCTGGTGACATGATCATTCTCCCTCCTCTTTACATGTCTCCTTCCTCTTTACCAAGAAAGAAAGATTCACACATATTATCACAGATAAGAATTCGTCCGTCCTCAGCCTATATACGTACCACTGGGCACAGACCTTCCTCACGAAAACAAACACATGAGGAGGATGGGCCGTAACACCACCACGCTGGCCCAATGCGGTTTGGTGGGTAGAAACAGTTGCAATAGCTGGGACTGGGACTAACAGCTTAGCTTAACGCCTGCCGAAGCACGGAGGAGAGATCACAAAGTTTTGGTCACCCATCCAAGGCCTGACTATGGTGAAGGTAGCTTTGTTTTCGATATCAATAATATCTAATGAAATATATTTATCACCAGGAGCAAAGCTTGAGCCTCGACCCCCTTTCGTAGCGCCGCACGCTGTCTGGGTCAGATTCCTGTGCGAAGTGGCAGAAACTGCCAAGTACAACAGCTTGGAAAAGGTTGAAATGCTAGCGAGTTTGTTACACAGGTGAGATCTGGAAACACAAGCTTGTAAACATATAGGCACTATGATAAGCACTATTTTTAGTCACTTAACTAAAAGACCCAGAATATAGTGTAGTCTTACGTACACTCTTTGGCCCAATTGCGTGGTCGAGAGTTAGCACCTAACCCTGGGGCAAATATATGGGCAAACCCTGGGTTAGGCGATAACTCTCGATCGTGCAATTGGGCCTTAAGGTTATACGTCAATCTTAAGGTGGCTACGCTTGCCTAAAATACATGTGATGCATGTAAAATTGTCTTTATTATTGTGGGTAGAAACCGTTGCAATAGCGACCGGAACCAAAGGCTTAACGTACATTCCGAAGCACGGAGATCACAAAGTTTACCCATCACAGGACTGACAATGGCGAAAGAAGCTTTGCTTTTGATATCGAAAGCCAGAGCGCATGATCCACTACGCCACCGAGCTCTTAGTACAAACATAAATCACGCCTGTAATCCCCGAAGGGGTAGGCAGAGTCCAGGGAGCACCTTTAGATGTTGACACCTTGTGTTACCTAAGACCACATTTAGCCATACAAAAAGTGGGTTTGGTCAGATGAAAATCGTGAAAGAGTAGTGACAAGTGGCTAGCTCATCGCCTACACAATCACAGACCCAGTACCCAATACGCCCTTAGTCGCCTCGAGCTCTTAGTATTTGGTTTATTCGTTTGTACTCATCTGTGCAAAGAGTTTATTATAATTACTTTTAAGAAATTGCATGTGCTTGCAACTTCTACAACTTCTAAAACACTGCTGTGTTTGTTTGTGTACTTTAATATAAATTATATTTTTCAACACACTTGCTCATAATGTGAGCTTTATTCCAGGGCTTTTAGGCACGCACCTAATGCTATAAGTTACACACGTGTGCGTGTAAAAATATTACCGCACGTGCGCTTTGATCACGACGTACTCGGTTACCGGTCGGTAACGGACCAACATAGCCCATTTGTATCATTATGTAGAGTTTTTGGCGGCATTCAACTATGGCGGACGTGATTTTTATTTCGATGATTGTAATATTGTACGGAGTGGATATTGTTACGTAAAATCAGTGTAGTTTTGTGTAATAAGTGTCTGTGATGATGTGCAATGTGGAGGATTATCGAAATAAACGTCAAGTGGTGTGAAAAGTGATGAGTTTTTTATCGTGGTAATCCACCTCATCCAAGTAGCACCACAGTGTCTGCCATCGATCGTTTGACGCCAAACTCTCCCAAGATGCATTGAAATGCACTACACTAACATTTCAATGCAAACTACTGAAGAAATATATACTGAAGACTTGGCTGTATGGGCTCCGTTCCCTTTGCCTTCCCCGCATGGGAGAATTTTACAAAAAAAAAATGTATCATAATGTACTATTACTTCCACAGGTGTCTTCCTGTAACCGTCGGTGATATAAGAGATCACATTAATCGCCACGTTGAGGCGATGGGAGTAAGGTTCAAGTAAGTACCTACACATTTAAAAATGACATACATAATCTCAAAATGCAATTCTAAAATTGACCTGTATGTCTATTGTTTTACAGATTATTATCCTGTGGGCTCTCCCTCCTCCAAGGCGACATACTACCGCGCTCCTTAGCTCGTAATATATTACGTGAGAGAGTCTACAGCGCGTGCTTAGATTATTTCTGTCGAGGCCTGCAGTGTCCAGCAAAGAACTCTAACGCATTGAGAGAAGATATAATTTCGCTTATCAAGTTCTGGCAATTGATGCATTCGGATAAGAAGTATTTGAAGAGCAGTGATATTGGTGGTAAGTGTTTCAAATAATTATTTGTTCTTCAAATTTTTGAATATAGGTTGAAATATTTGCGAAATGCGATACTGTATAGAATCTAAAAAAAAATTGAGTTGTGTGCGTATTTTTTTGGTTGAGGTTTGCAGTCAATAAATGCATTGGCACCGAGATCACCGGTGTTCGCAAACAATAGATGTTTCTATTGTACCTCGTTTTGTGCCCGTTGACTGGTTAAATGAGAGGCGCTACGATCTAACACATAACTCGTTATTTAATACTTGCGTGGTACTATTAGAGACTCATCCATCCGTCATGTTACAAGGACCATTATTATTTAAACATTTAGCCTTTTTTCTGCATGTATGACTTGCACTTATAACGAATAACTACACTTTTGCCAGGTGAGTTCGAGCTGATGGGGCCGAGCAGCCAAAATAGCTTGTACTTGTCCAATTCGCCAATTGACAACCGCTCCTCCATTAATAGCAGCGACATCGGTAGCCGGCAGACCACGGGCTGGATCAATACGGTAACTGTTGTATAGATTTCGTCCGTATTTTAGCCTCAGTTGCAGGTTATTGGCGGCGGGAGTTTAGGAAATACCAGTTTACGTGCTTTAACTTCTGCTTGCGACAGACAACTGTTGGGATTACAAAGGCGTACTAGGATGAACGTAATTCTTTATATGTAACTACCCAATATACTCATATACAAGTTCTTCAGTAAGAAGTATACACGTACAGGGATATTTTTTATGAATTGATAACCTCGCAAGATTAGGTAGCTAACATCAAAAATAATAACATTTATTCTACGACTTTTAATAGTTTCACACTTTTTACTTTCATACAAAAATATCAATTTCTGAATGTTTTTTAGCTCTGTGCGCATCGTGGGCGAGAACGTCGCGTGTGTACTGTACATTATAAGTGTTCGAAATCAAATAGTGCATATAAAATGTTACATACTAAAACTAGTTCTGAAAGTCGCCAATAGACGGCGCTGCATGGTGTTGCATTGCGCTAACCTTTACGCGCGATGCAATGCCCAAGTAATAGGTCATTATTAAAGTTGTTTCTGATTTTATTTTGAACCTTACGAAACTCCATTACAGAATAACCCACCACCCAAACAATAAGCTTGTAAAATTAGTTTTAATTAATGTATTGAGTTATGATAAGATCTCGTACAACAATTGTTGTTGTTCACAATGTTAGCTACCTAGTCTTATAAGGTTGTTGATTCATTAAAAATAACCCTGACTAGCGAGTTTTGGAAGAGAATGAACACGAAAAGCATAATAATAAACTTCGACAAAAATAAATTTGAAAATACAATAGTATAGGGAAATAGCACTGTCACAAAAATAATCGTTTTTTCTGAGAACGTTCAAAAATCTCAGCAAGTTCAAGCCTCTCTTTACATTTCAATTATCTATACCTATATTATAAAGCGTAATAGTTTGTTTGCTTGAACGCGCTAATATCAAGAATTTTGAAAAAATCTTTTAGTATTAGATAACGATTTTACTGAGGAAGGCTATAGGCTATTAACATCACGCTGTTAACCACCACCACGCGGACGAAGTCGCGGGCAAATGATAGTGTTATATTCAAATTGGACCTCATCTCAGGTGCCAATGTCAACGACGACGCTAAGTAGCGGCGCGGGCAGCATAGCGGGCAAGCGGTCCAACCGCAGCGTGAAACCGTCAGCCAAGTCTCAGGATACGTTCGTCAAGGACTACGTAAAGAAACGGAATCTGATATTGGAGCTTATGGTGAGTTGTAACTGGTGGATCATAATTTTTGAAGTCTCTATAATTAACACCCTTAGGCTGATATAGGCTTGCCCTAAAGATTTCAATTTTAGTGGTTATAATAGTTATCTTTTTTCATACCAATTGGTCCTTCTTTAGAAGAAAACACGTTTTTGCTGATAATATAGCCCATTTATTCTATCTTGTCCTATGTAATAAACATGTAATGTCGTATTTCAATATTCTATCCAGAGATTTAGATTGGCCAAACGTAATATATTGGTCGCAAAAAAGCCACTGTTTCGAAAACATATTAAAAATAACATAGTGGTTTCTTAGCAACCAATTTTGGATTAGTCAATCTCAAAATGTGTATAGTTTAGAACCAGATGTTAATCGATTCTATATTGCCAAAATCTTCCTTTAGGCCGTAGAAATAGAGTTCCTAGTCACTTGGCACAACCCGCACGGTCGTATCGAACAAGCGGTGCCGGGTGAAGACAATATAGCGACATGGCGCTCCAAACCCAACACTGAGAGAACGTGGAGGGACTACGCCAAACTCGCCTGGGATATCAGCCCAACACTGGCTGTGTTCTTGCCTGAAAGGTATGCACTTTTATCTCAGTATCAGATAAAAATTAGTCTTATCGCATCTGCTTAGAATGTGTTCTTTCCCAAGAGGTATGCTCATCAAAATAAGTATTATGTTTAATATCATGAAATAATCATTGTGTAAAGGTTTCCATTTAGGATTTGCATGTGACATCAGCCCAACACTAGCTGTGGCCTTGCCTGAAAAGTATGCACTTAATGCTTGTTGTAATTATTGTTATATTTGACTAACAAGTACAATTTATACTATAAAACTTTCAGTTTAAGATCTTGTTTGATTTACTGAATAGAAAAAGAAATGCTGAAATGACGGTCTTAGCTGGCTCCTGCCAGTGCCTAATGTGTGTATATTATATTGAAGAACAAGTATAATAAAACTCTTTACATTACATAATCTTAAGCTTCCTGATGTAACACTCAGCCAGATAATGACATAATCAATAATCGATCTTATTGTTATAGGCTTAAGAACGAAGGCATAATAGCTGAGATAAGACGCAAGGTGCAAACCCAACCTACAGCTGTATGTCATGTACCTCAGGCTCTTAAGTACCTCGTGACGACAGAGACACTGCTCAACGATGCGCATGAGGTAATTCAGGAGTAAAATTAGTTTTATTTTTTATAGAATAAATAGTTATTTGGTAGCTATTCTAGTGCTGAGTTTTCTTTGATGACTTTTTGGATATTTTTTGTATTAGACCAGATGACATTTTCTCTCCGTAGTTCGCTCAATGCTGAAGATTGTGACCACGAACAAGCTTATATTTTGTTAACAGTTCCTTTTCTTATTTTTATTTCAATAACTTAAGTTATAGTTAGATAACTTTATTTGCAGTTAGTCCACATGGTTACGTGGGCGCGCGTGACGCCCGTAGAAGCCCTATCGTACTTCAGCCGCCAGTACCCGCCGCACCCTCTCTCTGCGCAGGCGGCCGTCGACACGCTCACGTCGTACCCCTCCTCCGCCGTGCTGCTGTACATCCCGCAGCTGGTGCAGGCGCTGCGGCACGACACGGTGAGTGCCCCCAGCAGTGCCCCCAGCAGTGCCCCCAGCAGTGCCCCCAGCGGGACACCATGCGTGTAGTGCGGCCGTCACACGCTCACGTCGTACCCCTCCTCCGCCGTGCTGCTGTACATCCCGCAGCTGGTGCAGGCGCTGCGGCACGACACGGTGAGTGCCCCCAGCAGTGCCCCCAGCGGGACACCATGCGTGTAGTGCGGCCGTCACACGCTCACGTCGTACCCCTCCTCCGCCGTGCTGCTGTACATCCCGCAGCTGGTGCAGGCGCTGCGGCACGACACGGTGAGTGCCCCCAGCAGTGCCCCCAGCGGGACACCATGCGTGTAGTGCGGCCGTCACACGCTCACGTCGTACCCCTCCTCCGCCGTGCTGCTGTACATCCCGCAGCTGGTGCAGGCGCTGCGGCACGACACGGTGAGTGCCCCCAGCAGTGCCCCCAGCAGTGCCCCCAGCAGTGCCCCCAGCAGTGCCCCCAGCGGGACACCATGCGTGTAGTGCGGCCGTCACACGCTCACGTCGTACCCCTCCTCCGCCGTGCTGCTGTACATCCCGCAGCTGGTGCAGGCGCTGCGGCACGACACGGTGAGTGCCCCCAGCAGTGCCCCCAGCGGGACACCATGCGTGTAGTGCGGCCGTCACACGCTCACGTCGTACCCCTCCTCCGCCGTGCTGCTGTACATCCCGCAGCTGGTGCAGGCGCTGCGGCACGACACGGTGAGTGCCCCCAGCAGTGCCCCCAGCGGGACACCATGCGTGTAGTGCGGCCGTCACACGCTCACGTCGTACCCCTCCTCCGCCGTGCTGCTGTACATCCCGCAGCTGGTGCAGGCGCTGCGGCACGACACGGTGAGTGCCCCCAGCAGTGCCCCCAGCGGGACACCATGCGTGTAGTGCGGCCGTCACACGCTCACGTCGTACCCCTCCTCCGCCGTGCTGCTGTACATCCCGCAGCTGGTGCAGGCGCTGCGGCACGACACGGTGAGTGCCCCCAGCAGTGCCCCCAGCGGGACACCATGCGTGTAGTGCGGCCGTCACACGCTCACGTCGTACCCCTCCTCCGCCGTGCTGCTGTACATCCCGCAGCTGGTGCAGGCGCTGCGGCACGACACGGTGAGTGCCCCCAGCAGTGCCCCCAGCGGGACACCATGCGTGTAGTGCGGCCGTCACACGCTCACGTCGTACCCCTCCTCCGCCGTGCTGCTGTACATCCCGCAGCTGGTGCAGGCGCTGCGGCACGACACGGTGAGTGCCCCCAGCAGTGCCCCCAGCGGGACACCATGCGTGTAGTGCGGCCGTCACACGCTCACGTCGTACCCCTCCTCCGCCGTGCTGCTGTACATCCCGCAGCTGGTGCAGGCGCTGCGGCACGACACGGTGAGTGCCCCCAGCAGTGCCCCCAGCGGGACACCATGCGTGACACCATGCGTGTAGTGCGGCCGTCACACGCTCTCGAGGTGGCGACGCCTTCAGACCGGCGTACAGACCACTCAAACACGGAGGTCGTCATCGCCAAGGGCTCACCACTTGTCACGCATATATGCAGTAACTGCTTGGTGAAGCGCGGACAATGGCAGTGGACTGCATTTGCTGTGCTTTTGCCTAGTCTCTGGCTAACCCTTAGGGGATAATAGTCGCGATTATATGTATATATATGTTCTATACGAGTAGGTTTCAAAGAGTTGAACATATTGCTTAAATGTGCATATTTTATGTTACGCTGGTAGTTTTATAAAACTTTCTTTTACCACAGATGGGATACGTAGCAGAGCTGATTAAGTCGCTAGCCAAGAAATCGCAGGTGGTGGCCCACCAGCTCATCTGGAACATGCACACCAACATGTACACCGATGAAGAGATGCACAATAAAGACAGTGAGTTGCTTTTATTTTTTGGAAACTTGGCCAGTATTTAATAATTTAATATCCTATAAACCTAAAACCAACCAGCTGGTCGGCATCTAATAAAAAATCAACAATAATTTTTACACTCGATGTCTAATCTAAAATATATACATACATTAGCACTAAGGGCGGCAAGTTACAAGAATTAAATAAAAACGTTTTGGGAACGAAATCGATATATTTTATTTGTTCTTCACAAAAGTTTTTTATATCGTTCTCTTCAACCATAAATGAAACTAAAAGCTCTTTAGGCATTAAAGCGTTTACCATAACGTTTCAAAAAATATACCAGTATCCAACCCCTGATTCTATGTACTTCTCACTTTTTACAGAAGCTTATTAGTACCCCTAATGTATGTTATCATTGTATAAAACTCCAATTTTTTTAGTTGCGTTAAGAATGTCATTTTGTATGGAAAACGTGAAAAGCGTCCCTAGCGGAAAGTAGCTGAAATCGCGTTTTCATAGAAATTGACAATACTAACGCAACTAAAAAAGTGAAGTTCTTTACAATAATACATACCATAAATATAATCAGGACTATTAACCCCAAGGGTTAGCCAGAGACTAGGCAAAAGCACCGCAAAAGCAGTTCACTGCCATATCCGCGCTTCACCAAGCAGTGACTGCACTCAGAGTGACAGGTGGTGAGCACGTCGCCACTATAAGCTGTTGGATCTTGTGTAGTTCTAAGTCCATTAGTCGCCTTACAATGATAACTACGAGTACGTCATTTTCCTAATCGAATCCGTCAACCGACTGTTGGCAATTCTGATCGCCCTCTTGGGTAGATTTCAAAACTATTTTGTTAACCGGTACAATTGATTGTCTTATTTTTAGTCTTATCCAACCAATACTGTAATTTGATCCCCTCTTTAATAATTCACAGCGGCGCTATTCGATGTCTTGGAATCACTGACTAAGACCATAGTGGACTCGCTCTCGGGACCAGCTAAAGCATTCTACGAGAGAGAATTTGATTTCTTCGGCCAAATCACCAATATTAGTGGCATCATTCGACCCTTTCCCAAAGGAGCTGAAAGGAAAAGGGCCTGTCTTGAAGCGCTAAAAAATATTAAGGTATGTTTATTTATTTAACAATTTATTGTTTACATAATACAAAACAGAAGGACATTAAAAGGCTAAAGTAAACGCACCTGCTTTAGAAGAAATGCTTACATAAAAGAGCTAATTTGTACAAAATAAATTTAAACGTTAATAAAAATAAAATATAGAGTCATACATACTATTATGTAAATACACACAAATATGTACATAAACTACATAAACCTAAATAAATGAACCGGGTGTGGGATGATGAGAAATCGGAAACAGAGAAGATAAAAGAGAGAAAAATCATTAAATAAAATAGAAGCTACATTGAAGACAGATAGTGTTTTGTTTCTAAATATCGATAAAATTATGTAATGTTGAAGTAAATCAACTTGTGATTTATTTTGAGTTTACAATTAACAATCGTTCTTTTGCTTATGGCATATTTTTTATATTACAAGCACAACTGTGTATTACTTATATTAGGTCTTTACCTATGAAATTGGTGTTTTGTATGTAGATTTTGTGGAATTCTGCATTTTCCATACTAACATTTTATCAGTTTTCTTCGCAACGACAAATCCAGAGATAATAATATTTGGCATGTATCATTAGACAAGCTTTAGTAATATGTGTAATATCACACTTCATAAAAATTATTTATCGTTTTTAAGTGAATGCAAATAAAATGATGTATTCGGGAGGCACTTAAAAAGAGTTGTTTCCGTGTCCAATTTTAACACAATTAAACTTACAACAAATTATCAAAACAAATCAAAAGAGCTCAAAAATATAGTCTATTTTTAGACGAGGTAATTATTTTTTAGGAATACTCTGAATCTTCATAGTTACAGACAAAATACTACGACAGAATAAAAACACCTTTCATAGGTAAGGACCCAATATTAGTCCAAATTGTACATACATTATAAATGAATATCCATTCCCATTATTATGCAATCTTATTATATTTTAGGTACAACCTGGCTGTTATTTGCCATCAAATCCAGACTCTATGGTGATTGATATAGATTACAAAAGTGGTAAGTTGATTTAAAATATTTCCTCAAACAATGACCTCAGCCTATATACGTCCTACTGCTGGGCAGTGGCCTTCCTCATGGAGAAACACATGAGGAGCATGGGCCGTAACACCACCATGCTGGCCCAATGCGGGTTGCTTTCTAGAACAATATTATCGGATAAATATGTCATGTATATTGTCACATGTCATGCCAACACAATCTTTTTAAATTATCTGACAAAATATATTTTTTTGCTTGATTTTACACTTCGATTGTGCAAAAATTGTCTAATATCTTTGACTATATAAGTAATTACTTAGTAATTACTTATATAGTCAAGTCATAAAAAAATCACATATTCTTTTGTCAGGTACTCCAATGCAGAGCGCAGCAAAAGCACCATACCTAGCTAGGTTCAGAGTGCGCAAGTACGGAATAGAGGAAATGGAGTCGGTTGCTATGGCGATAGCGTCAGGCGAGGAACTTCCGGCAGTAAGTAAATACAACAGAGTTCCTATAAATAAAAAATAAATAAATAAATATCTTCAGACATTCACACCTATCAACTGGCCCATACTAGACAACTAATGCCTGTGTTATGGATACCAGATGACGGACAAATATATTTAATAGATAAATACATATAAATATTCAGAATATAATATACATATATAAACATCCAAGACTGGAGAACTAATGCCTGTTCACACAAACATTTGCCCCCACCGGGGATCGAACCCAGAACCTCTCGAGATGGCGACGCCTTGAAACCGGCGAACAGACCACTCGACCACGGAGGTTGTCCTATGATACAAATAATGATAAATAATATAATAAATCAAAATAGTTTATTATGAATGTCAGTCACATTGTGCCTGGTCCATGGTCACATGTTTGCCCCTGTTTCATAGTGACTTAGACATATAAATACATATCTTTAAATATTAATACCTATCAAATAGTCCCATTTTAGTCCCAATGCTGCTTCTACTACGGATACTAGATGACGGATAAATATATTTAATAGTTAAATACATATGAATATTCAGACTATATACAATACATATATAAACATCCACGACTGGAGAACAAATGCCTTTATTCATCACAAAAACATTTGCCCCACCGGGGATCGAACCCAGAAAATCTCGAGATGGCGACGCCTTGAGACCGGCGTACAGACCACTCGACCACCGAGGCCGTCTATATCTCGATAGTCGAAATTTGGCAAAATGCTTTACCCCTTTCGAACTGTAAAGATATGTGTAAAATTGTGTTTCTTTTAACAGCCGGTGTTGCCTAGTTACGCGCGCAAATTCGTAGCGATGTCGACCGTAAGGCGCGTTCAGGTCTTTGAGGCACATTAAATTATATTCTTTATTTGTACTGCTTTTTCTACACACTTAACAAGGAATTACTCGTAAATTTTTCCTATCTCTTCCAGTTGAATAATGTTATTATTTAAAAACATGGAGAGGTATTACTTTTAAATAGAATAAACTATGTTTTAGGTGTGTAACTTATCTTGTTCCTATAACTTTTGAGCTCCAAATCATAATTTACATTTATTAATTCTTACAGGAGGAAGGCAAAGACAGATACACGTCGATCGCAGCGGAAACGTGGCAAGCGGCCATATTTAAAGTGGGTGATGACGTCAGACAAGACATGCTGGCTCTGCAAGTCATCTCGCTGTTCAAGAACATATTCCAACAAGTCGGGCTGGATTTGTACCTGTTCCCTTATAAGGTCGTCGCCACTGCGCCAGGGGTAAGCAGCTCGTCTTATTATAATACTGCATACATACATACACATACATAAGTCACGCCTTTTTCCCACAGGGGTAGGCAGAGGTTACATCCTTACACTTGCTACGATCCCTGCATATTTCTTTCGCTTCATCAACTCTCATTACAGTCCTCATGCATGCTCGGTGATTTAGGCTACTTTTGACCTGGCCCTTCTCTAGAACGTCTTCAATTTGGTCGATTAACGTTCGCCTAGGTCTGCCTCGTCCCGTATCTCCACTCACACCCGATTCATATATCCCTTTAGTCAATCTATTTTCATCCATCCTTTCCACATGTCAAACCACCTTTCTCTATTCTTGTCAATACATCCTCTTTCAAACCGCACTTCCTTCCAAGCCAAGCATAATACTGCCAAGCTTAATATAACGAATATGGTTCTAAATAAAAAAAATCTTTCTTTTTCCATACATCCATATAATCACGAGAATCATCCCTTAAGGATTAGTGAAATGATATGCGCACCCTAATTTGTACTACATAATGATTATTTTTCCGTAGTGTGGCGTAATAGAATGCGTGCCAAACGCCAAGTCCCGGGACCAACTGGGGCGACAGACTGACATTGGCATGTACGAGTACTTCATCAAGAAATATGGAGACGAAACGACTAGGGAGTTCCAAGTAATTATAACACTTAATATGTTACATATAAAGTTTATTGTCCACCAAAAATGTATTGTTTTATAATATTTTTGGAAGATTAATGTTTGCATGGATATTCCCGTATTTCACCCCAGGTGCAAATGTAGATTTATACTGTGAAAAAAAAATTGATCTTTCTATTCACAATTTAACGCGTAGATTACAATGTATCTAAATGAAATCGTCAAACTGTAAAAGTGGTGTATGATTGGATGAGGATTTTTTTTTATGCAAATGAATTTAATACCTAAATTAATAAACATATTTTTACTTTACTTCACTGATGGATGGATTGTGAGAACCATGATATGATGAGGAAGGGAGTGAGTGTTGACTTGGAGATAGGGGAGTGGAACAAGAAGGCCCGTATTACGGAACTAAACTCAAGCGTAGATCTCTGCTTGAGCACTGTTAGAGAGAGATGGCGCTATTGATCCCACACAGCGCCATCCCTTTTTAACTGCGCTCAAGCAGAGATCTACGCTTGAGTTCGGTTCTGTAATACTGGCCGAAGACTTGTTGCGCCGACCCCAAATAGAATTGGGAACAGTGCAGGACAAAGAAGAAGACATAGTTTATTATGGAAACTTGACAAAATATGAATTGTACTGTTTGACTTGTTTTGTATGTATTAGGCAGCGAGACGGTGTTTTGTGACGTCCATGGCAGCGTACAGCGTGATCGGGTTCCTGCTGCAGATCAAGGATCGGCACAACGGCAACATTATGTTGGATACAGATGGACATATCATTCATATAGGTGACGTATATCTTTTGATGAGACCACTTAAAAGAAATCTGACTTTATGGGGGTCTTTCCCCCCTTCCCCCCTCTCACCCCTTCCATATTTACCCCTGCGATCACCTAAAATGTTCTAGATGTTTGTTCGGGGCATAATATGGTGACGTATTGAACAATACAAGGTGAAAAATCTATGGGCAGTGGACACTACCATGTTTAAAGTTGTTTTAAAGTAAATCTAAATTTGCAACAAACATGGTACACAACATAGATATTAAGGTGTCAAAACATACAAACCGGGAACGTTTCTACTAGTTAAAAAAAATGTCTTCTAGACACCAATAGGCTAGATTAAAGGACTTGTTCATATCACTCATTATAACTTTATTTTATAAGGAATATTGTAAGAAGTTGCATCACATATTATGTTTCGAAAGTAGTTCGATGAACTTGTATCAGCTTGAAATAAGCTCTTGAAAACTGTTGGGACAAGTTTTTGCAATATTTTATATTTTCTTCCTCGTACGCTTAGGCTCTGGAATGAACTCCCTGGTGAGGCTTTCCCAAGAGACTACAGCATGGAATCCTTCAAAAAGGGCGTGAAAAGGTTCTTTAAGGGTCGGCAACGGGCTGGTGATGCCCTCAGTGTTGCAAGCGTCCATAGGCTACGGTGACCACTGCCCATCTGTGTGGGCCGTATTTTGCCACCCAGGTGTCACATAAAAAAAAATATTGTCATAAATGCTGATTGGTATTTGCACAGATTTCGGCTTCATGTTCGAGTCATCCCCTGGCGGTAATTTGGGCTTCGAGCCGGACATCAAACTCACTGACGAGATGGTGATGGTGATGGGCGGCAAGATGGAGGCGCCGCCCTTCCGCTGGTTCTGCGAGCTGTGCGTGCAGGCCTTCCTGGCCGTCAGGTGAGTGACGCAACTTGAGATGAGGCGCCGCCCTTCCTCTTGTTCTGTGCTGTGCCTACAGGTCTTACCAAATAATACCTCAGGCATACCTTCAACCACCACTTACTTCTTTCCTTATAACTTTGACGACCTCCGTCGTCGAGTGGTCTGTATGCCGGTCTCAAGGCGTCGCCATCTCGAGAGGTTCTGGATTTGATCCCGGGGGGGAAATGTTTGGGTGATGAATTTTCAAGCATTTGTTCTCCAGTCTTGGATTTTTTTTTTCGAGCCTCTGAAGAAGGACTCTTTACCTTCCCATGCGGGAGAAGGAGGTGGTGAATCCCTCATTGGATACCCACCGGCCGGCCGGGGGTTATGTCGGACTCCTACCGACTAAACACCACCTTGCTTTAAGCCGTTTTACGGGCCCTGGTAAAGCATAACCTGAATGGACCTGAAGTCTTGGATGTTTATATATATTTATATACAGGTGTCCCACGGCCATGCCACATGGAGGGAAAGTATATTAAATATTGAAGGAAGGATGCTTTACTGAATCAAGACATCATTTTATTTTTTTAAATAAGTGGAACTGCATTCATAGATTTATTTAAAACCGCCTGCCTCTACCGGGAATCGAACTCGCGAAATGTGAAAAAAAACACCATGTATTTTACGATAACCGTCGAAAGGGTTTTTTCCTAAGGAACATAGCATCTTCAATGAAAGGAAGATCATGAAATTTTTTCTTCGGATTCCTGTTATCATTTTAAACCTTTTCGACTTGTTTCAGGCCATATCAAGAAGCGATCATATCAATGGTATCCCTCATGCTGGACACCGGTCTACCGTGCTTCCGAGGGCAGACCATCCGTCTCCTCAGATCACGGTTCGCTCCCAACTCCACAGAGAAGGAAGCGGCGGCCTATATGCTCTCAGTCATCAGAAACTCCTTCCTCAACTTTAGAACGAGAACGTACGACATGATTCAGTATTACCAGAACCAGATTCCTTACTGAAGGGACAGGTATGGATTCAATGTCATATGTTCTGTAGTAATTTATATGAGAAAGCCAATTATGTGTAAATTTTGAAAAAAACTTTATGACGTCATAGTCACTGATTTGATTACGTATATCCTGAGGTAAGCTTTCGTTTTTGTGTAGACAACAGCAAGTTATGTTACAAAATGTCAGAGTTCTTCAATAAATTTTATTATTAATAATAATCAATTTACTCAATATAGGTAAAATATGGGTGCCTCTGCCTATACCCTTAGGGATGAAGGCTTGTCATATGTCAGTTATTAAGAAGTTACAAAGCAATACACTAGTAAACTTCACAAAATATACTTACCGTTTAATATGAGGCATTCTTGTTAAAAGAACAGACAAGAAACTTAGCAAGTTTTTATTATTTATTATTAACTTATTTGGGAGATGTTGTAATAAATTTTATTCTTATTCTTGAGTGGAAAAAGTAGATTTTGAACCTTAATTTGTTGGATGTAAGAGCAGTAACGATTGAGGAATTTTGACAATTTATAACGAGCTAATAAGCGTTTCAAGTCATTTTGTATTCATAAACATTAAGGTTTTTGTTGATCAAATTTTTTTATGCAGAACGCAATATCATGCCCAAAAAGGGATAGTTTGTGGTTTTCTATTGCATAAAATTAGTGTGGTATTAGTGATTTTGGTTACTGAATTTCGTAATAAAATTTGTATGTTTCTTAAGGTTGAATATTTGGAGGGCGGTTTTAGGGCGGGTGTAGATGGTTGGTGGCGTTGGTAATATTTGATCTTACGGTTACGGATAATTAACTCTGCACAGTCTAATATAAACCCCATTTTTGTTGCATGTGTTTTTCCCAGAAATAAAAAGTTTTTGTCATTATATATATAATGACAAAAACTTTCGCTTTCTACAAAAAAAGTACACCCAACAAAAATTGGGTTTTATAATACACAGTACTCTGTCAGGATGTTACTGCGAAATCATTATCGTATTTAAATTCAAGATTTAATTCTGAATCTACTATAAAAGGATAGTTGATTCTAAGCTATAGGTATTTAAATATCTATTCGTAATTTATGGATAACAGATTTTGCGGTATTGAAGTTCCCATTTTCATCATTATGGGTATAATTAAGATTTTGATTCCTACCATTAGTGATATAACATTTTTCTTCCTCTAATTTAAAAAAAATAATATCTTTATTAAAAATATATTATTATAATTAATCATTTATCATAATTCGAGTTATAAGGATTAATTGCCCCTGTACTTAGATAGCGAATAATGAATGTACGTAAATACAACTATTTATTATACGTATGTATGTGTGTAACCTACACTTTTGACGGATTGTGATTTTTATTATGAAAGCAATATGGTGTATTTAAAGATGTATATTTTGCTGTATTTATCCATGTGAAACTTTTTCCTATGTTCGTTAATTGCTAACTCCTATGATATAAATATTTTTTAAATTAATATCTACTTTTATTTATTTTTCTTATAACTTATTGTAGACTTACTTTCTTTCAACTTTTCTTTCATATCATAAAAGTTTATTAACTACCATGAAAACTGTTTGTAGATTAAGCCTGGGGACACACAGATCAATCACACACAACAATTATAGTTTAGTTTTCATATCTATCAACTTTTTAGGTCGGTATTCCGTTTAAATTTTATGTTTTATTTACCATAAAGTCTACGTCTTTTTTCCTCAACAATGCAACTCCATTTTAGTAATTTATTAGATGTGCTCGTATTTATGACAAGTTATGACAATCTAATTAGAACAGTATTTAAAATACTAATGCATCTGATGTCTTTTGGACTGCGGTTTTGCAAAGTATTTCATGGTACTTACACATTACTTCTAATTTTTTTTTGTTTTGTAAGAATATTCTTATATGAACGAATATTCCTTTATTGAATTTTACGGTTCTAATATAATAATGCTATCCTTATTTGAGTAATGGGAAGGAAAAGAGATGTAAAGTGATTGAGAATCGTGACCTAATACATAACCTCTACAGGAAGCGCCGTTTGTTTATTAATTTCACTTTTTATATCTAAGGTGTATAGTAAGTTGATTTTGGAATGCCGAGGTTCCAAGTTAATAAGAATTCGAGGCTCTATACAAAAACTCTATTTAATTATAGACTATTTCTTACGGATTTTTTAAGCCTGATCAAAATTTCAAATTATAAATTTCTCTTGATTTTTAGAGTATTTGTCATGTTCTCATAATCACAGGTATGAGTAATTTGATAGATTTTTGATCAGGCCTAAGAAATGCTCTGTTTACGTGCATACCAAGCTGTGAATGTGAAAAAACTATGTAATTAGTCAATCCTATTATATACACGTCTATTCAGACAACAGTTGTTGTAAATGTATGAAAAAATGTATAATATGCATATTACGTAGTATCAGTGTTGTTAAATTATGTTATAAATATATGATTATATCTAGAGAAGGGAGAATGGTCACAGCTCATACAAAATTTACCCAGGCCCGACAAGATAGACTTATTTAATTTTTCGTTATGGTCAGTTTAACAAAAATATGTAATTTTTATATTCAATATTAGTGGCTAACATATAAATATGTTGCTTTGTATTTTACTGAGACGCAGTATGATAAAGATATAAGGAAATTAATTTTGATAGATTGTTTCAGGTGTGGGTGATTTGGGATGATGCACCCGGTTAGAAGTTATCATCTGGTAGTCATATTACAAATTACAGCCCTACCAAACAAAACGAAGCTCTGTCCGAGGAAAAATCGTTTCTGTTTTTTCCTCAGGCGCATTTTTTCACACTACGCCTGAGAAAAATACAAAGTAACATATTTATATGTTATATTAGTTAACATAATAATTACATATTTATGTTACCTTTATCATAGCAAAAAAAATTAGGTGTCTTTTGTGTCGGGCCTGGGTCTCAGATGACCATTCTCCTTTATTATTAATGTTATTTTTGACATTCCTGTGATTATGATTATTACCTACTTGTTGTTGATGAAATATAGTATTTGGTCAAGGTAAATGGTATTTTTTTTATTTTATCAAAGAAATAAAATATGAAGTTTCAAGATATTATCAATTTATTTACTTATATAAATACTCAAAACAGTACAAAAGCAGTTCATGTGAGACAGAAGGAATTATACAAAACCATCTTATGGCACAATAATTAACAATATTATATTTTCAGTCATACATGTACTTATTTTAGCATCTGTAATATCCATGAAATCAGGGTATTTCATGATTTAAAAACTCACATGTAGGTCTTATTTAGATATAGTTTTTGAGATCTAAGGCAATTATAAATTATAGTCAATATGGTTGCCATTACTAATCTTGTCTATAATCCACCAAAATATTCTTATCAATATAATTTTAATTAGATTCATGATTTGACTAAAATATTTTTCATCTAATATTGACTGAATAAAATATTAAAACAATAAATAAATACTGGTAATTAATTGATAAATATAGTAATACAGTTTGTTTTATCATTCGGAAGGTTTGTTATATAATAGTACATATTTTAGGTGCATTTCATTAGATTTTTTTGACTTTTGAATATTAAAAAATTAAAAAAAGTCTTGACAATTATAACAAAAATCTTTCCTCTGTACAAATTCACTTGCTGGTTTACAGATTACACATTCTTATGTTGTAATGTGCACATTTTATATCAATAAGTTACATCCCTCTTTCAAAGTAATAAAATTGATAACTTGGAACACTTTACAGTGTATTATTATAAATTCAATATCAATAATCAGTTCAGATTTCCTGCCAGTCTTGAGTGTCAATGTATGATAAGTAGTATTCAATTTTCTTCATACATTTCTTTACCTTTTTAACATCAAACCCAGGTAAATGCTCTGTAGTGTGATCAGGAAATTTCTTGGAGAATTCACTTGTTTGCTTCGGACACTTATTCATTGTTTTTCCCTCAGTTTTAGCATCAGAAAAGAGTCTGAACAAATCCGAAAGCAATGATTTACAGTAATGAGACCTATTGTCTTTACTTGGTCCTTGTATTATTTGAATTGTGTCATTTTTCATCACTGCTAAGCTTTCAGCGTCAGTTGCAATAAGGTCACTCTGTAAATTAAAAAATACATAAATAAACAAATATTTCAGAAAGCTTTATAATAAAAAATTATGTTAATGTTTATTGATACCACACCTGTAAGCATTTTTGAGCAACAGATTCAACAGCTGTGATAAAATCTACAAAGTTTGCGTTGCTGTTTAAATTATCACATATGGTGAGCAGGTAAGCTGAACCTTCAATAGGGTCTACTTCTCCATTGAAATATCTCATAGCAAATGCATATGCTGCTATAACATTTGATATGTTGTATATTATTGTTGATGATGGTTTAACTGTCTGTAAGAAAAGAAAATGATTGAGTTACCAAAAGTCATTACATTTTGAAAGTAAACAATGTAAAATACTACTTAATAAAAATTGTCTGATTAAAAGGTATCCCACAAAATTGACAGGAAACTGAGTTACAAGATATTTATAAATTAAATATTAAAATTTGTATCAAATAATATTACGCACATGATGTTGTCTCTAATATATCATCATGTATGGTCATGGTCAGAAAATGTTTATCAGTTTTCAAATTATATTCTTTACGTTTTCAATTAAGTCTATGACATCAATTTACTTATTACCCTTTGAAAATTAATAAACAATATGATGTATGGAAAAAGACAATTAAAGAAATGACAGTTATCAAAAATGATTGGTTGAACTTCATTCGGACAAAAGTGAAATTATAATCAGAAATTTTAAAAATTTGATGACAAAATTTTATTTAATAAAGATTTTTTGAGTTTTTTTTTAATTATTTATAATTAATTAAACCGAAACATCATAGAAAAGTGTATTTTAAAAAGTTATAGATACACATCTAAATGTCTTCGATGGATTCTCATGTTATTAATTTTTTTTGGTATAATCTATGATCAATCAAATTCATACGAAATTAATAGACTTTTTGACTTCAATGTATGCAAGCAATGATACTTAGGGTGGTAAACATTATCTGACCGTGACTGTATGTTAGGTGATCTTATGAAATGTGACTGCATTTAACTTACTGTAAGCGATGAAAAAGTTGGTGGTACAATAATTGATGGGCATCTCTCTAAAGCTTTGATTTCCTCTTGTTTATTATGATTAACATCAAATTCTTCTATTAGTTTTTCCTCTCTGTTGTACATCCACCAAGGCTCCCAGTGAGGCACCAAAGCACCGACATCCCCATCATTCAATATCGCTTCAAACTCATTCTTTTCATCCTGTGTCAGAACATTCCATAGTGCATCTGGATCATCAAGGTTTAAATCTTTGATTCTTTCATGTAAATCTGTTCCCTCGTCATCATCCGAGTCCATGGATGCATGTTCCTCATGTTCTTCATTGCCCAGTTCTTCAGATTCATCTTCACCATGTAACATGTGGCCAATGAATTCTTCTAAATCATTATCAGCACCTTCTTTGTGCATTTTTTTAAGAATCTCCATCATTTTACGTTTGGATTCATCATCTGCTTGATTTGAGGCCAGCTCTTCTTTCACACACTCCCGGTAAAAGTTTTCTGAACACTCCAAATGTTTCTCAGACTTGTAACAGTCGAGAGAGCAATAAAACACTTCACAGCGAGGACAACAATATTTACTTGTCTTTTCATTGCATCTGGAATTAGTTATTCAATTAATAACATGTTTATGATAAATATAACTACATAATGGTTTCTATAAAACGTAAGCTTTGAGTTTAAATTGCTTAAATACTTACATGCCACAAATATTTTGTGAATTTACAGTTTTTTCCGACATCTTTAAGAATGAAATAAACACTGATGCTGTTTATTCCAAGGTATTTATTCCATTGACAAGCTTATTGGCTCACATAAAGACAAAAATAAGATAGTAACAAGAATACAAATAGTCAAAATAAACAACCACACTCAACTCAACTCAACTTCTGAACGTCAGCAGCTGGTTTTTATTGACAGTTTACTTTTTATCTACTTTTGCGTGTACTGAGTATGTTGTCGAGTTTATTTACTTAATAGAAATATATTCAAATAAAAATAGATGACATTGCAATTATTAACCTTAAAATCATTCTGATATAGCAAATTATTTGTTAAGTTTAAAAAACCATAAGTATATTGTTAATGAGGATATCTAGTAACTTGGTAAACTAAAATCATATGTCATTTGACTTTTGACAAACAGCTGATTGTAATCTGTGAAGCCTTAAACCGCCTTTTCTAAAGTTTTTAAAAATTAAATTATATGTAGACTACAGTACAGTCTGTGATTGTATATTACTAAAGAGCCTTTAAATGTGTGCTTATTCATTATGACGGAGATAGTGGATGATTTCTTCGGAGTTTATTTACTTTATAACATAAATCCGAAATTTAAAGGTCGCACTTACGTAGGGTACACTAGAGACCCCAATAGGCGTATAATGCAACACAACAGAGGAACCTGGGCCGGGGGAGCTCACAGAACCAGCAACAAAGGGCCATGGTTTGTATAAATTAAATCAACTTTTTAGTTTGAGATCAAAATTATACTTGGAAAATACCCTTTCAATGCAATATTTACTTATTTCAGGAAAATGGTGTTGATTGTTCATGGTTTTCCAAATAATATATCAGCATTAAGGGTAAAATGACAAAAATTATATTCAAAAATACTTAATTGTACCTACTTTTAAATTTTTATTTCATTAATCAATAGTTTTATTTTTCAGTATACTTAATTTATTTGCTGTTATTGTTTTAATTTCAGTTTGAATGGGCTTGGCAAAACCCAACTAAAACTATAAGGTTGCAACACTTAAATTTAAAAAAGATTCCAAAGAAGGAGAGTGAATTTCAGTTTAAACTCCGAATCATGACTGAGATGTTACGTGTGGGACCTTGGTGTCGTCTCCCGCTGATAGTACGGTGGTTGGAGCAGGAATATATTGAAGTGCTTCCTGTAAGTGACTTATAACTAAGGGTCATTGGTTATGAATTGTACACAAGTTATCAAAACACAGTAATGAAAAAGAATTGTTTGTTTTTTAAATTTAATACAGTTATTATTACCTACAATGTTGATCAGAGGCATCATTGTATTCACATTAATGTTCAAAAAAATTTAAACTTTAAATTTTAATTAATTGGGGAAAATACTACATCATTTGGATCTCTTTAAAAAAATGCAATGCATTATGAAATGCTTATATGTTTATAAAAATGTATTGTGTAATGCTTTTATTCATTTGATTTCTTTAATTTTAGATTGAGAGGCAGCCACCGGATCATATGTCAATATGCCAAGGGCCGGTAAAAAGCCGCAATTTGAAAAAAAATAATGAACTGCATTCAAGCACTATTGAATGCTTACTGTGCTCAACACACATTAGAGATGGACAATCAAAATTGACTTGTTTAAATTCTAGGTGTGATCTAGTGTCCCATATAACTTGTCTAGCTGACCTGTTTCTAGGTCCTGGAGAGTTTATTCCCATTGTGGGACAGTGTCCATTCTGCTGTACTAATTTAAAATGGGGCGATTTGATTAGAAAAATGAAGGGGTGTAAGAGTGGTGAAGTATGTGATAAAGATGGTGATTGTGAACTAAATGATGATAATGAAGATGATATTATTTGTTCCCAAAATCATACTTTTGTTGATAATGATTCGCATTGGCTTCACGATGCTGATGTTGAGGAAGGTTTATGATAAAGTAGTTGTAAAATTATACATGTTATTACCTCATTTATAGCGTTTAGTCGCACAATGCCAAATTCGCAAAATGGCAACCGAGTAGTAAATGGACAAATTTGTAAAATGGCATATTAGTAAAAGGACTAATTCGCAGAATGGCAGTTGGTAAAAATCTGCCATATCGAGAATTTGTCTTTTTGCTAATTAGTTTTTTAGCGAATTTGTCCTTTTACGAATATGCCTTCCGCGAATTAGTTCTTTCACGAATATGCCATTTTACAAATTTGTCCATTTACGACTCGGTTGCCATTTTGCGAATTTGGCATTGTGCGACTGAACGATTTATAGTAATGTAAATTATTTTAACACATAGCGTATCATCACGCTTCTTTACCCGAAAGGTGTTAAAACATTTCGCCAGTTATTTTAGGTCCCCATGTAACAGGTGGCGAGCCTGTTGCCATGCACCGGGCATGTAAGGCAAGCGATATTTATAATGAACTGTATAGAAGTTTTATTCAAACTCAGTGGTACAGGTACACTCCTCCTTATTTTAGCACACTCACCGAGATAACAAGAGTCAAAACTTCAATTGACAGCAAAAATCCATAAAAAAATTATCCTACTAGTAGGACCATGGGAATCGGGTAAAACTCATATTTGTTATCATATTAACTTCACGTCAAATTCATCTGATTAAATCTTACAGTTTAACTTATTGAAAAAAGCTATTTCACTCATCATCGTCATTAAACTCTTTTTACACCACGCGATATAAAGACAGTAACTGCGGTCGTGCACGCTCGATCGCGCGATATTCAGACTCAGACCGGCTTACTCTTATTACATTACACTGAGTAAGACTAAGGCCCGTATTACAGAACCAAACTCAAGCGTAGATCTCTGCTTGAGCGCAGTCAAAAAGGGATGGCGCTGTGTGGGATCTATAGCGCCATCCCTCTCTAACAGTGCTCAAGCAGAGACCTACGCTAGAGTTTAGTACCGTAAAACGGGCCTAAGACTGTCTTAAAATCTACCTAGTGCAGCACTACCTACCATTGCCCACGGCTGGAAATTGCGGCCTCTAATACGGGCCAATCATTCTGTAGATATTCGACTTCTCGCATCCAGTATCTGCCAGCAGCGTTCCGTTGATTATCACTCCATCTCACCGAAAGGCGTACTAGGTTATACCCAACATAACACAATTGTTATGTTTTTTATTGTACATAATTGATCTTATTATGCAGTAAATTATATTTGTACCAATTCTATTTTAAACTATACGTTTGTATCACAATCTATCACATCTCTATCCAGCACTCCATTGACAGTATGTCTGAAAGAGATCCCTGCCTACTTATAAGACCGCCGATTGTTACCTACATATAGCATTTAGCCATAGCTTATCAATGTTCAGAAAACCAGATATAACCAATAGAAACATATATTTTCCCGATCTCCGGTGTTCGCGCTGACCCTCAAGGGGTTAAAACGACCTACTTATACTAGTTGTGAAGTACACAAATCTAAACAATAAAACAACAAGTCACCTGTAAAAATGTATATAAGTATAACAATTTGCAATTTGTAACAATGTGAATAAAAAGTTAACAATATTTGTTTTTTATTATTTTCAGTTGTTAAAGCAGTTTAATTAAAGCAAAAGACGTGCTCAAGATTTTTATGTATAAATTAAAAACAAATTTTCAAAATATACTTTTAACAAATCTTTAAGTTTCTCGTCATTCGTTTTGAAATATGTTAATATACATTGTTAATTCTAACTTACTTGGTACAAATCTTCGCATGTCTTTTAACGATATTACCTACTTACATAACAATAAAATATTGTCAGTCTTTAATGTACTCATAACAATAAATCATTAATACATTACAGACTCTGTTTTTCAGTGTATTATATTTATTATTATAGAAAATGTTATTTCAATTTCAAGAATACAGACTTGAACACACTTAGCTTGGGCGGGAGTCAAACAGGCACCACAATTTAGTACTAGAAATTGAAGCCACTCGAGATAGGTGCGGGTTCGAGCCGAGCCCAAAAATGAATTAGTGTAGGTATAATCAATAAATTTATAACATCTAGTCTACGGTACCTCCTTAAAATAATAGTTTTTAACTCTGATTATACCAGTCAAGTGTAACCAAAACTTTTAATTGAATTTAAATTATTATTTTTAAAAAGGAATTTGAATAAACATAAAAAAAAATATTACCTCTACTTGATAGTATTCGTTACTTTTCTATTTCTACAATTTTCTATTAAAATACTTAATACTATAACTTAAATAAAATAACTTAAATAACTTTTGCCTTATAAAAAAATTAAAAATATATATACATTAATTTAAATTGAATAAATGCCGTTTAATTTGGTGTTGTTAATAGAAAGTAGAGCGTTAGCTACTTTAAAGATTAATAATCGTCAAAGATTCCACCATCATCGTCGTCGAAGTCATCATCATCATCATCATCGGCTCCGGGAGGCACCAGGGCTCCGTTCATCACTTCACCAAGAGGCTCTTCAAAGCCAAGCACCTTCGCAAAACCATACACCAACCTCATCACTACCAGCCTGGTAAAATCAACCGGAGTAGTCTCCTTCCGTTGCAGCAACAGTTGCTTTTCTGTAGGATAGTCCTTTATTTTCCTCCTTTTCATTTCACACGAAGAAAACACGAGTAATAATGTTATGAAGAACACAAAACATTTTCGCGCCATTTTTTGTTTTTTTTTTTATTTATTTTTTATCGAATTTATTTTTAACGGCTTTGCATAGTGAGGTTCACGGTCGCACTGCGCAAAGGAAAGTGAAGACTGAATGTGTCAGCCAAGTAACGGAATGTCGCGACGATGGTAGCTATCGCGTGCAGTCTATTGTGCCAATAAGTGTATGGTCTTAAAACGGGCTGTCGCGTAAGAAACTCTTTTACAGTTAACCAGGGCCCTGAATCTGCTAATTTGCAAAGGGTGTTTTTTAAACGGTCAGGAAAATATTCGAATTTTGGTTAGCAAAAAAATACAATTGGTCAGCTAAAATAACTAATTGGTCAGCAACTTATGGACAGTATATATTAATTCTAGATTGGTCTGCAATATAACTGATCGGGCAGCAACTTATGGGCAGCAGATATTTCTAATTTGTCAACAAAATAACTAATTAGGAACCAACTGTAATGTTTTCTCTGCTGCCAAATTGTTTTATGTATGTTTCGCTGATACAAATATTGTTTTTAAGGGTCATAAAAAATAACCATTATAAAAGATCTAGATAAAAGATCTCTCCGAATAAATTTTCTAGGATTTGATCCTAGATTTTATACATTTCCGGTAACATTTTAATATAATGCTGCCCATATAATGATCTTGCTGCCAAATTAATTATTTTGGTGACCAAATTATCATTCTGCTGACCAAATAATTAAATGGCTGCCCAATTAATTTCTTCCCATTTACAATGGCAATAGGATCTTAATGGTCAAAATTTTGACATTTCGTAGTCTGTAAACCAATGTTCTTCAGCTTAACCAAAACGATAATAATAAAATGTAAATAGTGACTTAATGGTAAAATTTTATATATTTCGTGGTCTAAAAATCAATTTTCTTTAGATTTAGACTACGAAATGTTAAAATTTTGACTATTGAAATACTATTGCCATTAAGTATATTGCCATTGTTGTAAATTAACAAAATCGGGGCCCTGGTTGTGTGAATCGAAGATTTCTTACTTGAATCCAGTAAGGCGCCAGGATCGCGTTAAGGAATGCATTAGAACTTTCCTTTTCAAAATCGAGCCAGTGGATGATTGAACTATTTGCAATCTAAGTATAGCCTAATGCGTATAAAACTGATATGGGGATATACTAAAGTAGCAAAAACTAAAATAACAGTTTTTAGAATTTTTGCCTTTCTGTAGGTCAAGTTTATGATCGCAGGCGCATCAGGTAAAAACTAGTTATCGCAATTTTCACCGATGCGGCGACGATGCGAATTCCTAGAGTTCCAACACAAACTAGGCTCCATTTTAATACTCAATTAGTCAGAATTGAGTAGCTATTAAAATGGAGCGTAGTTTAGAATACTCGTAGTAGTTAGAATGGCTGTCAGTCCATTCTAACAACCACGACTAAGGTGTGACGTGGTGAAGCCGGAGATAAATAAAAGCCTCAGGTCAGAACTTATATTTAAATGTAAAACTAAGGCACTAATAGTGCCGATGAAAACAAAGTTATTCAGATACTTTAAATAACTGCTCCTTGACAGGTATATAGGTATAGGTTATATATTTTAGGTATATTAATTATTATAATATTTGGTTTGAATCTTGGACTGTTGGAGACCGAAAAAAACAATGAGAAGACAGACAGTAAGTTAAAAAAAGAAACAAAGAGAAAATGGCCAGAGAAGAGCGCAATATCAGCAAAGAGTCGCTAATACAAATACCTACAAATATTTATTGCTGACCAAGTGTACATACAGAGATGTTATTAAATAATAGCACTTAATACTGGCATAGCGCCTCGTTACAAAGGAATAAATAAAAATAAATACTCTTCATAAAAATCAGTAGGTACATAAAAAAATTACTGGACTCGAACCTGCAACACAGGGCACACGCCGTAAGTAATCTGATTACTTACTCAGTCACAGGTGTGTGCCCTGACTATTTTCGGTTATTAATAATTATAAAACTTTTGTGAATTCGATTTAACTTTCGTCGTCGTCCGTCTTCAGCTTTTTTTTTATTCACAGGCCTTCCTGTGAATAAAAAAAAAACACATCAAGAGTATGGGCCATTTAACATTATCGAATTTTAATTACTTTTACAATGTTTGATAAAATTGTTGTAATTACGACAAGTCTCACCATCATTGTTTTTATGGGTACCCAAACATTTTACAACTTTGTATTTCTCTAATTAATAATTCATGTAAAACATCATGGTTCTTAAAAACATCTTGACGTCTTTTATAGTGGTTATTGCAATGGCCCTCCACATTGCTCGTCAACAAAGTCACTGCCCATCGTTAAAACCTTTCTTTCTTAGACTACAGACAATGTTTGGAACGTTCTTTTTTAAGTTTCTATATTGATGTAAACTCAAGCTAACCACAAGTAGGCTAATTACTATGACTATGGCGTGCTCTGAGAAGCTTGACGACTCTCTTACTTATCCCAAATAAACAGTAACGTTGTACCTGTTCATTTATTTATATACTAGCTGTTTCACGCGACTTTGTCCGCGGTTACTATAGGTTTTTACGATCCCACGGGAGCCCTTTAATTTTCCAGAGTAAAAAGTATCTAAAATGTGGACCAGCGATATAAGGTATCATGCAAAATTTCATTAAAAACGGTTCAGCCATTTCAGAGACTAGCCCGTACAAACAGACAAATATATAGAGAAGCAAAAAAAAAAATTTTTAGGTACTTTCCCTCTTTTTACATCCCTTGACTTGTTTATAAGCATTTTTTTCTATGTGCAGTCATTCGACCTCTAAAGTTTTTTTATAATAATAGATTTTACATAATAGTAGCATTCAATATGTTCCAGTGTTTATATTCAGCTTTAGGTATATATTAAGTCCTTACCTATGAAATTGGTGTTTTGTATGAAGATTTTGGGGATGTCTGCATTTTACATACTAACATTTTATCAGTTTTCTTCACAACGACAAATCCAGAGATAATAATATTTGGCATGTATCATTAGACAAGCTTTAGCAAAATGTGTGTGAAAACGCTTGATTAAAATTATTCATCGTTTTTATGTTAATGCAAATCAAATGATGTATTCGGGAGGCAGTTAAAAATAATTGTCTTTGTGTCTAATTTTAACACAATTAAACTTACAAAAAATTATCAAATTAAATAATACGAGCTCAAATATATGGTCTATTTTTAGAAGAGGCAATTATTTTATAAGAATGTTCTGAAACTTAATAGTTACGGACAAATTGCTAAGACAGAATAAAAACATCAATTTCATAGGTAAGGACCCAATATTAATTAAGACAGAATTATCGCGACCAGAAAACACTGTGATTCATTAAACTAATAATGGGTAACTAATTTTCTTGCATTGCGACACGATATAAAGTAATGATGCGTAAGTAAAACTAAATACCTGCTTCATTGTGGCATAAGTATCGCCGACTACGAGTAATTACGTGATTGAAAGGTGAATATTATTGTTGTGTTGTATGCGAAGATTTAGCAGAGACAGTTACATACAAAATAGACAATTTTCTTTTCACGGAAAATGATAATAATATTAATCATGTCACTAAGAAAGTTATGGTCATGAAAGAGGTTTGGGGAGAGGAAAACCAAAGAAAAGATAGATTAATAAGTATGAATGATGATTGATGAGAGAGTGAGGGAGTTATAGGGAGGAGTAGAGGAGGAACACATTGCGCCGACTCCAATAGGAATTGGGAACAGAGCAGGAGAAAGAAGTGTAGCAGATATATTAAAGAAAATATTAATTTGTGTTTCACAAATCAATGTTTATTTCGATCACTTGTTTACAAGAATAATGAACAATGTCAAACTATTTAAATTCAAAATCTATGATGTATATTTTCTTTGTCTCACACACAGAGGTCCGCTACATTCTGGACATAGATCGCCCCTAACGTTCGTCACCACTCTTATTTACGGCCGCTATGGTATAATAATATATGTATATTTACCTATAACCCATTTGTTTTTATTAGCTGTTGCCGCGACTTCGTCCGCGGTTACTATGGTTTTTTAAGTATCCCACTGGAAAACCCTTTAATTTTCCGGAATAAAAAGTATCTAAGATTATTGACCAGGGATATAAGGAAATTTCACTGAAATCGGTCCAGCCATTTCGGAGATACCGTACAAACAGACAAACAGACAGAGATACAAAAATTAAGATATTGTTTTTTTTTTATTTTCTCTCTTTTTCCCCTGACTTGATTTTAAGCACTTTTATTATAAAATTTTATTATATTATGTATAGATTTATTCGTCGTCGTCGTCCTCTTCTTACGTGCCACTGCTGGGCACAGGCTTCCTCATGGAGAAACACATGAGGAGTATGGGCCGTAATACCACCACGCTTGCTTGCGGTGCTTGGGTTGCGGTAGAAGCGGTTTTATATTTATTATTGTTATGATTTTGAAGGCCGTTTGAATAATTAACCTAACGCTTTTGCAATTACGGTTTAAATAGTGATGTCAGTAGGAAATATTTTTTAACAATTTAAGTAAATTGCAGACGGAAGGTTAAAATGTTCGGCTGGGTCAATGATGTTCATAAAATACTCGTAGCATGAAATAAAAAAATGCAATCGGTGGCGTTAAAACTATAAACAAAAGTAGTTTTAGTACATTTTAATATAAGCCGAGTGGTAGCGGCTCATAAAAAGAATACTACCAACCTCTTCCCTTGGGTTTTGTAAAAAGCGACTAATGGACTTAGAACTGCACAACCATCCAACAGCTTATGGCGGCGACGGGCTCACCACCTGTCATGCTTGGTGAAGCGCGGACTATGGCAGCGGACTGCTTTTGCGGTGCTTTTGCCGCGTCTTTGATTTGCCCTTGGGGGATGGTAGTCGTGATTATATGTATGTATGTAATATAATGTGACGGGGGAGGAGAAATTCGGCTATGTACTTGTGCAAGAGGTCGTCCGGTCTGATACCCGTCTGTACCAATGAGATTCATATTCGCCTGCTCTTTTCCCAATTTCGTTTGGTCTGTATCAATAACAGCCCTATTACATAGTATATAGGGTCTAGAACATATAAGGTCAAATACGGATGTCAATACCTATCTAATAAAACTGTAGAGGTCGAATGTCTGTACATTTACTACGTTTCAATCCAAGTTGCTAAAAAGGTAAACAAAACGAAGGTGAATGTTTCATCTCTAAAATGTTTTGTAATGACTGTAATGGAAATCAATTGAAACGGTCAACAATTGTTACCGTTAATTATATTTACGTGCCAATGTCCATTTAAAAAGTGTGATTATTGAATAACAAATTCGGTAAGTCAGCTTTTTTGTTTACCTTTTTGGCAACTTGGATTGAAACGTACTAAAGAAAATAATGTTTAAAATCAAGTCAGCGGGATGTAAGAAGAGGGTAAATACATTTTTTTAAATTGTATTTTAAATATGCGTTTTAGGCCCACTTGCGCAGTCTAGAGTTAGCACCTTACCCTGGGGTAAATATATGGAGAAACCCTGGGTTAGGCGCTAACTCTTCATCGTGCAATTGGGCCTTAATGATAAGTGAAACTTCATAATTCTGTAGATTATTACGTAAAACAAATAAATTGTTATGTTAATGCCTTAGATAAGAGTAATAATCTTAAACAAAAAATGAACTCTATGTCACACGATAATTTTGCGCATATATGCATACCGCAAAGAACAATAAAGTATATATGTATAAATATATTACGTATATATGTAAATATTTTAATTTTTATATATATATATAAATAAGTAAAGTCATTTAATATAAGTAGGCTATTTATTATAATATAATTTATTATGCTTATAATAATTTATAAGCATAATAAATTATATATAAGTACACGCAACTTGTTTTTCTCTTTGTGCACTTCTCCTGTCGCAGGTGGGTTGGAAGAGATATCTTATAGATATAAGCCCTACCTATTGTAATTTTATTTCTTCATTGTATATTTCTTTCTTTATTGTGTACAATAAATTATTAAATAAATAAAAAAATAAATAAAGGATAACTCTATAATAATAAATTCTCTTACTAAAGACTCTACCTACCTACGTAATAGTCCTCAGCCTATATACGTCCCACTGCTGGGCCCAGGCCTTCTCCATGGAGTGTTTCTCCATGGAGAATGCCAGGGCCCAGCAGTGGAGCATGAGGAGTATGGACTATAACACCACTACACTGGCCCAATGTGGGTTGATGCGTACGAACGGTTGCAATAGCGACCAATGGCTCGACGTGCCTTCCAAAGCACGGAGGAGTTAACGATCATAGAGATTTGGTCACCCATCCACAGCCTGACAATGGCGAATGTAGCTTTGTTTTCGTATCGGAGGCCAAAACGTACTTATCACCTTACCACCGAGCTCCTCAGTAGAAGCTTATTATTATTAGCTTATTAGGTCCTTACCTATGAAATTGGTGTTTTGTATGGAGATTTTGGTGATGTCTTATTCATCTTTTTTATGTTTATGCAAATCAAATTATGTATTCGGGAGGCAGTTAAAAATAATTGTCTTTGTGTTTAATTTTAACACAGTTAAACTTACAAAAAATTATCAAATTAAATAATACGAGCTCAAATAAATGATCTATTTTTAGAAGAGGCAATTATTTTATAAGAATGTTATGAAACTTAATAGTTACGGACAAATTGCTAAGACAGAATAAAAACACCAATTTCATAGGTAATGACCCAATATTTACGATGTAGATGGGTTAATTGTTAATACAGGTAATGTAAGGCACCCTGAATCAAACCCAGGACCTCCCGATCTACACCCGGTGTGTACCACTAGACCAAAGAGGCAGTTAAAAAGAACCTAGCTTAAAGGCGCTTATTATAGCAGTTTGGGCACAACTTACGCGGTGTCTATCATAATTTCAAAGATCTAGAGAAAAAAAATTGTTGATGTGGATAGCATTCGAGCCCCCTGCTTATAACATAACGCTCGCGCATAAGGCCTACTTGCACGATCGAGAATTAGCGCCTCACCCAGGGTCTACCCATATCTTTGCCCCACGGTTAGGTGCTAACTCTCGACCGTGCAAGTGAGCCTTAATGATCTGAAATCTGTTGTATTACATTCGCAAGTGCAATAAAAATTTGTGTTTGTGTACTTATTCCAATATTGAGAGTGCGATTAGTTATCTACTGTCTCCGTGTAATTTGTTGATTCAGTTGTAAGTTCATCTGGGACTCTATACTAAAAATGGTAAGATTTTAACAATCATTTGTCATAAAAACGAATGTGATTTTTTTTTGTTAAATGAATAGATTGGAGCATAGATTGCATATGGCCGAAATGCGTATGTTAAGATGGTTGTGTGGGGTGACGAGGATTGATAGAGTGAGGAATGAGTCAGGGGATGAAAGTTGCTCCAGTGATAGAGAAGTTGAGAAAACAGCGGCTATCGTGGTATGGACATATTTTGAGATGAGAGAATGAGCATGTAACGAGACGAGTTATGAATTTGAGACTGGATAGAAATGCAGGGAGAAGAAGACCGAAGAAGAGATGGATAGATTGTGTGAATGAGGACATGGCTAGAATGGGAGTGAATGTTGATATGGCGTGTGATAGGGGAGAGTGGAGGGGAAAGACTCGTTGCACCGACCCCAAATGAAATTGGGAAAAGGTGGAAATGATGATGAATAGATTGGAGCATAAGCTAAAGTAGTACACTACTTATAAATAATCAAGTAAACAAAACGATCTATAGACATTTCGCAATATTCTAAGAGTGACCTTTAACTTACGACTATTAATGCTTTATTAATAAAAATGATTTTTAATAATAATTCAAGATAATTTTTTGGCATTGACCCTATTGGATTTCGGATAGATTCAGCCCTCATCATAATATTTAACTTTCCGTACGCCAAGAGAAAGAACGATATACCCCCCTCTCCTCCTTGCGTCGGATTCCTCACTGATGAGAGTCGTGACCTCCCTTCTGCATCACTTTCCAGTAGCATCTTTTCCAGCGGCACAGAGGACATCGTGCACTGTAGTTTCAAGTGTGGTGCGGATTTGGTCGGAACAACGGACTGGGCTGCGTCCACGAAGCCTTTTCTCATCAACTTTTCCGGTCACAATAACCTTCTCAAGGTTCTCACTGGCTTTCCTTGCAATATGACCGAAGTACTCAAAAATCCTGCGTAGACACACCGATGACAGACAATGAGATGTTTAGTTCACGCAATATGGAGACGTTGGTCCGAAATGCTGTCCAAGGGATACGTCCACGTCTTAGCGCCATACGAGAAGATCGAGAAAACAATATAACTAAGAAATACTTTTTTAGAACCAAATCAACAAACATGAATCAACGACCAAATATTTGCATACAAATAGAAACAACAGGTTCTAAATCAGCGGCGAGATTCCCACACTAACTTTCACGATGCAAACATTTTTTTCGACATTGTTCTCATAAAGCCCGCGGAGCCGTAATGGCCGATTAACACAATCCGTTCCACTTGCTTTGCCGCGAATCTCAAATTATTACGTTCCATTTCACGTGACGGAGCGCAGTAAAAAACATCTTCTTATCATAGGAAACTTGTCAATTCTCTGTGAACACTTTCAATGCGTGCATGCTGCTGGCTATTGCATGTTTGGTTTGCTCTGAAACACGTTTGTAGATAAGATAACGTGTTTATGACAAAATTTTACTATAGTAAATACTCGTATTGCGATACCATCGCGTTACTTGCATTTGCTACAAATGCCAGAAGTATTGGGTGATGATTGATGAAAGAAGAAGTATTGATGAAATTGGTGTTTTTTTTCTATTAGTATTTTGTCTGTAACAATTAAGATTCAGAGTATTCCTAAAAAAATAATTACCTCGTCTAAAAATAGACTATATTTTTGAGCTCTTTTGATTTGTTTTGATAATTTGTTGTAAGTTTAATTGTGTTAAAATTGGAGACGGAGACAACTCTTTTTTTATTTTTTTATCATTTTATTTGCATTCACTTAAAAACGATAAATAATTTTTATGAAGTGTGATATTACACATATTACTAAAGCTTGTCTAATGATACATGCCAAATATTATTATCTCTGGATTTGTCGTTGTAAAGAAAACTGATAAAATGTTAGTATGGAAAATGCAGAATTCCCCAAAATCTCCATACAAAACACCAATTTCATAGATAAGGACCCAATATATCGGTTCTCTGCTAACAATTACTACCATTAAAATTGGGCAAGACCACGGTGGCGTTGTGGTTAGTACGCATTGGCTTTCGATATCGAAAACAAAGCTACCTTAACTAGGTCGTGGATGGGTGACCAAAACTTTGTAATCTTGAACTCCTCCGTGCTTTGGAAGGCACGTTAAGCCGTTGGTCTCGGTTGCCAACCCGAATCGAGCCAGCGTGGTGGTGTTACGGCCTAACTCCTTATGTGTTTGTTTCCTTGAAGAAGGCCTGTGCTCAGCAGTGGTATACATACGTATGGGCTGAGGACGAATTGGGCAAGTGTATTTGACAGCTCCATTTTGTGTTCTTTTCTAGATATATCTTAATTTGTTTGGTCGTGTATTTCCAGTCGGCATATTCCCTGCTCATACTCCTATGGTCTTCTCCCTGTACACCCATCGACTTCATATCCATAGTCTTCATACAGTTTGATAAATAAAAGCCAGTTCAACCTGTGGTTCAATTAAAAATATGCAAAGACATTCAGAGTACATTCGACCACCAATGTAGGATTTTAAAGTCTGCAAAAAAAAAACAATAATATTGATATATTGATGTAGAGAGAGATGTAGTTCCGTTGCCAACGTTAAAAATAAGGCTTGTTTCCCGCCTCCGGGCGTGAGAAATCGTCTTCATGTAGGCATCTAATTTACATAATTTTCTCCTCTAGAATAGGGCACAAAGGATGCCATTATGCCAGTGCCCCGAGTCATAGCATTTAAATATTCGATTAACTTTAATTGCTCGCCCTAATAAGGAAGTTGGTTTCTATTAGAATCATTCGGAACACTTTTCGAATTCGGAATTGTTCACGTAAGTAAACTTTTTACACGTTACGTGCCGATTGAAACGATTGTTTTATTAAATAATCATTATTTTATACGTTAATTTCAATTACTTTTTTAAGTAATTGTAAAACTTTGAGATACCTACATCTACAGTAACTGCCACAAGCAAATACATAGCTACAGAAAAGGTTTGAATTAGTAAAAAACCAGGAATCAAAAGAAAAAAAGGGAGAAAAGCGAACAATAATGTAATTAAAAATCAACGATGATTTAACAACTCCTTTCTGTAATTTAAAAAGTCCTTTCTGTTTCTAGACTTATAATTCTACGTTACTTATGTGTACATTCAAGTAAAATGTTTAGGTCCACCTTTTTTAATTAATTTGAACATTATTACAGTTATTTGAGTAAATTTCTATTGAGTAATTTCTGTCATTCACTGTTATTGGTTCATTGAATTCAAATCTTTTGTAGTCTTAGTTTATACTGCGTAAAAGTTTTCAACAATAATTAAAATATTTGTTTTGATAAATCGTCGTCTTAAGTAAATCGCATCATAATCGTATCGTGGGCTATAAAGGCGAGCGGAGAAAGCTGCCCAAGTGGAACGCAGCCCGGTTTCATTGTATATCTTTATTAATGTTTTAGGAATCGGCGTTTTATTTGATTTGTTGTCATGACATATTTTCCAACGCTTTATTCGGTTATTGGATGCCTAAGAATGGAGTAAATGTTAAGATGAGATCGAAGAGAATGGAAAAAAGAAAGAATATTGAACCGAAAGCAAAAAAGATTGGGCTAACAATAAATAAATATTAAGAGAAGAAAGTATGAAAAAAAAACATTAACATATCATCACGCCTTTATATTTTAGGTCCCCATGTAACAGGTGGTGAGCGTGGCCATGCACCGGGCACAATGTGAGGCAAGCGATATTCACAAAGAACTGTACATAAGTTTTATTCAAACTCAGTGGTACAGGCGGTGGGATCGAACCTGCGATTTCCGCGACCTGCCGAACGTAGTGTAACTCGGCTAACGTTGCCTATAATGATCTGTGTTTTAATGGGCTATACATCTACACAGGTCTCGTAAGTGATGGACACTTGGATTACTTTCGATCATTCAAACAATTGATAATTTCCAAATATTCATAACTGAAAGTAAACTCGAACTTGCGAGTCTCGCGGCCTCTCGAACGAGGAGTTCCCCGACCCAACTCGGCTACCGCTGCCTTTTGAAAAAATATGATATTAGTTATATTTCTCATTTTCTATATTTTTTTTTCCTACTATTCCCGATTTTTTGGAGTCGCTATCCTCTTGTATTACTATAAAATTTATACACTCTTGCAATATCTACACTCTTCCTAACCATGTAATACATTAAAATTAGATGGAAAGACACTAAGCCATTAGTGGTGTTGCAGGGAATCGAACCAACGACCGAGTAGCGAAAAATATTCTTAACACAGCTACTTAAAAGTACGTTTTTCTAACGTCTCCATTACAGTTATACTTTCCCCTTGGAAAAAGTGTCCAAAATATACATTAGGTATTAACGCTAAACCAACATAAATATTTGCGCTTTCTCAGCGAGTGGCAAAACAAACAAAAATGGACCTTAAACTCAGTTGCAAAATAACAATTTCCAATAGTAGGTCACGATAACGAGGCAAAGGCGATAAAGGTCATTTTAGATTACTTGGAACTTGGAAAGATAGCAATGGATAAGCGTGGTATGCTCATGTGATGAGGAAAGATGAATGTCACGTCACAAGGAGGATGCTGAGTATGGTGAGGACCAAAGATTCAGAAGCGATAGATTGAAGCGTGATCTGAGTGAGTGAGTGCGTGAGTAACTTCTTACTTCAGCCAAATCTGATGAAGAATGCTTAATAACAAAGCGTTGCCTAGCAACCACTGACAGGCATATGTTAATAACCTTTTTCTATCGGGCACATTTAAAACATATTTACTATCTTACTGTATTATAAGAAAAATAAATCAATTAAATTAGAATTAGGCAACTGTTTATGAATTTAATTTATTAACACTAATTATAATTGCTTCTGAAATATCACAAGAAAAGGTTTCAAAAAAATAATTGTGTCGCGTTAAAGCATAAAACGGAACGAAGTACTTTCATTCGTGGTCGGGTAAAAATAAATAATGAATACGCGACTGATTTTAAAAGTACTTAACGGTATAGGAACACGAGGGAAAGTTAGTGTCAATCGCAATTAGAAGATTAGTTTAAAAGTGCAAAAATGTTTACGAAATCTGAATTTTGTTAAGGTTGTGTTCATATAGGGTTGTGAGGTAAAATTAATTTAGATTTTATCTTCATTTCTTATGTTATTTCAAAAGTATTGAGGTTTTGTAAGTGTTTCAAGTGATATATGGTAGAGAAATAATGATTATAGAAATAATTGTGAAATTATGTGCAGTAATCGGGTCGGAAATACCAGATTTAGCTATTTTTTCGTAAACTAAGTTGTGATGACCCTAAAATTGGTTGGTTTACATTTATTCGTCATCGGATTTGGCTGAAGTTATAGGAAATATTCGATACCTACTATGTAATTTGTAGAAAAATAGTTATGAAACATTATTACGGAACTTGTTCTAGTAGTTTGGGAGTGTTATTTAATTTATTATGAAATCAAAGTTTGTTTATGATCTATGACAATTCAGTACCGCCTTTCTCTTCAGGTCACGGTGACAGATTAGTATATGATTAAGATTTTGTATACCCAACGTAAACATGAGCTTACTAGGACGTTGAATATGCTAGACACGGTCCACAGGAAAGAAATGTGACAAATCCCTTCAACAGATTCTCAATCTTAGAGAGTTTTTCATATAGTGCAAAATTGATCAAAATTACATTTTTTGAGAAAATCGATATTTAAACTAGGCTTAAAATTTCCTGAAAAGGGGACTAAGGGCAATTTGCAAATTTAAACCGAGACTTAAAAACTCATTTAAACTAGGTTTAAAATTTCCTGCAAGTGGCCACTTGTCTTAGGGCGTCATGCAGAAATATCTTTTCTTGCAGGAAATTTAAATTGAGACTTAAAACTAGATTTAGTAATTTTTTGACAATTCATATATGGCTGAAATTACAAAAAATGACAAAATTGAGTTTTAAATCTAGGTTTAATTTTCGTGCAAGTGACCGTCCTCTAAAGAGATGGGCTGTAATCATTGATTTACCCATATTATGTAGCCAGGCACAAAACGAGACCCAATAGAAAATCTATTGTATTCGAACACCTGTGTTCGCGGTGCCCGCCAAGGCGCTAACTTGTTTTCTACTTGCAACAATGCTGATTGGTGGGCAATGTCCTCCGAACTCGAGATCACAAAATTATCGTCCCACATCCAAGGATCCACATCCAATGATAGCGAACGCTATTTACTGAAACCATAGCGTACTTACTAACTTTTTAAATTTTTTATTGAAATTATCTAATGATAAACGTTTAGCGCTTCTTGCAGGAAATTTTAAATCGAGATTTAAGGCCAAAGTAGAATAGTCAAAAACTGACAAAATTGAGTTTTAAACTAGGTTTGAATTTTCCTGCAAGTGGCCCCTAAAAGTTTAAACGTATTGGGTGTTATTTAAACGATTAGCAAAATATTCAAATTTTGGTCAGCAAAAAAATACAATCAGCTAAAATAACTAATTGGTCAGCAACTTATGGGCAGTGAATATTTCCAAATTTGTCAGAAAAATAACTAATTGGACAGCAAATTGCTTAATATTATGTTTTGATGACACAAATATTGTTTTTATGGGACATAAAAAAAACCTTAACCTAATATTATATCTATCAGAATACATTTCCTAGGAAGTGATCCTTCATTGATCCTTTTCCTAGATTTTATACATTTTCGGTAACATATGTATATTGCTGCCCAAATAATTATTTTGTAGCCCAAATAATTATCTTGCTGCTCAATTTGCCATTCTGCTGACTAAATAATTTGTTGTTTTCCATTGTTTATTATGATGAGTAGTTTGCTTGAACCGTATTAATGTAGTAACTTTTCTGTGAACACTGTAATGGTTTCTGTGTAATTATCTGTTTATTAACTGTATTAAATATTTATAACTGTTTGTGTTCAAATAAAATAAAATAAAATAAAAATATATCATTATTCTGCTGATCAACTAATTATTTTCTTGCCCAAATAATTATTTTTTTGCCCAAATAATTATATTGCTGACAAAATAATTGTTTGTTGCCCAAATGATTTTTCGGCTGATCTTTTTGTTGCTGACCAAATAATTAAATGGCTGCCTAATTAATTACTTCGCAACACAATTCTAGGGCTAAGCTTCACCTTCTCTTTACTTGACCATAAAACATGTTGGTACTGAACTATTTCCATCTTGTACCGGTTTCCATTAAGATCAAGTTGTGTAATATATGTAGCAAGTTTATCGATGTGTGGTCTACATTGTTAGGTTAGCCATTATATCTTCGGTCAGTGCTCAGCTAACATGTCTTCGTGGTCTATTGTTTTCCTGTTCTTGAGCTTTAACGTGAGTAGAATTAAAATCTCCATATGTATAACGACTGAACACTAGATTGCTTGGTATTTCTACTAGGGTATTATTTAAACGGTCAGCAAAATAACTTATCCGGCAGCAACTTATGGCAGCAAATATTTCTAATTGGTCAGCAAAATAACTAATTGGGCAGCAACTCAAATGTTTTCTTTGCTGTCAAATTGTTTAATGTTTTGATGACACAAATATTGGCAATAAAAAAGTGGCTCATGTTTCTTGATGGGTTCTTCTCATATATAAAATTATTCTATTTTAATAAATTGTAAATTTAGTCTCCAAGTGAACTGAATTTTCACAAAATGAACGAAGGTCACTATTCTATGTAATAATTTCAAAATTTTCTTACTTGATTGACATCGTAGTTTTTAACATTGTTAATTTTAAAAATATTTTGTCAAAAACAATGAAAATACAGTAAAGTGTCTCATAATTATTTATAAGACTATTAAGTATTGGTTCAAATTATCGCTGTTTGGTAATCAACACTAGACAATAAATTAGACATATAATCTAAACAAACTTTATTTATCGTAATTTCCAGACAACATAATTACCTACTGAACTTTCATTACAGACAATCATAATAAATATTATCGAGTAATGTTCGACGGACAATGAACTTAAAAATAATTTTTATAAATTTTATTAAATGACTACAGGCTGATGGATGAAACGTCTTACTTCTAAACAGTTACTTTATATTAATACTAGCTGTTGCCCACAACTTTGTCCTCGGTTACTATGGTTTTTTAACTATCCACGGGAACTCTTTAATTTTCTCTCAAAGTCTCAGCCCGATCTGTTTAAAATTGACAAAATTTCACACAAATTTCATCCCCTATTTGATCCCCTGGGGGGTAGAATTAATCAAAATCCTTTCTAAGCGGATGCCTACGTCATAACATCTATCTGCACGCCAAATTTCAGCCCGATCCGTCGAGTGGTTTGGGCTGTGCGTTGATAGATCACTACGTCAGTCAGTCACCTTTGAGTTATATACATACTCGAATGTATAGATACATATACCTTTATGTTATATGTTGTTGTAAAATTCTCCCATGTAGGGAAGGCAAAGGGAATAGAACCCATACAGCCAAGTCTTCAGTATATATTTCTTCAGTAGTTTGCATTGAAATGCTAGTGTAATGCATTTCAATGCATCTTGGGAGAGTTTGGCGTCAAACGATCTATGGCAGACACTGTGGTGCTACTTGGATGAGGTGGATTACCACGATAAAATACTCATCACTTTTCACACCACTTGACGTTTATTTCGATAATCCTCCATATTGCACATCATCACAGACACTTATTACACAAAACTACACTGATTTTACGTAACAATATCCACTCCGTACAATATTACAATCATCGAAATAAAAATCACGTCCGCCATTAGTCAAATGCCGCCAAACACCTTTATGTTATATATTTTCAGGGTGTTCTTGGAGAGATAGCTCCATGCATAGAGTTAAACGATGGCAACAAAATTCCAATGGTGGCACTTGGTACTGGCAGAGGTACAGCACATGGGGTAAGATTTAATAAGCTTGAATTTTCAATTACCAGGACCTCTTATCGACAGGCTAGCCTGTATATCCCACTGCTGGGCACAGGCCTTCAAGCATGGAGGAACAGGAATGTAATACATAGTTAATTATAAAAAGTAAACCAAGGAGTCTAACGTACGCGCTGTAATAATGCAGACAATATCATAAGTGATATTTTGAACCAAATCTAAAAAAGGCATTGAAAGATTCAGTTCAGCAAAATAACTAAATTGCCCAGCAATGGGATGTAGGCTGAGTACGTATATATTGGGTCCTTACCTATGAAATTGGTGAGTTTTTCTCTCTTAGTATTTTGTCTGTAACTATTAAGATTCAGAGTATTCCTAAAAAATAATTACCTCGTCTAAAAATAGACTATATTTTTGAGCTCTTTTGATTTGTTTTGATAATTTGTTGTATGTTTAATTGTGTTAAAATTGGACACGGAGACAACTCTTTTTAAGTGCCTCCCGAATACATCATTTTATTTGCATTCACTTAAAAACGATAAATAATTTTTATGAAGTGTGATATTATACATATTACTAAAGCTTGTCTAATGATAGATGCCAAATATAATTATCTTTGGATTTGTCGTTGTGAAGAAAACTGAAAAAATTTTAGTATGGAAAATGCAGAATTCCCCAAAATCTCCATACAAAACACCAATTTCATAGGTAAGGACCTAATATTACAAACGATAAAATTTTTTATTAAAACAAAATTGTTTTTTATTTTTTACGCTTTTCCAGAAACCAAAAGACGAGGTCCGTGACGCTACGTTGTGGGCCATAGAATCCGGCTACCGGCACATCGACACTGCTGCAATCTATCAAGACGAGACCGAAGTTGGTCAGGGCATAGCCGACGCTATTGCTAAGAGCATAGTGACTAGAGACCAATTGTTTGTTACCACTAAGGTAAATATTACTAACGCAGATTAAAATTAATAGTATTTTGCCAGTAAATCGTAAGCGAGGAATTTGAATTTGACGAGATCGGTTGGTCTGATTTAATGCTAACAGCGCCATCTATGATTTGTTATAAGTATTGTTATTATTATAAGTATGATTTGTTGCATTGAAATTAAGAATATTACCGTCTTACCATAAAAAACTTAAACATCTGTTAAGCATGTGTTTTAAAAAAACGTAACAAGACCGTGTTTTACGATTGTCTAGAGCTAGACGCGGCTTAAACATCGTCTTAACAAAAATTAAACAGGCGTTGAACGCGTACTTAAACTTTAAATAGTGTTTAGTTAAACAAGTGATAGACAACTGTTCTATTTGTCTTTTGTGGTAAGACAATTAGATATTATTCCCCGGCCTACCCCTTCGGGGATATAGGCGACAACATAATGTTTTTTTATTGGAACCAATATTTTAGGTTAGCAATGAATTTTGTGGAAACTGCATTTAATTGCGTTAGTTTTGATCGATCGTTCTTACAAACACGTTGACAAGAGACAGACATTTTAAAAACTGTTGCTATCGCTGTTTTAAAGACTTGTATGAAGTCAAGAGCATTTTGTATGTAGTAGGTAGAACACTGACAACTTTTGTATGATACCTAGTGGATATAGCCTTGAGTAGAATCGTGACTGACAGAAACGAACAAGAGGAACCACCACAAAATTGCACGGCAAAATACATGCAGTTCAAACATAATCTTTTTGTAATTACAAAAGACAGATCATTATATTTACCATACCTAATCTGCAAAAATACCATCAAAGGACATAACATGAAAATTAGTGAAATTAAAATTCTATAACGTTTATTTAGATTAGACGAGTCTTAGCGCATGCATTTTTAGATAGTGATTGTAATTTCTTAAAAAAAACATTTTATTTGCTGCCGTTGTAATTCAAAATGCGTATTAATTGTTTTTTTATTTTTCATTATCGAACATGCAATAAAATTCGTAATATTTCAGTTAATTGTCTTTTAACCTCTATAGTTTCTCCTAGCTAAGCTCTCATTACTTCGATTTGTATATTTATTTTTTAATTTGTATATTTAAGTGTGCACTGTGCAGCAGCTATGCATATATATTTTTTTAAATTATTGTTGTAATATTGTTCTGCAGCTGTGGAGCGACCGTCACGCCCGCGACCAAGTGGTGCCCGCGTTGAAGGAGTCATTACAGCGGCTGGGGCTCGATTACGTAGATCTGTATCTTGTGCACTTTCCTGTGGCTATTAAGGTGACTTTTCCTTATTAGAGACTTGACTATGGTAAATAATTCTAATTTATATGGTTTCGGTAGTCCAAAGAACTCCAAACTTTAAATGGGAATTCGTAAGGTACGTTACTCGCAGAACTGGTGGCTGTTGCGGCGGAAAGGTTCTCGAGTAGAGACTCGCATTATAGCACAACCTTCCACGAGGTGGACCGACAGTCTAGTAAATAGGTAGCCGCTGAATACCCAGCTCATAATAACCGGGACTTCACTCTGTTGATGAAGAATTTAGACGCCCATAATTCTACCAAAACTGTGCAATCCGATCAGCATAAATTTTTCCATTCTTTATAATTAGACTTGTAAACCTCTCGTACGTATTACACTGACTCTTTGCTGATTTTTTACAGACGACGACCTCCGTGGTCGAGTGGTCGGTACGCCGGTCTCAAGGCGCCGCCAACTCGAGAGGTCCTGGGTTCGATCCCCAGTGGAGGCAAGTGTTTGGGTGATGAATTTTCAGACATTTGTTCTCCAGTCTTGGATGTTCATTATATATGTATAATATTATATATATTCTGAAAAATTATGTGTATTTATCTATTAAATATATTTGTCCATCATCTAGTATGGGACTAGTTGATAGGTGTGAATGTCCGAGGATATTTATTTATTTATTCTTACAGAGTGATGGTTCTGCTGATACTATTGACTACTTGGACACGTGGAAGGGCATGGAAGACGCGAAAAAACAAGGCCTAGCGAGGTCGATTGGGGTGTCCAACTTCAACAAGACCCAGATAGACCGACTGATAGCTAACAGCAAAGTGAAGCCTGTTATCAATCAAATAGAGGTACCTAATGTAGTAAACTTGTAAAAAAAAACAATTCATCAATTCTTATCTAAGCCTTCTATTGATTTATAGGGTAAGCCTTCTATTGATTTATAGGGTAAGACTTACATGGATTTATAGGGTAAGGCCTCTATTGATTTACAGGGTAAGACTTACATGGATTTATAGGGTAAGGCTTCTATTGATTTATCATTAGCTTGCTACTGAACACAGTATGACCGGAACACCACCAGATTAGCTCAATAGATAGCGGGCGGTTGTTATAGTTATAGTAGAGCAATTGGGACCAACTGCTAAACGTTTCTTCTGTGGCGTGTGGGAATTTCGTAACGCTGTAACTCTTGTAAGAATTGCATGTGCCAGCAACTTCTTCCCAACAGGGAGCACAGTGTGCACTTCCAACCACTGGTATGAAACCTGTGGCATGACATCTAAACAAATTCAAGTAACCAGTACCTTCACTGCCCGTCTTATCTTTTAACAACGTCGCAGACGATTCAGTTTCGACTCTTAACTCTAGTTCTGTACCCTTAGTGTAAGTTATCGGTGTAAAAATTTAATTTTTTTAGTTGCGTTAAAAATGTACTTTTTTAGATAAACGTGATTTAAGCTACTTTCCGCTGGGGACGCTTTTCACGTTTCCCACATTAATTGACATTCTCGCAACTAAAAAAGTGAAGTTTTTTACGATGATATTTTACACTAGGGACTCTGTAATTTTGCAGGTAAACCCAACGATGACCCAACTCCCTCTTGTGCTGCACTGCCAAAACCTCGGTGTGGCGGTAATGGGGTACAGTCCCTTCGGGTTCGTGGTGGCGAGACAGAGCGACCACGCGCCCCCTCCAAGGGCTGAGGACCCCGTGCTGGCTGCAATGGCTCAAAAATATAACAAGACGGCCACGCAGATAGTTTTGAGATACCTAGTAAGTTTTCTGGAGGAAAACTCTTAATGCTTTCGAGTAGGAAATATTAAAACGGAAGAGCTAGAGAAGAGAACGCAACAAATAGCTGCTCAAATTTTCAGCGTCCTATTTTTTTTTATTTTATTCAACTGATGACTACACTCTTCCTGATCTTAAGCAGCACGTGGAGTCCAAACACGAAAGTAGCTAACACTGTATTCAAAGCAAAGCCTTAGCCACTTCCGCCCAGCTGGTCCAAAAGATGCCTCTTCACACCTCGCTTGAAGGAACCCATGTTATAGGAAGGAGGAAACACGTGTGCTAGTATTGAGTTCCAAACGTTGGAGGCACGAGGGATAAAGGAGTCATGGAATCTCTTTGTGCGCACCAAATCCGTGGAAGCACGGAACGGATGACTCCGGAGACCAGCACGTGCATTTTGGTGGAGAAATGGGGCCTAACTGAAGTAGACTAAAGTCAATATAGTTTTTGAGCTTGCTATATCTAGTAAAAATATCAAAAGCTGGACAGTAAAAATATTAATGTAAATTAATAATTATATAATTTTCATTAACCCTTTGAACGCCGATGTTCGCGAACAATGTATGTTTGTATTGTGTCTGGTTATCTGACTATTGATAGGCAAAATAATTATGTTTTACAAGCTGTTCGAGAAAATAATTCGTAATTTGAAAATTTTACAAGAATAGATTCTGATTGTACTCTCCTAATACTATTTTCTGACATTTTTGATTTGATTGTTACAGATTGAAAGAGGCATCATTCCCATCCCCAAATCGACTAACAAGGAAAGAATCGCTCAGAACATCGACTTGTTCGATTTCAAGCTGACTCGAGAAGAAATTAAGGCTATTAGTGATTTCAACAAAGACATTCGTGTCATCGGCATGGCTCATTGGAAGGAATATCCTAATTTTCCCTTTTAATGACTCGAATAGTTGACTGTTTATTTTTAATTACATTTACGAAACTATATTTTTAAATAAATAGATAAAAAAATAAAAAATAGGTATATACATATTAACGAAAATATGGTTTACAATCATAATTAAATTACGTACTGTGTGCTTCTAAAAATCAAGTGTTGAGAAGTGTGAAGAAAAAGACTTAATAAAATTCAACGATTTCTTTTATTTGATATTTTTTACTGAAGTGAAAGAAGTATCCAGGCATACAAGCCTACCCCTATGGGAACAAGGCGTGTCATTATTTAGGGGAAACGGTACAATAATGGTCCCATATAGTAATTGGCCACTTCATCTTTAATGTTAAAAACAAAACAATAAACAAATCGGAGATTTAAAACGTCATTAACGGCCATAATTTCATTAGCCAATAACTAAGTTTGGTGGCCATTTACTGTAATTTGAAGTTAATGTCATTCATAAAATATTGAATGTTATTAACTATAAATTTTTTATATGTAGGTCGCTTAAGTGGCCAATAACTATACCATTTCCCCTATTTCTTATAAATTCAAATTTTACTGTAATAGATATTTATTTAGGCATTTTATTAATTACAATTGGTTTTTATGAATGTATTTTATTTCTTTATTGTTGAAAATAAGTAAAATATTGTTTGGGAAGGCTTGACGCACCCAGACTCTTCATGACTAACAAAATCTTTTAAACATGAAATGTCAGACATTGTTTTTCACGACCGAACCGGAAACTTAAAATATTTTTAATATTTCACAAACAAACATTTAAATCAAATATAGAACTACTTCCTGCGGACAAATTAAATCAAATTAGCAGACTGCTTCCTGTGAATGAATTAATAAGAAACTTCCGGTTCGTATTTAATTTATTATTTCTACTTTATATCTTATTTTAATTTTAAAATTTTTATTTATTTTTTACTTCATTATTTTAATTTTCTATGGAATGTCTCGATCACTGATAATTAATCATGTTAAACAGCTGCGTACGACGACGTCGCCGACTTATAAAAAAAAAGAAAATACATACAAAAACATTCATTTGTCTAAAATAACATGGATCAGAAAAGACAAGAGAAATATGTTGAAACAAAACCAGCTCCTTAAACATCGACAAAAAATAAACAGGTATTTATTAATTAATGTAAAAACGTGGTTAAATGTCTCATTAGCGTAAAAGCAACTGGTAGGAAAGGGTCAATAACCTTGAAATTTTCTTCTTTATTGCTTGGTAATAAAATGCAATAGCAGTGATATAATGTTGTCTTTTGCCAATGAAATGGTCACTGGTTCAATGTCCCGCTGAACCATTGTGTTTGTATTACCTATGACCCGGTGCACGGCAATTCAATTAGCATTTTGGTTCCTTCCTATGGTAATTTATAAAATATTCTGCTAATTTATTGCTTATTTTATTAACAATTTTTAAGATCATAACTGTTTATTTATAAGTTCCACTAAAAAAAACAATAAGTAAATTTTATTTCTATCATTCTGTCTAAGTGTTGAAATCTTATAGAAAAGGAAACCTCATGAAAAAGAATCTGCTAAATTCATTTACATTTATCGAAGATTATAAAAGGTTATTTTGATAAAGGCTATTTACATAATAGCGTTTTTAAAAAAAAATATATAAAGATAATAATTAAGAGCGAACTCTTGTTCTATAATTGCGAAACATCTCAAACCAGTTGTACAAGGTATTTACGTACCTACGTTCTCGTTTAGACTTTACGATTTCATTACTGTTTCTTTGGTCTTGACATTCGTATGTTCATTCATAAATAGGTGTGGGGATCGTACAATTGGCCGGATCATGATTTGAATATGGACGTATGATATATAAAACACAAACTATTAACTAGTACATCATATCAAATGTGGTGGTATGTTAAGACTATAAAATTGCAAAAAGTGAGGTTTCTTATATGATAAAGAACAGCATGACACTGGCTTTAAAATAGGACTATAAGGCCCAATTGCGCGGTCGAGAGTTAGCACCTAACCCTGGGGCAAATATATGGGCAAACCCTAGGTTAGGCGCTAACTCTCGATCGTGCAATTGGGCCTAAAAATACTATGCCGATTTTCCGGGCTCGCTTTACAATTACAACCATTACAACTATATCGTAATGAACATAGGCGAGGTGACGTTATCACGCCATTGTATCAATCATATTTTAAATTAAGTGCCTTGTTTTAGCTGTTTACAAAACCTTCGTGTATATTTGAAAAATAAATAATAATAATAAATCTTAATAAATCTCTAGAAAAATATGCAACACAACTATAAATTGTTAGTTAACTCCAAAATTTTACTCGTAAGAGACATGGTTTCATCTGTAACTTGTGTTCAGTAATCTCAGCGTTAGTTTTCATTGTAAAAACCTCAACTTTTTTAGTTGCGTTACGAATAGGAAACAAGATAAGCGCCCCTTACGGAAAGTACTTGAAATCACATAGAAATTGACATTATTAAAGCAGTTTTTTACATCGAAAACTTACACCGAACTGTTCTGTACTGTTCATACTTTCTCGTAAAGTAAGACTGAAAGTTAAATTATTGAAAATATTTTATTTGTTAAAATATTTGTTTTTATAACAAGGACAAAATCTGATCGTAATCGTGTCGTAACGTCTGAGGTGTCATATTAAAAGCTTAAATGTTCTTTGTTAGACGACTCCGCTATCAAGAAGCCAGTTCACAACTGATCTTAGAACAAGATGGGGCTTCCTGTGTACTCCGTTGCCTTATTTCTGGCCCTGATCAATGTAAGTACACAGCCTAATTTTATAAAATTTTAAAAACAGGTATTAAATGTCCTTACAAATTTTAAGCAACTAATGCTGCTTGTGTTACGGATACTAGACAACGGATAAATATATTTAATAGATAAATACATTTATATGTTCAGAAAATATACAATACATATATAAACATACAAGACTGGAGAACAAACGCCTGTATTCATCACATTCTGACGGTAGAACAATAAAGTTATTCGTCAATTATGTCACATACAAAATGTATGCGAAAGTACCATTTTTCGTCAAAGAAATTCATTTTATATTTTCTAATATTGATTTTTATTATTATGTTCTTGTAATTAGATTACTAAGTATAAATTTGATTTCCTACTGTACGTAGGTTTCTATTCGAATAGGCGAGACACAATTTTACGCAGCGGGTAGTTTGCGTAGAGTTCCTTATGCAGGGCAACCAATGTTCTTATAATGGGCGTACGTTGGTTTTAGTCGCTCTGGAGTTCGTTAAGAAACCCGCATAACAGGGGTAAAATCGAGCCTATAATATAAAACACATTTTTAGGAACATCAGTGAAATCTATTTTCAATTCTGGGCACTAGTTTTTGCGTGTTATGCTTAAAATATACAGATCAAAAATTCTAAACTTTGGGTTTGCCTTTTGTTGCTGTTGGCGATCAGCTAACGACCAGCATCATAAAACCTTTTCGGACCCATTTCCTGTATGTTATATTTAAAAAATATAAACTTAGAATGTGAACTCTTTGATGAAAACAATTGTAATTTTATTCAGTCAGTGTACTCTTAACCATTATACGTGCTACATTAACGCGTGGTCTATTTTTATCTCTTTTAGTTGCTACAATAAGTACCAGAAATAGTATTTTTCTATTATTATTCAATAACTTATGTACTTATTATAAATTATTAATTGTTATTATGTGTCAAATACAGAATACATTTAATTTCATTTATTTTTACGCAAGCTACACTGGCAAACGTTGCATAATATGTAAACAACAAAATATTCAGAATAACAATTATCAGAATATCAGACAGTTTTAAATTCTAATTAGTACCTACCTAGAATCGTCGTATAATTAAAATTCCTTCACAGACATATTTGCGCTTTTTTATCAACAATAGTAGTCGTGGTAGCAAGCGTAGATATAAATAATATCATCACTTTACAGTAACATAGGTAATATAAGACATTATTTTTTACAAAATTGAACATAAGATTACCTTACTTTTGTAGAAACATAACATGGTAACTTTTACGTTTAGATAATTTTTTTTGTTAATTGGATTAATTATAAAGCTATTTAACACAACATATTTATGTTTCATTAAAATATAAAAATAAAGTCCTGGCCATGGTTCTTTCATTATGATCGTGGTATTCAAACCAAGTGATCTTTATCTTGTGTATTTTTGGAATGGTATTTGAATTTAAATCGAATTGACTGATGATCAATTCGAGATCGTAAAACGTTTATGACATTCATAAGCATGCGTTAAGACGCAATTAAAAAAAAAAAATAATGGAATATTCGACCTCAGTAATTTATTTTAATTGATGCATCGTACCGCATGATTCATACATAATAATTTTTATATTCTATTTTGTACCTACATACAACAAACTCGTCTGGATACCATAATCAAGCAAGGTTCGTCAATTGTTCAACTTTATGTCTAAAGACTAAAGCTTCAAAATCTATTGAAAACCTTTTTACCGTCTTGTGTAGTCTTTCGTGCTATAAACCTGTGTTGTCTGACACAATTCACAAAGTTAATAATGCACTACATAATAATAAAGAACGAAAACTATATTATCCTTGAAAACAATAATCTTGTTGGAAATTGAAATGTTCATTTGAATTCAGTTTTTGCACAGAAACCCTCTAACACAAGTAATGCTGTTAATTAACTATTAATTGAACTTGGTAAAAGTAATAAAGGGTACAATTTTCTAGCTCGCAATCCAAGTCCATCTCGTAGGAAACTCTTTAGTTTTTAGATAAACGGTATACTATATTATAAAAGTAGACTGGACAATTCTATCTTGACCCATCAGCAGTTCCCCTAATGTGAATATTTTTGCATTGTAAAAAACTTAAAATAAATATCCTCAGACATTCACACCTATCAACTAGTCCCATTTAAGCAACTTAATGCTGCTTGTGTTACGGATACTAGATGACGAAGAAATATATTTAATAGATAAATACATATAATTATTTAGAATATACATAATATAATACATATATAATGAACATCCAAGACTGGAGAACAAATGTCTGAAAATTCATCACCCAAAAACTTTGCCTCCACTGGGGATCGAACCCAGGACCTCTCGAGATGGCGACGCCTTGAGACCACTCGACCATGGAGGTCGTCAATTTCTTTTCTATTTGCAATTTCTAGGGCAAACTTGATGGGTAGGGGTGCTTCCCCTAGGGGGATGTATTTGTAATCCCATTTCCCATAGAAATACACATTCTAACTGTGGTTTGAATAAAAAATATAGAAATTCTGTTATACGTTCGTATTATGAGATATTAATAAACTGTAGATAAAAAAATGTGTCTATAATGAGAATTTTTGATTAAAAATTCACTTACAGTAACGATACATCAAATGGTTCGTGCTTGGCGCACTGATCTCTTTCTTTGGAGCATTATACAATAATATCCGTCCGTTGGCGCAAACTACGATAACATAAAACAGTCCCAATTATCCTTGAAATAGATGTCAATGTCCTTAAACTCTAGAACCAGATATAAAACATGTTTATGATGTGAAGATTAACAGCAAATAGCTTCGTCAGGTTCAAGTGGAGTCAAGGACGCAAAGATGCCTAACCGCCAAAAACGTATTTTTAGAAGTCGAGGAAAAGTTCGTCTTATACACGATGGTAAATCTATTGATGTCGCAAACCTTGAAGGCTGTGGGACAATTTCCTGCTATTGTTGACTCGGTGATTTTCAGTTATCGGTAGTTTTTCATTCGTTAGAGTACACGAAAAGCACTGTCAGAGTCACTAAAAAGCAATTCATTTTGGCATGGTTCGTTTCATATACATATGCGACCGCCATCTTATTGTGACACTCACAACAAGATGGCGGACGCTTGAGTATAATAGTACGTATTCTTTATTAGTCTCAATGTTATGAAAAAAAAACTAGTATTGGTCGTCTTGGTTTAAATACAAGAGTGATTGATATTGAGATAATTTATATTTGTGATATTTTAGTCTTTCGTTATTAAGAGAAAGTATCTGTTTATAACTTAACAACTTCTATTTACATTTATCAACTTGATGTGCATGCAATGCATAAACATGCGGCATAATTAATATCCATGAGATGCTGGATACTATTATTTAAAGGTTTAATTAAGTAAAACTATTTTAGTTCTTTTTTTTAATATTTGATTTTGTTTCGCAGTTTTCATCGGCGGTGATTGTTCCAACTGCTACATTGAATGATGGTTACAATATCCCCCGTCTTGCATTGGGAACATATGGCGGTGTAAGTACTTTACTGTTTTAAATTGGTAAACATATTTTTTATAACAGACTGCACACCTGAACCCCTAAACATTTGCGTTTTACAGCCTGTGACATAAGATGTCTCTGTCCGTGTTAGGTATAGTCGACTACAAAATTATGTATACACATTTTAGAGGGGACAATCTTTATTTCCTTCTTATAAGAGTTATTCACTGTCAAAAGTTGTTACATGTTTTGGAGTTCAAATCAAATCAAATCAAAAATAATTTTATTTCATAGGCTAAACATAGCACTTAAAATCGTCAACATTCATACATAGTCATATTTATTATACATAAAGTAAATTTTAATATTATTAAAAATTGACAAAACAGACTTTAAATTCACTGCCGCGAGCGCTTGCAGCAAGTTGACTGTACTTACCCAATTAGTTCATTGTTTTACCCTTCGAACCAGTACCGAGCAATGCAAGCGCTGCTATTGAGGTATGCGCGTCGACGTTTGTCGTGAGAATAAAGAAGAAGTCTTAGTAGTCTAAACAGTAAAGATAGGAAATGATAGATGATCCCTGACAATAATAGAAAATGAGTCAGAATTGTGACAAATACTCTGTGGCCCTAATAGTTGTGACCTAATGACCATAGATATAAAGTACATAATGGGACCAGGTAGAGGAATAAGCCTTTGCTTTGTTTCCGCAAAAAAATATTTATCATAGTATACACGATATTCCTTTGTTATTGTGTTTTAAAAAGGCGGCGTCTTGTAGAACGTATTTATACATATAAGTTCGCCTAAGCATAGGTAATTAATCTTAAATTGGAAGGTTCATTTTACCTTTTTTTTTCGATTCCTCGATGATGATTGCAATGAAATGTCTAAATCGACATTCATATGATTCAATTTAGAAAAGAAAGTTCATCATTTCTTTGCAAAAATTAATCAATAGCTGAATATAGACGGTTTATTTTTGCGTTCACTTTCGATGCTTAATCGATGAAATGTCTAAATTGAAGTTCATCGGAGTGATGAACGCCAGTTTAGGAAAGCAATGCAATTCACTAACTGTTCATCATTTACAATTCATTGCGAAAATGAATCAATTTTGATGAACCGTCTAATATCGCCTTAAGAGCATTTTAATGGTAATTTATTACTTGAAACTATTCAATTTTATTAATAAAATATTGATAACGAACAAGCGGAGGCTTTAGATGAAACCCCAACTGGCTTTTAATATGTTTTAACGTTGTTCATTTATATTATAACTCAATAGTCTCAAAAACTGCTAAATATCTTTTATTTTTCACGTATAAAACTATAGAAACATTGTATTTTCAGGACGGAGTACAAATGCGTCAGACCATCAACTGGGCTATAGAAGTTGGGTACCGGCATATCGACACAGCCTCTCTGTATGGCAACGAAGCGGCTATTGGAGAGGGTATCAATGACGTCATCAGCCGGAGTTTGGTCAAGAGGGAAGATTTGTTCGTCACCACCAAGGTGAGATTAGTGATTAGTGTACTTTCTAGACGTAGTGATTATAATCTCTTTGGCCGTCTCTTAAAACGTAGTGATTATATTCTCTGTGCTTTCAAGGCTTAAAGCCTATGAAATTTACTTCAGTTATTTTGGGACACAAAAAGAATGTACCAACTGCTTTTCTGGCCTAGCATGAGTAAAAGGCGACTAAGGGCGTATTGGGTACTGGGTCTATGAATGTGTAGGCGTTGAGCTAGCCACTTGTTAATACTCTTTCACCATTTTTCATCTGACCAAACCCAATTTTTGTATGGCTAAATGTGGTCTTAAGGAACACAGTGCTCCTTGGATTCTGCCTACCCCTTCAGGGATTGCAGCCGTGGTTGTATGTATGTATTTTGGAACATTGCTTCAATATTTATAAGCAACTCTGTACTCCGACTATTCCTATCTTATATTCTACCATTAAAATTTGATTGAACATAAACATAAGGTAAACACATGCATTATTACCCCGATAGTCAAAAATCGGCATGTAATATGGTGGTTTATGTGATATTGTAGTTGATACACAACTTGTGTACAATGCGCCATGGATTTATTCAAACGGATCAAGTGTACAATGCTACTTTCGACCAAAATGTGAATTATTTTGATTAAAGCCAATAATTATTTTCAGCTATGGAACGACAAACATAGACGTGATCAGGTTGTGCCAGCCCTGAGGGAATCCCTTCAGAAGTTAGGATTGGATTACGTTGACTTGTATCTGATCCATTCACCCGAATCAGACGTAAGTTGATATACAGGTATTTTAGGTATTCCCATCGATTCTTGTCCCAAATCTGAGACAAATTAAGGGCGCTCGCACACGGCGACTTTTTGTAGCGATGCTGTCGCGCGTTAAGCTAGCGCGTGTAGCGATGTCGCTACCAACGCGCTATTGCATTACAACTAAATCGATTAAAACCCGCGACCGTGTCGGACGACGAAGGTAGAGAACAAGTGCAACACTTAATTGAGCTTGCATCGCGACAGAAGAGCGACAGTATTGCGTTTGCATGGCGACTGAATCTGAGCGCCCGTGGGCGAGGGCACACAGCTAGCAACCGCTTCGCAAACTGTATTGAGGCAGACGCGCGACAATATCGCTACTGCATCGCTAAGAAAATGCGCCGTGGGCAAGCGCTCTTAAACAGGAATTCAGATCAATTTGCTTAAATTTTGTGTAACGATTCAATGCATGTGTCGACTGTCAATTTCGTGACCTGACTAGTAAGCTCATTTTAAGTTCAAATAGTGCAATAAATTTGTGGCACCTTAAAATAACAATCATGACATTGTATGAATACAGAAGTAGCTATCAAACTATCCAATAATGCTGTTTAGATTTTAGCATTAAACCATTAACATTGATCATTGAATTTATTTTCCAGCCCGCTGGCATTGACTACCTTGATACCTGGAAAGGCATGGAAGACGCTCAGAGACTAGGTCTTGTCAAGTCTATTGGTGTGTCCAACTTTGAAACTGAGCAGATTGAGAGGATCATCGCTAACAGTCAAGTTAGACCCGCCGTTAACGAGATTGAGGTAAGATTTTGAGTTAGTAGGTATTGTAAGTAGGGTAGGAAAAAGTCTTGGCTGTGCAACATCACAGAGTAGACGATCATGCCAGAGATAGCGGACAGGCGTGACTTCCAACCTTCGCTAGTCGGTAAGGCACGTATAGTATAAATAATGTCCACTTAAAGATAAAGAAATTTGTGATTTGTGGTTACAGAAACCGAATATTTATTTACAACAACAATTATTTATTTATTTAAGCTTTCATATCCATTACAAAAAAAATGTACACATGGCGGACTTAACGACTAATATCGCTATCTAACAGTCAACCATCAGGCAAAGCAGAGATCTGGTGGCGGCTTAGTAAAATTAACATATGCATCAATTAAATATTACATAAAATTACATTTTTATTATTGGTTTTTGACGCTTATTTTAGGAAACATTTAAACTAGTGATACCTAAAAATATTAAACTTTTAATCATTTTAATGTTTAATATGAGTTTTAATGAGTCATTGCAATTCTTAAGGCTGGACTGGAACATAAAATTGTACATTTCCTTTTTTTATTTTTAACGGTAACTAGTACCTTTAAGTAATAATTAATTTGTGGTTCCACTCAGGTGCATCCGGCCAACACTCGTGAACAATTAGTGGCTGACTGCAAAGCTCTTGGCATCGAAGTAATGGCGTACAGTCCGTTTGGGTTCCTCGTCAGCAGAGAACAGAAAGCCGCCCCTCCTCCTCAAATTGACGACCCTACATTAACGAAGATCGCCGAGAAATATGGCAAGAGTACTACTCAGGTGGTGCTTCGATACCTGGTATGTTTTATTTTTGTTTTGAAGTTAAAGTGTGGTGTGCGTATCGTGGAATTCACTACGACTACGATATGGCCACGACATCTCTCCGGTCTAGTCGGTTGTCACCACCGGGTGTAGATCGGGAGGTCCGGGGTTCGATTCCCCACGGGGGCAGGGGTTTATCTGCTCGGTTTGGTTGGTGGTAGGGCTTCTAAGCCCGCTTGGCTAGCTACCACCATTTTACCTAAATTTGTTGCCATAATAACAATGTTATAAGCATTGTTGTGTTCCGGCAATCAGAGGTAAGATAGCCAGTTCCTCAGTTGTTGAAGATTACAGGTGAAGCGGCCTTATCGTCACTTATCATCAGGCGAGATGAAGGCCAAAAGCTTACAAAACATATTTTAAAAAAATAACAAATATAGAATTTTCGTAAAAGTCTTTCTACATCGGATTTTAAGGAAATTCTAAGAAACTTAATAGGAAATCTTACCTTTTTTACAAATGTTACCAAAAAATACCTCACTTTATTATTTTCGTGGTTTATTTTTGCATCTATTTTGCGATCGCAGATACAAATATGTTCTTTAATGCTGCGTCTCATACTAGTATATGTGAAACGCTCGGCTAAAAACACGTGGTAATTAAGCCATGTCAGCACTGAATTAAATCCTTAAGTTCTCGTCTATACATGTCCTGCTTATGAACATAATATTTAATGCTAATCTCTATTAACTCATCATCATTATTTTTCTTTTTTCTGTCTTCTAATATTTGATTTAACCAATTAAGGTTTAGATTTTTGTTTGTTACTCTCCTTGGTTCACCACTCTGCGTAGTTCTATCTATATGTGATTTTTATTGCTTTCTTTATTGTTTAGATCGACAGGGGAACCATCCCCATCCCAAAGTCCACCAACAAGGATCGTCTCCAGAAGAACATCGACGTTTTCGACTTCCAGCTCACTCCCGAAGAAGTTGCCACCATCAACAGGTTCAATGTCAACAAAAGCGTCTTTGAGTAATTTGTCTGTGCCTCTATTCTATTTTTCATTAACATTATAATTGTAATTTATATGCAATACGAGTGCTTGATCATTGTGTATCAACTTAATCTGCCAAAGTTTACAAGAGACATAATAAAAATCTATTAATTGCGAACGCCGGCGTTCGCTTGCGCCTCAACAGAAAAATGAAAATTAAGTACAGAAAGCATCAAAAGTTGATGACCATTTAAGTACCTGGTCGAATTAAATGTGACACAGTACTAAATTGATGAGCTACTTATGATGCTGACTGTACCTATTCAAATTACAGATTACATATTAGTTTATTTATGAGTTACGATTATCACGTTAGTATCAGTAGAATAGGGGTCCAGTTTATATTTTTTTTTGTAGTATATAATGTTTTTATGTAATAAAGGTTATTTAAATAATATGAATTTATTTTTAATATGTTTATTAAGCCTTGACCATTTAAACTAAATATTGTTATAAGATCACATTTGGAATGAGCATTACAAATATATTTAATAGTATGATGTACAATCCGCCACAATTGGACTGTAGAAAATTATCCCATTTTTTAAATATATTTTCAACCTTAGCACGTTAGACACAAGGTGCAAAAAATATTGAGGCATTTTTACAACTGCTGTTTGTCTATACTCATAATACTTAAATTGCTGTTTTTATTACCATAAAGTTCTGAAAAGACACACATCACAACTTCAGGAATTGCGTTAGTTTAATAATTTTTTAACGCATGCATTAATCTCTAACCGATTTCAAAAAAGGAGGTTCTCAATTCGTCTGAATCTTTTTTTTCCTTACGGTTTTCTCTTGATCCCATTTTTTTGCATGATAAGAAAAAAAACATTACAGTAAGTACTTATGTTACATCCTAAAATGCTTTTTTGGGACATTCAAGCCGCAATCTCTTCTTGAAATCAAAATATGCTGTGCATCGGTTATTCAGACATATTTATCAATACATTTATTTTTATGACTGAATTAAAAATAATTATAATCACATTCGTTTGATAAGACAGCCAGTTTATTCAGATCGTGAGCATAATTTTTTTTTTTATATTTACCGTCACGCCTGTTTCTACAAAATGGTAGGCAGGGGTACATTTCGCCAGATATATATGAATTCCCATGTAACAGGGTTGGCCCTTTTGCCATGCAACGTCGTAGGCAAGTAAAATAAAAAAAAATACATAATTAATTGATTGTACAATCCGTTACATGTGCAGGCAGTGGTAGCCGAGTTGGGACAGACGGGGCACTACTCGTTCGATCCCACCGCCTGTACCACTGAGTTTGAATAAAACTTATGTACAGTTCATTGTGAATATCGCTTGCCTCACATTGTGCCCGGTGCATGGCAACAGGGAACCTAACATACCTGTTACATGTGAACCTAACATATCTGGCGAAATGTGGATGTTTAACACCTCTGCCTACCCCTTCGGGGAAAGAGACGTTTTGATATGTTTATGTCTTTATGTTAAACGTGACCACAGCCACAGAACAATTAATAGTACAAGCGTAACAGCGCAAATAATCTCTCACATGAGCTTTTTCCTGGCATTGTGAAGAGTACCTCACTAAATGACATTTATTTTTTTTACAAAAATAATGTTTACTGAAGGTGCAATAGGTAGTGGTAAGGAGATATCCTTAATACGCGATAGACATGTGATTTTTTTACTAAAACAGTTGGTTTTCTTAAATATCACCATGATTAGGCCATAAAAAATACATGTGACACTTGTAAAATTGCTTTTGCTTGCAACTACTACAGGAATCACAGTGTATGTTACAACCTTTGAGATTAGATGTAAAGTCTAAGTCTAAAAATTTTGATTTTTTTTTGAGTCACGATAGTCACCAGCAAACACACATGATTATTTTAGTACCTTGACATTTCATTTCACTAGCTTCTAGTGCAAAAGAAAATTAGCTATAAACCATAGAATGACAAAATATTAAAATTGTCTGGTGACTGTACCTAGGTATTTTATTGCTCTTATCTTTCAAGCCACAGCAGCGAAAGAAACTTTAAATAATTCCCATGGTTATTTTGCGGCAATTATTTAGCACTAATGAGATTACATTATTATATATTTATATTATCAATAACATTATCCTAAATACGTGAATCAGTCAATAGCGAGTTGCCTGAAGGAGCCGTCAATGCCAAACAACTCGTCATAGTTGGTGGGTCGTCCAGGTCTTCGAGATTCGTCGGCTTTCACCGACTCCTGCGCTTTGAACCAGTCTCTGTATTCGAGCAGTTTGTTCTTCCATTGGTCTGAAAAGAAGGTCGAGTAGTTAGTTGGGACTTTGGTTGTGAGAAAACTACAACTTTCGTAACACGAAGAGAGCGATGGATATCTAGTTAACATATTTCTTGTAATTCGTCCTCAGTCTATATAAGTGGTAATAAACACGTGAGGAGTATGGGCCGTAACACCACCACGCTGACCCAATGCGGTTGGTTGCAATATAAATGGGGACCAACGGCTTAACGGGCCTTCCGAAGCACGGAGGAGATCGAGATCACAAAGTTTTGGTCACCCATCCACGGCCTGACCATGGCGAGGGTAGCTTTGTTTTCTATATCGATAGCCAAAGCTTACTAACCACTACGAGTATGCCACCGAGCTCCTAATGGCAAAATTCATATTCTATATTTTAAAATTCCATTTTATTTTGCTGGCAGAAATAAATGAGATTATCTACTTTGACGGACAGACGAGGTCACGGTATTAATCATTATTTGTACGAAAACAATGTCTCTTATTTTGTCTATGCAAATTACCCGCCTAGAGTTTATTGTACAGGTACTAACATTATCCTAGAAAGTGTTTTTATCTAATGAAATACTGAAAAAGCTGTTGTTGTTTTAATACATTTTCTAATCTATTAAACTTATTGAAAAATGCTTATAATCTTTTGATTTTGACGACCTCCGTGGTCGAGTGGTCTGTACGCCGGTCTCAAGGCGCCGCCATCTCGAGAGGTCCTGGGTTCGATCCCCAGTGGAGGCAAGTGTTTGGGTGATGAATTTTCAGACATTTGTTCTCCAGTCTTGGATGTTCATTATATATATTCTGAATAATTATGTGTATTTATCTATAAAATATATTTGTCCGTCATCTAGTATCCGTAACACAAGCAGCATTTAGTTGCTTAAAATGGGACTAGTTGATAGGTGTGAATGTGTGAGGATATTTATTATTATTATTATTTAATCAGTTAAAAAATTTTTGGAGTCATAAAATAAAATATATTTGCACTATTGCAACGCTATCTATAAATTGTTATGTATTCATAGATGTATTACTATACATTATTGTATATATATTAGGTTGGGGAAATAGTCTTTTCGCATTATAGTATGTATAAACTTGTAATAAAATCTCTTTGGCTATACTATTTGTATCTGGCTGGTTTTGGTATCATTGAAAGTTTAAATTTTAAAGAACATAATTCCAAATTCAAATGTGTGATTTTCATTTGTTTTTCGTACCGCCAAGATGAGTGAATCTGATGAAAAATATCGATACATTTTAATATTTTACTACAAAAAAGGTAAAAATGCAACGCAAGCCGCGAAAAAAATTTGCGATGTTTATGGACCTAGTGCAGTGTCTGTCAGAGTAGCACAAATTTGGTTTAAGCGTTTTCAATCCGGAAATTTTGATGTCAAAGATGCACGTCGCTCTGGTCGCCCTATTACAGATAAAATGTTTGCCATTTTTGAAAAAGTGGAGCAAGATCGGCATGTCAGTAGTTACGATGTAGCTGAAGAACTGGGAATTGACAACAAAACAGTTTTGGCGCATTTGAAAAAAACTGGGTACACAAAAAAGCTCGACATTTGGGTACCTCACGAGCTCACTGAAAGAAACCTAATGAACCGTGTACTCATTTGTGATTCTTTATTACGACGTAATGAAACCGAACCATTTTTGAAGAAGCTGATAACTGGTGATGAAAAGTGGATCACGTACGACAAGAACGTACGAAAAAGGTCGTGGTCAAAGGCCGGTCAGGCTTCACAGACTGTGGCGAAACCCGGGTTAACTCGCAACAAGGTGATGCTGTGTGTGTGATGGGATTGGAAGGGCTTTATTCATTATGAGCTGTTACCACCAGGCAGGACCATCGATTCTGAACTCTACTGCGAACAACTGATGAGATTAAAGCAAGAATTTGAGAGAAAGCGGCCGGAATTAATCAACAGAAGGGGTGTGGTTTTTCATCATGATAACGCTAGACCTCACACATCTTTAGCCACTCAGCAAAAATTAAGAGAGTTTGGCTGGGAGGTGTTAATGCATCCGCCGTATAGTCCTGACCTTGCACCTTCAGATTTCCACCTGTTTCGGTCTCTTCAGAATTCTTTAGGCAGTGTCAGGTTAACATCACGAGAGGACTGCCAAAACCACTTGTCGCGGTATTTTGACCAGAAGTCCCAAAATTTCTATAGCAATGGGATCATGTCCCTACCTACAAGATGGCAAAAAGTTATCGAACAAAATTGTACCTACATACTTTAGTTAAATGTAAATAAACAATATTAAAAAATGTTTTGAATTTTCTTAACAAATGCGAAGAAACTTTTTCCCCAACCTATTATATATCATATAAACTATATATTAATTGTTATAAGCATGTTGTCCTCCCTTGCATACTTGTATTTTTCACTGTATTGTATATTTTTGTCGGTGCAATAAAGTATTTAATACATTAAAATTCAGTAAAATAAATAAGAAATGTCAAAATAAAACTTTAATTATGTTCTTCTAGAGGACAATTAGCTACACCTAATGGTAAATAAGTCATCCATACTAATATTATAAATGCGAAAGTAACTCTGGCTGTTTGGCTTTAACGTCAAAACTACTGAACCAATTTAACTGAAATAGTGCACAGATAGTCTAGAGAAATACACAAGTGCACAGATAGACAAGAGAAGTGCACAGATAGTCTGCCTGAGAAAGGAAATATATTCTACCTTTTATCCCAATATTCCCATGGGAACGAGTACCATGCGGGTGAATGTAAAAAAAATTAAATAACGTCTCCCAGAAAAATGAAGGCCAAATTTACGCCACTATGAACTTTTCTTCTAATATTAGGTCCTTACCTATGAAATTGGTGTTTTGTATGGAGATTTTGGGGAATTCTGCATTTTCCATACAAATTTTTTTTCAGTTTTCTTCACAACGACAAATCCAAAGATTATAATATTTGGCATTTATCATTAGACAAGCTTTAGTAATATGTGTAATATCACACTTCATAAAAATTATTTATCGTTTTTAAGTGAATGCAAATAAAATGATATATTAGGGCGGCACTTAAAAATAGTTGTCTCCGTGTCCAATTTTACCACAATTAAACTTACAACAAATTATCAAAACAAATCAAAAGAGCTCAAAAATATAGTCTATTTTTAGACGAGGTAATTATATTTTAGGAATACTCTGAATCTTAATAGTTACAGACAAAATACTAAGAGAGAAAAAAATACACCAATTTCATAGGTAAGGACCCAATAATAGAGTAGGAGTAAATTTTCAATTCCACCAATTAAAGCTACTGTTCCAATTTGGAAAAATCTATCAGTGTTGAATAGCCTGTTTATTGAGGAAGGCTATAGGCTACATACCTTCACACTATTTCAAAGTAACTATTCTACGCGAGCGAAGTCGCGGGCAAAATTAATTTTTCGATGCGATCTATTCGAAGAGAAGCAAAACTTCCTTCTTTGGTTTAAGCTAGATCTACCACATCACTTCATAGAAGAATATGAGTCTGGTCCAAAACACTATCACGTCCAACGCTGGCAGGAAGGTTAAAAAACCAGAAAAACCGGGACCAAATCGACTAAACGGAATTTGTTTATATTTTTATTAACTTATTCGAACCATTTCATTTCCATTTCTTTCAGTTTAAGATTATGATGTGAAATTTATAAGCTGTAAAGTTTGCTATTAAATAAATAAATAAATGTATCCACTTTTGGAACTAGTTTCTTAAATAAATAATGCGTTTTTGAAATAATGAATATTGATTTACCTTGTAAAATATCCATTGTGCTGCATGTGCCGCCATACTCCGCTGGAAGCATTTCTTGCGGAATGTATTTGTATAAATCTTTGATCTCTCTGTGGATGAATATCTGAAATATCACGCGTTTTTTTCGTTAATTACAAACTAATGAAGAACACAGTAATGAAATTTGCGAGAGGAACTGACTCAGAAATTTTTTCCATGCGTTTTTGCAAGAAAAAAATATTGTATACTTATTGTTGTTTTCTAGCTATAGTTTTACCGTGTTATTCATAAAAAATATTAAAGGCTTAATAAACCTATTTTAGTTAATGTGATTTGTCACTTTCTTTCTAATTTAGATTTGTGTTTGAAAGAAGAAAACAAAGCACTCTATAACTAAAATATATTTTTTATTAATAACACGGTTATTTTCTAATTAACTATAACACGTAAAAGTAACACACACCTATCAAGTAAACCAAAGTTAGCAGCTTGTTTTGGCCTGGAGTCTATAGCTGATAGGGGTGTTAACAGCGCTGCCTACCTCTTCGGGGAAAAAAGGCCTGATGAGGTGTGTTTATAGCTTGTGCAAACTCACCCGTTTCCTGATTTTTTCTTTTAGGAACGGTTTCACGAAGTTGACGAACCGCTCCACTATTGGCGAGGTGTTCACTATGTGGACTTCTTTCAGTTTCACCGGGTATGCTTCCTGGAACATATTATTTATAGTAAGTAAATCATATGGTATATGGTATGGAGTCTTGGGTGTCGTAAAAGGCGACTAATGGACTTAGAATTGCACATGCACAACCTCCAATAGCTTATAGCAGCGACGGGCTCACCACCTGTCACGCTGAGCACATGTTCAGTAAATGCTTTGTGAGGCATATGGCTATGACAGTGGATTGCTTTTGCCTAGTCTCTGACTAATCCATAGGCAATAATGTCCTCAGCCAAAAAAATTAAACAATTTTTTTTGGTATTTTCCCTTTTTTCCCTGACTTGATTTTAACATTGTTTTCTATGTATCGACCTCTACAGTTTTATTATATTGGGTCCTTACCTATGAAATTGGTGTTTTTTCTCTCTCTTAGTATTTTGTCTGTAACTATTAAGATTCAGAGTATTCCTAAAAAATAATTACCTCGTCTAAAAATAGACTATATTTTTGAGCTCATTTGATTTGTTTTGATAATTTGTTGTAAGTTTAATTGTGTTAAAATTGGACACGGAGACAACTCTTTTTAAGTGCCTCCCGAATACATCATTTTATTTGCATTCACTTAAAAACGATAAATAATTTTTATGAAATGTGATATTACACATATTATCTTTGGATTTGTCGTTGTGAAGAAATGCATAATTCCCCAAAATCTCCATACAAAACACCAATTTCATAGGTAAGTACCTAAAATGTATAGATTGAAACTAACGCTAGTATTTATTTAATTGTCTGCTTTTTGATTTGTGATATATTAATTACTCATTTTCTCTTTTACTATAATACTATAATATGAGTACTTTCACACGAATTAAATCTTCTTTCCAATATTTTTACCTCAAATGAAAATACTCAAGCCCACCTGTATACAAATCATGAACTTCTTGACCGTGGCAGGCGACAGCTTGGCCAGGAGACTGGGCCCCAGGACTTCTGCGTCAAGCACATAGATATCGCCAGCGACGCCCTCTCGTTCCTCTGTCAGTCGCACGTCCCCGATCATCAGCGCTAGCTTCAGTGTGTCTGTGATCTCCTGGCCGTTCAGGTTTGGGTAGATTCCTGGAAAATAAGGCAGGTGTTTTTACTATCTATCTACAGGGTGAGATTGAAATAATTCGACAAAATTATACAGGACATTTTAAACGTTATAATAATCGGAATAATAACAATTAATATCGTAATGGAACATTATGTAAGAAAATACAATAACGGAATTACTCGTTGCAGCTGTCGCGCTGTGTTATTGAATGAAACACCTGTCTGTAAATTTGTAAACAAAAGTGTTGTCAAAAACAAAAAATTTTCTTATATAAATTTTACATGTATTTTTTATGGTTTATGTTTTTAATATGTATTTACCAGTTTTGAGTAAAAGCAACTGAAAATTTTGTTTTTTATTTACAACTTAATTTTTTTTCTCCCTCACAAATATAATGTTTAATAGCACTAGAACGCCCCATTAAAATTTGTCAATTATTTTCGATTTCACCCTGTATACATATAATAACTGTAGAGGTCGAATGTCTTTACATAGAAAAAAATGCATAAAATCAAGTCAAAAGTAAAACAGGGAAAATACCAAAAATAAAATTATTTTATTTTTTGTTTCTCTGTCTGTTTGTCTGTTTGTACGGGCTAATCTCCGAAATGGCTGTACCGATTTCAATAAAGTTTTGCATGGTGATACCTTTTATCCCTAGTAAGTCTTAGATACTTTTTATTTCGGAAAATTAAAGGGTTCCCATGGAATAGCTAAAAAACCAGAAACCGCGGATGAAGTCACGGGCAACAGCTAGTCTGGAATAAAAGAGGCTTTTGTCATTAGTGACATGTCAGCCCCATCCAAAGCGTACTAATTACTAGGCCTCGGAGCTCCACTAAAAAAAGAGGAAAATAAAAATTCAGAAGTTAATTTGCTTTCAATGAAATTACATTTTCTTCGTAGTTAAATGTGAAAGTGAAAATTTTATTCTATATATAACGACCGTGTATTCATACCTCATTCTTTGTTGTGTGTGAGTGAGACAAAAAATCCAATTATGAATCCTTGGAACAACAGAATAACAAGGCTACTGGACTTTTCATTGTTTCTAGTTTAAAAAGAAGTCTTGTTTGTGTACTGCCCTTTAAGAGGGTAATTTACATTCACAGAGCTCACACACCTATTTCTTTAATAAATATTTAACTTGGACTTCCCGCGTCGATGACACATTGGAAGATTTTGCGGATGCTGAGATGTGTGTGCGACTTATTTTTATTTTAACGTGTAGATAGTGACAACAGAACATAATTCATTTACTCTTCTTGTCAAAGATTTCAGATTTTATGTAAGACTTGCCGTCGGCCCCGGCTTCGCAAGAATGCAATATTATATTGTTTGAGTTGTTCGTCAACTCGCGCTTCCGTATAAAGTACTCTCGCCAGTTGACGAACAACTCGATTGTTTTGAATACATGTGAAAATAAGAAATAGTCAACACTCTGGGATAATATGACTTCCTATCAGAGAAAGAATTTTCAATATTATATCAGTAGTAATTGAGATTCAACTTGTCAACTTAACTGCTAACGCAATAGCTGTGCAAACGAAAAATGGTAAGAAATAATAAGGGCAAACGCAGACGACTCAATACCAACTTTTGTTTAAAATTATAATAGGCCCATTTATAACAATTTTATTGTTTCTTTTGTAAAACCCATTCGTGTTGTGTACCTCTAGTGTAAGTTTTTTTTGTAGAAAACTCAATTTTTTTTAGTTTCGTTAAGAATATCAATTTCTATGGGAAACGTGATAAGCGCCCCTAGCGAAGATTAGTTGAAAACACGTTTCCCATAGAATTGACATTCTTAACGCAACTCAAAAAGTTTAGTTTTTTACAATGAAAAGTTACACTGGGTGCGCTGATTTACATAAACTAGCCAACTTATGGTCAGTTACTGGTTCGGCTACTTTTTAAATCACCTATCATTTGGCCGCCGATGACCTTTTATCGTCAGAAGGTTTTAAAAGCACAGACCTTGAAGTATAAGTATTTAAGAAGTGAATCGAACCTTGGTCATTGGAAAGGACCTTGGATTGGGTTTGTTATAATGTCACTGGTATTGAGATAATTATATCGTATACATTAAAAATGTTTGTGCAAAATATTGTAATATATTGGCAAATTAGTGCTTGGAATCTTTAAGTATTAGGATATTTGTGGCAGGAGTCTGCTTCTCCTTAATTATGCAGTTTATATTAAACTGACCGATGCCACTGTAAAATGCGCGTATTTACACTTTTACTTTTTTTAAACATTCACACCTATCAACTAGCCCCATTTTAAGCAACAAAAGCTGCTTGTGTTACGGACACTAGATAACGGATAAATATATTTAATAGAATTATATAAACATCCAAGACTGGAGAACAAATGCCTGAAAATTCATCACCCAAACATTTGCCCCCACCGGGGATCGAACCCAGAACCTCTCGAGATGGCGGCACCTTGAGACCGGCATACGGACCACTCGACCACGGAGGTCGTCAATGCTGTATAAAGTTAGCCCAAAGTATGGAGAGTGGTGTGCGTGTGAGATGTTTTACTAACTTCGTCATAACAGCACGCCTCTTTCCCCGAAGGGGTAGGCAGAGGTGTTAACCACCCACATTTCGCCAGATATGTACCTAAGGTCCCAGTGTAACAGTTGGCGAGCCTGTTGCCATGCACCGGGCACAATGTGAGGCAAGCGATGTTCATAATGAACTTATATGTTTCATTCAAACTTAGTGATGCAGGCCGTGGGATGGAACCTGCGATTCCCGCGGCATCTCGATCGAGTAGTGCCCCGTCCATCCCAACTCGGCTACAGCTGCCTTTTTGCCATTGTCCATATAATCTACTCGCATTCTCTTTTATCTTATCTCAAAGAAGTCACTTGCATTTTACCAAATCATTATTTATGTAGTTTTCTTCAATATTTTCTTAATAACAAGAATTCGAACTCACAAACAACAACAAGCTTTATTATAAGCTTGTTGTTGTTTGTGAGTTCGAATTCTTGTGGTGGCAATGAGTTTTGTGTTTTTTTGTGTACTTGTTTGTTTGTGTAAATTCTTTTAAAACGGTTTATTATATATTATGTGGTTTGCTGACATCTTGATTTCATTTTGTAAGCTAAGTACATAAAAAAGATAGGTATTTCATACAGGTTAAATTTTTTTTTGTTTTAAATCTGCGGTGTTGGTTGTTTAATTAAATATTTCAGAATTGTTTAAATGTTGACAATAAAAACATATATTGTACAATTGTTTGCAGTCTCAACAAATTAAAAATAATTCTTGTGTCATTTAGACAGCAAAAAAATATTTTCTTGATAGTCTATTCAATTCCTACCCTTTTCTTCTACTCTTATCTAGAGAGAGTTTGCAAAAGGGCTATTCTTAAAACGTCTCTTGAGAATTTTTGCCCATTAAAATCAGCGGACCGATCTCTTTAGACGAATCGGGCCCAAAGAGTCACTCGAGGTTTCGGACCACAGCTCACAGTCGACCGGGTGGTCCGTTTTGTGACTCAGTCGGCTATTGCAAGGATTCATTGAACCTGTTTTGCGTTGACAGTGATCTTATTAATAGCTTTTTGGAATGTGAGAAAAAGATTGAATTAAATATTTCAGAGCCGCACTCACTATTTCATTAACTTTAATGGTTACTTAGAACAAATTTAAATACTTATTTGAAGACACACAAAGACCATTTTTAAATTCGAAAATGAACATTAGCTTAAATGACGTCTCTGAGTGCGGCCGAAAGTAAGATAAACAAAAATGAGATAGTCATTTGTATATGTTCAATTTTTTTTTATAATATAACATATCATCACGTCTTTTTCCACGAAGGTAGGCAGAGGTGTTAGCACCCAAACATTATCGATCAGTATCGATTACAACCACAGTCAAAGCGCTATGTGGATGTACTAGCTACAAGCGCTCGCGGCAGTGAATTTTAAGTCTTTTTTGTCAATTTTATTATTAAAATTTACTTTAAGTATAATAAATGTGACTATGTATGAATGTTGACGATTTTAAGTGCTATGTTTAGCCTATGAAATAAAATTATTTCTGATTTGATTTTTGATTTATATTTTTCCCATTTTTTTCATCAGGAATATAGGGCAGACAATGTTATGAAAAGTGGGTTATCTGAGTATTGGGAGTATGTTAAAAAGAATACTTGCCTCTGCAAATTGTGACTCTTCTTCCATTTGGCGTCAAACCAGAAAGTGGCGGCCCTTGCCTGCAAAAAAGAAAAAGAATATTTCAAACTGGTTAGAATTCACTTATTATCATAGTCCGTGATGCCGCGAGCTTTGGATTTTATCAAAAAGCTACCTTCGTCATGTTCAGACCGTGGATGGGTGACCAAAATTTTATGCATTTTATGCATTCACGTTGTTCCTGTTGGTCCTGCTTGCAACTGCAACGCACATTGGGCCAGCGTGGTGGTGTTACGTCCCATACTCCTCATGTGTTTCTCCGTGAGGGGAGCCTGTGCCCAGCAGTGGGACTTATTAGTCTGAGGACAACCTGATGTTCTAATGTCCGCCGAAAAACAGATAGTAAAGAATTTCTGCTGTTGTTTTTGTTAAACCTATCACATTACCAAGAACTTTATACAATGAACACATACAAGGTTTCTTTCAAGGGTGAACTTTAATCAGAGATGTTTTTAAATAAATGCATACATACATACATTAATCACGACTATTATCCCCTAAGGGTTAGTCAGAGACTAGGCAAAAGCACCGCAAAAGCAGTCCACTGCCATTGTCCGCGCTTCACCAAGCAGTGACTGCCCCAGCGTGCATAAATGCAATGTTAATTAATTTTCATATTCCCATATTAGATGAGGTCGGAAGTTAGTCTTATATCTAATGTAAATATTTTGACGCCTTATTTGATCACGATAGTAACAAATACAGCCAATAATTCAAGTGATTCCAATTCTCATACCTATGTTACAACAGCCAATTAGAATAATCTTGATAATTTACATGCAAATTGGCCCATGGGTTTTGGGCTTACGACATTCCTACACAACAGTGCCGAATTTTAAATAAGCATTAAAAGTAAGGCTTTTGGCCTAATGGCAAGTGACGATAAGGCCTAAGGTGGAAGCGAGCTTCACCTGTAATCGTCAACAACTTAGAAACTGGCTATCTGGCTACCTCTGATTGCAGGAACACAACAATGCTTATAACATTGTTAATATGGCGACAAATTTAGGTAAGAAGGTGTTAGCTAGCCAGACGGGCTTAGAAGCCCTACCACCAAAACCCGGTGGTCAACCACTAGACCAGAGAGGCTGTCAAAATGATGATGATGACGAGTGATGATTTTAAATAAATTATTTGGTAAATACCAGTGTTTTTCTAATTATTTCTTTGTTAGAATTTTTTCTGTTATGTCTTCATACGTAATTGTTATGATTATTTAAAGTTACTGAATTGACTATTATTAAGGAAAGATAGCTATCTTTAAGTTTCGCTTACGTATCTGTTGTAGATTAATTGGCTACATAAAAAACAAACTTTAATTGTTTTATAAATAAAAGGAAACAGTACAAGATTGAGGTGACGAACTTCGCGATGGACTGGTTTGTAGGGTTTCAAAATCACGAAAGATTCTCGGTTTTATTACCGGTTGGCGCAAATTTTTGTGCGATGAATCGGGTATTTGTTCTTCAACCTTAGGCTGCTTGTTTACTGGAGTAGAGAGTAGATACAGAGTTTGGGCTGTGTCAATATCAACCTATAGCATTTCTTCACTGTTCCTATATACCTTCTAAAAGTCCCCACTCCGCACCCTCGCTCCGTGTTAGTGGACAGGCAGTCTTAGATGTTTATAAATATATTATATTGACCTATCCTCTCTTTACCTATGAAATTGCCGTTTTTTTCTGTTTTAGTATTTTGTCTGTAACTATTGAGTTTCAGAATATTCTTAAAAAATAATTCCTCCTCTAAAAAAAGACCATATTTGTGAGTTCTATTAATTTGTTTTGATAATTTATAAGTTTAATTGTGCTAAAGTGGACGCAGACAACTCTTTCTAAATGCCTTCCGTTTTCATTCACTTATAAACGATAAATAATTTTTATAAAGTGTGATATCACACATATTGCTAAAGCTTGTCTAATAATACATGCCAAATAATATTATCTTTGGATTTGTCGTTGTGAAGAAAACTGAAAAAATGTTAGTATGGAAAATGTAGAGTTCCCCAAAATCTCCATATAAAACGGCAATTTCATAGGCAGGACCTATTATTTTGTATATTATCAAAATATGTATGTATATTTATTCATCTGTCATCTAGTATCCATAACACAAGTGGGATTTTAGCTGCATAATCAGGACTGATAGGTGTAATCGTCACAAAGACATTTATTTAAAGATTCAAGGCGGCTAGATCTCAATTTCATTGATATGAAGCAGTCGTCAGTGAGTAATTAAGTATTGCACAATGGCATCTTCAAGGCGTGATGAGTTGCGTGAGCGCACCCGACGAAGGACAAGGTAACGATGTTCGCAGTATTGACTTAAGAAAAACTAATACCATGGTATAAACTTTCTAGGTGAATGTGACACACATAATTTTAAGTAGGGTCTTTAATTACTATTGGTAAATATTAGGTCCTTACCTATGAAATTGGTGTTTTGTATGGAGATTTTGGGGATGTCCGCATTTTACATACTAACATTTTATCAGTTTTCTTCACAACGACAAATCCAGAGATAATAATATTTGGCATGTATCAGACAAGCTTTAGTAATATGTGTAATATCACACTTCATAAAAATTATTTATCGTTTTTAAGTGAATGCAAATAAAATGATGTATTCGGGAGGCACTTAAAAATAGTTGTCTCCGTGTCCAATTTTAACACAATTAAACTAGCAACAAATTATCAAAACATATCAAAAGAGCTCAAAAATATAGTCGATTTTTAGACGAGGAAATTATTTTTTAGGAATACTCTGAATCTTAATGGTTACAGACAAAATACTAAGACAGAATAAAAACACCAATTTCATAGGTAAGGACCCAATATATACGATGTTGCTTAGACGTAAAGGGGGTAAATTGTTTCATAAAGATTCTGAGCGTGGTCCGGGACACAAAAAGAATGTACCAACTGCCTTTCTTGCCTAGCATGTCGTGAAAGGCGACTAAGGGCGTATTGGGTACTGGGTTTGTTATTGTATAGGCGATGAGCTAGTCACTTGTTACTACTCTTTCACGATTTTTCATCTGACCAACCCCAATTTTTGTATGGCTAAACGTGGTCTTAAGGAACACAGTGTTCCTTGGACTCTGCCTACCCCTACGGGGATTGCAGGTGTGATTGTATGTATGTATGTAAGATTCTGAGTTTTTGAAGGTAGCGATAACTGAGTTAAGAAATCAACAACAATGCGGGTTGGTGGGTGGAAACAGTCGCAATAGCGACCGGGACCAACGGCTTAACGAGCCTTCCGAAGAACGGAGGAGATCACAAAGCAAGGAATATATAATTTATTTACTTACACTTTAGAGGTCAAAATGTCCATGAGTCCGGGGAGTGTAGGGTCTCTGTTGGAGAAGAACTCGTTGCAAGCAGCCCTCATAGTGAAGTACATATCCAGTTTCCTCTTACACTTCTCCAGGGAAAAGCTGCTGCCGCGAAGGAAGGTCATCAATGGTCCATCCTCTGAAAATAGAGTTGAAAATATTTTTCCCGTACAGAACCATAGATTTCTGCTAAGTTTGAAAGGGATCGTTCTGTGTGCGCTGAACAGCACCCATTGATCCATCATCCCATTGATGTCCACTGCTGGACATAGGCTCCCCGAATGGCATCCAACGACTACCTGCGACCCTCGCCAGATCGTTGGTCCATGGTGATGGTCCTATTCGGCTCGAGATGGATCGAAAAGCGGAAAGAACTGACGGCCGTTGTGGCGGAATTGTTTTTGTGACAGACGCATAGAGGGAGGCGGCGTTGGAAGGCTTGCCACGAGGTTTGGTGGAGGTCGCGGAAAGTCGCTGGCGTAGTGGTTAGTACGCTTCAGCTTTCGATATCGAACACAAAGCTACCTTCGTCATGGTCAGACCCTGGATGGGTGACCAAAACATAGCGATATCGAACTCCTCCATGCATCGGAAGGCACGTTATTCCTCGCTCTCGGACGCTCTTGCAACCGTTTTTACCAGCCCGCATTGGGCCTGCGTGGTGGTGTTATAGCCCATACTCCTCATTTTCTCCATTAGGAAGGCCTGTGCCCAGCAGTGGGACGTATAGCGGCTGAGAACAAGGACCGATTTTTATGGAGGTCCTTGGAAGAGGTCCATGTCCAGTAGTGGACGTATCTAAAATTACAATGGTTACCTTTCTAACCGACTTTAAAAAAAGAGGTTCACAGCTTGAACTGACTTCAAAAAAAGGAGGTTGCCATACCCCATTCATCAGGAAGGTGTGGCTGCTTCTTTAACCAGTCCTTAATGGTGGCTAGGTCCCGGTCTCTGGTGTTGACGTCCTCCTTCAGTTCTACCCTGGTCTTTTTCCATATCTCCCCAGCTGGCTGGACTAGGAGATCTGATTTGATTTTCATTTTTATCTGAAAAAGAAAAGGGTTTTTAGTTTTACCGACAACCTAAGCCGGGAGAAAAAAAGAAGATTGGAATAGTTTATAATAATGTGTAACGTGTTTTTAACCGACTTTAAAAAAGGAGGACTTAATGTGTATTTTTTTATATTTAGATTTGTATTACAAATACATGCATAAAATCACGCCTTCCTTCCATAGGAAGAGTTTATTTCTTTCCTATGATTCTTTAATACATTTATACATAACATATTTCTATCGCTACATGATTATATTATACAGTCCATAATTATATTATATGCTCTGCGATTTCGGGTACTTTTAACCTGGCCCTTCTTAAGAACGCCATTTATACCACAGTTTATACTCAAAATTTTATTTTACAAGGTTTTAAATCATACAATAATATTGTCAAATAACAAAAAAAATTACACAAAAATTACACTCCGTTTACTTGTAGCTGTGACTGAAGTGTAATTTTGACTATTGTTACAACAATAGAATTATGTGTACATTTTGAGATCAATTTGAATAAATCTAAAGCATTATTATAATCTAATGCAGTAAGACTATCTTAATGTGTATAATATGTTCTTTGTTAAAAAAATCAAGGCCTAATATTTTGAAATTGTGTTACTTTATATGATTACATAAAAGCTTTAAATTTAATATGACTGCTACAGTAATAAGAAACAAAAACTAATCGAATTTTTTAAACTTAACAAAAATTATAAATAGTAATAATAATTATAAATAGTTTATTTTTATTTTGATGTATTCTTTTTACCATAAATAGTTTTAAAACCTATTTAAGGCAATATAGTACTAGGAATAAATACAGGCTTCAAGGTCAAAAAACATGGATTTTTTAGTATTTATTAGGTTTTATAATAAGGTGGCTATTATAAGGTTATGTACTACGGACGTTATTTATTTTAGAGGCAAGGTCTTCGTAATTACATAACACTTTACAAAAAATATTATACCTACGTAAATAATTATGTAATTATCTGTTACTTTTTACAATAAACTATGCATTTTCTTTATCACTCTATTGAAAAATTCTATAATTAGGTGAATTATGACGAAACGGTAATTTCCTACCAAGTCATAAAAAAAACAAGTATAGTTTTTGTGCTTGTTCATGAGCACATATTTTTAAAAATCCTTAACAATTACAAAAATCAATTTTAGGTCAAAGGTTTACTGTAATATAACATGACTCAAATTATACTATACTAGTTTATGTCCACGACTTTGTCTGTGCGGAATATAGGCTGTCTAACACTGAAAGGATTTTTCAAATCGGACCGGTAGTTTTTGAGATTAGCGCGTTCAACCAAACAAACAAACTCTTCAGCTTCATATTATTAGTATTTATAGGGTGATCAATCCAAATGGACTACCACTCAAGTGGGTCAGTATGGAGAAGTCTGGAACTATGATGGATAGAGATGGCTAAATCTGTACCTAAGAATCATGGCGTCGAATTTATATTTTCGGACTTCTCTTACTAACCCACATGGATTGAGCGCCCAGAATATTAACGCGAATATTTAGGGGTGAATGATTTGCTCAAAAATTATATGTTTTAAAATGAATGTGTTTTTAAAAAAGAATGTGAGTTAAAAAACCTGTTGCTTCATTTTTAGGAGCCTTAGACACTTAAGAAGGCAACGAACCATGTATGATTCTGGAAATTGTATCACATAATTAAGAAAAAAAGATTATAAGACTTAAACTTAATGTAATTGGGTTATTTTCGGTGTTGTGGGAGTTGGTAGATGGAGGTGATAACAACCACTTTTCACCCAAATCGACCAGCTCTAAGTCAGATTTGTACAAAAAAAAATTCAATCAATCATTTATTATACTCACTATTGAACAAAACATTAACATGTTTAACACTTCGTTATGATATAAGGACGTGTTTTAAATATGCTAACACCCAGTTGCAGAAACGAACTTTAAAATTTAATGTCGGCATTATCCCTAATTCTCCATTAAATTTATTTATTGAAGTGTCAAAAGAACACCTTAGCGTAGTTTTTACGTTGCACAAAACGACATTAGCCCCCTATCAATGCTAAAGAGACATTAGCTAGAACTATTTTGTGTTCCAATTTTAAATTTAATGAACCTTAAAGTTTTAATGTCTCATTACTAAATGTCGTCTTTAAACAATCTTTGTGCAACTGAGCGTAAAACAAACACTTTTAATTCAATAAAACTGACGTCACAAATTCATAGGACCGAACAAGTGATGAGGGCGGTATTCTTATCGTGTTTATTCAAATTCGTATACAAATACGCGTTCTTTAAGACGAAATGTAATCGATATTACGTCTTCTGCTAATTTTAATGCGTGGCACGATAATCTGTGAAATATTCGAGTCACATCGCTGTGTTGTCTCTACTGCCTCGGGTTAGTGTCATAACGAAACTGCTTAAATGAAAATTACAGATACGATCTTATTTCTTTGTTTTTAATAGTTACTTTGAGATAGTGTGATGGTATGTAGCCTATAGCCTTCCTCAATAAATAGGCTATTCAACGCTGAAATATTTTTTTCAAATTGGAACAGTAGGCTCAATTGGTGGAATTGATAATTTACTCCTACTCTATTATTAGAAGCAATATTCATAGTGCCGTAAATTTGTGCTCAATTTTTCTAGGAGGCGTTATTTAAACTTTTTAACATTCACCTACAAGGCATCCGTTTCCATGGAAATATCGGGATAAAAGGTCCTATAGGCCTATGTCCTTTCTCAGGCTGCAGACTATCTGTGTACCAAATTTCGTTTAAATTGGTTCAGTAGTTTTGACGTGAAAGCGAGACAGACAGAGTTACTTTCGCATTTATAATATTAGTATGGATTACAATATCTTGTAAGTACATACCTATACCTAGATGGTTGTAATAATCACAATGCTTTGGTTCTGATTATTAAAAAACTGAAGCACCTTCGCTATGCTGGTGGTCTATTTGAGCAAATATGCATAGGGACCACGTGTTTCGTAACATATAATAAGTTAAGTATGTGCACAATTTGCAAATAAAATCGATACTTTAGGTTGGGTTTATAAAAAAATAAAGAAGTAGATTATAATTTATACAAGGTTTTCTCAAAACGATGTTAGGTCTCAAAAGGTAGAGCTAAAAATAGGTGGGAAAAATTTAATTTGTTTTTGATCGAGCAGATCATTTGGTATTTCGCTAACCTGTTTTATTTGTAGGTATTTAACTTTTGTTTGTGATTAATTAGACTCAATATAGACACGGAACTCATAAAACTTGTATCCGCTTCAAATCACTTGTAAATTGATATGGCAATAATGATCATAGGAAATAATTTGTGGTATCTATTTATAGTCAATATGTAAATAATATGTTTTTGGGTATGAGCTCAATATAACTCTTTGTTAAGATTTTTTTTATGTAAAAAGGGGTCAGACGGGTCACCTGTTGGTAAGTGATCAGCCCATAGACATCTACTACACAGGAAGAGCTGCAGATGGGTTGTAGACCCTTAAGGAGGGAATATGTCGATCGATATTTCGATCTTTTTACGTAATCAATAATAATATACATAATTTTACACATATGAATAAATCTATGCATATTTTGTACGCGATTCATTGGTAGCCAATTTTTTGTATGTTTATGGTTTAAGGAATGAGAAAATTAAATTTAAATAATATAAGTAATGTTTAAATGTAAGCTCCACGTCAGAACTGATTTGATTGTTCAAACATTTTTTACTTCAGTAGTTGGAAAAATAAACATACCTTGGTATTTGACGTACTTTAACCTCATGTATTGTATGTTCGACACCGTGGTTTTTTTTTACTATTATTATTATTTAAGATGCAATTAACCTTGTAGGAGTATTCAATATTGTTCAAATAAAAAAAATCTTAGTTAATATTGGGTCCTTGCCTATGAAATTGGTGTTTTTTCTCTTTAGTATTTTGTCTGTAACTATTCAGATTCAGAGTATTCCTCAAAAATCATTACCTCGTCTAAAAATAGACTATATTTTTGAGATCTTTTGATTGTTTTGATAATTTGTTGTAAGTTTAATTGTGTTAAAATTGGACACGGAAACAACTCTTTTTAAGTGCCTCCCGAATACATCATTTTATTTGCATTTACTTAAAAACGATAAATAATTTTTATGAAGTGTGATATTACACATATTACTAAAGCTTGTCTAATGATAGATGCCAAATATTATAATCTTTGGATTTGTCGTTGTGAAGAAAACTGAAAAAAATTTAGTATGGAAAATGCAGAATTCCCCAAAATCTCCATACAAAACACCAATTTCATAGGTAAGGACCTAATATATCATAGATTAGTCTACAATTAGTATAAATTCGCTTAGTAGATGAAGTGAATGATATGTGCTTGTAGCAAATACAGATAGCGGTAATTTGCCAGAAAAAGAATATCCACAAGATAATGGCGTGCGATGAGGAGTTAGGACAAGAAAATAACACAATAATGATAAAAACGAGGAGCTCCGCGGCGAGTGGCTACTACGCTTTGGCTTTCGATCGAAGACAAAGCTACCTTCGGCATGGTCAGGCAGTGGATGGGTGACCAAAAACTTTGTTGCTCGAGCTAAGCCGTTGGCCAGCGCTACCCACCAATCCGCATTGGGCCAGCGTGGTCGTGTTACGGCCCATGCTCTTCAAGTGTTTTTCCATGAGGAAGGCTTGTGCCCAGCAGTGGGACGTATATAGGCTGAGGACGAATGATAAAAAAAAGCTGTCTTTGTCTTTGTCGAAAAGACACCGAAATGTCTTGGCCTTTGACCAGCCCGCCTCACCAGGTTAGGCCGTGAACACACGTCTACAAACATTGAGTGATTGTATGTATTATATCGAGCTCGGTGGCGTACTGGTACGCTTTGGTTTTGGACATTTAAAACAAAGCTACTTTAACCATGGTTACGCCTTGGATGGGTGACCAAAACATGGGTTCCTCAAGGTTGGAAGGCTAGTCCCAGCAGTTGGACATATATAGGCTGAGAACGTAGAACTGTAACGAGGCGCTATAGCTACATTAGCGACTCTTTGCTATTATTGGGCTCTTCTCTGGCCAGTTTCTATTTGGTTCTCAAAACGTACCATCGGTTCCGTCTGTCGAATCTGTCTCCAACTTTTAACCAAAAGAAATATTATTTAAATTAAAGTATATGCGCAGTTTTATTATTATTATATATTTGTTTTATGCATTCATGTACAAGCAGTGTCATACGTTCTAAATAAAGGCACTATTGTAAGTAGCCCTATTTTTATAATTATCTGTTAATTTTATGTTCCGTGTTTATTATTATTTATCTTTTAAAAATACCTCGTTCCAGAGTGCCTTAGTTTTTTATATAAATATACCGATAAGTGGCGACTCGAGGCTTTTATTTATCCCCGGCTCCACCACGTCACAGAAAGATGTATTTTAAATGACTTTAACCTACGCCTGGCAACAGACTGCTTCCCTGTTGATGTCTACATAACATACCAAAATATGTATGACGTTATGTTGTGTAACAACATATTTACTTTCGTATGCATGCTGTGCACATAGGTATTCTTAATTTACAGATTAAAAGAACGTTTTCGCACATATTATTTACACGTCATGGCTGACGGGTGAATGTTAAGATAAAAAAAAAAGGATTTCTGGTTATAAGATGTCCCTCTTAATTTAATTAGCATGGCAGTGCTATTTGAGGCAAATATTAAAAAACTACACCGACATTATTTATATTATTATGGACTTTGTATAACTTAAATTATTAGTCTGTTCCGGGTTTATATTCTTATTAGCGGAGCAAAGAATCGTGGTGCAGTTAAGAAATACTCTGATTTGTGTTCGAAAAAAATATAATATACTCTTTATTGCACACAAAAAAAAACACAATACATAAAAGAAACAATAGTTGGCAAAGAGGAACAAAGGCGAAATATACTGAAATTAGAACCCTTAATTAGAAAATAATTCACTTATTCATAATAAGAAATCCATTCAGAATTGCATAGGTACAGTGTTAAGATTTGTGACACCCATGCAGGGTTCATATTGCGAATTTTTATTTAATTTAAGATCTTTATACCAATATGAAGCAATAAAGATTATGATTATTATTATTATGATTAAGGTAGAGTTGTGGCGCATCCACCGTACCACCACCACCAATCTGTTCAATGGAGGTGTTCTAAGCATCCACATAATCCATAGTAGGTTCACATCGGTTCAGTAGTTTTGGCTACAGGTAAATAGATAGACTGAGAAAATCACTAGCCTTCCTTTTGGCTAGCATAATAGCTTTTTTAATGACCCTAGCTTTTTTAATGACCCTGTCAATGGGCACAAAACCAGAGACAAAAGATTGTTTGCGAAGACCTGTGGTCGCGCTGACCCACAAGGAAATAAATGCACAGCATCTGAATCAACACCAAAGATAGATAGATAAAATAATTTTTGCAACTAATAAAACACAGAAATATAGTAAAAAAAATACAATGCAACACAGGCGGCCTTATAGCTAATAGAAATATCTTCCAGGCAGCCTTTGGGCAGAGATAGGAAGAAAGTAAAGGTAGGTGCAATATATTTACTTATATAAGGTGCATGTTTAGACTAATATATATAAATTACAAAATATATTATTATATAGTTATGTAAAATTACATACTATATTATAAATGCTATAATATACTATAAATATTTTATTAAGCAATACATTATCACATAAAAAGTAACAGAGAAAAGGCAAAAATTTTAATGTGTGTTGGGTCAAAGATGAAGGAAATGGGTATGGACCAGATTATTAAAGGACCACCATCTGATGGTCTTACAATGGTCCTAATAAGAAGGCTCAAGGTCACTCAAAGGGCAACGGAGAGGGCTATGCTTGGAGTTTCTCAGCGTGATCGAATCAGAAATGAGGAAATTCGTAGGATTCGTAGGAGAACCAAGGTCACCGACATAGCCCACAGAATTGCGGACCTTAAGTGGCGGTGGGCAGGGCATATTGCTCGTAGAACTGACGGCCGTTGGGGCGGAAAGGTTCTCGTGTGGCGACCACGTACTGGGAGGCGCAACGTAGGGAGGCCCCCAACAAGTTGGCCCACGATCTGACGAAGGTCGCAGGAAGTCGCTGGATGCAGGCGGCTCAGGACCTTTGGCGAGGTGTGGCGATCATTGAGGGAGGCTTATGTCCAGCAGTGGACGACAATTGGCTGATAGATAGATAGATCTGATGGTAAGTAGTTGGACAGCCCATTTGTGGAGATAGCTAGGTCCACAGAAGATAGCAACGCTAGCCATCCCTACCTTGCTGGTCCTTTAGGTGCCTCACGCCTCTTTTGAAGAAACCCATGTTATAGAAAGGAGGGAACACGTGTGCCCGTAGGGAATTCCATGCTCTGATGTACGAACAAAGTATGATTCCCTGAACCTCTTAGTACGGGCGGGCAAAGAGGTCACCGTAAATGCGTGGCCTCGCAATCTGGTAAGCGTGCTCTTTAGCAACTTATCATGTATCATATCCCAGTGGCGTAGTTAAGGTTTTAACCCACGTTTCGCCAGAATTTAAGACAATAGCGAGCGTGTTGCCATGCACCGAGCACGGTGAGAGGAATACAAAATTTATTGTAATACTTGGGTTTTATTCAAACTCAATGGATCACATTAATCCATACTAATATTATAAATGCGAAAGTAACTCTGTCTGTCTGTCTCACTTTCACCTCAAAACTACTGAACCAATTTTACCGAAATTTAGTAAACATATAGCCTTGAGACTGAGAAAGGACATAGACCTTTTATCTCGATATTCCCATGGGAACGGGTGCCATGCGGGTGAATGTAAAAAAAAATTAATCACGCCTCCCAGTAAAATGAAGGACAAATTTACGCCACTATGATCTTTGGTTCTAATAATAGAGTAGGAGTAAATTTTCAATTCAACCAATTGAGGCTACTGTTCCAATTTGAAAAAATCTTTCAGTGCTTAATAGCCTATTTGTTGAGTAAGGCTATACGTTACACACTATCTCAAAGTAACTATTCTACGCAAACGAAGTCGCGGGCAAAAGCTAGTATTCTATAAAAGTAATTTTAATTCTAGGAACTATAAGGCAAAAAGAATTGCTTTAAGGTTGGATGGGTCCAAAATTCGCACGGTACATATCGGTAATCTTTTTTAGTCTATACTTAACTAGCTAAACTACGGAACCGAGAAAGAACATACCGTTATCTACGTGTAAACTGCGGTTACTCTTGTTACCGTACTCAGTATATGGCTATGAAGTATTCGAGGTCAATCTCACGAAAATTCAATGGTTGTTGTAATCATAGAGATTGCAAACAAAATTAATACCAGCCTTACATAAAAGAGGTAAGTGTATCAAAATCCTAAAATCGCTCAGGGTTCACTATTTTATGTCATTACATTTTGAATCTTTTCTTTATAATTATTGGGTTGGTTCTTGTCTGGAATTGGATCTTGATTTCAGATATCTTACGAATATATGCGTACTTTTATAAAATACTTTTTTCAATATCAACGCATTCTGCGTGTTTGTGTGTTAATTAACTCGAACCTTTTTTTTACGTACGTACCTATAACATGACAGGGCTTTTAATACAGGGCTTTTATAAATACAAGGTTTTTATATTCTTGAAAAGTTTAAAAGTTATGTAAGAAGCACATTTAAATCATAGTTTTGTGATGTGATGTCAATGACTTTGCTTTTGAGATAGTTATTGTCACAATAAAGACTAAACTTGATTTTCACATTAACATTTCGCGTCTTATTAATGATAGCGATTATGGAAATGCTTGTTGTCTAGAGGAACTGGTTTCATAGCTTGGTGCGCGACAAGAGTTCTACCAAGATATGATATGAAAGACAGAGATCTGCCAGTAGATTTGACGTCACGAGAAAATACAATACCTGTAGTCCTGAGGCAAACATTTTATTTGAATATATCCTTTAATGGCTCCTCTTAACATAGGACGAACTTCGGCGAAAGTTCAAATGGAGGATTGTGTGGAGAGCTATTCGTCTACATTGCCTTACTTCATGTATCTTCACTGCTTTGTGTAGCGACAAATTGGCAAAAATTTTGACAGATAGTCCGTCCGAGGTGAAGAGAAGCCATAAGGCAGTCAGATCCATCACCAACAGACGGACATGCACCTACGAAGATTTTAATGAGAGATATAAAAGTAAAGAGCTACTTGCAATAGTGCCTTTGGTCGACTTATAAAACTTGAACATCAATACTTGAATTATAACGTTACAGTTAATACCTACTAGTTTTTTAATTTTATTATTATCACTCTTATGGTTATTATAATATTTACAATAGTTTACTTCGAGCCAACCGCTCCAGACGCTGATTCTGATAAGAATGATATTCTAAAGCAAAAAAATGAAAAAAGGAGACAGACGGTAAATTTAAAAACAGAAACAAAGAGAAAATGGCTAGAGAAGAGCGCAATAACAGCAAAGAGTCGCTAATACTGATATAGCGCTATAAGCTCTGCCATCTCCACCAGGAAAAAGGTTTTATGTGCGATGAATACATGTATGATATGTAGGTACGATTTATTTAAGTTATTTGCTTAGAGATGGGCAACTCATCGTCTTTCTCTTGTCCTTAATTTTGTTCTTAGTTCTGAAATGATTTTTTTTTAATTTACTTTCTAAGTGAAAAAAACTGTTGGTCCGCATAAAATTCGAGGAGAAAAGAACTATTCCACAAGATTCAGCCCGATAGCTAGTCCGGAAGTGCCTCAAAATTGAGTAACAAAATCCAACCGGGCAAACAAAGAGACAAAGACACCTAGAGTGGGAAAAGTGCAAGAAGAACAAGAAGGTTGCCCTTGGCCAGTCGAATGTTTTGGTTTCATATCAAGGTAAATAAATGTTACATTTTGATTATTCTTTGAATTTTCATAAATATTGTTTCCCCAAGACTGTCCTATTCGGAAATCGTAACTGAAAACTCTGAAATGATCTTGGTAAAATAAGATTTTAACATATTTAAATATTTTCAATATTTCTACTACTAATTAAGTAAAATAATAATGAATTATAAATGAAATCAGTATGAAAACAAAAATCTGGTTTTCTTTTGAGGTGATAAAACTGAATTTACGTGTTTAGTTTCTTAACTTTAGTTAACCATGGGGTTTCAAACAACAGTGATTTATAAAATATACTATCTGAACCTCCTTACCCATATATCTCAATCACCAAAGTTTCGCTGTGTCCGAAAATTCGTGAGAACACGAAAATTCAATTTGAGCGCAATTCTAATCTTCGCATCGATAGAACAGAGACGGATTATACGCCATTTGTGAGATAGTTTTTGATTTCCAATCGATTATTGTCTAAGTAATACATGCTTTAAAAATAGCTATTATAATGTGTCAAATTTGTAAATAGTCATTTTTTATCCGTTCTGCTAGAATGGATATGGAGAGAAATAAATGAGTGTTACTTTTACGGCATATTATTACATTGCAATAAATAAAACTGTATAAACGAAGTTAATATTTACATGCCCTAATGACATACTATCTGAAAAAAAGATTAAAATGGCGAGCAGGAGCCAAAATGGCGAGCAGGTAATGTCTATAATGTGATTATTCTTCTACTTGATTAGTTGACAATGTCATATCAAACGTAAAAAAATACAAATCTTTTTTAACAAAATACGAGTAGGTAGCGATATTAGCTACAATTTTCCTGATATATTGTTTTAAGTCCTGTAATAATCAATTGTTATTTTTTTATCGACACCAGTTGTGAAGCGTTTGTAATTATCAACAATTTATTACAATGAATGCTGCTATGAATAAACACAACTTGTTTCCAAGTCTTCCTTTGCGTGATCTTACTGACTTATTATGTCTACTAAACATAATTTTAATTTATAATGAATCACCGTTTAATTATTGGGCTATTTTTATAATTATTATTTTTTTATACAAAGAGGAGACCATGTTCAGTAGCGTACCAAAAATCATAATTCACTTGCATACACAATTTAAATGAAAATCTCTACATTTACAAGTTGTTGAGATATTTACCAATTCAATATAAACTTTAGTGCAATGACTATGGATTATAAGTTATAATAAATTATGAATATGTCAATTTCATATAAATTTACGTACCCTATTGTTTTTCTTTAACTTTTGCAATACATTTTTCAACCTTAACAGTATGACTTAAATTTATACTGTTATGGTGGAAAAATGTATTATCGAATTTTCACAGTTTTGTATTCACATGGAATTCGCTATATACTTGTAGAGTCATGAGTAATAATAATTATGTGTACTAAGAATATAAAGTTACTTCTAAGTCGAATTTGTCGAAATATTTTTGCTCGTGACTGTACACGAGGTTGTAGGACCACAGGGCAAAAAGACAGGTTGCAACACATGTCGCAGGTGTGTTCGTTGACGCAGATATACATAATATATGTTAGTTTACTCACCACATCCGTAAATATACATAAATGGTCAGACGAGGTTAAGATGTAACATAAATATTTAAATTTAGAATTACACAATAAAAAAATACGATGATTATTTTTAAGGCTTTTTTCAAAGTGAATATTTTATATAAAGTTAACGATAAAATTACGAGAATAATATCACTTTTAATAAAGTTCTTGTTTGAATTAGTAACGAAAATGTGTAAAGTATAATCTTTTTGATACTAGGAATAAAACGTTCTGGTATTTATACCGTTAACTGACTGATATTTACGCGATGCGAACAGATGAAATTTTATCACTAATGCCATTCCGACAACTTTCAAGTTGGTTTCTGTTGCCTTTGGACAAAGAAAGTGTAACCTTCATGAAGAACTCGTTTTTGATAATATTTGATTGCAAGTTAATCACTGTTCCTATGATAATTTAGAAAAGTTTGTATTCCAAAGAAACTTGATCGGAATTTGAAAATGGAATTCTTAAAAATAAGTTATAACTTTTGAACTAAACCTCCATGCTATCCATAAAATGAGTGTTCCAAATTCAAATTAGCACTTAATATATTTTTATTTTTTAATAGATAAAATGACTCACTGCTATTTAGTTTCGTTTGTAAAGCACACTATAACTCGTTTCTTGCGCGTGCGCTCGTCACAGCGACCGGGTGAGACTGGCGCGCCTTTCCGATTTGTTGTGAAATGCGATTCGCAGTGAAACAAACTGTGAATACTTTTGTAAGGTAATGTAAAGCAAAAAGCTCATATTGAGGTTGTTATAATTCAATTATGTTGACATAAAAGTGTTAGTGGGAACATGTGAGATATGGGGCCGGTTTCACCACCTCCAGGTAGTCCATAGATCTAACAATACTATTGATTCAAAAGTTTATTCAGTTTAGATGCATTTTAGCGCATGCTTATGAATGTCATAAACATGTTCACAAAAATAGTTTTAAATGACCTAGCAGATAATCCTGTTAGTTAATTTATCTAAAACTTTTCTGGAGGTGTTGAAACCAGCCCGTAATGTTCCAATAAATATTTTTGAAAATAAAACATTTTCTATTTACTTCACTATTATTAGAAAAAAACTTTGCTTTGTTAATCTACAAGTTGGATCTGTGCAATACTAGAATACATCATCAATCCAAGTGCAATGGCAATGATATTCTGTTTTTAAAACAAAACCAAAAAGTTCGAACATCTACTTGCGCTTGCGCTAGGAACTACTAGGCAGAAAGGTGAACAAAGACTAGCGGAGCGTGAAATTATCCTGCCAATATACCGGTAGCCTCACACTGGATGTACTCTTCCTTTGTTGCCAATTGACCTTGAATATGCACTTTCATGTACAAATATTTTACTAGGACAATCAGTTTGGTTTACGAGGCTTTACGGCTGTTTTAGAAGCCTTATATTCTCTGTCCATCAGCAGTGTGTTATATTAATAATAATAATAATCATTTATTCAAGTAACAAGACTCATTTTTGTTAGTAACAATTTGTACTCATCCTATGTTAGTAGCATTAACACAATTAAAATAATGCAAGCAATTTTAGTTTGCACATGAGTCGCTGCCGCACCACCCCGGCGGATATCTCACGGCGGTATCTCGGTATCTCGATATCTCGATATCTCGGCGGACCCACGTACAGACAATCTAGCCTACTAGCGATGATTTTAGTTATGAAGAGTATTGTAATAATTGCGTGCTGCAAGACGTCATCCTAAGAAACCGAAACATGGTTCACATTTGTAACGAGGCGCTATATCAGTATTAGACTCTTTGCTGTTATTGCGCTCTTCTCTGACCATTTTCTCTTTGTTTCTGTTTTTAAACTTACCGCCTGTCTCTTTTTTTTCATTGTTTTATTCTCGAATTTTATTCCTATCAGAATCAGCGTCTGGAGCGGTTCGCTCAACGCCAATTATTAATATTGGGTCCTTACCTATGAAATTGGTGTTTTTTTTCTCTCTTAGTATTTTGTCTGTAACTATTAAGATTCAGAGTATTCCTAAAAAATAATTACCTCGTCTAAAAATAAACTATATTTTTGAGCTCTTTTGATTTGTTTTGATAATTTGGTGTAAGTTTAATTGTGTTAAAATTGGACACGGAGACAACTCTTTTTAAGTGCCTCCCGAATATATCATTTTATTTGCATTCACTTAAAAACAATAAATAATTTTTATGAAGCGTGATATTACACATATTACTAAAGCTTGTCTAATGATAGATGCCAAATATTATTATCTTTGGATTTGTGGTTGTGAAGAAAATTGAAAATAATTTAGTATGGAAAATGCAGAATTCCCCAAAATCTCCATACAAAACACCAATTTCATAGGTAAGGACCTAATATATGTTTACTTATCTGTAAGTCATCGTTAGTAAATATTGCAACTTCGGCAGACCCTGGGTCGCTCCCACTGAAGGGCAAGGAGGTATATCGGGGCTTTTTAGTGGGTATTCTCGGCCGCCGCCGAGCGAGTCCCACACACGCCTCGCCAGCGGTTGGTAGGTCCGTAAATGGATTTTGTCCTCGAAAAAAACAAAAAAAAGGTTTTACTTGTAATGCGGAAGAGAGTTGTAAACAGCTCGTCAGACTAGTATAAACTGTAAACGTTCCTTAAAAACTGAGAACTTCCTTTTTTTGAAGTCAGATAAAAATTTATTTATTTAACAATTTATTGTACACAAAATACAGAACAGGAGAACATTTAAAGACAAAAGTACAAAAGGTAGGACTTATTTCTAATAGAAATGTCTAACAACCCACCTGCTATAGGAGAAATGCTGACAAAAAAAAGCTAAGTCGCGTGTACAAAATAAATATATACCTACATATAAATAAAATACATAATAATAATACATACTATTATGTAAATACACACATATATGCATAAACTACATAGACTACATAAACATACAATTAAAAAAAAATGTAGTGTAGTATGTGTGTATGTATGTGTGTGTAGTGTAATTTAAAATGTTTGAATTTTATATGTAACATGTTAAGGTTGAAAATCAGAACAATTTTATTTTATCTGACATACTTTTGCATGTTCGTAGACACAAGTTTTCCTTGAAAAATTGTAAAAATACATACTAATATTATAAATGCGAAACTCTGTCTGTCTGTCTCGCTTTCACGTCACAACTACAGAACCAATTTAACTGAAATGTACACAGATAGTCATCATCAGCCTATATACGTCCCACTGCTGGGACAGGCCTTCCTCATGGAGAAACACATGAGGAGTGTGGGCCGTAACACCACCACGCTGGCCCAATGCGGGTCGGTGGGTAGAAACGGTCACAAATGCGACCGGGACCAACGGCTTAATGTGCCTTCCGAAGCACGGAGGAGCTCGAGATCACAAAGTCTTGGTCACCCATCCACGGCCTGACCATGGCGAAGGTAGCTTTGTTTTCGATCGAAGCCAAAGCGCACTGACCACTACGCCACCGAGCTCTCAGATACACACAGATAGTCTAAAGCCTCAAAAAAGACAGGCTACCTTTTATCCCAAAATTCCCATGGGAACTTTGCTTCTAATAATAGAGTAGGAGTGAATATATACAAAAGCTAGTTAATATATTTTTAAAATTGCAATGAGAACTCAATGCATGAAAACCGTGACCTGCAAATTATGTACAATTTGTTTATTAAAATTATATTACAATGCTATGAAATATTGCTATGAGGCAGTAGCCTTCTAAATCCACGTTGACCGTTACAGTATACCAATAATAATTATTTATTGAAAAGTAAGGCATATCACTCATTTTCATACAATGTTTAGAGGAAATAGGATTAGAGTTTAGAGGTAATACAAGATAGACAATTATACAAACTTGGTCTTAAATCAGACAACATGATTAATCGGTACAATCTCAAGTAATCATACGCACGTGGTTGATACGTCTCATTTATTACTTAAGATCGATACGGCACGTAGGTACCATTGATCGATACAGATTGACATGATAGACATAAAAACTATTGCTGTAGATCTAATCATTTCGTATGACACGAGAAATATATATTATAAAATTACGACAGTTTATTCAATTAAATTCTTAAAGAGGATAGCCAGTAGAGACGATAGCAATTCACATTATAAGTTATTATCTATTATTATTTATTATCTATTATGCTTCAGGCGAAAATCGGAAAAATTGCAAATTAATTAAAGTGTAATATTTAGGTAACTATAATGATTGAAAGTTCATGTAAATATATTGGGTCCTTACCTATGAAATTGGTGTTTCTATTCTGTTTTAGCAACTATTAAGTTTCAGAACATTCTTATAAAATAATTGCCTCTTCTAAAAATAGACCATATATTTGAGCTCGTATTATTAAATTTGATAATTTTTTGTAACTTTAATTGTGTTAAAATTAGACACAAAGACAATTATTTTTAACTGCCTCCCGAATACATTATTTTATTTGCATTTACTTAAAAACGATAAATAATTGTACGGTGTACACTTGAATATGAGTTCTGATGGGGTTGAGTTGAAGTCGGAGTGCAGAGAAAGATAACCAGAAGTTAAAACTGACGTATATTGTCAAATAAAAGTTATAAAAAAGTAAACAGTTAATTGGCTAATGCTTCCTCTGTGGCTGTTAATCGCACTCTAAGTATAAAAATATATATTATTAAAGTTAATTATTACAAATCTAGGTTGCTAACACAGCTAAAATTATATTACATAGTAAAAGTATAAACAGTACTTAAAAGATAACATTGCGCAGTAAAATATTGCTCAGTATGTAATTAAACTGATATGTACAGTATAAGACTGTACATGCTGGCAACCCAAAAGAAAATAAAAAGAATAAAATAGTTACTAAGGAAGAATCAGCCATTACAAATCATTAAAATTAAATGCGCAGTTGTCCGCTTCCGCTCCAAGGGTGACTCTCCGCGATGGCTTGGGCTGTCGTTCCTTGTCCAGGTCCTTGCATGATGTTGAAGCGGTTTCATCCTTGGTAGATAATACTCGTAGCTCTATGTTTTCACGCGGATAGATAGCTGCTTCTTCAGTTGCCCGGAGACGTCGTCGGCGTGAACAGTATTTCTTCGTGATTATTACGATACCGGTCACTATAGCTGCTGTGACCAATATATAAGTGACCACATACTGATGAATGTCATGTGTCGATACTGTAGAGGGTAGGTGATCCTCAAATTTCTTCTGATCAGTAATTCTTTCTTCAATCCTTGCTATCTCGGCACTCGACGATACAAAAACCGCAGGAACGGTACGACTTTTCAAATTCACTATTTTGTTAATGGTTGTGTTTATTGTTGGTATCGAGAATTCATAGCTCAACTGTACGTTGCTATTATATTGATTATGCGCAGCTATAGTCATGTCGTTTGCTTGCAATAGGCATCCTTGCGGTAGTGTGATGATAATCGATGACGTCATTGTTTGAGCGGAGATGTCTTTATCGCATATGATTCGTACGCCACATGAATCACAGCATATCACTAACCAGCTGTTCGGAGAGTGTAATTCAATCCACTCGTCCTTGCATTCCCGTTGCTCGACATTGCAAGGTAACTCATTTTGATGTGACAACAGTTTTGCTTCGCAAGGTGCATTGTTGTTATGAAAGTTATAGATCGGAAGATTCTTGTTGCATAATATGTTACTCCTTTTCTGTCTCGTACATTGATCATAATCTTCTCTTGACATCGAGATGTAAGTGTTTCTGGTTAGGTCTACGGCAACATATTTTGACCTTGTCCTAATGTATGAGTGACCCGTTTTTGATTTTACGGGTAACGGGATGACCTTGTAGAGGTTAAATTCTTCTGTAGATTTTAGTGGTATGTGGACTTCAAACAGAAAGAAGTTTTCAGTGACTCTTGCCTTTACATTAGTTAATTTGTAAAAGTCCATTATATCTTCTCTTAAGTTGTCTGCTGGTAGACTTAACGTTCTTGGCAGTCTTCCTGAGATGTCAGTTAACTGTTCCGCCAGATGTGTTGGGGAGACAAGGTGAACATCGATGTGACCTTGATAGACATTAGTTAATGTGTTAAATAACATTTCTTGAACCTTTCTCATGCTATTCAACAATAAGTAGGCTGTCAGGGATGCAGAGTTCACGTAAGTTGTAGCGGCCAAAATTTGTAGTTCAGTTTCAACTGATGATAACTTGATGTTAGTGTTCATGATGTAAGAGTCAATCAATTTGAACTGTCGCTTTACATTTTCTTCTGTTTTCTTCAAAACCTTATTTTCGAGCTCTACAATAGATGTTTGGTTCTTCACTAACTGAAGTAAATAATTTTCGTTAGCTTGCAGAGATTTGATGTCTTGTTGGTATTTGTCCGCAAATCCCTGGTCTAATATACCAAATAATGTGTTGGCGATTGACCCGACCCCGTTAATCAGGCCTCGTTTTTTCCTGTTCCCAAGATGCTGATGTGGGTTGATTAGTATGAAGTTGTAATGATTTAACATTTCCACCTCGTGATCCAGTTGCTCCATTGTGGCCATACATTGTTTTAATTTTGCTTGCTCGCATAAGCTCTTCACGTGTTCGTAATAAGTTTTAATCCTATTTGTGTTATCCCAATAGTTAGTCAGGTTGTAATACATCACTAAGATCCATTCGTCATGAATGGTTTGCATCTTCCCGACGGTATCATAATACGCCGGCCTCTCCGGTTCCAGTTTAGTGATAACTGCACTCGATGCGCTCGTGCCAACAAATGTGCAATATGATCCAGTAATAAATGTAAACATTGATAATAATGTTATCAATCCCGTTGTTAATGTTTTATTCCCCGTCTTTCTTTGATCATTTTTCTTAGTTAACTCTTTTTTCTTTGTTGTTGTTTTGCTTGAACTTTCAGTTGCAGTTTCTTGTTCGAGAGTATGATCTTCTATAGGGAGAGGTGATAGTTTTAGTACTGGCCTTTTTATTACGCCCTTCTGAGTTTTCAGGGTTGTAACGCGCACTAAGCCGTCGGATCCAGGATGCGCCTGTATCACGCGGGCCATTGCCCATTTTGCGGGAGGTAAGTTATCTTCTCGAACAAGTACAATATCTCCTTTTTTTATGTTCTTGGTTGGTTTGTTCCATTTACTGCGAATTTGTAACTGTGTGAGATAATCGTTGGACCAGTTTTTCCAGTACTGATGAAAGATGTGTTCCACTAGTTGCCAACGTTTACGAAGGTCAAGTTTACTCGCATCGTTGTAATCTGATAGAGGTAGCGATAGCGTTGGACTGCCCGTCAGAAAATGTCCGGGAGTCAGGCAGTTAAAAAATTCGTCAGGGTCCTCAGTAAGGGGTGTTAGCGGCCTTGAGTTTAAACATGCCTCGATCTTTGCCAGAAGAGTTGTAAATTCTTCAAATGTTAATTTTTGCTCCCCTAGTACTCTTCGTAAATGGTATTTTGTAGATTTAACGGCGCCTTCCCAGAGACCTCCAGCGCTGGGGTATGCAGGAACATTGAAATGCCACTCAATATCCATTTTAGCAATTTCGTCGAAAAATTCTGTTGTTAATATCTGTTTGAACTCTTCATATTCTTGACGTAGCACCTTTGAAGCTCCGACAAAGTTTGTACCGCAGTCGGAGTACATATGTTTTGGGGTGCCTCGCCGTGAGCAGAATCTTTGTAAAGCTGCAATGAACGTACTAGTGCTGAGGTCCGACACTAGCTCAATATGCGTTGCCTTTGTCGTCATGCATATAAAAACAGCAATATATGCTTTGGATGTTGCTACACCGCGTCCTTTGTTTAGTTTGATGTCGTAGTATCCACTATAGTCTATTGCAGTGTGGGTGAAGGGACGACCGGGAGTGATCCTCTGAATAGGTAAGTTCCCCATTTTTTGATAAGTGTCCGAAGCTTTAAATCTATGACAGCGTACGCAGCGTCTAAGTTGAGTTTTGACTGCCCTGTTTCCGCCAATAATCCAATAGCGCTGCCGGGAGTAGTTTAACGTCAGCCGCGCTCCTCCATGCAGAGTCATTATATGATTATGTTGAATAAGAAGTTCAGTAAATCTTCCTGAGTGAGGTACGATAATTGGGTATTTCATCTCCAGAGGTAAGTTAGAGTATTTTAGTCGCCCTCCAACTCGAATGATGTTTTGCTCATCTATATAGGGGTCCAGTTTGTAGATAGGACTCGTCTTCGTGATGTTTTCTTTTCGTGATAATGTTTTATATTCTTCGAAAAAATATTGTTGTTGAATATATTTAATTATTTCATCATTAGCGGCGCGCATTTCGCTTGTTGTTAGGTAAGCAGTATCCAATTTCTTCTTGTTCCGAGTGTTCGTAATGAATCGCTTGACCCAGCTGGTGATTCTTATTACACGTAGTAACGAACTGTATTTTTCCAGTAAATTACATATAAAATTATCATGACCTTGTTTGTTGTTGTTATGTACCACTTGTATGTGGTTTATAAGTCCCATGTTTGTTTGTAATAAAGTTGGTATGTTTTCACAATTTCTTAGGTCTGTCAGGAAAGCTGGACCGTTCCACCAAAGGCTGCAGCTCTTCAGTTTGCTTGGAGTTAATCCTCGCGTGGCGCAGTCCGCCGGGTTTAGCTCAGTTTTTACATAACGCCAACGAGAAGCTGGGATTGCAGCGTTGATTTTTCTTACTCGGTTGGCGACGTAGACATTCCATTTGTTAGGGTCTCCGTTGATCCATGCCAGTACTACTTGGGAATCACACCATGCTGTAGCCTCAATTTTGTAGCCTTTTAGTGATTCTGTAACCTTTGTCATTAGGTCCGCGAGCAGTACAGCACCACATAGCTCAAGTTTCGGTAGCGTAATTTTTTGTGCCACTGGGGCTACTCTTGTCCTGGATGTTAAAAAGGTTATTTTTGGTTGACCTTCATGGTTTGTAGTTCGGGTATAAATGATGCAAGCGTAAGCTTTCTCGCTGGCATCACAGAATCCAAGTAACTCGATACCTTTTTGTGTCTCGCCGATCCATCTCGATAAAGTTATGTTTTTAATTAGTGGTAGTTCAGATTGTAGTTTGACCCAATCGTTTTTTATCTCCGTCGGCACCTTATCATCCCAGCCAAGTTTGCTTAGCCATAGTTTTTGGAACATAAGTTTCGTAGTTATTGTTATTGGTGAGAGCCAGCCGAGGGGGTCATAAAATTTGGAGATGTCCGACAGTAGCATTCTCTTCGTTAATGCAGGTTTTGTAGAGTTCGTTTCTGGCCAGTTGAAGTGAAATGAGTCTGTATTATGGTTCCACCGAAGTCCCAGAGTTTTGGACGCAGTTTCGGCCTTGAAGTCAAAGTCGTTAAGTCGATAAATCAATTTTTGACATAACCCGATCGATTGCGTTAAAGTTACATTCTTGTTTGTTGAGAAGATGCTGACCTTGTTGTCCAGACTCAGACTCTCTAGGCATAGTTAAATCAAACTTAAGATTTTGTTTTTGTTCTTGTAGGTTGCGCAACCGGTTCTCCATGTTAGTTTTAGTTTCTTCATATATTTTCTTTGTTTTTTCGAACACCCCATCCATGAAGTAGTTAATGTTCTTGTTTTCTAGTTCTTGTTCTAGCACAAAATTTCTCTCTTCGAAGTCTTGCCACTGACTCTGCAAAGACTCCAAGCGTTTGTTAAGGTACTCTTCCGTTTTCCTTGATGAAGAATCCTTATTGTAGTTACTGCATAACGTTTTGATGTTATTGAAGCAGATTTGTTGTAGTTCTAGGTTATTCATCTTGTCGCGTAGTTAGTTAAAAGAAAGAATATGTAGTTTTGTCAAACCTGGCACGCAGTTCTCGTACACTGATGTTGACACAAAGTTAGTTAGTTAGTTTCACGGCACGATCACCTTTAAGTTAAGTTGTTCTCTTCTTTTTTGCTTCGTAGTTGATGTTTCTTCTTAGATTTGGAATAGTCGCTGTTCAACTTTTAGTGCAATTGCGCCCCCACTTACAGTATTCTGCGCCTTCTCAATGCCCCTGGTGAGACCCGCTGGTGGGAGGCCAGGTGCACCGATTCGCTACTGCGGCGAGAAACACAAAAACACCAAAAGTTTTTCCTCGAAGGACCATAAAATGTACGGTGTACACTTGAATATGAGTTCTGATGGGGTTGAGTTGAAGTCGGAGTGCAGAGAAAGATAACCAGAAGTTAAAACTGACGTATATTGTCAAATAAAAGTTATAAAAAAGTAAACAGTTAATTGGCTAATGCTTCCTCTGTGGCTGTTAATCGCACTCTAAGTATAAAAATATATATTATTAAAGTTAATTATTACAAATCTAGGTTGCTAACACAGCTAAAATTATATTACATAGTAAAAGTATAAACAGTACTTAAAAGATAACATTGCGCAGTAAAATATTGCTCAGTATGTAATTAAACTGATATGTACAGTATAAGACTGTACAATAATTTTTATGAAGTGTGATATAACACATATTACTAAAGCTTGTCTAATGATAGATACCAAATATTATATATTATTATATTATTATTATTATATTATTATTATTATATTATTATTATTATATTATTATCTTTGGATTTGTCGTTGTGAAGAAAACTGAAAAAAATTTAGTATGGAAAATGCAGAATTCCCCAAAACCTCCATACAAAACACCAATTTCATAGGTAAAGACCTAATATTTACTAGATTCTAATAGACTTAGGTCGCCCTAGTGCAATAAAATAATTACCTGCATGGAATTATTTTGTGCTTAGGGTAGAGATATTTGGTAAAACAACGATTGCTTCTTTATAATTATCTTCAGCAATTGTTATTGTATCAACTTATAGATTTTCATAAATACATTTTAAAAATGCTCGTGCAATGCGCGCTTAGGAAAATTTTCTTAATTTTTTTCGTGCGTGTTTTTTTTTGTGTTGCGGTCTGTGCGGCCAGTGAGCATGGAGTTTTATAGCCTGAACATCATTCTATTTAATTGTGGTTTTATAGCTACGCCAGCGCCTGCCACGCGCGCGTACAATTACAATTACATGGAGCTATTAACATCGTTTCACACCACACGTGCGCGGTTTACGTCAAAATATATGGATATCTCGCCGACGCTGTTTACCAGCACTGGCGGCCAGCGTACCTGTAAAACGTCCCTGATTCTAAATTCCACAAAATATTAATAACTGAAGTATTATACGCGTATGAAACCGTATTCAAATTAAAATAAATCTTTGTCGATGGAAAAATAAATTAGTGTCAAAATAATAAGAAAACTTCCTGTAAAATGAGGAAATTCCATCGATTTTTTTTCTGGCATATTAATACAGATCTAACTTTGAATATAATCTTTATTTTATTACAGGACTCGGTTATTATTGTCAGAATAGTAAAGATTACACGCAAAGCTGTGATAAAACATAATTCTAAAAAAAAAATTCATTATGGTATGACGTGTTACAGAAAATACTGTAACAATGGCGAAACCATATTAATTTTTTCTATATTTTTAATAAAACCATTTTAATTTTTTATATTTTTTGAATATTAAATACACATGTGACAGTTTTAAAAACTAAAGATTTTATTTACGTATTTAAATACGATTTAAATTTAATTACGATTAGATTTTATGTACAAATAATCACGACTGTTATTCCTTAAGGGTTAGTCAGAGAATATGCAAAAGCACAGCAAAATTAGTTCACTGCTATAGTCCACGCTTCACCAAGCAGTGACTGCACTCAGCGTGACAGGTGGTGAGCCCGTCGCCGCTAAGCTATTGGATGGTTGTGCAGTTCTAAGTCCATTAGTCGCCTTTTACGACATCCAAGGGAGGAATTGGGTTGGTACTATTCTTTTAATGAGTCGCTACCACACGTCACTATTATTTATTTATGGAAAACCCATAGTAATTGTAAATACTACTATGTAACTACTTCAACTAAGTTACACCCAATAAAACCATTATGATTAAGGTCATTTTATATTATGATGACTATTTGTATGCAAAAGCTTATCGAGTCCTTGAAAATTTACATAGCGTTCAACACATTATTGTTTCCTTGTCTCAAAATTGGTGAATCCCGTTTTTGAAAAATAATATTAATATATATGTATAAAAAGTAGATTTGTTATAATAATTTTGAATACTCAGTGTTGGCGACCAGCACCAACCTTTTCGGACCTTAACTCCAAATTCCCAGTACGTCATATTTTGGATTTATTTATATTGAGAATGTCAGACTTTTTGATAGAAACAATTGTACTTTTTTACTGTCAGTGTGTGCTTTTAGACATTATACGTGTTACATCAGTGCGTGGTCTTATTTGCTCTCAATTCTCCATCCTCAACACTCAGTATCAAATAATTTTATTTACGTTACGTAATTTTGGCTGAAATACAAAAAAAAAAAAAAAAAAAAAATGAAAATTATTGACTTATACTGAGGGTTATTGAGGTCAAAATCACTTGAAATCGACATGCATGTATGGGAAGTCTGTAATTAGAGCACAGTCACGTTCAAAAATGTGTACGCACATTGCTATACTTCCTTATTACTACTATAGAGTTATTTAGTGTCAAAAGTGTACACATTTTTGAACTTCACTGTACATGAAGCGATAGAAATATGTAAGTATCGTAAAAAGTGGAAAGAACTAGGTAATCTACCCCTCTGGGAGTAAGGTATGCTGGATGCTGGAGTTTACAGTCGCTCCTCAGGCTTGTCACCAGTCTTCCCTTACTGGGAGACTAGCTATTGCCCGCGAAATCGTCCGCGGTTACTATGGTATTTTTATTTATCCCCCGGGGACCCTTTGATTTTCCGGAATAAAAAGTATCTTAGATGTTGACCACGGGTATAAGGTATCATCATGCAAAATTTCATTGAAATTGGTCCAGCCATCTCGGAGATTAGCCCGTACAAACAGATAGATAAACAAAAAAAAATTTTTTTTTTATCCCCTTATTGATTTTAAGCATTTTTTTTCTGTGTAAAGACATTCGACCTCTACAGTTTTTATTAGATTTATCTTTACACAGGTATAATGCCTATAACGTTACCATAGCAGATGATATTGCGGTGCTCGCGGTTTTGTTTCGAAACCTAGATACTTGTGCCTATATATAAACCATTTGAGTGTTTGTTTTGTCTTTCTGAAGGCGGTTTTGGTTTAGATGCACTTTGCCTTTCTTTAAAATGTATGATTATTTTTTGTTAACATTATGACAGTGTTTGTTTTCAATATTATTGTAGAGTTTTGTTTATTTTATTATACTCTTTATTGCAATTAAAAAAAAACAAATACATAAAACAGGTTGTTAACATATGTTTGCAAGGGCGGACATATCCCTAACAGAGATCTCTGCCTGTCAATCCATGAAAGTAAGTTAAGAAAATAGATTAATGCATAAAGAAGACAATATTGAAAAGCTTTAATATTAAACACACCTACATAATAATAATCCTACTTAAATACACATATAAAAACAAATACTTAAATTATTACATAAATATATACATATTAATAATATATACCTTTAAATATATACCTTTAGAATTTTATCTATCTATCTATCTATACAAGATACCTAGATGACAAAATTCTGATTAAGCGGTAGTTTGAGTATTTTGAGATATATAATAATGCTTCAGCCTGGTTTTAAAGGAGTGTATAGAAGGACTGTGCTGAATAGAGGCTGGAAGACAGTTCCACATTTGAGCAGCGCGGAACGCCTACCCTATACCCTATACTAAAGTAAAATTTAAGAAAAATAAAAAAATATTTAAAAAACAAGCTTTTATTACTTTCTTTAAAAAGCGTGTTACACAGTGATTGCAAAAGATGTTCTTCAATGTTCCATTTAATTGTAACACGCTTTTATTTATCCAAAGTAGCCTGTATATGTCCCACTGTTGGGCACAGGCCTTCCTCGTCGAGAAACATAGGGTGTATGGGCCGTAACACCACCACGCTGACCCCATGCGGATTGGTGGGTATAGACGGTCGCAATAGCGTCCGGGACCAACGGCTTAACATGCCTTCCGAAGCGCGGAAGAGCTTGATATCACATAGTTGTGGTCACCCATCGACGGCCTGACCATGGCAAAGGTAGCTTACCACTTCGCCACCGACCTACTCATTTATTAATATTGTTTTAATGAGATATTATAATCCTATTAAAGCAATATTAATAAACATACTAATTGCTTTTCATCAATGAAAACTTATTATCTGAATCATTAAATTTCCTTTGAATCAGCTGATGCAATTGATTTCAATGACTCATCAAGGTTGATGGGAATTACTGTCTTAGCGGAAATTACCTCTTAGTTGTAAGGTTTTAAGGTTTAAATTAGGTTCGAATGTCGTGATCTTTGCTAAGAGCCGACACGAGGAAGCTTCACACGCCGTATCAGCTTTAGGATTCGAATAATAATATGATTTTTATGACGTCATAACAATTATGAGATTGATGATGGCGAGCGACAATAGCTAATAATATAACAAAGCCATCATATAATATAACAAAGGAAAAAAATAGGCATGTGAGACTTTTGATGAAAAAAACCAGAATTATATAATTAAAGGTCTTACACTGGACTTATATTATTTAGGTACAGTCATTGAAGTGTTTTACCAGTTTTTCCTTTTGGATGCATTTTTGTAAATTCACGCGTTATGCATTTATGTAATAGCTTTTGCCCGCGACTTCGTCCGCGTAGAATAGTTACTTTGAGATAGTGTGATGGTGTGTAGCCTATAGCCTTCCTCAATAAATAGGCTATTTAACACTGAAAGATTTTTCAAATTGGAAGAGTAGCCTCAATTAGTGGAATTGAAAATTTACTCCTACTCTATTATTAGAAGCAAAGTTCATAGTGGCGTAAATATTTCCGTCATTTTTCTGGGAGGCGTTATTAAATTTTCTTAACATTCACCCGCATGGCACCCGTTCCCGAATATCGGGATAAAAGGTAGTCTATGTCCTTTCTCAGGATCTAGACAATCTGTACCAAATTTCGGTTAAATCGGTTCAGTAGTTTTGACGTGAAAGCGAGACAGACAGACACGCAGCTACTTTCGCATTTAAATTATTAGTATGGGTAATTTATAAATAAAATTAAACACTGTTTTAGTGTTGTAAAATAATATATTTTATTATTGTTACAAAATATCACATAGAAGTAACCTGTATTCCACGCATTACATTGCTTTAGAAAGATACCAAACAGATTTTATTAGGAATATCGGAAAATAAGTACTTTAATAATATGTGCCATCTACAGGGTGAAATTGAAATCATTCGACAAAATTTTACAGGACATTTTAAACGTTATTATAATCGGTATAGTAACAATTAAAATCGTAATATAACATTATGTAAGAAAATATAATGACGCAATTATTAGATGCAGCTTGTGTTATTGAATGAAACACCAATTTAATGTAATATTTTTCTTATATAAATTTTACATGTAATTTTTTTATGGTTTATGTTTTTAATATGTATATTTACCAGTTTCGAGTCAAAGGAAAAAAATAATTTTAATTACAACATTTTTTTTTACAACCTAGATTTTATTTTTCTGCCTCACAAATATAATGTTTTATGGCACTAGAACCCCCCATTAAAATTTGTCAATTACATTCGATTTCACCCTGTAGTATAACGTAATTGTTTTATACAAACGCCTACACAACGTTATGTATAGTCACATTCCTAAGACTAAATAAACAGGTATTACTGCGGTAGTAAAAATTTGCGCAGTTTTCTGAAAAAATGAAATTTTTATGAAAGATCGATTATAACCATTTCATAAAAGTTAACTTTTTAAGTAAAATCGCAATACCCCCAAACTTTTAACTACCGCGGTAATACCTCCGTTTACCTTAGTTCCCGCAACAGGAAATAATATTTTACATTGAAAACTAAAATTAAAAAGTGATAACATTTTAAAATCAGTATTGAGTATACTAGCTTTAAATAACTAATAATTTCATTGTAAATAACACCTTTGTATATAAATTAATGTTTTTAGCTTTCGCTAACACAACCCCAAATAACCCGTGGATGGTATCGCACAACCTATGATTGTCCATTACATAGCTACAACTGTATGTAGGTAGACGCCACTTACAAGTGATAGTTGTAAGAATTGCACCTATTTTTAACTCCTCAGAGTACAAACTTAAAAAAATAAATAAAAGACGTGTGGCACTCGGGGACTGCCGCGGTAAAGCTATTGCATAGCATTTTGTATCAACTTATGCAATTATAATTTTATTTATTTATTTTATTCATGCAGTATTTCTTTTTCTTTGATATTAATTCAAGTTACACTTTTTGAGCGTGGTGACCGATAAGAAAACAAATTTTTCTATTATTAAATAAATAAAAAAAGTTATAAAAAGTATATATATAGTTAAATAAAAAAAGGTATATTGTTTAAAATAATTTTTTTTTAATAATATTTTTTTATTCTCATAAACAGCTGCTTATGTATTCGTCCGATTTCGGAGCAGCTCGTCTCGATTCGTGCGAGTTTCGTAGAGTCGTACAATACGTCTAATCGCACGCACACAACGCCGTGTCGAAGACTGCCGAACTGAAACGACGTTAGACGATGCACGGCCTTCAAGCCACACCTCCTTGCGCATCGGAGTGGGGAGCGTGAGGTTTTTTCGTTACGGAATTTCTGGATTCGGTCCCCGCGCTCAAGGCCCGCGATAGAAGCTATGCAATAGCTTAAAAACAACAAAAAAAGCAACTCCGACAGTGTTGGGATCACAATGTAGAGTCACGTGCAAAAATATGTATAAACATTTATTTATTATAAGTACACAGACAGAATACCACGATGTCAAGTTTAAAATACACAATAGTAAAAGGTATAAATACTAGGCAGCAGGCCTTAAATAGTGTACATTGCATACATAAGTAGCATAAAATAAACTGGTATATAATATGGTATAATATGGTATGGTATATATAATATATTGATTGTTATGTTGGAGACCAAGACAATGAGAAGACAGACAGTGAATTAAAAAAACAGAAACAAAGAGAAAATCGTAACACACAACGTAGTTAAAATTACACGAGTATTTAAAATTATATCTAAAAATATAAAACTATAAAAAATATAAAATTAAATCCTAAAATGCTAAAATATTAAAACATTATATTTTGTTTTTTCGATGACAATAATTAACAATAGGTGTAGCAAACAAGCAAGTGAATACAGACAGACAGATATCCTGTCTGTCCACACTGAGAAAACAATTGATCATCATATATAGAGTGGCAATGAGGAGTACTTGGCCTTCATAATATTAGTAACCGCCGTGATAGATTTTATTCCCATATAAGTAAGAGTCATGAACTGTCAAAAGTGTATACAAATTTAAGCACGTGCCTGTACGTTGTCAACCTGTAATATTAGGTCCTTACCTATGAAATTGGTGTTTGTATGGAGATTTTGGGGATGTCTGCATTTTACATACTAACATTTTATCAGTTTTCTTCACAACGACAAATCCAGAGATAATAATATTTGGCATGTATCATTAGACAAGCTTTAGCAATATGTGTGTGAACATGCTTGATAAAAAATATTCATCGTTTTTATGTTAATGCAAATCAAATGATGTATTCGGGAGGCAGTTAAAAATAATTGTCTTTGTGTCTAATTTTAACACAATTAAACTTACAAAAAATTATCAAATTAAATAATACGAGCTTAAATATATGGTCTATTTTTAGAAGAGGCAATTATTTTATAAGAATGTTCTGAAACTTAATAGTTACGGACAAATTGCTAAGACAGAATAAAAACACCAATTTCATAGGTAAGTACCCAATATAAATTGTCGCAGTACCTAGTACTATATTTCTGTGTTTTATTAGTTGCAATAAATAATTTTATCTATCCATCTAGTAATGTCACTGCAACATTCATTCGTTCTTTAAACAATACAATTTTTATATAAACGCTTTCGTGGCTTTAGGCAGATTCGGAATTTTGGAATTCGGAATTCGGAACAAATTTAGATTTAAAAGAATTGAGAGGCGATGTCATTAATACACCCAGATAATAATTATTATAATAATGTTATAAAATATATATTATTAGATATTTTACTATTTTTTATAATTTCAATTGTCAACTTGACATATATGCTTACTTTATAACGTTTCCTAAATTAATCGACCGCAAATATCTCTCGTACCTGTGTAGCTGTAGAATTTGTATAATTTGGTTTCCCATACTTTGGTTCTCTACATTGACTATTTTCTTGTTTGTCATCTTAAACGAATCCTAAACCTGTGTGTAAGTGTAGAATCTTCTAGAACAGACTGTATTAGTCAATGACAAGTTGCCTAAAGGAGCCAGCGATGCCGAATAGTTCGTCGTAATTGGCCGGCTTGCCTGGTCGCAGCGCTTCGATTGCCTTAACCTCCTCTTCTGCTAGAAACCAGTCTCTGTATTCTTCTAACTTCTTGTGCCACGCTTCTGTAAACAGAATACTGATTCTTATACGTATCAAGAAAAAAATGACTACTATTGCGAAAAAACTTATACCAAGAAACGGTTTTTTGCTTCTCACTGTTGGCAATTAGGACGCCTTTTTGCGTCTTTTTTTAAGGAACCCATGAACTAATTTAATTTCCTTGCTTCCCAGTTACCATAGATTACTGAAATACTTACTATTTATTTCAACAAGAGAACCACAGTGACCTCCGTACTCTTCAGGCAGCAAATCCTTGGGTATGTGTTCGTATAATGTCTTGTAATCAGTATGGATGAATATCTGCAATTTAAATGGTATCTTGTTACTGTCCTGTTGTATGTGTTACTGAACATAAAGAAATTACTATAATTTAATACACAAAAAAAATATTTCACCTTATTGGCCACCACAGCCATCTGTTACATGGGGATTTAACATCTGGCTAAATGTGGGTGTTAAAATCTGCCTACCCCTTCGGGGAAAAAGGCGTGATGATATGTTATGTTTATTTGCGGGCATATAGGGCGACAGGGCGGACGCATCACCAGATGGTAAGCAATAACCTTCGCTCGTGTACACGTGCAACACGAGTGTGACAATTCTGGACGGTTTGGATATTTAACAGGTCTGGAAATTCTTTAAGTGACTAGTCACATCTATATCTCGGAAGAAATAGATAGGGGTGTGGTTCATATAGCGCAAGCCAGTTGCTTTGCCCGGGCACTAGTTAGGCGAGTGATATTAGGTCCTTACCTATGAAATTGGTGTTTTGTATGGAGATTTTGGGGAATTCTGCATTTTCCATACTAAATTTTTTTCAGTTTTCTTCACAACGACAAATCCAAAGATCAAGAAGATATTTGGCATGTATCATTAGACAAGCTTTAGTAATATGTGTAATATCACACTTCATAAAAATTATTTATCGTTTTTAAGTGAATGCAAATAAAATGATGTATTCGGGACGCACTTAAAAAGAGTTGTCTCCGTATCTAATTTTAACACAATTAAACTTACAACAAATTATCAAAACAAATCAAAATAACTCAAAAATATAGTCTATTTTAGACTAGGTAATTATTTTTTAGGAATACTCTGAATCTTAATAGTTACAGACAAAATACTAAGAGAGAAAAAAACACCAATTTCATAGGTAAGGACCCAATATATAAATCAAATCTGGGCCCCGATCGCGTTATGAACATATTTACCACAACCAAAGCACAATTCAAAACGTTATGGCTCATCCACCATAACGTTTTCGACAGTGATTAATTTGTTTGCTACAAATTGCTTGTGATCTCGAAATCCTCGGTGCTTCAGAAGGCTCGTTAAGCCGTTGGTCCCGGTCGCTATTGCGAATATTTCCACCCACCAACCCGCATTGAGCCAGCGTGGTGGTGTTACGGCGCATACTCCTCAAGAGTTGCTTCATGAGGAAGGCCTGTGCCCAGCAGTGGGACGTATAATATAGGTTGAGGACCCTGAGGACAGATTTCTTTTAGGGCGAACGGGGCCCTGGTAAAGGCAGAACTATCCTATGCTCCATTAATGTGTAATCATTTACAACGGAAGAGTTTTATTTTTATTTTAAGCAACTGGATCCAAAAAATTTCATTTTTGTAAGGACGAGCAGTGTGCCATGTTCCCGATTTTGCTGCAGAAGCCATGTAAAATGATTAACAAACTTACTCTGTTTTTAATCTTATCCTTTAAGAACGGCTTGACTATGGTCATGATGGTGTCGATGATCGAGGGAGCATTTACCACGTGGATTTCTTTTAACTTTACTGGATAGGCTTCCTGGAATTGAAAATTGGTAATATTTAATTATTTCAATAAAATATGTTTCATAAACATGCGCGGAAATATTGTCATTACTTTTGAATAAAGAACACGCGAAGTATTATATAAATTAACGTAGACTGAAAAAACAAAATCCCATCCCGTTCTTTGAATTTGGAACGAAGAGCGCGCCGGCGTTGTCGTATGAAACGGTGTGCTGTTTTGTAGTTACAAACAGTCTTATGTTTGTCATATTTTTTTCGTTCTACTTTTCACTACAATTTCAACTATATTATGTATCCTTTATGGTGTAGTACAGCTCCATTTATAGAAAATCTTGCATTCTTGGTTATACCTCCTGGTTGGTTACATAAGCTTACAGATAATGAAAAGGATTATAGGGTTGTAACCTATTCTTAGAAATTATAAGTTTTTTTTGGGTACATAAATCTGATTGTTATAGTTTACACGTTCTTATATTTGCCCATACATACATACATATAATCACGACTATTATCCCCTAAGGGTTAGTCAGAGACTAGGCAAAAGCACCGCAGAAGCAGTTCACTGCCATAGTCCGCGCTTCACCAAGCAGTGCACTCAGCGTGGCAGGTGGTGAGCTCGTCGCCGCTATAAGCTATTGGATGTTGTGCAGTTCCAAGTCCATTAGTCGCCTTTTACGACACCCAAGGGAAGAGATGGGTTGGTAGTATTCTTTTAATGAGCCGATACCATACGACACGACATTTGCCCACCTGTATACAAATAAGGAATTTCTTCACCGCCGATATGGACAGCTTTCCCAAATGGCTCGGTGACACGATCCTGGCGTCCAGAATGTACACGTCTCCCGCCACACCTTCGATCTCCTCCTTCAGGCGAATGTCTCCTATCATCATGATCAGCTTAAACGCGTCGTATAGATGGTGAGTGTCGAGGTTCTTGTCTAGGCCTGTAATTTTTTAAGTAGTCATAAATATATGTCTTCTGGCTTTCACACCTATCAATAGTCCAAATTTAGTAGCTTGTGTTGTTGTTGTTATGTATACTGTTTGACGAGGTAGATGCTAATGTTAAAATTAAAACCCGGAGAAAACACTTATTGTATATTGATTAAAAAAGGCACAACTGGAATAATTTATAAAAAGGTAAATAACACAAATCACTGAACACACAACTTAAAGAATGTTATAAAAGGTAGGGCTACTCACAATAGTGCTCGTAATAGTTTTATTTACTATAGTATACATTACAATTTTATGATAAGTGATTATATAGTATTACTAACTCTGATGGGAATGAAAATCGAAGAGCAAAAACAGTGAAAAAATGAGACAGTTGTTTAATTTAAAAACAGGAACAACGAAAAAATGGCCAGAGAAGAGCGCAATAAGAGCAAAGAGTCGCTAATGCTGATATAGCGCCTCGATACAACTAGATGACGGACACGTCCTCTCACCGGGAATCGAACCAGAAGCTCTACAGTGAAACCATGCGACCGCAGAGGTCTTCTAGCAGAATTTCACGAAATGAAGTTATTTTGTACGCTATTAGATTCAGAAATTCCAAATTGGAATTAAAAAGGTTCTAATTATGGTTCTAGAGTTTTCGGCAATTTCTGTGTATCGACGTGAGGTCACGAGTTTCGATTTTGAAGAAGAATAAAATCAAATACCTCTGACAACCATAATCCTGCGACCATTTGGAGTTAGACCCGGCAGCGGTGGTCCTTGTCTGGAAAACACATAATTTTAAAGATTATGCATCTCGGTAATAAAATGTGTTCGAGCAATGATAGGAAGTTTTTAAAGAATTATTTTATTTAGATTTAGAAATCAAGTCTTTTTTATTAGAGCTCGTGAGTGTGCTTTATTATCGTAATGTACGTAGAATTCAATTATATCAATTTATATTTTTTGTATCGGGATATTTCTCCGGAGATATTGACCATTAAAATACCAAACCTGAGTTTGAATAAAACTTTTGTGAATATCGCTTGCCTCACACTGTGCCCGGTGCATGGGGACCTAACATATCTGGCGAAAGAGGTGTGATGATATGTTTACAATAGAGCCTTGGTTGCAAATCCACAAGAAGCAGTATATTTTGTGCCTATTTTTATACTACTGAGGGCGAATTCGACCAACCTCCGTGATACACGGGGGTTAGGATACCAATAAATGCTTAAATTTCATTGTTCGAATCCCTTGTAATAACGGAGTACTGCGTACACGGCCTATCTTTCAGCCGTACGCTGGGTCATACGCATTTGACAGCTAAAGCATTTTTGGTATTACGCCAGTGTAGCTAATCGAAATTTGGTTGAATCCGCCCTTAGAGAGTATAAGCAAACATAAGGGCAACCTGCTGCCATACTCTGTAACGTAACGTCGACAAATCAATATTGTTTTAATTCAACGTCAAATATCATTACTACTTGTTACTACTCTTTCACGATTTTTCATCTGACCAAACCCAATTTTTGTATGGCTAAATGTGGTGTTAAGGAACACGGTGTTCCTTGGACTCTGCCTACCCCTACGGGGATTGCAGGCGTGATTGTATGTATGTATGTATGTCAAACATCATGTCCTTTGATAATTTCAAAAAGTGTTCGAAATGACAGAAATCCTCTTCAAATCCATTGAAATTTGATTGGTTTGGTGGAAAGTAAGTGGTTTTCGTAGCCTAAAAACCGTTTCAATACCATGGCCTTAAAAAGATAACATAAAAGAGGTGTTAAACACCCACATTTCGCCAGATATGTTAGGTCACCGGGCACAATGTGAGGCAAGCGATATTCACAATGAACTATACATAAGTTTTATTCAAACGCAGTGGTACAGGCGGTGGAAACGAACCCGCGTTTCCCGCGGCCTCTCGAACGAGTAGTGCCTCGTCCGTCCCAACTCGGCTACCGCAGCCGCTAAATAAGATGTAAACAATATTGCATTATATTAGCTAACCTTACCCTCTAGTCATAAGATCATAAAGTTCAGGTCGTTTGATGTCTCTATTGCTGAAGAACTCCGGACACGCGGCCCTCATGGTAAAATACATGTCCAGTTTCTTTTTGCACCTCTCCAGGGAGAAATTGGTGCCTCTCAGGAAGGTCATTATGCGTTGACTGTCTGGATACATACGGACAATAATTAGTACAAACGAGCGCTAGTTTAGTTAGTTTCTATTTGGCAATGAAATTAAAGTCACGGGAGAGTTTTTTGATCCTTAGTATTAGTTACCTCAATAGTTGAAATCTAGACAAATGGCGTCAATGGAAACGCCAAAATGTATGACGTCAGATATATATTATTATTTATTTTTGTAATAAGTGTTTTTATTTAAAATTACCTGCAATGTACCAGTAAGACTAGCACGACCACAGAAATTGTAATATTATAACGATATGAACTGTCAAAATACGTAAAAATATCAAGATGGTGGCTATATCCAAGGTGTTTCGGAATGTTTATATCGATAAAACGTTGTATCATCTTGTCGTATCGTATTTTGCTCGTTGTTCTAGCAGTGAGGGACTTTATTTTACTGCTAAGCAAGCCTTGGTCAAACTAAAGTCAGAATCAATTTATTTCTTCAACTTACCCCAGTCGTCAGGTAGATGGGGTTCCTTCCTCAGCCACTCCTTGATGGCCATCACGTCCTTGTCTCTGGTGTTGATGTCTTCATTCAGCTCCACTCTGATCTTCTTCCACATCTCGCCCGTGGGCTGCACCAGGATTGCTGTTGAGGCCATCTTGTCCTGAAGGATTGAATGAAATATCTCGTTATACTTTAATTTAGTTTATTTGGCTGTTTAGTTTATTTTCAATTGTTGTATTGTATATTTTTTGCTTTACACAATGTCCCTAGCAATAGGCTAGTTGACTCATATCAAAAGTTATGAAAATAATGTTTTATTCCTGTTTAATTCGCATATTGAGTACAAGGGTTCGAAATATGCCAAGTTCAATAAATATACATAAGGGATTGCTGTAGACATTTAATTTAAAAGTGTTTTATTTTTTTTAACTTCCAAAAAGGCTATCCGTTATGTTCGAGAAATTGGTGAAGTAACGCATTATGTAAACAATAACTACGCATGGTCAAAATCCGTCAACCGTCAGTCGCAACCAATCAAGCATGTCTGTCGCCTGTGTCATCATACGTATTGATTATTTTCCAAAATCGTGACCTCACTGCACAGATAATTCATAGAGCATCATGGCAGAGCAGCGGTTTTGCCTGTCAAGCAAAAACGTAACTCTGATAAAGGCCCAAAAAAAATATAAATAATATAATTTTATTGGGGCCTATATATTTATGGTGGTGGTTAACAGTAATGAATCATTCGGAGCCCAATTAAAAAAGGGTCAACTGGCCTATTAACCAGGTCATCCTCTGATTACCTATATGTGAATATACTAAGCGAAATAAAGGTGCTCAGGTGGGCCTGTTCGTGAACAGGTTCTGTGCAGGTACCAAATTTCGATTAAATCCGTTCAGTAGTTTTGACGTGAAAGCGAGAACGATGGGCAGACAGGGTTTCTTTCACATTTAAAATATTTGTTTGGAAGTATGGATATGGATTAGAGAAACTTAGAGGATGTGATGGAAGATAATGCCGCATGTTTATTTCCTGTATTTCAATCCCCAATATGTGGAAACGTTGACAATACGCTGAGAAAATAACATTCATTCGTATTTTATGATTTGCAATACGTTTTTATAGTTTTTTTACGGATTTTGATTTTATTTGTTATCGAGTGTACCGATGACGACAACACATTGTCGTCTGTTTTTAGATAATTTTTATTGTCTATTGTTGCATGTCCATGTTGGTATTACTTATTGTATGTCAAAGGCAAACCAAACAAGCAGAGATAACGGCCAGTGAATGTACCTAGAAGCCGAATTTATAGTGAAGATACTGATTTTTTTTTTATTGGCTTAAAATAATGAAATAAATGAAAAATAATATTAAAATAATGATTGCACATTTTTTAAATAATGTAATGTAATAATATCAAAGTAATCACCTTTTAATTGGATTGCTGTTATAATAATTATTTTTTTTAATTGGTTCTATTACATGGCGGACATTATTTTTATTCTTTTTCCTTGAGTTACTTAGTAAAATCTCGAAATCGTACACACGCGTTGTTAATTCGTCTTATAGTAATAATAGGTAAAACTCTTTTCATAAAATATGACATAGAGTTATATTTTTTAAATTTATTTTATGCTGTCATATTAAATTTTAAACATAATATACCTCGAATGTTAACAATAAAACGCTGATTAATTTTTTTTTATAACTTTTGTCATTCGGTTTTTTATTATAGTGTCATTTGATTCCATTTGATTCTATAGAGTTTTATAGCTGATTGATAATAGTGATGACGTATGCGTCATCAGTTAACGAGACAAAAAGTGGACTAACAAATATTCTGAGAAGCTTTAAACACAAGTTAAAATTAAGACCATATATTTCAAGTTAGACCTCTAGCAATAATGTTGTGGACACTGATTTTAAATCTGTACAGTTTTTGGAATGTTAGTCACGTGTGAAAATATGTATAAGTCTTTATCCCTGCCAACAAGAGTCGTAAACTGTCAAAATGTGTAAAAATTTGTCAAAAAAAATAACTATTAAATTGTTAGTCTTAACAATAGTAGGCTTTCGGCCGCACTCAGAGACGTAATAATAATAGCCTTTATTAACAATCTTACAATAATGTTACAATGCAAAATTATTTATTCGACACCGGTACGTGGAGATTGTCTAGCATAGGCCTCCCCGAGAGCTCGCCATCTTATGCGATCTTGCGCTTGCCTTTGCCAAGTTTGTCCCGCAAATTTTATTATATCGTCTTCCCATCTGCGACGCTGTCGCCCTTTCTTTCTTTTGTATTGTCTCTGGCACCATTCTGTTACGTCCTTAGACCATTTGTCCTTCTTACTCCTGGTCATGTGTCCTGCCCACCTCCATTTCAGTTTTTTAATACAGTAGGTAACATCTATGATTCTAGTTTTCTTCCTAATATTAACCAATTTTATTTTATATTTTAATTTGATGTTAAGTATACTTCGTTCCATACTGTGTTGACAAGTTTCTAGCATATGTATATTTTGATTAGTTAGGCTCCAGGTTTGGCATCCATATGTCATAACAGAAAATACATGAATTAAATACTTTGCTCTTCGCGTTTAGTGGTACGAGCGGGTTTTACATTACCTCTTTGAGAGACCAGTATCTGTTCCATGCCAAAGTAACTCCTTGTTGTTAATTTCCTTCGTTGAGACGTACTCAGAGACGTACTTTAACCTAATGTATGAACCACAGAACAATAAAAAAGGTATGAACATTAGGTTGAAGTACGTCTTAACGAATTTAAAAATCGTCCTTATGGACTTGAAATAAGTGTTTAATTTTTGATCTAAGTAACCAGTTATGTTAATGAACTACTCTGAGTGGAGCAGTTTGTTTGCAAACCACTGAACTCCTTACATTCTTTACTAATATTTATAAAATTTTTGTTTAATAAGTCGAAAAATTGAATATTTTTTGACATCATTAATACTACGATCAATATCTTAGCATAAAAATTGTCTAAAATAGTTGTAAGCTTGTAAATGCTCGTTGTCACAATAATTACTTATTTATATTCATATATTTTGCCAAAATATTGTGCTCTATGTCAGTATGTAGGTCAAGGTGGATTGAAGTACACGCATCATAGACTGGTAGAGTGGGTTGAGAAATTATGAGCTATGAGCATAGCTAGTTTCGCAATACTAGACGGTGCGCAAGAGTTGGAAGGACCACCGCCGGTCAATGTCGAAGGTCAATATGCTATTTCAACATGCTATTTTGAGACTTATAATATTTTAGTTGTTTTTTATTTTTTATAAATGCTATTGGCATTTTAGCAAACTGTCAACCTGAAGGTAAAGGGTGATACCTGTTACATTTAATTGACTGCTATAGGTATAGAAGTATATGTTGATAGCCGGTGACATAAAGTAAGCGGAAATGGAGGAAGATATTTATATTAAAAAAAAAAATTAATAGATTTTTTTTTTCTTAAATCCGTCCTTTGGGAGTCTAAAAAATACAACGCCAATGAAGATATGGAATGAGGAGCACGGATAGTAGTGGTAAGTACGCATTGGCTTCCGATGTTGAAACAAAGCTACGCCATGGTCGGGACTTGGATGGGTGACCAAAACTTTATGATCTCGAACTCCTTCTTGCTTCGGAAGGCACGTTAAGCTGTTGATCCCGCAACCGTTTCTGCCCATCAACCCGCATTGGGCCAGCGTGGTGGTGTTACGGCTCATGCTCCTCATGTGTTCCTCCATGAGGAAGGCCCTTGCCCAGCAGTGGGACAATAGGCTGAGGACGATAAAGTTAATGATGATGGAAAAATATGAGTTACTAGGGATGAGTCAGAAGAGATAGTAATAGATAAAATTGGAAGAGAAAGACATATTGAAGGGAGAATAACAATTAGGGGATATAATACACACACTACTCGAAAGCAAATGTTCCGAGTCACATTGTTTTTTAATTTCTAGAATAATTCGACAGTGAGAAAGAAGTCGTGTAGTGTAAGTTGTCATTGTAAAAATGTCTCTGTCTTTGCGTTATGAAATGTCAAGATGTCAATTTCTATGAGAAATGTGATTTCTACGATTCTTCGTTAGAGACGTTTCCCATATAAATTTTCATTCCTGACATTCTTACACTCCGGGTCGTAAGTGAATTAAACGTTACCAGGAAAAAAATAATTGTGACTGTAAATAATTTACAGTGTTATAGAGTTGTTTTGTACTCACATTTGTACACACGTGCTGTACAAAATAATTGCTCTTATTTTAGGGGCAGAGGTTATACACAACGAGTTATACACACTACTTTAAGTAATTAAGATCGTAACGGAAATTCTAAGAAAATTAAGGTTTTATTTTTCAGGGCATGCTTTACACGGCTCCTTATACATGTTATAAATAAAAAAAATATCTAAATATAATAAATAAAAAAATAAACTAGGCCCATTTTTAACACGTTTTTATTAATTCACTTTTTAAGCTAATGCTGCTTGTGTTACGGATACTGGATGACGCGTAAATACTTAAGAGGTATAGACTTAGAATTAAAGCATATTAAATATACACCCAAAGCAGAATAAATGCAGGTATTCATCACCCAAATATTTGCCCCCACCGGAGATCGCTTTGAGTCCGGCGCCGGCGGCGCACAGACCATTCGACCACGGAGGTAGGTCCTCTAATTCTTGTATTGACAGTAAAGGAGATTAATTTTCACTGAATTGTAATTCAACAAAATAACTGTAATTCAATACAAAAGTCACCACAGTGTACTATGATAAAATATTTTTATTTCATGTTAGAGACAGATTATTTTATCATGCATATAATATTAGGCAGAGTAGGGTTTAGCACCCACAAATTCGCGTTCTATCCACTTAGAGGTTAGCGCGAACACCGGTGTTCGCAAACGAAAGATGTTTCTATGTATCTATTTATATGTCAGGTAGCAAACATCTGCAACACTGGAAAAATTGCAGATGCGCTGCAGATGCCTTAAATACGCTCTCTTTGTAATAACTAATCGTTGTAATGGTCCGGAAATACTGTACTCTATTTAACATTCGATAGTCTTATTAATTTAATGGTTTAAGATCTTACACATTATAATTATGCACCTTGCTACGTTACGTATAACTTCCTTCCTCGTCAACTGGTCACCAACAACGTTATCTAAGTCTACTTTACAATTATAGTAGCGTAAATATTTTACTTTAGAGATATTGTATCTCGTCATTTGTATGGAAATAACAAATATAAGTTGCTTACGTTTCAAAAAACCAATAAATGCGATATTGTTATTACCACATTTTTATTGTGCATAAATGTGGTTTATTTAATCTAAAAAAAAATTTAGGATTTTGTCACCCAGCTGTTGCTATAAATTAATTAATTATTCATTGGCAGTTCAACGTGATAAAAACTCAATAATTATAATTAATATTGTACCTATCATTGGCTGGATGAAGTAGAAAATATATTTTTTTAACCCTCGCTTTTTATTTTTGTAGGCCTAGTTTCATCTTTATGATTGCTATTTATACCTAAGCTGTATATAGCGTCAATGTTAGTTGAAAGCTCAGTAAAGTACGTTTGTCCTTAACAAGTAAATAACCTGTCTTGTTGTTTTGCTGAGTTTTAACTTAAAAAGCATAACATCATCTCGCCTGCATTCTTAAACGGGATTGAACCTGCTATGTTATGGTTCTCATGTAACTTCCAATAAGTAAGGCAAGCGATGTACTAAAAATCGAATAGAAAAATTCATAGACTACATTTAGACAAATAAGAATTTGCTTGTACATTTTCATAATTACTTAAACTTTTTAAAATATCAAATTATTTAATTCTACTAGCTGAAATTTCAAAAGACATTTAAAAAACTTGATCATTATATAAAACATAAACATGTTTTCCAATAAAAAAAATCAACTAGCTCCATTTTAAGCAACTAATGCTGCCTGTGTTACGGATACTAGATGACGGATTAATATATTTAATAGATAAATAGGTACATATAAATATTCTGCAAAAATAATACATATTGGGTCCTTACCTATGAAATTGGTGTTTTTATTCTGTCTTAGTATTTTGTCTGTAACTATTAAGATTCAGAGTATTCCTAAAAAATAATTACCTCGTCTAAAAATAGACTATATTTTTGAGCTCTTTTGATTTGTTTTGATAATTTGTTGTAAGTAGTTGTAAGTAGTAATTGTGTTAAAATTGGACACGGAGACAACTCTTTTTAAGTGCCTCCCGAATACATCATTTTATTTGCATTCACTTAAAAACGATAAATAATTTTTATGAAGTGTGATATTACACATATTACTAAAGCCTTTTAAATGATAGATGCCAAATATTATTATCTTTGGATTTGTCGTTGTGAAGAAAACTGCTAAAATGTTAGTATGTAAAATGCAGACATCCCCAAAATTTCCATACAAAACACCAATTTCATAGGTAAGGACCTAATATATAAATATCCAAGAGTGGAGCCTGTATTCATCACCCAAATGACAATATAAACGGGGAGAAGTAATAATGTTCACTCTTATATCCTGCCATAAGAACAGTCCAACAATTGCGAAAGTTTTATGTAAAATTCAAAGCTTCCCTAATGCTGCAACATTTCTTAATACTAGAACGACAAAAAAGCTTGATACTTACTTCCGATTCGTTCCAAACAAATGAGAACACTTGTGGACAACGCGACACGCGTTCTGTCGCTTTGCTATGGGTACACTGACTCGTTTAAACCAGTCAGTGTACGACATCTGTCATGATGGGTTATCTTCCACTAACCTTGGCTGTCGCAACGTCCATTCAGGCTCCTTTTACTGCGTTAGTTTTGGAATAAGGTATGTAGATTATGATATGTCATATTCGGTTGCAGTCAATGACATACAATCTTGCGATTATGTTTACGTTCTTTGCGACGAATTGGGTGCCAAAATATTTGTCGTGCGTCAATTAATTTTTCTGATAAATTGTACAATTTTATCGTAACATGTTTATAAAATGTAACATATCATCACACCTCCTTCCCGAAGGGGTAGGTTTTAACACTTATATTCCGCTTGTATGTTTTGGTCCCTGTAAAAGTGGGGCAGCCAGCTGAAATACAACGGGTACAACGTGAGCCGAGGGATGTTTACAATAAACTGTAACTACCTTCTTAAGTTTTCTTCAAACTTAGTGCTTCGGGCGGTCAAGGCTACCTTCGCATTGGTCAGTCTGTGGATGGGTGACCAAAACTTTGTGATCGAGCTTTTCCGTGCTTACAGGCACGTTACGCCGTTTGACCCGGTCGCTATTGCAACCGTTTTTACCCACGAACTCGCAATGGGTCAGCGAGCGTAGGGTGTTACGGCCCATACTCTTCAAGTGCTTCTCCACGAGGAAGGCCTGGGCCCAGCAGTGGGACGTAGGTAAAAAGGCTGAGGGCGAAATAAAAGCCATGACATATAAACAAACTGATTACAATACAGGTACTAATACAAATTACTATGATGTAGAATCATTTTGATATCCTGAAAATGTTTATTAAGAGGAAGAATGAGAACTTGATACTTGTCCGTTCTTCATTGGATAAAGTTTGCTGGCAGTTTTGTAGACGTATGGCGTAACATAATAGGTCTTTACCTATGAAATTGCCGTTTTGTATGGAGATTTTGGGGAAGTCTGCATTTTCCATACTAACATTTTTTCAGATTTCTCCACAACGACAAATCCAGAGATAATAATTTTTGGCATGTAGGTATCATTAGACAAGCTTTGGCAATATGTGTGATATCACTCTTCATAAAAAATATTTATCGTTTTAAAGTGAATGCAAATCAAATGATGTATTAGGGAGGCACATAAAAAGAGTTGTCTTCGTTTCTAATTTTAACACAATTAAACTTACAACAGAATATAAAAAAATCTAAATATCTCAAAAATATGGTCTATTTTCAGAGAAGGTAATTATGTTATAGAATATATAATAGAAGAATATACTAAAGTAAACTAAACTTAATAGTTACAGACATAATACTAAGAGAGAGAAAAACGGCAATTTCATAGGTAAAGACCTATTATTATTGTATAGTACACAAGTATCTTCAAAATTGATGATATTCTCACATATAATAATTAATTCTTATCTTTGGCTTTGTTTAATACTGTGAGACAACAACAGAAAACATTTATAAAATAGCAATGAATTTAAATCTATATATTACGTCAGTACACATAAAAAACCTACTCTTGTAAATCGTCCTTATTATATGGAACGAAAATATAATCGTAGAGATCAATAAGGCGATAAAATATATTTTATTAGTTACGTGTAATTAATTATAAAGAAGAGGAAAATCAAAAATAGATATTTTATTAGACTCTTTGAATAAAATATATTTTTTGCATTGTTTACCAGAGTTCTCGTAAGAAAAGGACAATAAGATTTTATCAACATTAAATAATAATGATATATAATAAATAACTTCAAACATTCACACCTATCATCTAGCCCCATTTTAAGCAACTAATGCTGCTTGTGTTACGGACACTAGATGACGGATAAATATATTTAATAGATAAATACATATAAATATCCTGAATATATGTAAATTTATATAAACATCCAATACTGGAGAACAAATGCCTGAAAATTCATCACCTTTTGAACTTTGAACAAACTTTTGAACCCAGGACCGAACCCAGGACCTCACGAGATGGCGACGCCTTGAGACCGGCATATAGACCACTCGACCACGGAGCTCGTCAAAGTATGTTTGATACTTTATTAGATAATTAATACTTCACACTCCCTAACGTTTGCAAGAAACAATCAATTGATTTATTCTAATTCCTTCATAGAATTAATTTTTAATCGCTTGATTTGCTTTGTCTTGTTGAAAGTAATTATCATCATTAACTATTAGTTTTGTATTGTTTATAGCTAAAATACGTCTGAATATAAATTAATATTATTAAATATCATAATTATCATCACGCCATTTTCCTAGAAGGTAGTCAGAGATGTTACCACCCACGTTTACATAGGTCCCCATACAACAGGTAGCGAGCTAGTAGCCATGCTCCGGGCACAATGTGAAGCAAGCGATATGCACAATGAACTTTACAATTTAATTCAAACTCAGTGGTACAGGCGGTGGGATGGATTCCGCGATTTCCGCGGCCTCTCAAACGAGTAGTGCCGCGTCCGTCCCAACTCGGCTACCGCTGCTTAAATATCAAGTTATTAAATATTAAGATATTAATGTATGGTGCTATTTGGGATAAACAGAGACTTATCCTTACTTTATCCTGACTTTACTGAAACAGAGAGCTCAGCTTTTATAAAATAGGTATGGTTTTAAAATAAAAGCCTAAATATGTTATTCTTTTAACAGTATGGCCGGATATTAGAGTTATTACTCTATTTTATTGTCATCTGTACCCGTAGTATATGTCCACCCACTTGATTGTACTAGTCTAAAAAAATAAAGTAGTATAAAAAAACAAAAGAATTATGAAAAATGTGAAAAAAAGAGCAACCCTCGAGTTTCTGGCTCGCTCTTCTCGGGGATGTCTGCGTTCCGAGCGAGTGGCAGATTCACTTATTCATAAATTGACGTTTTTATGTGTTTGTATGTCAAGCCTATAAAATAATTTTTTTTTATATGATTTGATGTTTTCATTGTTAAAAACTTCTTACTTTTAGTTGCGTTAAGAAATGTCAATTTCTATGAGAAATGTGATTTCAACTAGTTTCCGCTAGGGGCGCTTTTCACGTTTCCCATAGATATTGACATTCTTGACATTTCTTCACGCAACTAAAAGTAAGAAGTTTTTTTACAATGAAAACTTACACTACGGGTACTGATGTTATGAGTGGAGTGTAAATAAGAGTCTTTTAGATATATGCACAGTAATAAGTGACGCCTCTTTTGAAGGCTGTAGAAAGAAGGGTGCATTTGTGCTGTTGCATGAAAATTCAAAAATTAAATTTCAGAATTTCTTTCTTGTCTTGTTTATTATTCGGCACAGGCCTTCCTCATAGAGTAGACACATGAGGAGTATGGGCCGTTATACCACCACGCTGGCCCAATGCGGGTTGGTGGGTAGAAATGGTCGCAACAGGACCGGGACCAACGGCTTAACGTGCCTGACCATCTACGGCCTGACCATGGTGAAGGTACGAGTAGCTTTGTTTTCGATCGAAAGCCAAAGCGATTTTACTATCTGTATATGAATACACCCAAGGTTTGTTGTGCATTTCAAATTGAGTTTTAAAGGGATTAGTGGACGATGTGCACCATCGTCCATCAATTCATTTTCCGTACGGTACGTTTGGACCGTCTGGCTTGGAATTGGATTGTCCTCCCTGTAAGCACTTGTGTGTTTGGGGAAGGTCTGTGCAATATCGGCTTGTACTATCCACAGAGTGAAATAGACGATGCTATTGAAACAGTGATTTTAGCTTCGTCAATTCACATGTCGTTTTTTTGTGTGCTTTGTAAAACTGTGTGCTTTTTATTTCATCTGATTTCGACATTGTCACGAAACCTCTGTGGTTTATGTCGAAGTTTTATTTTCAACTTTATGTATTATTTTGTAAACTATAATAAAAAAAAAACTAAAGGTTCTTTTTGAGAGTAGATCTTCGTCTTTTTTATATGCCTATACTTAAAAAGGAAGTTACTTTCTGATTGTAATGAATAAAATAAAAACAAATGCAATAACACCAATAAAGAAAAACTTTTATTGAGACAAATGCTTAACAGGTATAAAACAAAAGTTTAAAAAGCTCTCTACTGTAAAAGACACTGTAATATTGAGCAATAACTTTGGTTCACATAAACATTTGGTATGTACCAATAATATAATGGTAACTAAGAGTAAGCGATAGTAAAGACAATAATACTATATTAATTTAAGATTTTCAACAAAACTTTTGAAGATCCTCTAAAAAATCTAAATATTTGAATATAATCAATAATTTCCTGTACTTATTGAAGTCTACAGAACTTATTCACTTCATTTAAAAAGCTATTCACACTAACAATCCTTTTTTCCTTAAATATTGATTAAGTACTATTATTAAAACTCTGATCTTGTAAATGTCTCGTTACCTTTGTTTTCATATAAAGTCAGTCGGTTTCTGAATACTTTAATGACAAAAAGTAGTTATTGAAATCTATTATTAATGATTCCGAAATTTTATAGTTATAAATGAACTTAGTTTGAATTTTCAAATTACCTTGTTTTATTGTAGCTCTGTGTAATTTTTGTGCCTATATAGGAAAGTTATTCTAAAGTTTCATAAGATATATAAGTGTACAAATGATTCAGACTAATGAAATCATTTTCTGAAATCTACTTGATAACAATGCTATAATCTTCATGCTGCAATTTACCTAATATGTTGTAAAAAAACTGATCTTCAAAAATTGCGTCTACATCTTAACGAACTATTAAACTATTTAATCTATAACTAGTTGACGGAAGGAGCCATCGATGCCGAACAGTTCATCGTAATTGGTCGGCTTGCCAGGCCTGAGCGACTCATCGGCTTTGACATCAGCCTGCTCTGCAAACCACCCTGTGTATTCTTCTAGCTTCTTTACCCAGGCATCTGAAAGAAATAAATAAGTTAGTTAGTTACATTTAAAATAGTAGTTTATGTAACTGTCACATAATATAGTTTTGATACCGAGTTATGTGCAGTTACAAACACTACGTTATCGACACTCATTATTCAAAGAAATAAAACAAAAAATAAATATTTCTTTTTTTATTGTTGGCTGTCGGAAAACATTTGCCATAGTTTTGAGCATTTTTAAGAAAAATAAGTGTTGCATAATGAGTCCAACCTGTTGCATAATGGTCATTATATTACAGTTTCCATTTTAAAATTTTCGTTTTTATCATCTGTGTTAAAAAGTATGTCATTATGATTTCCAGTCTGAGTTCATAATTCGAACATTATAACATGAGTGCAGATAACTCGCAGATAGCGCATACTAGTGGTGCTTTAAACGCTTCAGTTGATATTAGAAGCCAAAGTTTCTTATGGACATGTATAGAGTTAAAGCAAAACTTGGTGAACTCAATCTCATCTATGCTTCCGGAATCCAGAAGGCATCTAGTCCATTTTTTATGTAATCAAAGTGATTTGATACTATGTAATGTCATTTACCGTCAGTTTTTTTTTAAATAAGTACAGTTATACTAATAATATTAAAATCAAAACCATTTTTTTAATTAAAATTTAATGCTCAGTTAGAATTTACATTTATTCTACATTTATTTCTTGTCCCGTGTTGGTCCGGGACACAAAAAGAATGTACCAACTGCTTTTATTGTCTAGCGTGTCGTAAAAGGCGACTAAGGGCGTATTGGGTACTGGGTCTATGATTGTGTAGGCGATGAGCTAGCCACTTGTTACTACTCTTTCACGATTCCTCATCTTACCAAACCCAATTTTTGTATGGCTAAATGTGGTCTTAAGGAACACAATGCTTCTTGGACTCTGTCTACCCCTACGGGGATTACAGGCGTGATTTTATTGTATGTATATTTAAATGTAAAAATTATTAAACGCTCAATGACATTTCAAACTGTCAAATTACATTGACTCATAAAAAAAGTATGTTTTGGCATCCTATGTAATATTATGCTTCGCATGTTGTTGGTAACAATTGTCATCGGATCTGTACAGTATGTTGCTTACATTATTATTTGCATGTCACAATGATTTGGTGATAGATAAAGTGTTCTAGTTATTAATGAGTTAGAATCTCTTAAGTCATAACTATAAAGCTGTCGTAAAAATATAATTAGATTTGTTAATACAGTTGCTTATTAGAAATAATGATCATTACAATAACTTAACAATATCAATTTACATTAGATATTATTAAGTTGCTTGTTTGCTTGTTTGCTTAAAGAAAGCGTATCGTATTGGCGTTAGCGTTAGCGTAAGCGTAAGCGTATTTATACTTCTAGGCTCACTTGCTGTAGCATTATTAGAATCATAAAAATGGCGAGAAAAAATTTTAAGGCCCACTTGCAGGAAATATAATTCTAGATTAAGACTACATTTAAATTTTCTGCGAGTGGGCATGAATTTAAAATTTTCTGTAGGTTGACTAGGTATTTCTTACCGTGGAGATCGTTCATGGAACCTGCATTGCCGCCATATTCAGTTGGAAGCATTTCCTTAGGAACGTACTTGTTGAGATCATTGGCGTCTGTGTGCAGGAAAATCTGAAAGGCAAAATTAGTTTATTTATAATCGCTTTACTTATAATAAATAGTAGGTGGCTTTAATGTTAGTAGGCACGTTGCATTCAACAATAAACATAATCTAAACCACTTAAATTTTTGACACTATCATATAATATTATTATTTCTTTTCTAGTGGTCCTTTTATACTACGAGTATTGATTTATTGATGTATTTAGTGTACAATTTCCCTTTGTAAATTATAATTCTTTCTGCAATTAGTTGACTAGATTATATGAAAAAGATATTTTCATCTTTTAATTAAATTATAACAGAATTTCAAATAAAATCTAAATGTTAAATATTTTACATCGACACAGTTCACTTCGGCCTTTTCTTGTAATATTATTTAAAACAGTATCACAGTATGTAAATGATTTTCACCTTAAACTCCATAGATTTTAGTTTGAAAATTGTAGAGATGAAAGTATCATTTAAAACTCAATGAAAGATATTATATTTGAAACTCACCCTTTCTTTGATCTTGTCCTTAATGAAAGGTTTGACGAAATTGACGATTTTGTCCACCAACGGGGAGACGTTGATTACGTGAACCTCCTTCAGTTTCACCGGGTAAGCTTCCTGTAGGCAAGAAATTTTGACATTAAGAAATATTAGTATTAATTGCCGGAGATCGTGGGTTGAAAGTTCTTTTGGGTGTTTTGAAATCCTCTTTGCAACTTGGAATCATTTGATATAATTACTCTCTTTTGTTTTTTAGTAAGCCAGCCATGAATAAAAGTATTCATGAAAGCGATTTATATCGAGCCTGTATTCAGTTAAAATAATTTACTATTTCAATTCACTTTTCTCAGTAGATTGGAGGGGGCGTCTAACAAGATTAAGAATAGCCTTAATAAGCGATTACCGTAGCCTATCGATACTCGTAAGTCATAAGCCCTTTGAGCTCTACTCACAGATCTCAAGAGGAAGCGTTATTTGGACAGCGAAGTAACTCTGCCACTGCCTACCCCTAACATAACACCCTCTCAACGAGCTTTAGTGGTCTTACTCCTCGGAACAACATTGCAGTGTAATGCTGCTTTCTTTTGATAGGTTCCAGTCGTGAGCTCAAGATTCCAATATAAAATTTTGCGTCATTACTCGTCAAAATGTGGCATTTGACTCCAAAATTTGATATTTGACATTATTTAAATAATAAAATAAATAAAACTAAAAAAATATATAATATTAAGTGGCTTCTATAGAAATTTAGAATTTGGTAGAAATTTTGACTAATTTATGTTGTAGTAATTTGAACTAATTTATGTTGGATCGTACCTGTACGCATACGAGGAACTTCTTGACCAAGGTGGGTGTGAACTTGGCGAAGTGTGTCGGTGTGGCGACAGAAGCGTCCAGGACGTACACGTCTCCAGCGACACCCTCTTTTTCTTCAACCAGTCGCACATCACCCAGCATCAAAGCCAGTTTGAAGGCGTCCGCCACATTTGGGGTTTGTGCGTCTTTGTCGAGACCTAGAATTTATTTCAAGTTTAAGTTTTTTAGACCTTTGATGTCCTTTGATTCCCCTCGTGTCTAGCAGTAGGACATATATAGTCTGGTGACGATGGATCTTTGATAAATAGTTGAGTACAACTTTAGTTTTGAAGACAACAAACGTTACCTACTTCTGCCTAAGTAGCATGAGCAGCGGGATATGATATTTATCACGTTTTTATCATGGCAAATTGTCAAATTCCATAGTCCTTTAACAGGTAAACGTGATAAAAACCCGATATAAATCATTATGCGGTGTTCATGCTAAGAGGGCTGATATAGGTTGTTCTAATGATTTTGTTTCTAATTTAATGTATTATTCTAATTTTTGTATTTTGTACCCCTAGTATAAGTTTTCAGTTTAAAAAACTCAACTTTTTTAGTTGCGTAAAAAAAGTCAATTTCTAAAAAATTCATGAAAAATTTAATTTAATTTTTCTATTTTATGGGAAATGGAATTAAACTACTTCCCGCTAGGGACGCTTATAAGTCATCAGCCTATATACGTCTCACTGCTGAGTATGGGCCGTAACACCACCACGCTGGCCCAATGCGGGTTGGTGGGTAGAAACGGTCACAAATGCGACCGGGACCAACGGCTTAACGTGCCTGCCGAAGCACGGAGGAGCTCGAGATCACAAAGTCTTGGTCATCCATCCACGGCCTGACTATGGCGAAGGTAGCTTTGTTTTTGATCGAAGCCAAAGCGCACTGACCACTACGCCACCGAGCTCCTCGACGAGCGACGCTTATAAACGTAAATAAAAAAGTACAGTTTTTGCAATGAAAATTTACACTAGGAGTACTGATTACCCCGACTGATTATTATGTAGAATATAGTTGCGATGTTAACTAGGGATAATTACTTAATGTGCCTTCTGACACACGGTTAAACTTGAGATCAATTTTAGGTCACCCATCCAGGGTAATCAATATTCTCATGCAGCTCATCAAGAAAAATGATGAATTTATTAAAATAGTATGAAAATTACCCATTATAATTAAAGGCAGTGACAATTTATTATATTAGGTCCTTACATATGAAATTGGCGTTTTGTATGGAGATTTTGGGGAACTCTGCATTTTCCATACTAACATTTTTTCAGTTTTCTTCACAACGACAAATCCAAAGATAATAATATTTGGCACGTATCATTAGACAAGCTTTAGCTATATGTGTGATATCACACTTCTTAAAAATTATTTATCTTTTTTTTGTGAATGCAAATCAAATTATGTATTCGGAAGGCACTGAAAAGGAGTTGCCTCCGTGTCCAATTTTAATACAATAAAACTTACAACGAATTATCAAAACAAATCAAAAGAGTTCGAAAATATGGTCTAGTTTTAGAGGAGGTAATTATTTTTTGAGAATACTCTGAAACTTAATAGTTACGAACAAAATACTAAGAGAGAAGAAAAACACCAATTCCATAGGTAAGGACCCAATATTCGTATCTGAATTAGTGTCCCTACATAATTTCACGACACAGATTCTAAATCTTGAACACTGACCTCTCATAAGAATTACTCGGCGACCTTCCGGTGTCAGACCAGGTAGAGGTGGCATTTGCCTGAAATAAAAACGGATTTTTACAACTACTTATAATTGCTTCAGTACAACAAAAACATGGTATAACATATTTATTCTCATTATCAGCCTAAACACACCCACTGCTAGACAGACTCCTCATATATTGTAAAATATAAATCGTGGAATCTGTCTTGAATACCAGCCTTATTAAGCAATTTTGGAACTAAAACAGGACAGTCAGAGTAAAGGAATTTGTCTTTGATGTTGTCACAATCATATTAAGATCTAATTTACCGCCTAGGTCTACAGAATAATTCAATAAACTACAAAGTGATTCGTAGACGCGGGTTCACTTGGAGAGGGGACTATTTAATTATAGCCTCAATAATTGAATGTAGACCAGTAGTAATACTTCAGGAACGTAAAAACGAAACAGAAACATGAGCGTTGGATCTATACCTACTTTTGCAGCAAATATAAATAGATAAATAAAATATAGTACGTCGCGATCTAAAAAGTTGCTAAAAAGGTTGCTAAAAAGGTAAACAAAGGAAAGGTAATGTTTCATCTCTAAAATGTTTTGTGATGTCTGTAGGTAATTGAAATCAATTGAAACGGACAACAATTGTAACCGTTAATTATATTTACGTGCCAATGTCCATGTAAAAAGTGTGATTATTGAATAAAAAATTCGGCAAGTCGGCTTTTTTGTTCACCTTTTTGGCACCTTGGATTGAGACGTACTATAAATACCTATGAACTAGCACCATTCTAAGCAACTAATGCTTCTTGTGTTACGGATACTAGTCATCCTCAGCTTATATGTGTCCCACTGCTGGGCACAGGCCTTCCACATCGAAACAAGTCTATGAGGAGTACGGAAACTATAGGACGGATAAATAAACATGCAAGACTTGGGGAAGAAAGGCCTATATTCATCACACATAGCGTCTGCCCCCACCGGGGATCGAACTCAGAACCCCTCGAGATGGCGACGTCTTGAGACACGGCGTACAGACCACTCGACTACGGAGGTCGTCAAAAAAATATTGACCTATTATTTTACGAGTAGGCTTAATAAGGGTTTTTATATTTAAACTCGCACCTACATTATTTTTTTTGTCGCAAAGCAAAGGTACTTATGCATTGCCGTGTCTGAATTAAGGGGTGAAATTACTAGGTATTGCTATGTAAGGTCTTATGTCAAAATTATGTTGCCACATACTGTGATTCCTGTGCGAGTAGCAAGCAGATACTTAGGAGCCGGTGTGTCTGATAAGAGACTGTAGATATTGAATATGTTTGTGAAAACACACACGCATGAATACGTTAGAGAATGTTTGAAGTAGCACCTATCAAAAGATGAGGAGGAACAGTTTAGCATGTTATGGAGACCAAGGAAGCCGTGGATTGAGTGTGTGAGGTGTGATGTGAGAAGAAAAGACGTTATTGTTGAACTAACGAGTGACAGAGAAGAAAGAGCAAGTCATGTTATGATGTTTCCCAGAGAGTGGGAAATAAGGGCAGGCAAAAGACAAGCATACACACTCTGCAATTAGTAATTAACTTACACTATTTTAAGGATGTCCTGAAGCTCAGGTCGGTTGACGTCACGGTCGTTGAAGAACTCCGGAACAGCAGTCCTCATGGTGAAGTACATGTCCAGCTTATGCTTGGTCTTCTGCAGGGAGAACTTGCAGCCTCGGAGGAAGGTCATGATACGTTGGTCATCTGCGGAAATGAAATGCAGCTTATAATTTATCTGAAATTGAATCAGTAGGACCAAAGACGAGATAATCTTGGACTTCGATGGTTGGTTGATACAAGAAGAAGAATTAGTGTTGTGGTTCTTTATACTTTTCTGTCGTTAAGTGGCAGTAGCGGCATATAACTTTGTTATTGACCACCAAATGGTGTAAGTAACTTGTCAGCAAGTGTGCAGTCTCGTTGTTTTTTTTTTATCTTAACATATGGCCCTACTACACCTGATAGTAAGCAGTAGATGTGTCTATGGGTCCATATGTGTTTGACAACAAGTTGAGTAAAAGTAATAGATTCTAGCCGCGATATACTTAAAAAATATTAAAGGCTTAGGGCGTCTTGCAGGAAATTTAACTCGGGATTTAAAACGAGATTTAGTAAATTATTGACTTTTTTACTATGGCTGAAATGTCAAAAAATTACTAAATCGAGTTTTTGAATCTCGATTTAAATTTCCTGCAAGTGGGCCTTAATAAACCTATTTTAGTTAAAAAGTGATTTGTCACTTTCTTTCTAATTTAGATTTGTGTTTGAAAGAATAAAACAAAACACTCTGTAACTAAAATAGGTTTATTAAGACTTTATTATTTTTTATGAATAACACGTTAGGTGTAAATTACAAAATTAACGACTACAATTTATAAAAAAATAAAGAAATACTACTTCTTTTTTCTCCTGCCCAGTTCCTAATTCTATTTGGGGTCTTCACAATATCTAATAAGATTATGTATATGTATATACTATTTTCTATTCTATCTCTATTTTCTCACCAAACTCATCAGGTAGATGTGGCTCCTGTTTCAGCCATTCCTTGATGATGTTCAGGTGCTGTTCGTTGGACTCTGGCGTCTCGTTCAGCTCCTCACGAATCTTCTGCCACATCTCTCCGGTCGGCTGTTCTAGAGTCATCTTGGCTTCTTTGGCTGGTGCTGGAATAATGAGACAAAGACTTATGAGTCATTATAAGCTATAAGGTTATGGGTACACGTTAAGTTTTACTTAGGGTGAGTTTTTTAAACCGTATTAATAGTAATCTCAATAGTTAAAGTCTAGACCAATAGCGTCAATGGAAACACCAAGATGTGTGAAATCAGCTTGACAAATTGTTAAGTTTGCGATGAAAATTCGAAGAAATGTACATCAGCTGTGCCACCAGCCCCCATTTTACTAATCCCAGCATCGTGAGGTGGATAAATTTTCTATGATTATTTAACTATATCTATATATAGTTAAATAATCATAGACAATTTATTAAAAAATCGACTATGGGACGAGCTGTCATATCACAACCATACGGTTTCGCCATTGTTTAATATTTTATCCCACTGGTCAATGTGACCACGGATCAAAAAACTCACCCTCACGGCCGCACTTAGAGACGTCATTTAACCTAATATTCATAATTGAATTAAAAAATCGACTAATTGTATTTAAAATAAGTGTTTAATTTTTGTTCTATGTTAATGAAAGACCCAGAGTGCGGTAGTTAGAGCCGTATAGTGTTAAATAATGGTTTAAAAAATAATTAACTAACTTCAAACTAACATTAACTGTCAAAATTCCATGACCACTTCTGCACTATTTCTAACGTGATATGGTCAACCATAATAATATCAGAGTTTATCTGAGAAAACTCTGTTATAAAATTTAGACATTTTTGGAGTCTATATGTTACAGAGGAAAAACCAGCGGAAGCCGAGTTGGGACGGACGAGACACTCGTTCGAGAGGCTGCGGGAAACGCGGGTTGCGGTTTCGATCCCACCGCTGAGTTTGAATAAAACTTATGTGCAGTCCATTTAGAACATCGCTTGCCTCACGTGCCCGGTGCATGGCAACAGGCTCGCCACCTGTTACATGGGGACCTAATATAGCAGGCGAAATGTGGGTGTTTAACACCTCTGCCTGCCCCTTCGGGGAAAGTGGCGTGACGATATGTTTTATGTTTTGTTTTGTATATATTACCCGAGTATTTGTTACCCTCCAAGATCTGAAATTTCTCTAAATTCCAGCACATTTGTTAATTAATAAGCAGGGTAATTAGTGCTCTGTTTGGGACCGTGACAGCTGAAATCCGTTATCCAACACTCCAGTGAAAGCGAGTTATCAACTTCTGAGCTAAAAGTGTTCCGCTTCGTAAACATCCGAATGTTACTGGAAATGTAACAACAAAAACTGGCCTAACAGAAAGTTTCAGTTTATCTGCTTTCTAATTTAACCGTTGTGGATTTTGGCGAATATTTTTATACGAAATATTACTTATATAAAGCAGGCGGCGAAAATACTGATCTACATAAATTACATAATAAGCCAGTAAAAGAGTTGTCTATGAAATTTTCATTTACCTAAAATTTTAGGGTATCAGTCAGTATCATTGATAGGTAAAGTTCTACCGCATCAGCTCAGTAATTGTTCTTGATAAAAAAACATACAATTTACCCATGCAGAGGCTGCTAAGGGAACGATAGCCTTATCATGTTTCTTATTTAGTAACCCATTTTTTATGTCGGAAATATTGTGACGAAGAATTCGTGTGCGTTTGAAATTTTGGATATTCATCTATTGCTATCACATTTTATAGTTTCTATTGCTATCTAATGTTTGTTATGAATTACTATTTATCCTCTTTATCAATCTGTCTTTCCTCTTTTCGATGTTACCTGCAAGTCATCCATCCATCCTGTCCGTGGAATTTGAAAAGGAAAAAAGTTTTGCTTGATTCTTCTTCGAAATGTGTTTCACAAAGATATAGATACACTTATCGTATTCTTAGTATTAGTTATTGAATGACTATTCACTCTTATCAAACGAATCAAATCAACGCAGTTTGTAAATTAGTCAACGTCATATTGATAAATTGTAAAAATTTCATCGATCTTTAACCATATTACCTACGTTAGATATATACAGCGAAAATGATTGAGATTTGTTAGTTTGTGGTAGTCTAGTTTGCAATATCTAGCTGAACCGACTTATCGTGAGCTTATACATCACAATTTTAGTCAACCATCCAAAGCATAACCTTGGCCAAAATTTTTTTTCATTTTCAATTTCAAAATCAAAGCTTACGAATCCGCGCCATAGATTTTTTCAATTCTAACAAGCAAATGTAAATGTATAGGTTTTATCTTATACTGAAAAAGAAAGAAAAAAGGCAAAGTGTTATTTTTTTATGCAGCGCGAAGCTGTTAAATCGCTAAAAATCTCATCACTTTTTTATGTGGTTGACCCAAACGTGACTGGCGAACACAGAATGGCGGTTAACGTATCTTTCCTTGCTATGAGCAAAGAATTTCTTTTATTTTATGTAAGCATTTGACCGCGATATTTTTGTTCCGTCACTCTTAAAACATAAAACGTAGTTAATGGATCTTTTTTGACCGTATGTTACAATTTGCTTTCGTTTTAATTTGCTATTTCTGTGAAGTTTGGTCGGAAATATTTTCTTTATTTAGGATTATTGCCTTTAACTCAACTATCATTGTAGTGAAATGAAATGTTTTATTAAATCATTAATGTCAAAAGTAATTACACTTATGACGCGTCAAAAACATTAGAAAATTAACAAACAAATTGTACAAATCTACTTCTTCACCTATTTCTTTTGTTCTTCCTGTTCACTCCCGGGAGGCCTTGTCAAGAGCAGATTCAGGCAATAACTCTGTAAGGGTTCTATTCTCCCTTTTCATAAAATTATGATAAGTTCTACACTACACAAATTACAGGCAGGCAGGCAGACTACAGCTTCGTGAAGTTTTCTCGTCATCCATCCCTCAATGTCTTAAGTCGAAAATCTTCGACCAGTGCGTGCTTCCTGTCTTGACCTACGGTGCTGAGACGTGGACACTCACGGCTCGACTAGACCACCAGTTTAAAGTCGCTCAGTGAGCTATGGAAATATGGCTATGCTCGGAGTATCTCTAAAAGACCGCATCAGGAATGATGTGATCCGACAGAGAACTAATGTCACCGACAAAGCTCACCGGATTAGCAAACTGAAATGGCAGTGGGCTGGTCACATTAGCCGTAGAACTGACGGCCGTTGGGGCCGTAAAGTTCTTGAGTGGAGACCGCGACTCGGCAAACGCAGTGTGGGACGCCATGCGACCAGATGGGACGACGGTATTCGTCGGTTGGCTGGAGTGGGCTGGATGAGAACGGCCGAAAATTGCGAGCGATGGCGTGCATTAGGGGAGGCCTTTGTCCAGCAGTGGACAGGAGTAGACTGAAGATGATTATGATGATGTTGAGGCAGACCACTGAAGTATGGATAGAATTCTGAATTAGTGCATGGCACAAGCTAACCTCATGTTATGGAATTGTTACAACTTTTTTGAATTTCTTAAATATTTTGTGTCTTTGAAGTTAAAGGTGCGTACAAACTATGTAACATATGTATAACTTATGTTTTATATCACGCCCACATTTTGTAACCTTGTTATTCAACATTGCAACATAAAACAATACTGTACACATTACTCATAAAAATGCAACATAACAATGTTATTTAAATAACCATTGTCGTTTGTCGTTCTTCAGTGCTATCCGCAATGTGGACATATAACATTGTTGTACATATTAATAACATGTTATTATAACATTCAATGTCCACATTATCTGAAACATGTTATATAGAAGTGTTGTATAATATGTTATGTTAGATAGTTTGTACGTACCTATAGATTGAATATATTTAATTTTTACAATTTTGTACAGTCACGTGTATGAATATGTACATACTTTTGACTGTTAGTAACTTATTAGAGGCGAATAAAGACTACCACCTGTCAAACGTTTATATATTTTGCACGTGACTGTACAACATGCGTTAGCCTAGAGGCGGAAATGAAATAGATCACAGGATGTTCTTCTTCTATTCAAATTTGGTCACACCAAAGCTATTGCCCCACATACTAACTGCTCCTTTATAATTAAATTTGCCGAATATAGATTAGAGTACTATGAATACATACTAATAAGATGCAAATGTTTAACTGTCCACATTTTAGATCCATTTTAAAAGTGTATCAATTCATCTATTAAGAGCCGGCTGCCAAAAAATGTTTTTGCGATGGCCTCGGCTACCTGCACGCTGCTTTCGAAAAGTTTCATGACAATTTTGATGTCGGTTCTACGCATTGTTATCTATGATATTTATTAGAGCATCAAGCAATACATGCTTAATGTTTATATATAGAATTAAACATGAAATCGTCAATGAAAGTAAATGAGCAATGATATAACTGAAAAACTCTAATATAAAATAAAACAAAGAAAAATCTATAGCTTGCAATTGAAATAATCTGCTGTTAAAGAAATAACTGTGGTTTAAACCACAGATTTAAGTTTCAATTTCGACAGAGCATATCGAAGTACGAAATTTTGTGGTGAGAAACTGATGTTAAACATTACACACAACCATTAACACAACCAAAAAATTACACATTATAAGTGACAACGTTATATTTGATAGGCTTTTTAACAGATAAAATAGTATTCTGGTTAATAAATATCTTATCGGAGTAAGCATCTGCCATAAAACTCTTTATTTATCTTTTTGTCGATACATTGTTGTATGACGTCAGTATTCTATGCTATAGCTTTATCAATTCAATAAGTAATTTCGTATTTTTTTGTGAAAGCAAGACACAGACAGACAGAGTTATTTTCGCATTTATAATATTAGTATGGATTGTTCCTAATGCCTGTTTGTCTGATAAAAGCAACGAATAAATTAAAACTGTCGGAATGTGCAGCATTCCAATTGCTTTAAACCGCACGCTTGCGTTATTATCTTTATCATAAAATAAAATCTAAACTAATGTTGACTCCAACAAAAACTACATGAGGTAGCTTCCATATCAAGAAATCGACGATTTTGGACTGATTGAATGTGATTGATGAAGATTCGCATCGAAATTTATCATACAAACTACCAAGGAACGAAATATTCTTCCTACGTTCGTGTTTCCAATTAAATGTAATTTGGGGATTTACAAGGGAAGAGTGACGTTATTTGAGTTGACGGGTTCAACCTAAGACCTTATCGTTGTCTCCACCAGACAAGATTGCGATCAAAATCACATAAATTTATCACAAAAAAAAGATTGTAATAATTGCTGAACACGAATTGAGTTGACATTGTGTAATCGCATAAAATATTGTACTGAAAAGTAATTAATATTGGTTTATTTCTGAATATTCATGACCATGCGTCACTAGTGTCTGTCTAAATATTAATTTACAATTGCTCTACAAAAAACACTCTTTTGTGAGATAATGTAAGACGTTTTTGTAAAAGTCAAAGTTGAATAAAATTTGTAATTGCTATTAGCATAACAACAGAGAGACATGATTTTGTCAAAGTCTTTACCAAAAAAAATGACTTTATTTTGAATTGTCTTTGAACACCTTAAAATCATTGTGTTACTATTCTTTTTAAGTAGTTCAAAATTACATTGATTTAATTAGATTCTATTTTACTAAAAAGAAGCCCAAAAATACATAGGTACGAGTTTTCGAAGTAATCTCACTAAACTTTTGTTTTTTTCGCTTATTATTAGAGAACATGAACATGAAGAGATAAGTACTTAGACTCAGTAATTCTTTTAGCTATTATCTTTTTGGCTTCGAGCTCAACAAATTGGTACTTCGCAGCCTCTAAAGTATATATACCGTTCATCGGTCATTTCTCCTTTATAACTAAGGAAGTCACGATTCTTAACGTTTGCTTTATTTTTGTGAGTCATTGTGTTTTATAAAAAATGTATTGAATAGTCGTCTTCACGGAGAAACTGTGGCCGATATTTTGCAGTTTTTTTGTAATCGTATTATAGATAATGGGTTTTATTGGGAACGTGGCCCATATTTTCTTTAACCTGTCAATGATCAGAAAACCAGACATAATAGAAACATCTATTCCTTGCGAACACCGAGGTTCGCTTAATAAATGTATAGAAAATAAAATAGTCTGTATAGAAGTAATAGTCGTAATGGTATAGTGAGTTTTTTAATTATCTATTCACAACAAAAGGCAAGTCTTTAATGGTCTGAATGCCGGTCTCAAGGCGTCGCCATCTCGAGAGGTTCCGGGTTCGATCCCCGGTGGGGGCAAATATTTGGGTGATGAATTTCAAGCATTTGTTCTCCAGTCTTGGATGTTTATATATATTTATATATATATATATACAGGATTTTTAAACGGGGCTAGTTGATAGGTGTGAATGTTTGAAGATATTTATTTATTTATTTATTTTATATTGCTGTTATCGTAGCTCTAATACAAACTACAGCAACTATGTCACAAAACATGTATAGAATAAATATTTCCTAAATCGAAAATCATATACAGCTTTTAATTGACAAATACCAGCTCAGCATATTGATCATGCTATCCAGACAAATCGGTGCAAATAATTATTTTTTAATTGCTATCTAGTTACGCGAATGTTGCATGAGTGTATGCAATTTCTCCTCTAAGGCTAACGCCCGCAAATTGCTTCAGAGGTAATATTTGCGTCATGTCTTGCTCAGAATGAGATTCTTCGAATAACTTTGCTCGTCTGGCGTGAATATAATTATTTTTTTTATTTTAATATTTTATCTGTATTTTTAATCTTGATGAACTGAATTGTTTATAAGGAATTGCACATTTTTAACAGTAATTTCCGCCATGGCTCGCCACCTGTTACATGGGGATCTTACATATCTGCCGAAATGTGGGTGTTTAACAACTCTGCCTACCCTTTCGGGGAAAGAGGCGTGATGATATTATGTTATGTGTTATGTAGAAAAAGTGTGTAAGGTTCGTGTATATTAGAGTTAAGAAGGAAGCAAAATTAACACTTGAATTAGTCTAAATCTATTATTTTAGGTACTTAAGGTTGTTAAGCTAATTATATCAGTTTGTCTTAAAACTATAGTAGGCGTGGCTTTGTAAATATATAAAAAGAGAAACATCCTCACATATAAGTAGAGACATCTTTACGTTGTTGATTTAATGTTTTATTCATGAACAATTAAAAAAAGGATGAATTTTACAAAGATTTTTTTGTACAAAATAACATCACGTTCATGTAATTAGTGATTTATGTAAGCAATTTTATAAATGGATCAGCACGCTATTTTTCATAACTATGAAATAAGACTGTATTTAATTAGTACTATCTCTACTATCTTTATTCGCGTGTGCTAATTATGTACAGTCAAGTTCAACAATATACATGCACATTTGAGAGGTGTCTTTAATTCCCTAAGAGTCATTTACGGTCAAACGCGCATTCATATTTTTGAACTCGACTGTACCTAAATTTGTATCTAAATTTTATTGAAATTAGACGATTTCACTAAAGGCAACCAAAATCTGAAAAAGTTTTTTTTATTTAAAAAAAATTATTTAGGTTTTAGACTAAAATTTTCATGTCTAAAAGTTTTGTAAATAAATTATAAAAATTTGAAGGCAAAGTGTAAATTATATTATTTACACTCACTTTACTTTTGATTTGATACAGCCTGTGCTTTGTGAATATTTATTATAATTTACCTTTTTATGTAATATTTTTAATGATTTTTTTATGTAAACAGGGGGCAAAGGGGCAGACGGATCACCTGATGGTAAGTGATTACCACCGCCCATAGACATCTACAACACCGGAGGAGTTGCATATGCGTTGCTGACCCTTAGACGCTCTCTTTTCAAAACTTTGAAGGTCGTATTGGTCTGTAAATACTTCTGGTGACAGTTGTAAATATAAATTACCGATGACTTGGCTGTTTAGGCTTAGTTCCCTTTGCCTATTATTATCTTTGGATTTGTCGTTGTGAAGAAAACTGAAAAAAATTTAGTATGGAAAATGCAGAACTCCCCAAAATCTCCATAAAAAACACCAATTTCATAGGTAAGGACCTAATATTACATAACTTAAAACATGTTATCACGCCTTTATCGCCCAAGGGGTAAGCAGAGGTATTGCCACTAATAATTCACATATACTATATGTTTAAGTCCCCATGTATCAGGAGACTAGCCTATTGCTATCCACCGGACACAATGCATTTTTTATGCGTGAAGATATACATTCTTTTAATACTTTATTTTCGATCAAAAGTGACAAGTAAAAGCGGTAATTAATGAAAATATCATCATCATCAATGATTCTATCTACCATAATCATCATCATCCACTGCACATAGGCCTTCCCCAAAAGATTTCCATAAAAATCAAATTATATGTTTTGAGGGCCTTATCATGGGCCTTATAACAGATTAACTTAAAAAAACAAATCACAGGCTGTATAAGAAACCACCAAATCCAATTTCAATCCACGATCACACCACAACACGTTTTGAAAAAGTGAAAAATATATCACCTTGGAAATTGAATATCAAGTCACACGCCAAACTTTCAACGTTGAACACACTGGCACTGTTTCGTTCAATTTTGAAAAAAAAAAACAAAATGGAGGGAAAATTTAAAAATGGAAAACTTTTGGCGCGGGCGAGCGCGCTCGATCGAATGCGCCCGATTCGGAGCGCGCGTTCCTTATATTATTTCGTCACGCTGGTAACTCAGGTGCAATTGCTATTTGGAGGGAGTTTTTCTTTGAGGCCATGCTTTACTTTAGTTAGGAGTGCAGTGTTAGTGATGTTGTGATGGAATTAGAAATGAGGTCTTGCGTGACAAGTTTGCTTTTAGAGGAGTGATCATGAAAATATTGATTCCACGTATGTGTCTATCATTGGTACTGAAGACTTATTTTACAAAAAATTTCGATGCACTCTGGATTCAAGGTGTCGCTAACTGCGCAGGCACAGGCGGACACAGCATGAATACTCCTTTTCCCTCCGTTTTCCGCTAATTCTTTCTTCCGCTGTCACTCGCGGACATCTTTTTCTTTTCTTTTTTTTTGTAAAATTCTCCCATGTTGGGCAGGCAACGGGAACGAAGCCCATACAGCCAACATTTTCTTTTCTTTTTCAATAATCACACCTTAAATACATCGCGCATCGATTCTTTGATCTTCCTCTAATTCTAGGCTTTCGGATGCGATAAATCAATTTATCTTAAAAAATGTTGACGATTTTAAGTGCCGAACTTGGCCTATGAAATAAAATTATTTTTGATTTTGATTTTGATTTTTTATCGTTTTGAACAATGAAGTAACGGCCTATTTATTTTTAAATCCATGTTTTTGATAGACAAAATATAAAAAAAATATATATATTACCATTCTGTCTGATACATATTATAATGAACACGCACAGAAATAAAGGCAAAGTTTTTCTGATCAGACTCTTAGGGATAATTCGACCAAATTTCGATTAGTGACACTGGTGTAGTAATACCAAAAATGCCTTAGCGTACTCGGCCAAAAACCGTGTGTGCAGGACTTTGACCATAGAGCGGATTCAACCAATGCAAATAAATCATTTATCAGTGTCCGTGCAGGAACACGAAATGTGGTCGAATTCGGCCTTAGTGAAAATGTTATACGTATTGTAAGTTCTATTTCTGGTAGCAAACCTAGCCTATTTTTTCTATGCATATTTATACTCCGTTTGATAACACGATGATAGGTAACATTTGGGACTTCGTGCTTATCTAATACAATTTTCCCTCAGGCGACGCGAAAAGGAAATTCGCGTGATATGTAGGTCAGACGCCGAAAAATTTTTTTGTTATTTTTCTGAACTAGTTCCTTTGGATATCTTATAACTTTAAGATTATATGAGTGAAATACCTAATTTAATTACTATGAAATGAACACGTCAAGGCGTCTTCGAGTAGTCGGGGAACATACATAAACAAAAACATAAAAGTTATCGTCGAATTGAGAACCTCCTTCTATTTTTGAAGTCGGTTAAAAATAACTGTAAGATTATGTTATCTATGATTAGTGCATTTTGACAGTTGTTTGTAGTGTGAGATTAATCGATTCCCGTACCAATGTAAATGGTCCATAAAGCTCATCTGTGAAAATGGACCCAATAAATTATTCAGACTGTAACAAAAAGGTTGTCCCTGGTTCTAAAAATCATTATTTTTGTTTCTTGAAAAAATTTACAATATAACTTAAAAATAACCACTTTTTTGTTTCTTACAAGACAGATTACGTCTCTAATTACAAATTATATAAATCGTAAACAAGTAGATTCTCAATTTACGACTATTTAATTTTACGAGAAGAAATTAATAAAAATTTAAAATGTAGATTTATTTTCTTTACATTCTTAATTTTGTCTTATATATTTAAGGCTATACATGATAAGAGGAGGCCATATTGTCGGAGAACCGACGACCGTTGGGGTAGACGTGTTCTTGAGTGGAGACCGCGACGCGGCAAGCGTAGTGTGGGACGCCCTCCGGCGAGATGGAGTGATGATCTGCGAAGCGCTACAGGCAGATGCTGGATGCAGCAGGCCGGAGATAGGGTAAAATGGCGCACATTGGGGGAGGACCATGTCCAGCAGTGGACTAATGTAGGCTGAGGAAAGTGATAAGAGGCAAGCCAGTTGTTATGCGCAGGGGCCACCGGACATAGTGAAGCCCATGATAAAATGTGTTAAAATTACTATCAATTATTAAATTTTACGTAATAAATTTAGATTGACGTATTTGCTTTTGTTCTTTTTTTTGAATGAATACATCATTTAAAATTTACATACAATACTGTTACTATTGTTTTAGATTATTCGTGTTTAACACCAGGAGTAATAAGTCAGATAGTAACAATTTTGATGGAATGATGTTTGAAGTAAAAAAAATCCATAATAAAATTTACCATTTTTATATTAATTCGAAAATGAATGTATTGCAGTAATAATCATTGTGAATTTTAAAATTTGAAATCTAAATATAATAATATTTTTTTTTATTAGGCTTTTCAATATAATCTTTAAAAAACCTTCCGTGATAGGTAATTGCATAAGACTACTTAACTGCATGGGGTTCTTCGAGGGTGTGAAAACATGTTCAAAGGGTCGGCAACGCGCGCGTTATGCCCCATTGGCTACAGCAACCATTTCGAATCAGGCCTTAGCCTATATACGCCAACGGCTTAACGTGCCTTCCAAAGCACTGAGGAGTTCGAGGTCACAAATATTTGGTCACCCATCCGTGGCCTGACTATTGCGAAAGCAGCTTTGTTTTCGATCGAAAGCCAAAGCGAACGAACTAATACGCCACCGAGCTCCTGTTACGTCTCCTCAGGCCGTATGCTTGTTGGCAAATACAAAAAAAATCTGGTTTAAAAAAAGTCATTTAGCGAAAAGTCATTTAACGGGTGCTATTTACCTTCAGTTCATTAGTAATCGTCTGCCCTTCAAATAACATTACTGTAACTACAATCGTAATGTACGAACCAAGCGTCTTGCAAAATTTTGCCTCAAAAGTCACTAACACTACTTTTTTTTGTTGCATCAAGAATGTGACAACTTATTACTTCCTTTGCGTCATTGCCGCGGTTTGAGTCAGATACGTTTTTTTATTATAGACATTTGGTAAATGAGTGGACTACCCACTTGATGGTATGCAGCTAGAATCACGCTCGTGGCTATAAAATACGTATAATACCTGTAAGAATTGAATCTACTTTGCAATTAGGACAGAGATGGGATCCCTTTTTTTGTCTTAATGTTTTTACTCTTAATAAACTTTGGCAAATGAATTTGGCATAATATAACTTAAGCATAATTTTCTTTTGGCAAAATATTTATTTCGCATAATTATAATGTAGAATAATGTAATTATCCATAATATACTCCGCATAGTGGTTTACAGCATATTGTAACGTCGATTAGGTACGACGACGAGCGAAGCGAGGAGGAATGTTAGGTATAACTGGGCCCTCAACGCGCGAGCAAAGCGAGCGTGCTGCGGCAGCGGCCGGCAAAGCGCCAGAATCGATGTTTATTATTGATAATTATTTCAAAAATTTTATGCGACTAGTTATTTAAGATGGTTATGTCACTTGTAATTATGCGTAAATAATTATGCATAAGATTTTATGCCAAAATCAATTATGTGTAAGTATATTTAGTCCATCATGCCAATTTAGATTATGCTTGAAAATTTTATGCAAACAGATAAAGAACCGATAGAGATCACATTTCACGTTGCAAACTCATAAAATACAAAGCCTGTGGCCTGCCTTCTCGGTGCCTGATTGTCTTTTTACCTCCTTCGACAAACAGCAATGCACTACAATTTTACGGTAGAAACAGGTTTTTGTCTCTTGATTAATGATATTATGTTTTCAACTTGGTCCTTCGAGCCGGATCGTATAAAACTTATTAGAAGCTTTATTATACTTCTGTACATTCTCTATAATTTTAAATATTAAAATCTGCCCAAATCATCGATTATTATATATTCAAAAAGCGATCCCTATTTGAATAATATTCTTGCCTCTACATAAGGAGGAGGAAACATTCGAAATGAAATAATGATATCATTCTACCGATACCGTTATCAGAACCGTCGCATGATTTCGCTGTGAGTCATAACCGCACGTTGCCCCTCCATCGGCAGTGATTCCCGTGCGTGTTTCCATTTGTAACCGTGTAATTATTACTCGCGTCAAATTAAACAGCATAGGCGAGCTGCGCAGTGAGATTTCATGGTCTATTTGATAGATGAGAGGTATCGATGCTGTGAGCGAGTCATGAGCCGTGACGGTATGATGTCATTGGCATAAGAGCGCTAAAATTCCAAATTTGGAACGTTTTTTGTAGCGATAAGAAGACAAATGAATCCATCTCACCTTTGGATAAGTAACGAATATCATTAATTCATGTTTAATGTCATTATCGTCGTGTAACGGAAACATACAGCAATTATTATCATTTCGACAGCTCCGTCAAGCCAACCTAATGTCAGTTACGCAAAATAACGTGAAAGAAGAATTATTTAGTTTTGTAATAGCTCAACAAAACGTTCAGCAATTTTATAAATATACTAATGTGTTCTGTGTATGAGAAAATACATCGACATCGACATCAACAAAAACTCATAGAAATAGTCTTCGCAGAGGTTCATAGGTCCTATGCCTTAATTATTCACTTATCTTGATGCGCATTGTTTGATTAATATTAACAATGGACTGAATTATACAGATAATTTTATATGTATGTATATTGAAACTCTTAAAGTTTCCCGCCATACAAATTCAGAGAAAAATAATTTTCATTAAAATGATATACATGGATAGATAAATGGAGGTATTCCTCGAAGCGCATATATGTTTAACTTATTATAGAATGTCAACGAAAAATTAAGTGAGATTTCGTGATTAATCGGTGAGTGGTATTCGCTTTTTATATATAAACTCCCTCTGACATATTCAAATTATTTTGGTAACTTCACACATCCATCTAAACATTCGCAGATTTAGCAAGAAGGCGTATAATATCTATAAATATTTCCAAAAGAAGTACCAAACTGTTATAACTATATATGAACTATTTTATTTAATACCAAACCCTAAAATGTATTGCTCTTCCCTATTTTTAAAAGATGATGCGCTTCGAGGAGTAATTTTGCTGCGCTTCATTTGGTGTGCTTTGAGGAATACCTCGATAAATAAAACAGTAATGTGTAAACCTGTGAAAGAGAATGTCCCATCATCATCTCTGCTTAGATGCGTCCACTGGACAAAGGCCAAGGCTCCATAGGATCTCCACAAGCGCCGGTCCTACGCTATCTGTACTGTATTGTATCTAAACACTAGATATAATATACGCTGTCTCACGCGTGGTAGCAAGCCGTCTTCTATCATTCGTCATCTGTCATAAATCAGTTGTGTCTGTGGTTAGTTTATAGACTCTGTGGAATCGAATAACACATCACAGCTACACAGCGGGAAGGATGAACGAGGAGGTGGGAATAAGCTTGGCGTCGCTTGGCGGTTCGGTGAGCCATTAACACTAAATACGAGTATGGAGTAACATACATTTATTACACGCACCCACCAACTCTCTGATCGTTGCTCTAATAAGTCGTGGCTGCCACTCAGGAACCGTTCCACCCAATGCTATTATTTCTATTCCACTCCAAATGTCATCAGCCCTGTTGGAAAACAAACATACATATAATATATATTAGGTTGGGGAAAAAGTCTTTTCGCATTTTTGAAAAAGTGGAGCAAGATCGGCATGTCAGTAGTTACGACGTAGCTGAAGAACTGGGAATTGACCACAAAACAGTTTTGGCGCATTTTAAAAAAAACTGGGTACACAAAAAAGATCGACATTTGGGTACCTCACGAGCTCACTGAAAAAAACCTAATGAACCGTGTACTCATTTGTGATTCTTTACTACGACGTAATGAAACCGAACCATTTTTGAATAAGCTGATAACTGGTGATAAAAAGTGGATCACGTACGACAAGAACGTGCGAAAAAGGTCGTGGTCAAAGGCCGGTCAGGCTTCACAGACTGTGGCGAAACCCGGGTTAACTCGCAACAAGGTGATGCGGTGTGTGTGGTGGGATTGGAAGGGCATTATTCATTATGAGCTGTTACCACCAGGCAGGACCATCGATTCTGAACTCTACTGCGAACAACTGATGAGATTAAAGCAAGAAGTTGAGAGAAAGCGGCCGGAATTAATCAACAGAAGGGGTGTGGTTTTTCATCATGATAACGCGAGACCTCACACATCTTTAGCCACTCAGCAAAAATTAAGAGAGTTTGGCTGGGAGGTGTTAATGCATCCGCCGTATAGTCCTGACCTTGCACCTTCAGATTTCCATCTGTTTCGGTCTCTTCAGAATTCTTTAGGCAGTGTCAGGTTAACATCACGAGAGGACTGCCAAAACCACTTGTCGCGGTATTTTGACCAGAAGTCCCAAAATTTCTATAGCAATGGGATCATGTCCCTACCTACAAGATGGCAAAAAGTTATCGAACAAAATGGTACCTACATACTTTAGTTAAATGTAAATAAAGTATATTAAAAAATGTTTTGAATTTTCTTAAAAAATGCGAAGAAACTTTTTCCCCAACCTATTACATACAAGCACGCCTGTAATTCCCGATGAGGTCGGCAGAGTAAAAGGAGCACTGTGGCCTTAAAACCACATTAAGCCATACAAAAATTGGGTGTGGTCAGATGGAAAATCTTCAAAAAGTAGTAACAAGTGGCTAGCTCGTCGCCTACACAACCACAGACCCAGTACCCAATACGCCCTTAGTCGCCATTTACGACTTGTTAGGCAAGAAAAGCAGTTGGCACATTCTTTTTGCGTCCCGGACCAACACGGGACCTATATACGACTAGCGGAATGTCTATTTATACCTGTCTCTTTTAATTGCAGCATATCAAAACGAGAAAGAACGGGACTTGCCGAATCGGATACGTATACTGGCAGTTGAAAATAAGGAACTACTCACACTACTACTCTCTATTCAGCGTTTTTCTATGTAAAACGATTAATTTATATGAGATGCTTACGCGGCTGAACAGACGCGGAAAGCTGAACTATCTCCACACAAAACTGGCGTAGTAAGTTTCAGTCAATGTGCCCAATATTATAAATTATTTTAATAACGAAATTAACAATGAAGGGACCTGGAGATATCTACAACGATATAAACAAGAATGGAAGCAAATTATTGTTAGTCTAGTGAGTTCAAATATAATTGGGAATGATGTTCAAAATAGGTCTTTTGATACATACAAATTCCTTGGCAACTAACACGATTTAATCGTATCCGTTCTTGTATGCTAGACTGGATCTCAATCTTAGAATTCGTAGTAAAATCAATCTAGTACCCGTCGGAATCGGATATATTGGGTCCTTACCTATGAAATTGGTGTTTTTTTCTCTCTTAGTATTTTGTCTGTAACTATTAAGATTCAGAGTATTCCTAAAAATTAAATTACCTTGTCTAAAAAAATACTATATTTTTGAGCTCTTTTGATTTATTTTGATTATTTGTTGAAAGTTTAAATGTGTTAAAATTGGACACGGAGACAACTCTTTTTAAGTGCCTCCCGAATACATCATTTTATTTGCATTCACTTAAAAACGATAAATAATTTTTATGAAGAGTGATATTACACATATTACTAAAGCTTGTCTAATGATAGATGCCAAATATTATTATCTTTCGATTTGTCGTTGCGAAGAAAACTGAAAAAAAATTAGTATGGAAAATGCAGAATTCCCCAAAATCTCCATACAAAATACCAATTTCATAGGCAAGGACCTAATATAAGACGTTTTTAGATCTATTCTAAGAAGAGTGAAAAATGTTCTCCACTCGCCGAGTGCGTTGATTAATAGTATAATTTTTCAAAGCCTTCGAAAAGGGTTGTAGGTAAAAGTACCCATTTATGTTTATAGATCTTAGTAGGTTTATCAAGTGATATTTCACGAAGGCTTACATTCTAGGAGAGAGAAGTAAATGACCAGTCTGTCAAAAGCATTTTTAAGTTAGGTTTTATATCGTGAAAATACAAACTAGAAGTTGATTTTTACGTGAAAAAGCATGGAAAGTATTGTGAAGGGCTGGGAAACAATGATGATTTTTGAATATATTATTATGATTTAATGCGAAAATTAAAAACGACAAAGCGAATGTTTGAATCTCATTTATTGCTAATATTCTATTGCAATGATTATTTCATGTTCTCATTGTTGCAATATGAAAAATGTTTTTGTCTTATTTTCGTGGTTTTAAGTGTTGAGGAGCTAGTTGCCGTAGTGCTTCGTTCGATTTGGTGCCGATTACCATCCTGTAAATTTCTATTTTATTTTTAAATTGACATGTGTAAGTACTACTTACAATTTTGTAAGTGGGTATTTCATTTGAATGATATTCTTAAATTAAAATATGTGTATAAAACTTTAATTTGTAATTTTGGTATTACAGTTTTAGTATTATGTAATAAATTATTGTTTTTTTTTTACATATGACAGGTAAGCTCTTGACCTTCATCTCACCTGATGGTAAGTGACGATAAGGCCGAAGGTGGAAGCGAGCTTCACCTGTAATCCTCAACAACTGAGGAACTGGCTATCTTACCTCTGATTGCCGGAACACAACAAAGCTTAAAAAAATTTTAGTACTCTTATAATTTGCATGCCTGAATATAGTTTGACTACATCTAACTATTGTATAAACATTATTGTAAGACCTGGTGTAAAAATCGTTTGTATTCCGCAAATAAATGGTTTGATTTTGATTTTTTTTATTCCTTTTTTGGAGGAGGAAGAACAAGGAGGAAACTATTTACCGTAATTTAACCGTTTGTATGTACTTATACATGTACATCCTAGCACCGGGAAGTATATAGGCAGGTAGCAATGATAGTACATAAATATTATATATCGCGTGTAGTGTACCAGTCTGAAGCTTCAAATCGACATACTAAGCCAATAAACTAACCATAATAATTATGGTAGAATAACTGTCCAATATGCACAAATTACATAACATAATACATCATCACGCCACTTTTCCCCGAAGGGGTAGGCAGAGGTGTTAAACACCTACATTTCGCGAGATATGTTAGGTCCCCATGTAACAGGTGGCGAGCCTGTTTCCATGCACCGGGCACAATGTGAGGTAAGCGATATTCACAATGAACTGTACATAAGTGTTATTCAAACTCAGTGGTAGAAGCGGTGGGATCGAACCCACATTTCCCGCGGCCTCTCGAACGAGTAGTGCCCCGTCCGTCCCAACTCGGCTACCGCTGCTTTACACAAATTAATGCAGTGAAAATAGTGCTTGGTTTCATTATTAAGTCCCGTTTGAATTTTTAAGAAAACTATATATAATTATTGTTGAGTGTGATCCAGTTACAACATTATTCTTATTAGAAAGCATTACCTTGTCAGCTTAGTAACGGTAACTTCACATCTCTAATTCGGTGTAATTTATTCGTATATATATTTAACTACTGTATGGAATTGACCGCCTTTTTGTCGATGTATTGTTAGATATTTAGCTGGATAGCCGTCGTCGTAGTCAAGTGGTAGCGGCTCATAAGAATACTACCAACCCATCTCTTCCCTTTGGTGTCCTGAAAGGCGACTAATGGACATGGAACACAACCATCCAATAGCTTATAGCGGCGACGGGCTCACCACCTGTCACGCTGAGCACATGTGTAGTCACTGCTTAGATAAGCGCGGAATATAGCAGTCTGACAGTGACTAAATAAATAAATAATGAATAAATATCTTTATACATTCACACCTATCAACTAGCCCCATTTTAAGCAACCAATGCTGCTTGTGGTACGGATACTAGATGGCGGATAAATACATTTAATTGATAAATACATTGAATATTCAGATTTTATATAATACATATAAAAACATCCAAGACTGGAGTACAAATGCCTGTATTCATCACACAAACTTGGTCCCAGTTGGAAATTGAACCCAGAACCTCTCGAGATGGCGACGCCTAAGACCGGCGTACAGACCACTCGACCACGGACTTCGTCAGATACTCGTAACTAGGTGACTGACTAGGGGATAATAGTCGTGATCATATGTATGTAGAATCAGATACTAGTCTCTTTTTCACTTGACATTTGATTCTGAATTCCACGCGTTTAAAAGCTTTTGTCTGTTCCTATTCTTCGACAACCTATTGGACCCTGGTTTTTCTACGTGGAAAACCCCATCACAACACGGCAAAAGGCCGTGCAGTTGCATTGCCCGTTACTGTTATGTTGTTTGTTGTTGTAAAAAATATCTGTAAAATATTTTCACGAGTTAAAATGTCGTAATCTTTCGTAATTTAGGAACAGTAATTACATTAAATACATGAAACGGCTATTCCTGTTGATGAGAAAATTCTCATAGTCAACGTCAAAATGTTCCCGCTTTCGAAACCGGCGTTATGTGTGGTCTTCAAATTATAAAAATATGGAAATTGGTAGCAATATACATCTATTTTACTAATCCCAGAATAGCGTTGAGATTAAATTGTCTATGATTATTTCACTACTAGCTTTTGCCCGCAACTTCGTCCGTGTAGAACAGTTAAGTACTTTGAGATAGTATGATGGTATGTAGCTAATAGCCTTCCTCAATAAATAGGCTATTAAACACCGAAAGATTTATTCAAATTGCAGTAGCCTCAATTGGTGGAATTGAAAATTTACTCCTACTCTATTATTAGAAGCAAAGTTCATAGTGACGTAAATTTGTACTTCAGTTTTCTGGGAGGCGTTATTTAAATTTTCTAACATTCACTTACATTGCACCCGTTTCCATGGAAATATCGGGATAAAAGGTAGTCTATGTCCTTTTTCAGGCTCTAGACTCTGTACCAAATTTCGGTTAAATTAGTTCAGTCGTTTTGACGTGAAAGCGAGACAGACAGACAGAGTAACTTTCGCATTTATAATATTAGTATTGATAGTAATATTCGAAAATTCGACTATTGGAGGAGCTGTCATATCACGTCATCTTTCATTTTCGCCATTGGTCCATATTTTAACCTACTGGTCAACCTGACCACCGATAAAAAACCAAACCATTATAAGTAAGATATAATGCAATTTAATTAAACGATATTTTTCCACCAAACTCTGTCCAAAATCTGAGGAAAGTTATGAAACTTAGCAAACATTTTTCTCGTATTTGCAATGCAACGTAGAAAGTAAAAAGATTGCCTTTGAAAGATTGAAGTGGGAAAGTTAAGGCATCTCTTAAATTGTCTTTGGAATAAAAGTTTTAAAGGAATTAAGCTTACAAAGACACTCACAATTTTATTTTAGAAAACCTGTGGAAAAAAAGTTTTTAAGTTTGTCCTTAGATTCAGAGTTGGAGACCAGTATAAGAGTATAATAATTTCCCACTGCTGGGCACAGGTCTCCTTCATGGAAACGAACACATGAGGAGTATGGGCCGTAACACCACCACGCTGGCCCAATGGGTGGCGGGTAGAAACGGTTGCAATAGCTACCGGGACCAACGACTTAACGGGCCTCTGAAGCACGGAGGTGTTCGAGATCACAATGTTTTGGTCACCCTTCCGTGGATGGGTGACCATGGCGAAGGTAGCTTAGTTTCACCGCGCCACTGACCTCCTGTATGTATATAATAATTTAATAAATACACATACATACAATCACGCCTGTAATCCCCATAGGGTAGGCAGAGTTCAAGGAGCACTGTGTTCCTTAAGACCACATTTAGCCTTACAAAAAAAAAATATTTAATTAAATTAAATATAAAATAATATAAGTAATGTTAATCCCCACTGGCGATGACAGTCGATGTATGTACCCACGCATTAGTTTTGATAGTAAGTAAACCACAATCGCAGGCGTAATTTTCAAGAAACGCAGTGAAATTGGATGTATGTACATGCATACAATCACGCCTGTAATTCCCGAAGGGGTAGGCAGAGTCCAAGGTGCTCTATATATTTTTTTCAGTAAAAGTGTTTAGCATTACATTCCTTATTGTCAGTAACAAAAACAAGCCCGCGATACTTTTAATTCTTGCACACAATCCAATTATCTAATAATGAGAAAATTAATAAGCATATCAACAATTATATTGTAGTGACGTATTGCGCTTGAGTGTTTCATCCAAATAGCTGAGATTTCTCTTTTTCTTTAATTCGGTAACGTTATATGTATTTACTAGCTGTTGCCCACGACTTCGTCCGCGGTTACTGTGGTTTTTTAATTATCCCACGGGAACCCTTTAATTTTCTCTCAAAGTCTCAGCCCGATTTTAAAATTTAAGTTTAAAATTGACAATGTTTCATACAAACTTTCATCCCCTATTTTATCTCCTTGGGGGTAGAATTAATCAAAATCCTTTCTTAGCGGATGCCTCCGTCATAAAACCTACCTGCATGCCAAATTTCAGCCCGATCTGTTCAATGGTTTGGGCTGTGCGTTGATCGATCACTATGTCAGTCAGTTACCTTTGAGTTATATATAAGTATATATATATTAGATGAACTCTGTGATCCGTTGGTCCCGGTCGATATTGCAACCGTTTCTACCCATCAACCCGCGTTAGGCTAGCATGGTGGTGTTACGGCCCATACTCCTCCATGTGTTTCTCCATGAGAAAGGCCTGGGCCCAGCATTAGCCCGTACAAACAGATCTCTGTTCATCTGTTTGTACAGGCTAACCTCCGAAATGGCTGGACCGATTTCAATTAAATTTTGCATGGTAATACCTTATATCCCTAGTCAACATTTTAGATACTTTTTATTCCGGAAAATTAAAGAGTTCCCATGGGATAGTTAAAAAATCATAGTAACTGCGAACGAAGTCACAGGCAACAGCTAGTTTGAAATAATATTGACAAGTAAAAGGCAATTTTTTTTGTTTACAAATATTCAGAAAACTTAATTTTAAATTCTCAAAGATGCCTTCATGTTCTCTTGAATTATCGATAACTAATATACAACGAGGAAATTATTGTAATTGTAGGCGAAGCACGAAGCCCTCGTAAAACGTTCAAACAATAGTTATTAAGCTCCGCTATAAATATAAATGTGGGTATACATTTTTCGTGTATTTTATTATAAGTAGGTAATAAGTATTAAACGCACAGAAGGTGCCTAGTGAAAAAGTATAAAAACAAAGTATAGATATAAAAAGGTGCTAACTCTCCGCAACATCTCTATTAAAAATCTTTTGACTTTTGAGTCTTTGAGTCAACACGGAAAAATACATAAACTCGCACACATACACACACCCAGATTAACTGTTTCCGGTTTCATAATTTTTGTATTCTCTCCTTTTTATTTTTAATCAGCCATATAGAATATGGTCTGAAATAACTGAATAACTAAGGCGACTCTTTAAAATATATTGTGATTCAAGACGGATTCAAAATCACAAAATTATGTAACATTGCTGAATTTGGTATAATGCAATAGTCCGACATCAGTTTTTCATTGCTGTGGCCATGCTTTAGAAAAACACGGGTTTAGAAATAGATCTTTTTTTAAATAATTTTGCATTTTTCGCTCTTTAGAAGATCTATTTGGTGGTGATACGAATAACCTCATAATAAATAACCTCAGAATGTGATCAAAGAACCTAACAGTGACATTACAACAGCGCTATGTGGATGTACTTGCTACAAGCGCTCGCGGCAGTGAATTTTAAGTCTTTTTTGTCAATTTTATTATTAAAATTTACTTTACATCTCTCATATTCGGTAAGTAGGTCCTTAATACCCCCAGATGCGGGTTTTAAGTGATCAATTACCGCCCTAGGTTAATAATGTAGCTAGAAACGCCCTAGGGCGGTAAGTAATTAAAAAAAAAACTCTTTCAAAAAGTTCGCGTACATCTAACCATCTTACTGGCACTAGACATCATGCATTCAGCCCAATGACAAAAGAGGTCGCTACGCTATTTTCATCAATTTTGAATATCGAACGGCGAAGCTAAATTTAGTTCTTGAAAATAAATTTATTTATTCTTGTGACAAAAGAGGTCGCTTCGCTATTTTCATCAATTTTGAATATCGAACGGCGAAGCTAAATTTAGTTCTTGAAAATTAATTTATTTATTCTTGTAATGCCTTTTTTTCCACTTACCTCACAATCGAGATGTAAAGTAGAGTAGTTAGCTCGGGTGTAAGCATCAATTGCACCCTCGAACTATAAGCGCCCTCGCTGCGCTCGTGCGCCTAAATATCTCGGGCTGCAATTGATGCCTTACAGCCCTTGGCTACTAATCTACTATTATGTATAATAAATGTGACTATGTATGAATGTTGACGATTTTAAGTGCTATGTTTAGCCTATGAAATAAAATTATTTTTGATTTGATTTGATTTGATATGTTTTTAAAGTGTTTGCAGTCTTGGCAGTAATAATCTTGTAATCAAAATGACAGTACACTTGTATAACAGCTCGCCCTGTAATGCCACTGAGTTTTAAAAAATGGTTTATTAGGATTATATCAGATATTATTGTACAGTGTATGTTTAGTGTTTTAAGTATATTTACTAGATTAAGCTTAGTGACATAATTATAGCAGTGTAATGCGGGTCAATCTACATTGAACTTCAAAGAAAAAGGGTCGCTTAGAAAATGATATTCCTTGTAAGATAGTAATGAATCTCTATAGTATAACTATGGTCTGGTATATAATTATATTCTCAGGAATATAACTATATTACGCTTTTCTATTCGATAATAATTACCAAAGCACATCATGGCAAATAATATTCTACGTTGTGCTGCCATCCAACATGATTGATATGAGGTAGGTAGGTCGATACAATCTGGGGGTCTACAAAATAAATTACAAAAATCTACAAAAATAGTCTTAATAATATGATTTGAATTTTTTTAATAATATGATTTATAAATGCCAAGTATTATAAGATTTTTAATAAAAAAAATTAAATTTTCTCTCTTATGCCTGGTTTGTATTTTTTTCATTTGTAATTCATTAGAATTGAATTGCATTGTCCTAGACCTCAGCTTCACTTATCATCGGGCGTGATAGTGGCTTTTTATTTAATATTTTTACTAACAAATTATGAGACATGGTCACCCTACCCATCTTTACTAGTGCGCGACGCATTGCGTGCTCGTACGATGTTGATTCGTTACTTGCGCTTATTGACGATTCAACAATAAAACACAGAGCTATTTTCAACCTTAACGATATTAGAATAAGAGTCAAATAACATATTTGTTTGTGTTCCAAAAATAACAGTATTTGTGGTAAATTCGCTCATTTTAATTATTATTGTGAAAGATCACAATATTTTACGCCCCATGAACAGTGTTGTGATTGAGACACAGCAGCCCACATTCATTTTAATTAGAGAAATCGGTATAATAGATTGCTTTCGTTTAAGGCCCGTATTACGGAACTAAACTCAAGCGTAGCTCAAGCTCAAATCTCTGCTTGAGCACTGTTAGAGAGGGATGGATCTATTGATCCCCCACAGCGCCATCCCTATTTAACTGCGCTCAAGCAGAGATCTACGCTTGAGTTCGCATCTGTAATACGGGCCTAAGAATATCATTTCTTTGGATAACCATAGTAAATTTGTATAATATGAGGTTTATTCAAGATTTTATTTTTCTCTTATAACACCAGCTAAGGTTTTTTGGCGCAGATACTCAACCAATTATAAACTTATAAAGTAAAAATAAAGTTGAGAACGTGAAATAATTCAGTTAAAGTGATTATAGAGATTTCATCTGATGGTTCAACTGCTTGTCTGTTTTTAATTAGGAGCTTTTTAAGATAGCTGAGGGTAATCATCAATACACACGTGTGTCATACGACATTTTTCAACACACACACTTTCAAAAAAATGGGCTGACGTCGCGCGGACAAAAGCTTATTTAATAAAAAAAATCTATAACTCATTTGTGAATAATAATAATGGAAAAGTCACAGTTTGAATAACAGGCATCATTGTGCCTGAATGCGGTGAAATTAGAGCCACTATAAGAGCAAATGTGTTGAAAAATATATTTTAAAAACACCTGTAACAAATTCTGTAATATCATATCAAGTTCGAAATTGTTCAAAAAGTTACCTCGCGTATTTCTTTGAGATTATTTTTCATATTGATATCTCTCATTTTAATCGTCTTCTTTATTACTGAACGTCACTGAAAAACAATTTGTGAGAATAAAGGACGGCGTTTCAGTTCTTTTCGGTAGACACTGGGAAAAGCTGAAACCGTGATCATGCAACATACAAGAAGAAATATCGTAGTTTTTATTTCAGTAAAACTATTTCACACAGCAACGAGCCATATACATTATATATTAGAAAGCGCGGTCAGCGCTGCTCCAAATCAGCGCTCATTATCTGAATCTTTTTTTGTGAGATGGATTTGTGCAGATGGTGTTTAGAGCATACGATTTTTCTTTTTTAAGTATGGTTTTCTGGCTTTTTCAATTAAATGGAGCTACTAACATCGTTTCACAGCCATACGCGCGCGCTTATTCGTATAGTGTATAGAAATCTCGTCGGCGCGGCCAGCGTACCTATGAAAAGTTCCTAAATCTAACATTTCTTTTGTTTCGATTTTTTGGTAACCATTGCATTGAGTGGCATTGGCCAAGGCATTTTAGCAGAAGTGGTGGCAGATCGAACAGTTTTTGAGTGGTGGCCGAGGGGCCTATTACAAGGCATCTAGTGTAGAGAGCTAAGTCTATCGATGTGGACATCCTTGTAGCCAATTGCAATCCTTGACCTATTAGCCCAGAGGCGTCCACCTTTGGACATAGGCTAAGGATCACCTCAACTGTCAGTCTTATGCTGCCCGCATCAATCGAGTTCTGCTCTTGACTGATAAAATAGTAAGTAAGTGATTTGTATTTGACTAACGCTCAGTTGCACAGAGATTTTTTAAAGACGACATTTAGTAATGAGACATTAAAACTTTAAAGTTCATTAAATTTAAAATTGGAACACAAAATAGTTCTAGCTAATGTCTCTTTAGCATTGATAGGGTGCTAATGTCGTTTTGTGCAACGTAAAAACTACGCTAAGGTGTTCTTTTGACACTTCAATCAATAAATTTAATGGAGCATTAGGGATAATGCCGACATTAAATTTTAAAGTTCGTTTCTGCAACTGGGTGTAAGAAACTCAAACTCAAACTAAATGTCATTTAATCAAATTGGTATCATCAAATACACTTTTGACAAGTCAAAACAAAATAAATTATAAATATTATAATACTTTCTTTCGGCCTGTTCACTACCGGGAGGCCTTGTCTAGAGAAGATACAGGCAAGAAACTCTGCAAGGGTTCCATCCTCCCTTTACATCAATATGTTCTACTACCTAATAAAATTTACGTGTATTATATAATACTCTTAGTCACAAATGTCAAAATTGAATTGGAAGGAAAATGCTCCAAAAGCGACGTATCAATATATACAAGTGATTGTAATAGTTATACTGAAGTTATACTTTTAATATATTTAGATAATGTTCTCAAAAGGCTGGCAACGCAATTGTGACTCCTTTGGTGTTGCGAGTATCAATGGGAGACGGTCGGTGGTTACCATCAGGTGAACTGTCTGCTCGTTTTCCCCCTTTCCCATAAAAAAGATAAGAAACATTAGTAAATTTATATTTATATTTTTGTAAGTAATATAATATATTATATTTTTGTAAGAAAACTTTACTTAAAAGTTTTTTAATCTTGATTGATTTATAATCTTGGGAGAGATTATTCTCCCCAGTAAACTTATGATAAGAAAAAACTGGATCGACTTCAAAGTTTCTTAAATTGACGGGCGTTTCATTAATAATGGATAAGCTATAAATGGAAATCTATTTTTGGTGTCTACATTATATATCACTAATAAAATCCATTATTTATTAAAATTTTGTATTACTTTTATGTATTTATTGAACGGACTTCAGGAGTCCGATGTGACAATCGGCGTTTATTTTAAGATTCGCTCAACCCGATTTCGAATCAGAATTAATTATTCATTACAAGACAAAACTACCTTACCTACTTTAATATTTTATTAATGATAGCTTGTAGCCTGTTAGCTTGTGTGACGACACAAGTTTTATAGAAGCTTCCATAAAAAACTTAAGAGATATCGTTATTCTAAACACGCGCTGTTAACGCGCGGTTAAAGAAGAAGATCCAAGAAGCGCGACACAGATGCGCCTATTCGCGCATAATGGCCGCCACAATTTAAGGGTTAACAGCTTTGAGACGCTCTGTCAATGGCTTGAACTCTCTTTCGACTTTGAAGCGTACCCGCAGGCCTACTCTCAAACGAAAGGATAATGGGTAAAAACGTCCCCAACAGAAATGAAACGTATCTTAACTGATAGACCTTGGCAAAATGTCATTTTTGGTTCTCATAGTATAACCATAGTTCAACAAATATCTGGACAACTTAATATTGACTAATAATTAATGATACCCTGTCATTTATCTATTATGAGATTGGGTGCATATAAATATAAAAAAAAATATTAATTTTGCCAATGTCAATCAGTTGAGATAGGTTTAATTTCTGTTGGTGTTGGGGACGGAGCCCATACATTTTTTGCCATTGTCCTTTCAATGGATTTCCGCCATTTCGAATACTGTTTTTTGAAATTATGAAAGGATATTTGACGTTGCATTAAATCAATTTGATTTGTCAACATTACGTTACAGAGGCAGCTGGTTTAGAAGGGAAACGCAATAATAATGCTGAAGACTGTATCACTTTTTTATTGAATTCATGCAGTCGTTCCGACAAAAATCGGACGGTCTAAACGTCCTTAGCGGTTCATTCCGTGTGCATTTAGCAGCCATCTTGAGCCTTTCACTTCGATGCATCGGAGCAAGCGGCCCGCAATTTTACTGGCTGTATCGCTCCGTAATGGCGTTACTACTCAGAATCATTTGTTTTATTCCATAAAGAATGACTAGTAGTACGAACTATGAATGGTGTTAGAATTAAACATGTGTTGGGAACATTAAAGGTGTGTTGGCTGTGTATGGTAAAACAAAGTTAATCTTAATTATGAAAGAAAGAAAATATTTATTTGGTATCATAACACAGCTATAAGCAATGAAGCTTAACCTACTTACAATGTACCAAAATAGTCCCCACTCAGTACACGGCCGTGACAGCTGTTGCAGTTTTGCCACGACCAATGATATTCTGTGGAGACAGAGAAAAGACAGTGACAGTACATCACCAAACAAAAGGCACTTGAAAACATGTTTACATGGAATACAAATAATATATATATTGGGTCCTTACTTATGAAATTGGTGTTTTTATTCTGTCTTAGCAATTTGTCCGTAACTATTAAGTTTCAGAACATTCTTATAAAATAATTGCCTCTTCTAAAAACAGACCATATATTTGAGCTCGTATTATTTAATTTGATAATTTTTTGTAAGTTTAATTGTGTTAAAATTAGACACAAAGACAATTATTTTTAACTGCCTCCCGAATACATCATTTGATTTGCATTAACATAAAAACGATGAATAATTTTTTTCAAGCGTGTTCACACACATATTGCTAAAGCTTGTCTAAAGATACATGCCAAATATTATTATCTCTGGATTTGTCGTTGTGAAGTAAACTGATAAAATGTTAGTATGTACAATGCAGACATCCCCAAAATCTCCATACAAAACACCAATTTCATAGGTAAGGACCTCATATTACATAGAATATCAAATACGCAATTTATATAAATCCAAGTATCTAGCTGATACCTGCTACATTTTTTTTTGCAAATTTAATATATACTTTTTAAACTTAAATTATGAAACCGACTTGACTACCCATTGAAAGGCTTGTCCTATTTAATTTTCGAAATATATCCTACATACATAATTCTACTATGCATTCGCCTGTTTTTTCCAATAGAAGAGAAAATCACAAAAAATACTTTGTAATTTGTTTTTTTTTAAATTGCAATTAGACCTTTTTTTTGTAATAGAGTAAGATTGAAAGGGCATTAGATATTCGCCATCCACTCTACGGTCACTCCTTGCCTCATTCGCGACTTAAAAGTCGGAAAAGTTTTCTTTGGGCAACAGAGGGAAGTACAGCGCACCCAGGGGAGGTAAAGAAGCACATTTGGAGCTTAAAATGCCCCTTTCCAGCCGGACCTCGTCCAACCGGCAGAACACCTGCCACCGGGCAAGGACTTGCAGTGGCCCACCTGGCAAACACTTAACCGTCTTCGCACGGGGGTGGGTCGCTCGTCAAATGGGGATATTCCACGAGGTCCGACTGTGACTGCGGTGCTCCGAGCCAGGATATGGAACACCTACCATCCTGTCCGTTGTGTACGCCCACCTTCGACAAACGAGACCTCATGAAAGCCACAGCAAATGCTGAAAGTGTGGCTCGCTTTTGGGAGGATGAAATTTAACAACAGCCATTGACACGAAAAGAAGAAGTGTTGCAATTTTGTTAATAATATACGTCTTTGTTGTATAGATATTTTTATTTGAAGTAAAGAATGTCTGTCAATATAATTTTGATTACAAAAAAAGGAACTACTAAACCTTTCCAGTATTATAACAAGAAGATCTTACCATCATCAAGGGTCTCAAGCCCCGTAAATCACCCGGCTCGGACGGGATAGCGAACAAGGCGCTTAGGTTCCTCCCTCAGAAATTAGTAGTTTTGCTTACCATCTTATTCAATGCATGTTTCGATAAATGCTACTTCTCGAATGCGTGGAAGGAAGCTATCGTCATAGGAATCCCCAAACCGGGGAAGCCCCTTAACGACCCCAAAAGTCATCGCCCGATCAGCCTACTCAGTTCACTGGGCAAGGTGTACGAGAGACTCATTCTCTCCCGTATCAAAGATCATCTATTCGACAATAATTTGCTCATCCCCCACCAATTCGGCTTTCGCCCGAAACATTCGTGCCCCCAACAGGTTCACCGCATTGTCGAATACGCGCTAGGCGGGTTCTATCCCCGCAAACTCAAAACCGTCGCTGTCTTCTTCGACGTAGCCAAAGCCTTTGATAAAGTGTGGCACGACGGCCTCATTTTTAAACTCTACCAGCTCGACATGTCAGACCAACTCGTAAAAACGATCACCTCCTACCTCAAAAATCGAACCTTCCGGTTCAAACACCAGCAGTCCCTCTCTACCCCCCGCCCCCTAAGGGCAGGTGTACCCCAAGGATCAGTCCTTTCTCCCATTTTGTACTCGTGTTACACCAACGACATCCCCATCCCCAAAAAAGGCGTCCAACTAGCCCTCTTTGCCTATGACACCGCACTCTATATCAGGGGCGGTTGCATGAATCAAACTCTTCTCCGGCTTCAGAAAGCCATCCACACGTTAGGCGACTGGTTCCGTCGGTGGCGTATTGAGGTGAACGCGGACAAAAGCTCCGCGGTTTGCTTTGACGTGAAACACCGTACACGAGCCGTTCCCCTCAACTCTTCCCCCCTTCGCCTACAGGGCAAAGCCATTCCATGGCAGCGCTCGGCGAAATACTTAGGTGTGACTCTCGACCAAGAGCTCAATTTCCGAGCGCACGTCACGAGAGTCGCTCGCAACGCCAAATTTTATATGTCCCGCCTCAACGGTATGTTAGGCAGGCAAAGCAAAATGTCTATATACGCCCCGTCATGACGTACGCTAGTCCAGTGTTTGCCCACGCCGACCCATCCATCCTTAACCAACTCCAAGTCATCCAAAACTCCTTCTGCCGCAGGGCCAACGACGCCCCCTGGTATGTTAGGAACGCGGACTTACATAGGGACACAGACCTACTGACATTACAACAACATTTTTGGGCTTGCTCTGAGCGGTTCTTTAAGGCCGCAGAAGGGCACTCAAATCCCCTCATTCAAAGCGCCGCGGATTACGAACCGTGCGCTCCCCACCCGCGGTACAGATACCGCAGACCCCGACACGTCTTCACAGACGCTCCCGATCCATTGTCGCGGGCCTTAGAGGCCCTGCAAGCTGCGGCATCCGCGCCGTAGCTCCCTCCCGCTCTGTACGCGTGGCCTTCTGCTCGCATGTACAGACAAACATGACCCATACGGTCGGCCCACTTTGGTTCCGATCGTATATCTGGCGCACATGCCCTAGTAAGTAGCTAGCGCAGCGCCGCACCTCTCCCTCTCCAGAGGGAGGGGGTGCCATTCAGGTTATGCTTTACCAAAGCCCTAAGTGGCCTAAAGCAAGGTGGTGTTTAGTCGGTAGGAGTCCGACATAACCCCCGGCCGGCCGGTGGGTATCCAATGAGGGATTCACCACCTCCTTCTCCCGCATGGGAAGGTAAAGAGTCCTCCTTCAGAGGCTCGAAAAAAAAAAAAATAACAAGAAGATTAAGTATTTGCTGTCAACGCAATACAGTCGACAGAATTACTATCGTTTCAATACCACACTGAAACTGTGATAAAATGTTGCAGATACATTTTGACAAAACGGATGTCCACTTGAAACTGCTATTATTTCTTGCTGCTAGAAACTTAAGGTTTGGTGATTTTATGAGTGTGTTTAATCACGAGTTTTTTAAGTTTACTCCATAGTCAAGCCGCGGATGTAATAGTTTGCGAGTACTGTTTGTGCAGGAGAAATGAAACAAATGTAACCAATATTTCTTTTAGGAGTTTCTTACGGAAAATTTGGATATATGCAAGGACGATATGCAAGATATACACAAATTTTTCCCGTCATAAAAGAAAAAATACGAGTATATTATAAAATAAATTAAAATAAAGACATGATAAAAGTATTGAAAATAATGCTCTACGACATCGTCATCTTCATCAGCCCATGTTTGTTCAATGCTGGACATAGGCCTCCCCTAGTCAAAGACTAGGCAAAAGCACCGCAGAAGCAGTCCATTGCCATAGTCCGCGCTTCACCAAGCAGTGACTGCACTCAGCGTGACAGGTAGTGAGCCCGTCGCCGCTATAAGGTGCCAAGGGAAGAGATGGGTTGGCATTGGCAGTATTCTCTTAATGAGCCGCTACCACACGGCTTCGATTAAACTGTAATTTGGGTTGATACCTGTGAAATGGAATGAAAAACGATTGCTTTAACAACCAATTTATTTCTTATTTTAACATACGTATTAAGTAGACTATGACAATATTCAAACATTTCAATAGACAGTACGGTTTCATAGGTACGCTGGCTATCTATGAAACTACAATACCTATGAGGCCACGTGCGCACTTGCTATTACACGGAGCTACTAACATCGTTTCGCAGCCTTACGCGCGCGCTTATACGTCGAAATGTATGGATATCTTGTCGGCGCCGTTAGTCAGCGCTGGGGGCCAGCGTGCCTATAAAACGTCCCTTAATGTCCATTTTTCTCGGAGTAATTGCTTAGTAGCTTTTCTAACAGATTAGCTTACTTATTGGTTTGCATTTTGAGGTTTCGATTAACAATTTCAGGTAGCATTGTACTTCAGGTCAATACTTAACTAGTCAACGGGCACAAAACAAGACATAATAGAAGCATATATTGTTCACGAAGACCGGTGTTCGCGGTTCCCGCCAAGGGGTTAAACGTTTTTGCAAAAAAATTCTTACAACAAACTTACTCACTGTAAATGTGTATACAATACACGGTGTTACCTACGTAATACCTCCACACCTTTATTCAGAGTCCATTGTTTTACAATATTTGATAACCCTATCACAATATGACTCACCGCCACAATTAAATAAAATTTTTCATTGACGTGCAAATCAATTAAAATAGGCCCTTCTGTTATCAATATCCAGTGCTAACTCTGGTTCTCTCTCTGTTCTCTCTTAAGGGTTATCAATATTGGCTTCGACAATTTATTTTATTTTACACGGAGTATTTTGTAACATTATAGGTACACCTAAATAAGAATCTTAACTTTTTACACACAAAATTCACTGTCTGATTGCACTTTTAAAGTCCGGTATGCTCCATAGGTACCTTCGTCGAGGTCCTCGTGTTTGTGTAAGGACCGGCATGAGTGTGTGCGTGTGATCATGTCGTAGGACCCGTTGGTCCCGCGCAGGCGCACTGCGCTCTTATGCCGCGTCCGTGCATGTGGTTCTGGCTTGAGTTCTGTGTCGTAATACCTCCTTTCTTCTGATTGCAGCCATTTGGAGTTAGAGAGTAGCTTTTTTGTCCATTCATCTGTAAGTAAGAAAATTAGTCTGTAATTTTTCGGAGGCCCGTTCGCTTTTTTGAGAACAAGACAAATGTCACCATTTCAACTGCTGTTAAGTAAGACGGGACACCAGCGGCAAGGGTTGCTTGGTACGAGAAGCAGCATATACCTTTGGTGTTGATCGCTAGTCAATTAAGGACCTCATCTCATCCGTTATCGGCAGCTGCCGATAAGCTCTCCAGTAGTATTCCGTCTTCCTCATTGGTACCACGTCAGTACCCCATGCGCAGCTATTGACTCCACATAACGGTCACGCCCACTCAACACTAAAGATAAATGCCGCTACTTATACAGCACAAAAAAATACAACGTCAGCCACCCTTACTATGTCAGACTGCGCAGTGTCTTATGTATTTTGTACTCGACAACGATTTCAATCCCCGCATGTTCAATTAATTTTCTATACAGCTTATTCTCAAAATCCTTTACCTTGCACTGTGCTCACCTCATCTAGCTACAGATTCACCCTCTAATGGGGACTTTTATATCAGACGAAAAATTTATGCTAACATCTCTAGCTCTTCACCCAACGTGGATATAGGCGCGTTGTTAAGTCTAATAGAACTATTACCATTAAGATCCTTCATTGCGCCAGCTTTCCCTCCGTACTCATATGGCAGCCCTTCTGGTGGGAAGTAGTCCAAGCCCATAGCCTGGTTGATTTCTTCAGCGTTAGAGTGGATGGTGACCACTTTGCGTCGCCACGGGTACAGGCCGATGTGGAGGAGGAGCAGTGACATGGTCTTCAGCCGTTGTGTGTTGATCACGTGCACTTCAGAGAACTGTAAGGGGTATGCTGTCTGGAAATACATAAAAATGGCGTTATAATCCTGAATTTTACTCACTCACTGACCTCAGAGATGGCCAACTTGAATTAGACGATCAAGGCCTTGAGGGTCATCATTATACTTATACATAAAACTACCATAATTTTTTTGCATACATAAATAATTAAGTAAGCAAAGTTCCTATGTGGAATTAGCGGGGATGCACATCATAATGTAACAAAAATTGATGTATGGATGGATGTGGATGAACCTAGAATTAGAGGAAGACCATTTATTGGTTGCAATGGACTAAATGTTTGAAATCTGATTTGAAATGAAACAAGTGAAGAAAACCAGTGGACGATGAGCTGACACACAGCGGAAAAAGACGAAAACAAGATATGCGTGGGGAATGGACAAGAAGAAAAAGAATATTGTATAAATACGTTCGTCTACATCATAAGTTCCCAAAGTGGTCCAGGGGTCCACGGGAGACTCGACGGGGGTCTTGTTATCTTCACATCTTTACATCTTTGTCGAGTTTTGGGAATGTGGTAGAAAACCTTAAATAAGAAGAAAACCGAAGACATATGGGGAGTGTCTGTTAAAGTAATGGAGCATATAATTGAACCAATCGCCCCTTTGTTGGCACTGATTTTTAATAACTGTATAGATTCAGGTGTTTTTCCAAATTTAAGGAAACATAGTAAAATAACTCAGAGTAAACAGAACTGGAGTAGCCTTTGTCTAACATTCCCCTCTGCCAAATGCACAAGCATCGGATGCTTGCACGTTTAATAAAACTAGTTGAGCCGCCATTTTGACAGCCATAACATTGTAAACGTTGCGGCGAACAGAGCTCCCGCAAAAATGCCTGCCTGTGCTGTTTTTTGTTGTAAAAATAAATAGAAAACATCGAGTATGCTAAAAGATGGTGTCACCTTTTATTTGTAATTATAATTTTTAAGATTTCATGATTATTTACTTCATTATTTCATGTTTTAGAATTCTACGATTTCAAATTTCGAGCGCTAGTCTCGTGGGGAGTGCGGCTGTGACGTTGTCAAAACGCACACCCCACGTGACTATTTCAAGCGTGTGTGTGCGTGAAATTTAAATTTGTGTGTCGAATTATGCATGTGTGCATTTGTAAAAACGGCTGGCTTTGACTGTAGTGGTAACCTCACCCCCCGCAAGAAATGGCAGAAAAAAATGTTTGAGAAATTGACTAATGGCTACTCCAGTTCTGTTTACTCTGAGTAAAATAACGACTATATTCAAGTCAGGCAATCACCATAACCCTACCGATTATCGACCCGTCTCGGTACTTCCTGTACCGAGGTATTTTTGAGAGCATTTTATATACACAATTAGCAGCTCATTTAAGAACTAATGATTACATAACCAACAGTTTGGTTTTACAAAAAGAAAGTCAACCACAGACGCAGGCGCGAAACTAATGAAGTATATATTGGAAAGTTGGGAGGACTTACACGACACAGTGGGTGTATTTTGTGACCTATCAAAGGCGTTCGATTGTGTGGAGCACAAAACGCTAATTTACAAATTAAATCATTATGGTATACGCGGGAAATCTCTAAATCTTATTTATTTATCACAGCGTATACGGAAAGTAGGATTTAATGGTGCCGTCTCTCAGGGATCAATAGTAAAAACGGGTGTTCCCAAGGCTCAATTTTAGGACCATTTCTATTTCTCGTATACATTAATATTAAGCTTCCTTTAATAGTACAGAAATGGCTGACATAGTTTTATTTGCGGATGACACGTCTCTCCTATTCAGGGTTAATAGAGATAATGCAAATACTGGAGATCTAGTTATAAATAATACCTTGAATAAGGTTTGCGAATGGTTTTCGGCTAATAATCTTATATTAAATTCAAAGAAAACGAAATGTATAAGATTTTCTCCCCCAAATACGCGCTGTTATGATTTAGAAGTAAAGATAGGCACAAACAGCTTAGAACTTTTAAAAGATACTGTATTTCTTGGGATACATATTGAAACCAGACTACAGTGGGGATCCCATATCAAAAGTTTATCAGGAAAGCTTAGCTTGGCTGCTTACGCAATAAAAAAAATAAGACAATTGACAGACATACCAACAGCTCGCTTAGTCTATTTTGCCTACTTTCATAGTTTTATGTCTTATGCGGTCATTTTGTGGGGATCTGCTGCTAATTTGGAATCAATATTTATTCTACAAAAGAGACAAATAAAGAGATAAATTGAAGACAAGAAATCCCTAAGAGAGTTGTTTAAAGATATTAATATTCTTACTTTGCCATGTTTATACATATTTGTAAATATTATGTTTGTTCGTCATCATATTCACAGCTACGTTCAGATTAGTGAAGGTCATTGTCTCAATACGAGAAATAAATATAAACTTCGTTTTCCAAGTTACAAGAGAAGTAAGACGAATAAATCTTTCTTAATGAATTGTGTTAGATTTTATAATATGCTACCAATCAATGTTACCCAAATGACCGATACTAAGTTTAAAGAATCTGTAAAAAATAATTATTTTACATTATGTTTAGCTATCATAAATTCCTTTTTTTCCTATTATATTAACACAAAACTTTTTTGTGAAACAGTTATTATTACTGTATCCATTCATATTAGATATAATTTTTTATTTTTTTTTGTTTTGGGCAGAAAAGTGTTCCGCATAAACATGACAATTAATTAACTACTTAATTATAGTTATTACAATCAATTGTATACTTTCATACGTCGCTTTTGGAGCATTTTCCTTCCAATTCAATTTTGACATTTGTGACACTTGTGACATTTGTGACATACACGTAAATTTTATAAGGTTGAAGAACATATTCATGTAAAGGGTTTCTTGCCTGTATCTTCTCTAGACAAGGCCTCCCGGTAGTGAACAGGCCGATAAAATGTAGTGGTATTGTCAATTTTAGGATAATTGTAATTTATTTTGTTTTGACTTGTCAAAAGTGTATTTGATGATACCAATTTGATTAAATGACTTTGAGTTTGAGTTTGAAATATAGCTGCAGGGGGTGCACCGGAACCAGATACATTTTGAAAGTGGTCTATGAGAAAAATAAGTCTGGGAACCTCCGGTCTACATTATGAATTTTGTAAAGATTTCTAACAAGTCAACACTTGTGTCTTGTTGTTCAACGCACTTAATTTATCTTAGAGAATCGTTAAATATTAGCTTTACCTTCATGCAGTTAACAAAATCCTTCCAATATGAGCGTCTGAAGTGGTTCTTGACGTGAGAAGGCTGGAGGTCACTGACATCTATGAACACCACCTCTTCTCCAGGCGAAGGGTCTTCTCGTAATCTGTAATCGGTCATTTATTTGCATATTGGTTATCTAATTTTAGTTATTGGAGTGCAATGGCGCTCACTAATAACTTCAGTATGGTACCAAAATTTGGGTGTAGGCATATTTGCGTATCCTTTCGGGGAAAGGAACATCATGATATGTATGTAAGTAATAGTGAAGAAAAAATACTACTTTTTTATATATAAACAAATATAAATATATTCAGATATTCACACCTTTCATAGCTCCATTTTAAGCAACTAATGCTGCTTGTGTTATGGACAAAAGATGAGGATAAATATACTTAATTAAATAGATAAATACATATTAGGTCCTTACCTATGAAATTGGTGTTTTGTATGGAGATTTTGGGGAATTCTGCATTTTACATACTAAAATTTTTTCAGTTTTCTTCACAACAACAAATCCAAAGATAATAATATTTGGTATCTATCATTAGACAAGCTCTAGTAATATGTGTAATATCACACTTCATAAAAATTATTTATCGTTTTTAAGTGAATGCAAATAAAATGATGTATTCGGGAGGCACTTAAAAAGAGTTGTTTCCGTGTCCAATTTTAACACAATTAAACTTTCAACAAATTATCAAAACAAATCAAAAGAGCTCAAAAATATAGTCTACTTTTAGACGAAGTAATTATTTTTTAGGAATACTCTGAATCTTAATAGTTACAGACAAAATACTAAGAGAGAAAAAAACACCAATTTCATACCCAATATAAATATTCTGAATATATATAAACATTCAAGACTGGAGAAGTAATGCTTGAATTCATCACCCAAACAATAGCCCCCACCGGGATCGAACCCAGAACCTCTCGAGATGCCGACGCCTTGAGACTGACTCGACCGCGGAGGTCGTCTAGTCTTGGTCCAGCATCTACAGAATTGAATTATTTTAGGTATTTGCTATAGATGAATTTAAATAAAACTTATGTACATGGCTACATGTACATGGTGCATGGCTACAGGCTCACCACCTGTAACATGGAGACTTAACATATTTGGCGAAATGGGGGTGTTTACACGTCTGCCTCTTTCGGGGGAAAGGCGTGATGATAATGTTATTTTATGTGAGTTATGAGTTATACTCCTCGTGGGTATTATAAGAGTTATTGAAGTCACTATTAAAGACAACAACAGATGGAGAGGCCAAGCGGCATCAGATTAAACTATTAGACTAAACTAATAGCTTTATGTTTAAGCATTGTTGTGTTCCGGCAATCAGAGGTAAGATAGCCAGTTCCTCAGTTGTTGAGGATTACAGGTGAAGCTCGCTTCCACCTTCGGCCTTATCGTCACTTACCATCAGGTGAGATGAAGGTCAAAAGCTTACCTGTCGTATGTAAAAAAAAACTATGTATATATAATTTCCACAAAATATGAATGGATCCATAGACATTGTCTCGCCCCACTAAACCTCTATAGAATCACACTTTGACGAAGAAAGTGTCAAGAACAAAAGCTTTTTTGTTTTCCTGAGTTTGTATACATTTGAATTCACTGTTCTACGCTTTCCTCAGACGCAAGAGCCTCTTACATTTCATCCGATTATAGGGAATAAGTAAGGACTTTGCAATTAAAATCTTGAGATTTGCGCTGTCACAGGCACTGGTGGATGGAAAATGTGAAAATATAAGTATTTTCCTTATTTGCAAACGAAAAGAGTCCCCATCTGATGAAAGTGCCACCGCTCGCCTACTACTTTATACAAAATAAAACTTGTTTTTTATTATTTTATTTTATGACTTTATTATATTTTGTTTCTTCAAAATGACCATATTATTTTCTCAGCAATAATAATGCGCACTCAAATCTTTTGAAACCGGGATTTATCGTTCCGTTGCATTTCTATTTTCCAGTCTAGAATTTAGTTTATAGAATGTTAGATTCTTCGAAAATCGTTTCAAATCTTGATCCTTCTTTTAGATCATTTGGAATTTAAATTCTTAAATTCCAAGTTTGAAATAGCTTCAAATTTTATAGATTTAAAATATTTAAACGACAAGGTTACGTTACATAAATACTGCCGTAAAAAGCGTTAGGTACTTCTTAGTTTAGAATCAGTTTCTTTAATAAAAACTTTTAACGCGAAAAATAAAAGTTTAACGTGGTTGAGTGGTCAGAGGCCTTAGTGTAAGTTTTTTAGTATAAAATACGTTACTATTGTAGTTGCGTTAAGAGCTCAATTTGTATGGGAAACTTAGTATGCGTTACGTTCCGCTAGAGGCGCTATTCACTTTTCCTATACAAATTGGACTCTTAACGCAACTACTAATAGTAACGTAATTTATACTCAAAAACTTACACTAAAGCCTCTGTACGCCGCCGGTCTCAAGGAGTCGCCAAATACAGGCATTTGTTCTTCGGTCTTGGATGATATATGATGTATTATATATTTTCTGAATATTTATATGTATTTTTCTAATAAAAATATTTATCCGTCATCTAGAATCTGTAACACAAGCATCATTTGATGCTCATCATCTGTGGCGTATGTAGAAACAAAAGGAAAACAAGTGTCTCAGCTGATTTCAGTTGATGGGTGTGAATGTCTTAAGGTATTTATTTATTTTCTAATTGTTCCCTACAACATATAATACCTGCATGGCCAAAATTTAAGAAAAAACGCAACGACAGTTTCGTTGGACTCATAGTTCTACTTATAGTTGCTATTTGGTTCTCAGCCTATATACGTCCCACTGCTGGGCACAGGCTTCTTCATGGAGAAACATATGGGGAGTCTGGGCAGTAACACCACCACGCTAGTCCAATGCGGGTTTGTAGGTAGAAACGGGATCAATGGCTTAACGTGCCTTCCGAAGCACAGAGGACCTCGAGGTTACAAAGTTTTGGTCACTCATCGACGGCCTGACCATGGCGAAGGTAGCTTTGTTTTCGATCGATAGCCAAAGCGTACTAACCACTACGCCACCGAACTCCTCGTTACTATTAAATTTATGGTGAATATCACTTGCTTCACACCTATGCTATAACATAATAAATGTTATTTAAATGGTTAGCAATATATTGGGTCCTTACCTATGAAATTGGTTTTTTTTCTCTCTCTTAGTATTTTGTCTGTAACTGTTAAGATTCAGAGTATTCCTAAAAAATAATTACCTCGTCTAAAAATAGACTATATTTTGGAGCTCTTTTGATTTGTTTTGATAATTTGTTGTAAGTTTAATTGTGTTAAAATTGGACACGGAGACAACTCTTTTTAAGTGCCTCCCGAATACATCATTTTATTTGCATTCACTTAAAAACGATAAATAATTTTTATGAAGTGTGATATTACACATATTACTAAAGTTTGTCTAATGATACATGCCAAATATTATTATCTTTGGATTTGCCGTTGTGAAGAAAACTGAAAAAAATTTTGTATGGAAAATGCAGAATTCCCCAAAATCTCTATACAAAACACCAATTTCATAGGTAAGGACCTAATATTTCGAATTTTAGTCAGTAAAAAAATACAATTGGTCAGCTAAAATAATTAGTTATTTTATTTTAAGTTTTTAAATTAAACTATTGTTTTTAAGAGCCATAAAAATAACCTAAACCAAATATCTATTTAAAATACATTGCCTAGAAATTGATCCTTGATCCTTCATTGATCCTTTTTCTAGGTTTTATACATAGGTACGCCCAACTAATTATTTTGCAGCTCAATTAATTATCCTGCTCACCATATAATTCTTTTGCTACCCAAATAATTATTTTGCCGACCAAATACTTATATTGCTGGCAAAATATTTGTTTGCTGCCCAAATGATTTTTCGGTTGACCTTTTTGTAGCTGACTAAATAATTAGCTAAATGGCTGCCCAATTAATTACTGCCCTACATTATAATAATAAACCCAATTTAATAATATCATCAAACATTCACACCTACCAACTAGCCCCATTTTAAGCAACTTATGTACAACTTAAGCAGCTTGTTTTACGGACACTGGATGACGGATAAATATATTATATTTATTAGATAAATACATACAAATATCCTGAATATATATAAACATCCAAGACTGGAGAAAAAATGCATGAAAATTCATCACCCAAACATTTGCCTCCACCGGGGATCGAACCCAAAACCTCTCGAGATGGCGACGCCTTGAGACCCGCATACAGACCGCTCAACCACGGAGGTCGCGAATATTATATAATTAAATATTATAATGATATGTTATGTGTCACTTACTCACCGTATATCTAAGATCATGAGCCACCTGGAGAGCAGTGCCTTGGCCGAGAGGGGTCGGTCGAGCGCCGGGGGGGCGGGTAGCCGCACCAGCGTCAGCCGTCTGCCGCCCACGCTCCGCGCCCGGAGGGGGACTATGTAACTGAAATTACAGAGGTAGGATATTAAACTTAATTAATCATCATCATGAGGAGCTCGGTGGCGTAGTGGTCAGTGCGCTTTGGCTTCGATCGAAAACAAAGCTACCTTCGCCATGGTCAGGCCGTGGATGGGTGACCAAGACTTTGTGATCTCGAGCTCCTCCGTGCTTCGGAAGGCAGATTAAGCCGTTGGTCCCGGTCGCATTTGTGACCGTTTCTACCCACCAACCCGCATTGGGCCAGCGTGGTGGTGTTACGGCCCATACTCCTCATGTGTTTCTCCATTGGGACGTATATAGGCTGATGACGAATCATCATCATCATCATCTTCAGCCTACTCCTGTCCACTGCTGGACAAAGGCCTCCCCTAATGCACGCCACCGCTCGCGATTTTCGGCCGTTCTCATCCAGCCCACTCCAGCCAACCGACGAATACCGTCGTCCCATCTGGTCGCAGGGCGTCCTACACTACGTTTACCGAGACGCGGTCTCCACTCAAGAACTTTACGGCCCCAACGGCCGTCAGTTCTACGGGTAATGTGACCAGCCCACTGCCACTGCAGTTTGCTAATCCGGTGAGCTATGTCGGTGACTTTAGTACTCTGTCGGATCACATTCCTGGTGCGGTCTTTTAGAGATACTCCGAGCATAGCCCTCTCCATAGCTCGCTGAGCGACTTTAAGCTCGCTGAGCGACTTAAACTCCGACAAGTATTTTATTTGAGCTCGGTGGCGTAGTGGCTAGTACGCCATGGCTTTCGATTGAAAGCAAAGCTGCTTTCGCCATGGTCAGGCCGCGGATGGGTGACCAAATATTTGTGATCTCGAGCGCCTCCGTGCTTCGGAAGGCACGTTAAGCCGATGGTCCCGGTCTACCCACCAACCCGCATTGGTAGTGATACGGCCCATACTCCTCATGTGTTTCCTCATGAGAAAGGCCTGTGCCCAGCAGTGGGACGTATATAGGCTGAGGACGAAAGTATTTTATTTAGTAATAAAATAAGCATGAACCGCTCGGTGGCGTCGTGGTTTGTACGCTATGGTTTTCGATATTGATTGAACTTCCGACATGTTCAGTCCTTGGATGAGTGATCAAAACTTTGTTATCTCGATTTCTTCCGTACTTCACAGAAAGCATTGGTCCCTGCCGGTATTGCAGCAACGATTTTTATCCACCACACCGCAATGGCCTACGGTGGTGTTACGGGCCATACTCCTCACGTATTTCACCACGTAGAATGGTCTGTGTTCTACAGTGGGGACATATACAATAACAAATGTTGTTACTTATGATGTAAGCTACCTAATCCTGCGAGGTTATTGTTACATTCAAACTAACTCTGTATAAGGTAAAAAAACGATAGCTAACTTAATACAAAATTAAAACTTAACTACTCACGCGTCTTGACAACTAGACAAGATCTCCTCATCATCAGGATATCTCTTATGCCACAGCTCAGTCAGTCCTCCCGGACCTCTGGCCTTGTAGTACCGCCTGGCTCTCTTGGTCGCCTCTGATTCGTCGCCGTCACAGGTTGTCGGGAACAGACTGAGGACGGTCAGTTCTTCGTCTGTCGCCTTCCTGGACAAGTTATCTCGTGCCCATCGTTCAGCAAACGACGCTGCTCGGGACATCTTGTCTCTGGAATGAAATGAAATTCTTTATTTAATCATTTAGGTCACAAGTAGTAGTACACTTATGACGCGGTAAAACAATAAAAGTTTACAAACAAACTATACTATACTATACTATACTGGTATACCTCTACATTTTTTCTTCCTGTTCCCTACCGGGAGGCCTTGTCAAGAGAAGATACAGACAAGAAACTCTGCAAGGGGTCCATCCTCCCTTTACACAAAATTGTCTTACGTTATACAAATTACAGGCAATTCAAAGTGGAAGGAATAAGAAGATGTCACAAGGTATCATGACAAAATTACTCATGATGGAAATATTTATTTAATTGCCTATCCAGCAAAAATGTAAGATGAATTTCTCCACGTCAAAATAAAGCCAGCGGTACCTAGTCGAGTTGGGACGGAAATAAAGTATAGGCGCGCGCGTGTGGTTTTGTAACGACGTTACTATCTCGTGTAATTATAGGCGCGCGGGCGTGGCCGGCGCTGGCGGTCAGCGAAGCTATGAAACCACCTTAAAGTTATTTTGTTTTCTAACCAAGTGTTGAAATATTTACTCCACCGTGCTCCACAGAAGACTCAAACACTTTATCAGAGTTATCTATCTATCTATCCTTGAGAACACTTTATCGGCAATATTATTACATTATTATTATTAAGGCAGCGGTAGTCGAGTTGGGACGGACGGGGCACTACTCGTTCGAGAGACCGCGGGACTCGCGGGTTCGATCCCACTGCCTGTACCACTGAGTTTGAATAAAAATGTACAGTTGATTGTGAATATCGCTTGCCTCACATTGTGCCCGGTGCATGGCCACAGTTAACATACCATAAATAAAACAAATCTGTCGTGTAACAAATAAAAAATTGGTACCGCAATGAACATTTTGTGTTAATTTTCTCTATATCCAACGTTTGATCTATAACCTACTTCGTAATAGAAGTTTAGTGCTTGAAGTTAGTAGACCCTCAAAGTGGTGAAGGTATACCATATAGGTGTGTAACGAGGCGCCATAGCTATATTAGCGCCTCGTTGCTGTCATTGCGCTCTTCTCTGGCCATTTTTCTCTTGGTTTCCGATTTTAAATTTGCTGTCTGTCTCTTTTTATTTGTTTTGTTCTCGAAGCTCATTCTTACGAGAGTCAGTGCGTAGAGCGGTTGACTCCCTTCTTACAATAATTGTAAATTATTTATATAGTGAATCAATTTTTATAAGCTGAGACAAAGTTATAACAAACCAAATTATCAGTTCTTAATTTATAACAAAGAATATACGTTTTCTCTAAGGCACTATTGTAAGTAGCCCTACCCTTTCTATAATATATTTAAGTGTTAAATGTGAAATTGCTTTGTGTTCAGTGTAATTGACCTTTTTTTAATATAATTGTTTCAGTTGTGCCTTAAATCTTACTTATAAATATACGATACCAAGTGACGACCCAACTGCATTTCAATTATTTCCAGCTTCACCCTGTCACAGGTGTTTCAAGTAAAGTAAAATCCAATCAACAATAGTGCTGCTGCGATACTGTTAAATACTTAACGACATGGAGTCAATGATGACGGCCAGAATAATAAATCGCTCAGGCTAACTGGAGCAGTCAGGATGTACTTCCTATTCAGTATCCTGTAGTATCCCCTTTACCACAGGAACAGCCATTATTGATTCAATTCCCACTATAGAAATGTACCTATGTTTTTATGGTTTTAATTGAATAATTTTATAATGTGTAATGTGACAAGTATTTATCCTTGATAATCCCGAAGAGGCTGGTGGCGTAGTGGTTAGTACGCTTTAGCTTTCGATATCGAAAACTAAGCTACCTTCGCCATGGTCAGATCTAGGATGGGTGACCAATACTTTGTGATCTCGAACTCCTCCGTGCTTTGGAAGGCACGTTAAGCCGTTGGTACCGGTTGCTGCTGCAACCGTTTCTACCCACCAACCCGCATTGGGCCAGTTCGACGGCCCATACTCCTCATGTGTTTGTTTCCATGAGGAAGGGCTGTGCCCAGCAGTGGGGCTGGGGCTGGGGCTGGGGCTGGTGTCCTGGCGCACAGCTTCACATCTAGCATGGGCACCACAATGCCCCAAACATTATAAACATTATCTGTGCAAAATTTGTGTTTGTTTGTGATGTGAATGTGTGAAAGAAACCATTATTATTAGGTAAGTGATTTTGATAATCTGTAATCTATACATCTATACATAATAATAAAACTGTAGAGGTCGAATGTCTGTACATAAAAAATATGCTTAAAATCAAGTAAGGAGGATGTAAAAAGAGGGAAAATGCCAAAACAATTTTTAATTTTTTGTTTCTCTGTCTGTGCGTCTGTTTGTCTGTTTGTACGGGCTAATCTCCGAAATGGCTGGACTGATTTCAATTATATTTTGCATGGTGATACCTTATATCCCTGGTCAACATCTTAGATACTTTTTATTCCGAAAAATTATGAGGTTCCTGTGGGATAGTTAAAAAACCATCGAAACCGCGGACGAAGTCGTGGGCAACAGCTAGTTGTTAGTAACCGTTGGTAGCTAAAATGTGAAAATGTTGAATAGTTATCCGTTACATGGAAGACAGGGTATTTGCATGACAGTAGCTCTGTGTTTACGTGTGCAACGACCCCGTGAATCATTCACATGCTTCTTTGTTTATGCCCGAGTTAAACTGTGAGCCAGTCACGAATAATATGCGTCCATAATGTTTGATATTTCTATGATCATTCTTATGGAAGTGTAAAGGTGTGTGTGCGTGTGTGTGTGTGTGTGTGTGAGTGTGAGTGTGTGTGTGGATTCGTTATGTGAAAAGTAGCCATTGTTTTTCAATAAATCTTGCTTAATGCAAATATTCGTCCTCAGTCTATATACCCATGGAGAAATCCATGAGGAGTATCGGCAGTCACACTCAATGCGGGTTGGTTAAAAATTAACTATTAAAAATAACCTGCAAACTTTAGAATAAACAAAAGAACTAAAAGACAACGCCTCTACTGTAAGTACATCTTCACTAGTAGGAAAATAATTTTTCATTTCTCATACTCGGAAAGTTGTGTTGTTTTGATCTGATTATTGGGTGGAAAATGCTGCTTCCCGACATAGGGAGGGAAAAACTCATACAATTTACTTCCCACCTAAGGGCCGGAATGAACTTTAAAAATAGAACTACGAATACTGTCAGCTGTGAACTATTAAAAAAAATGCTGCGTCCATGTGAGTTTCTAAACAGCCAGTGTGAACTTAGCGCAAACTACTTCGAGCGGAATAAGCCGCAACAAACAATACGCGGTGAGTTCCATATTTAAAATTTAAACAGTCGACATAAATCGGCGGGATATGAATTTATTATATGTATCTGTGACGGAATTTGAAAAAATTCTAATAATCTCTTGTACTAGTTAAGATTTTAATTTTAAAAATGAGTTCAAGCGATTCCGAAATATTGACACCAGATTCAATTAAAGACGAGGCAAATTGTGTTATCCAAAATCTTTTGCCAGAAATCTCAAAAGAAAGATATATAAATACATACAATGATTTTATGAAGTGGCGAGCTGAGAAGAATATAAAATCGTTTTCCGAGAGTGAATTTCTTACATATTTTAATGGACTGTCTAGCAAATTACAGCCTTCTACGCTATGGAGCCGATATTCAATGCTCAAGAGTACAATTAGTGTGAAACATAATGTAAATTTGAGCAAACTCCATAATTTAACATCATTTTTGAAAAGACAGTCTCACGGGTTCAAGAGTAGAAAATCTAAGGTTTTCACCTCTCATGAAGTAGAAAAATTTTTAAATGATGCTCCTGACGAGATATATTTGGCAGTGAAGGTAAGTTTACCTAAGTATTTATTCTAAAAATGAACGTATTTATTACACAAATACTGAAAAATTACATGTTTTTCACAGGTGGTATTGATACTCGGTATAAGCGGCGCTTGCAGAAGCAGTGAACTCACAAATTTGACAATTAAGGACATTGAAAGTCAAGGCCAATTATTACTAGTAACACTGACTAAAACAAAAACAAATATTGAGCGCTCGTTTGTAGTACAAGAAAAATTTACACAAATAGTACACAAATATCAAAAAATGAGACCTAATGATGTAAAAACGGACCGTTTTTTTCTTAACTACCAGAAGGGAAAATGTTATAAACAAGTGATCGGTAAAAATAAAATCTCAGGTATGCCGAAGCAGATAGCGACATATTTAAATTTGCCAAACTGTGAGCAGTATACCGGACATTGTTATAGACGAACGTCAGCAACACTTTTAGCCGATTCTGGGGCAAACATGACAACGTTAAAAAGACATGGAGGCTGGAAATCCAGTACAGTCGCCGAAGGGTACATTGAGGATTCAGTCCAAAATAAAACTAAAATTTCAACCAAATTAACTGAAACCATAAAAATACGTCCCAATTCACCTCAGCCGTCAACTTCCAGGAAGTATCCGCCATGCAATCCGTCGTCTGACGAAATACCAGAGTCTCCTACTTTTACAGAAATTCAGAACAGCCAAATTTGTCATAATATATCAAACAGCATAAACATTCCAAACAAAAATGTATCTTTTAATTTCACGAATTGTCCTAATTTGACAATTAATTTTAAATAGGTACTACTAATATTATCATATATTATCAATAAATAGATTAAATAAACAACCAATTTTTTATTTTCCTCATATATTCGAAGTGAAAAGTAGAGTGTTTAACACGGGTAAAAGAATCAATTCCTACTCGGACTATAGCCGCCCTCGCTGCGCTCGGGCGTCTAAATACCTCGGGAATTGATTCTTTCCACCCTCGGTTAACAATCTACTATATTATGCTATTCTATAATTCTAAAACATTACAACAACCTTTTTGTTTAGAATTTAAATTGAGCTTCGAATCTTCGGTAAAAGATCACAATGTATCCTATCACGAGTTCCCTTGACATTCCCCGTCTCTGCTTCAATTTGAAGCCATTGTTTCCTCAAAGGTCGAGTATTGAGCAACGTTATCAGATCCTGTTCCAGAAAATATTCGCATAAATTAAATGGAGTACAATGCGAGTAATTTATCTAGAAGTTCAATGGAGCTGTGTTGATACTGACATGAACAATATAAAAGGGACGATATTCAAATAATGTAAGCTTTGTAAATAAACAACCTATTTATACAGGCTTATTTTTAATTAATTTATTATACTAACGTCATAGATAAAAACATTTATTCTACGACTTTTGACAGAGTCCAAGGAGCACTGTGTTCCTTAAGACCACATTTAGCCATACAAAAATTGGGTTAGGTCAGAAAGATTAGAAACAAGTGGCTAGCTCATTGCCTACACAATCACAGACCCAGTACCCAATATGCCCTTAGTCGCCTTTTATGACATACTCGACAAGAAAAGCAGTTGGTACATTCCTTTGGTAGGTTTATCTTTCATATAGAAATAAATTACTGAATATTCGTAGCTTTGTGCGGAGATCGTGCGCGAGCGTTGCAGTTGTCGACTTTTCGCATGAAGAAACAGCCTTAGAATAATGTAACATTTACACTGTTTTATGTTGTAAGAGGCACGCCACCTATGAAATTGGTGTTTTGTATGGAGTTTTTGGGGAATTCTGCATTTTCCATACTAAATTTTTTTCAGTTTTCTTCAGAACGACAAATCCAAAGATAATAATATTTGGCATCTATCATTAGGCAAGCTTTAGTAATATGTGTAATATCACACTTCATAAAAATTATTTATCGTTTTTAAGTGAATGCAAATAAAATTATGTATTCGGGAGGCACTTAAAAAGAGTTATCTCCGTGTCCAATTTTAACACAATTAAACTTACAACAAATTATCAAAACAAATCAAAAGAGCTCAAAAATATAGTCTATTTTTAGACGAGGTAATTATTTTTTAGGAATACTCTGAATCTTAATAGTTACAGACAAAATACTAAGAGAGAAAAAAAACATCAATTTCATAGGTAAGGACTCAATATTTACTAATGAATAACCAACTCCTGTTCCCAACTCTAAGACGGTTCAACGACGACAAGAAAACATATCAGACAATGTATGAATACAATACATCCAAAGGATTAGCAACCATTTAAACAACAAACGCCTCCATGAAGAGTAGAATTACTTGCAAAAGCTTTGTGTGTACAAAAAGTACATCCATCACTTATACAGATAGGTTTTTTGTTCCTCATTGTAATTTTTTGTTTTAGTCTCATGGGAGTCATGAGTCGTCAAGGCTACGATATAGATACATTTTTTGCACTGTAAGTTGATTTTGACATTGATATGTTTTTATTTTATTTGTTCTTAGAATATTCCAATTTGAGCTTTAGTGTCTAGTGCGGAACGTCTGATTTTAAATCGTTCTCGTCACGATCAGGAGGTTACAGATTAATGATGTTTAAGGTGCATTGTTAAATTGACATGGTCAGCAGCAAAACTTTAGTACTTTGTCAAATTAACCTGTTAATTAATGAACTTCACGTGCAAGGGAAAATATGGGTAATCTTAATTTGAAATAGGGGTAATGATAATTTGGTCTTATACAGTATCGCATTTTTATTATTTTATATTACTCGGTGACTTTAGAGTATGTAATACAATGTCATTTGACAAAAAAATTACAAATTGTTTTTGCCATCACATTGCATTTGAAATGCTACATAATTTGAAGGCTACATAAAATACACGTTGCATTTGAAGGCTACATAAAATGCGTCTTGTTTTCCAAATATAGTAAAATAAAATAATTACATAGAGGGTGTAAAACATGACTCTGCTTATGCAAGAGCTAATGTGTACAATTCCCAGTTAAGGTCAGCTATCACAACAATATACCACAGAATTTGGAAGAAAGTACCTACTTAGTATGTATAGCACAGATATACATTTACAAAGGTAACGATTTGATGGAAATCAAACCTTTTACCGTCTACTGACTGTAATTTTGACGGATTTTGACGCCATAGCCGTAATTTTGACGGAGGGTACAAACCAAGAATTTTGAACTCTATGATGGATGCCATAGATATCCTCTTCCTCTTTCTATCCATAGTTTCTGTCTCACCTGTCATATTTACCCATGGATATCCTTCATTCATAAATAATGATAGAATGAGAGGGAACACCTACTGATCGCGACAAAACATTGCCTCATGTTATTGTATGGGAGTTTGGCATCCATCATAGAGTACAAAATTCTTGGTACAAACTGATTGAATGTTGCCGATACCGCCGATGCCCCTGCGCCAATCACACAACGAGGCATTTTTGAGGCAGTTTTTGCAGTTATTCTTACGCGCACAGACTAGCTAACAGAGGGTGTTCGAACACGCGCAGCAAATGCATTTTAAATGTATTATCTGTGATTATATCATACGCGTAGTAATATTACATTGTTATAACTTTGTTACAGTTATGATTCAACATCAAAAGGTTGATATTAGCCATGTGTTAGAAGGTCAAGGAAGAGATAGATTAATTATTTAAGGGTCTAGCGAACAGTGAATTTTTCATACAAACGTAATACCAAAATCATTTTCAATTTGAGAATATCTGGACATATCATCGCTGTTATTCGGATTAAGAAAGTATTTTTCTATATTTCTGTTAAAAAAAAAATTTTCAAAATATTTATAAATTTACAAATATATGCGATTATATTTCGTAAATTTTTCGACGTTTTCGGACATATTTTCCGCTTATTTGTTTAATATTAAAATCGCAATTAATCATATGGAAAAATACTTTCTTAATCCGAATAACAGCGATGATGGTATTACGTTTGTATGAAAAATTCACTGTTCGCCGGACCCTTAAATTGTTAGACTGGTAATGGATTATGGGATAGCGTTGGAAACTGCAAATGAAACGTTTACTATAACAACCGTTCAGTAGACTCGGAATCTTTACGGAGCTTATATAAATTCTCACTAAATATAGGTTTTTGACTAAATTACTGAAGTAAAATTTTGTTGGATCAAATGTTATATTGTAAAGTCAGTGCCAAATTGATCGAAGCGTCCAAAGCAGTCAAAATTATCTCTTGTGCGTTATTTCAAATATAAGTACAGTCACGTAAAAAAAATGTTATGTGTTCGTAATGTTTATCGTAAAAAAATACCTTGGTGAAAATATCTGAGCCAGATGTCTTTCCATAATCGTTACCTACCGATATTGCAAAACGAAAAATGCTTACTTAACTTTCGTAGTAGACTTTTCTTTTAACGGTAGCAATAACAGTTGAAAACCACCTTATCCACATCAGTCTAAGTAGTATGAGCAGAGCGTTATGATATTTTAAAAAAAAAAAGAAAGAAAGAAAGAAAGAAAAACATGTGAAGTGTGTGTGTGTGTGTGTGTGTGTGTGTGAAGGAAAACATTTTTCATGTTTTTATCGCGCCCAATTGTCAAATTCCATGGTTCTTTGAGAGATGAATATGATAAAACCCCCGATTTCGCCAGATATGAATTACTTACTCATGATTTAATTACAATACATTATTTATTTATATATGTGAAAAAAAAGATAATGGAGAGATAGAGACACAGGAAGAAATAGAGAAAGTGGAGATGTTTTGAGAGCTGTGTATAGGTTATATACGCCGATATCACGCATCTACTCAACACACGAGGAGTATGGGCCGTAACACCACCACGCTGGCCCAATGCGGGTTGGTACAGTAATATAAATAATCATAAGTGTATGTTCATATAAAATACGTAGACATTATGCACCGGAACCTCCTTGACTCGAGATATCCCAGTTGATTTAGTTCTATTGTTGATATTAATATAATAATCGTCCTATTACGACCTCTGTCTGAGGTGACTGCGGTTTAGCGTAGGAAGTTCCGTGTCGATTTACAGAAGGTGTACAGATATAAGCATAAAGATGTATTTAACCATTTTAGTATCGTGTCATTCTTAGGTCTTAGTAAAACATTTACGGCCCTTTGTTGGTAGACACTAATGATGACAAAATGACAAAGCACTAATAGTAACATGTTACAAATATGGACATTATTTATACTTTTGAACAATATACGTTATAACTTTGTAATAGGAGTCCATTACTTTTGACAGTTCATGTTTCGTAAAAGTGTATTTATATTGGGTCCTTACCTATGAAATTGGTGTTTTTCTTCTCTCTTAGTATTTTGTTCGTAACTATTAAGTTTCAGAGTATTCTTAAAAATTAATTACCTCCTCTAAAAATAGACCATATTTTCGAACTCTTTTGATTTGTTTTGATAATTCGTTGTAAGTTTTATTGTGTTAAAATTGGACACGGAGACAACTCCTTTTCAGTGCCTTCCAAATACATAATTTGATTTGCATTCACATAAAAAAGATAAATATTTTTAAGAAGTGTACACATATATAGAAGTGTCACACATATATCTAAAGCTTGTCTAATGATACATGCCAAATATTATTATCTTTGGATTTGTCGTTGTGAAGAAAACTGAAAAAATGTTAGTATGGAAAATGCAGAGTTCCCCAAAATCTCCATACAAAACGCCAATTTCATATGTAAGGACCTAATATATTTTTGACCGTTCATGCTTGTAGCTGTATGTTACATTCACGGGAAAAAGATGTACTACCCACTTTAATTCTTTGTAAATCTAAGATTTCAGTTACATATTTTCTGTTGCGGCATTAGACTCCAGTGATGCCAAAACCGCAATCCTAGAATGATAATATCTTTTTGTTCGTGACAGTACATAAAATGAATAGTAGCTAATGATTTATTTGACTGTATTTACTAAAACATCTTAGACAAAGTAAATAAAGCGCGAAGGCGAGGCTAATAAAGAAACAAAAGAAACAATTCAGTAATTAACATTATGGCAGTATTTGGATTTGAAATCCTTACTATAAGAAGATCTATGTTTATCTATATATTAAATTAAAAAAAAAGATTTTGGAGAATTAAAAACAAACAAAACGGAAAACAGTGTTATTATTGTTGATAATTGCAAACATTCAAATCTTCAAAAAAAAATTATACCTGCAAAAAATTTCATGGCTTACATATCTTAAAGAAGAAATATAGAAACTCCAATAATTTTAACTGAAGTTTTTAAGATGAGTATGATAAAACTGTAGAGATCTAATGTCTGTACATAGAAAAAAAATGCTTAAACCCATGTCAGGCGGTTGTAAAAAGAGGGAAAGTACCAAAATATTTTCTTTATATTTTTTTTGTTTTTCAGCCTGTTTGGCTGTTTGTACTGTAATCTCCGAAATGGCTGGACCGATTTAAATGAAATGTTGTATGGTGATACCTCGTATCCCTGGTCAAAATATTAGATACTTTTTAATATATGGATAGTTAAAAATCCATAGTAACCGCGGACGAAGTCGCGGACAACAGCTAGTTTTTAATCATTTTAAATACTGCTATTGTAGGGTTGTCAATGAAACTCCCCTCAGATACCAGTTTATCTGTAAATTTACAGAAATCGTAAAAATCTTCCAGTTAATGTGTTAATTACTTTCCTTCTTATTACCAACAATTAGTGTTAGTACATGTAAAGTTACTTAAAGAATTGATTGAAACATCGCGTTTTGTGCGCCATTGTTGGCCGTTTCCGGTACGTTGACTTACAATCACAGATAATGATGACAAAAACATGGATAACGTTTCTTAGAACTGGTGGACTAAATTAGTCTTACTAATGGGAGAGGTTTTGTTACACATTTCCACTAGGGGAACTGACAATCTAGTAATGTTGTGGGTAATTGGATGCAGGCTGCGCATTGGTATGAAAAACTTGGAAGGCGTATCATGGTGATGCTTTTTTTTAAAGAGATATCGGTCTTCGGATATCCCTTCACACTGTGGTGCATTGCAAAAGGCTAGCTCTCACAGTAATAATATTGGGTCCTTACCTATGAAATTGGTGTTTTTATTCTGTGTTAGCAATTTGTCCGTAACTATTAAATTTCAGAAAATTCTTATATAATAATTGCCTCTTTTAAAAATAGACCTAATATTTGAGCTCGTATTATTTAATTTGATAATTTTTTGTAAGTTTAATTGTGTTAAAATTAGACACAAAGACAATTATTTTTAACTGCCTCCCGAATACATCATTTGATTTGCATTAACATAAAAACGATGAATAATTTTTATCAAGCGTGTTCACACACATATTGCTAAAGCTTGTCTAATGATACACGCCAAATATTATTATCTCTGGATTTGTCGTTGTGAAGAAAACTGATAAAATGTTAGTATGTAAAATGCAGACATCCCCAAAATCTCCATACAAAACACCAATTTCATAGATAAGGACCTAATATTTATTTTGTTCATTCTTCATAAAAAGTGATATGAATGATTACACCGCTAACCAGGTAGATAGGTTAGAGGATGTAGGCGTTATGATATTACGAACTGTCTAGGCACGAACGAATATTTATAAAACAGGTTTTTTCCTTATAGTTTAAGTCATACATAAAGACCCATATTTCGATACGCCTAACATTACAACAGCTATGTCTATGTTGGCAACATAATTTGAATGAAAAAATTGTGCTACAAAAACCGATTTTGCAACACAGCGCTGTAGCAAATAGAGCATGGAATCTAGCAGAAGAGCATTGGGTCCTTACCTATGAAATTGGTGTTTTTTTTTCTCTCCTAGTAGTTTGTCTGTAACTATTAAGATTCAGAGTATTCCTAAAAAATAATTACCTCGTCTAAAAATAGACTATATTTTTGAGCTCTTTTGATTTGTTTTGATAATTTGTTGTAAGTTTAATTGTGTTAAAATTGGACACGGGGACAACTCTTTTTAAGTGCCTGCCGAATACATCATTTTATTTGCATTCACTTAAAAACGATAAATAATTTTTATGAAGTGTGATATTACACATATTACTAAAGCTTGTCTAATGATAGATGCCAAATATTATTATCTTTGGATTTGTCGTTGTGAAGAAAACTGAAAAAATTTTAGTATGGAAAATGCAGAATTCCCTAAAATCTCCATACAAATCACCGATTTCATAGGTAAGGACCTAATACTTTGGTCATGACACTATTTTAATTTTTTGTAATAATCTAAGAATTATTCTTCTACTTATGAACAGATAAAACACACACAGGACGTGTGTGTTTTATAGGTTATAACTCATTTTATGGGTTTATGAACATTTTGAAGTTGTTCAAAACCAGACTCCTATCATTACAATAACAAAGACAATGTATCAATTTCTCGTCCACATTGCGCTTAATTAGAACTGTAACTACCATTTATCATAATGTTCTTGAACCTTCTGACCTCGACGGATGCAGTAATCTAGGATCATCTAAATCATACTCATCAACTCAATAAACTGATGTATTCGATGGATAGAGCATAAATAGATCTAATATTAGTATGTAGTATGCGTGTTGAAGTTGACGACTTCTGATTGTTAAGTCACGTCAAGTAAAATCATTTATCTACACTCATGTTATAATGTTCGAATTGTGAACTCAGGCTCGAACTCATAACTTTTTAAACCAATGATAAAAACGAAAATTTAAAAATGGAAACTGTAACATAATGACCATTATGCAACAGGTTGGACTCATTATGCAACACTTATTTTTCTTAAAAACAGACAGCCAAAAATAAATTAAATAAATTAAATTTCTTGTTTTATTTCTTTGAATAATTAGTGTAGATAAAGTAGTGTATGTAACTGCACATAACTTGGTATTAATAACCTATATTATGTGACAGTTACTTAAACTACTATTATTGCATTCCATAAGTAAATAAGAGCTGACAATAATTTTGTATGTATCAATAAGGACTTTGTGAGGAACAGCAATTTTTAAAAGGAACAATATTATAATATTAAACACTTAATTATTACAACAAAACTAAATCTTGCTTATGACTAATGAGTCTTCAGTAAATGCTTACAATCTATCAATAATAACAGTATAAATCTCAAACATAAGTAACATTTTTATACATACATACATACAATCACGACTATTATCCCCAAAGGGTAAGTCAGAGACTGGGCAAAAGCACCGCAATAGCAGTCCATTGCCACAGTCCTTCACCAAGTAGTGACTGCACTCAGCGTGACAGGTGGTGAGCCCGTCGCCGCCATAAGCTATTGAATGGTTGTACAATTCTAAGTCCATTAGTCGCCTTTTACGACACCCAAGGGAAGTGATGGGTTGGTAGTATTCTTTTAATGAGCCGCTACCACACGGCTCGGCACATTTTTATAATAGGTACATATTATTTAAATGAGCATAAATTATTGTGATTGATTTATTAATCAACAATGTAAGAGTAGGAACAAACTTGCTGAGTTGTCCATTTTTAACAAGACGAGGTTTTCGAACTCTTTGCTTTTTGCGATTTGCTCCTATTAATTTTACTCGAAAAAAAATTTAATTTAAATATTTTATTATCTTATCTTATTTGGAAGGCAATACCTTCCAAAGATAGTAAGTAATAGTAAAAGAGGGCATAAAAAACAGTGTATTCCGTACCACGATGTGATATGCTCGTCAACATGTAGAAAGAAGTTAGTAAAAAGTGGTTCTTTAGTATTAATATATCGCGAAAAGTTTTTCGGTCGTTTTATTCAGGAGAAGCTCCATAAATATTCCAAGTCTACTAAACGGTTGGCATAGTAAACGTTTCATTTTCATTTTCCAATGCTATCCCTTATCTCATTATTCATTAAAAGTCTTACAATTTATAATTAATCAATCTCTTCCTTGACCTTCCACTACACATGGCTAATATCAACCTTTTGATGTTGAATCATAACTGTAACAAAGTTATAACAAAGTAATAATACCTACTACGCGTATGATATTATCACAGATTAAACATTTAAATGCATGTACTGCGCGTCCGAATGGCTGCAAAAAACTAAAAAAAATCCTCTTTAAGTGTCTCGAAATTACGGCTGTGACGTCACAGTATATTTTAAACAGTGGACAGGCTTGCTTTCAATACTAATCGCTATACTTGCGTTAATAAATGTATCTCTGTGGATATATGCCTTACCCTGGTGTGAAAGGTAGATAACAAGTCTTATTAGGGCGAATTCGACCAAATTGAGATTAGTAACACGGGAATAGTAATACCAAACTGAGTTCACACGATTGGTCGAATCTGCCCTAAGGGCGGAGTCGATTAGTTATCCTAGTTTTTTCATGTTTTGTTAGACGTGAGTAATATTATTTTAATGGAGTAGGCAGTATTTCGCGCACGAATGTGTCAATGTCTCGTTTGACAAAGTGCAGATTAGACCAATCGTTTCAGGTCAGTTTAGTATTACTATTCCCGTGTTACTAATCTCAATTTGGTCGAATTCACCCTTAGTAAAATAATAAGTGACTTTATGCATCAAAGAACACTTGCTATTTAAGCGAAAAAAAGCAGCTACTGCAAGGCCGACACAAGGTTACTTCCCGCAACGAAGTAGGTGAGCCACAAATGGCTGTAATCGATTAAAATATTCACAAATCGATATCTCGCGAGTGATTCGAATATGGGATAGCGAGAAGGCTATTTCCTGATTCGTCGCTGGCATGGTATGATGCATTTGTACAATGGAATTATGTAGATTTGTCAACAACAATAAAATTCCTTTGTTTTCGGAGGATGTTTTAAATGCCCGAGTTGTCTATCTTCCTAAGAATTTGGTGTAATTTACTGTACATAGTAGATAAGTAGAGCTATTACAGGTACTTAAGTGGATTAGCTGAGAACGACTTACTTTCCTAAAACAACCACGGAATTGAATAATCCTACTTCAAATTTTAGCGGATAATTGAAAGAAAGATAGAAAAATCGGAGATTGTATTAAGATTAGATCTGTCCCCATATGTAGATCAAAATGTTGGATTTCAAGCGGATATTTAAAAGAAGTATTGTTTAATTCTGAAATACATACGAATGGATGTGTGGACTGAGAAAAAAGGGAGCGTTTGAAGAATGAATGTATTTGAGAGGAAGTGTGAAATTACTCACAAATTAATAGTAAATGTAAAAATGGCAAGATAAAGCAGACTCCAAATAGAATTAAGAATAGAATAGAAGAACGTACAGTTACAGTTAAAACAACGGTTAAAACAACTGACTGAAAGTTGTGTCATAAAAAAAACAAGAAAGGAATTTCTCTCATGGAATGTTTGCATTGTTTAATCTGTAAACGCGTGTATTCTTCCATTTTTTATTATGATTCATAAGTCATTTCATAATCGTCCATTTTCTCTTTCATTTATTAAAACTATAATATATAGTCCTTACCTATGAAATTGGTGTTTTCTTTTGTCTTAGTATTATGTCCGTTACTATTAAGTATCAGAACATTCCTAGAAAATAATTACCTTTTCAAAAAATAGACCATATTTTTCAACTTATCATTTTTTTAGTAATTATTTGCAAGTTTAATTGTGGTAAAGTTAGACACAAAGACAACTCTTTTTGCCTGCCTACCCCTTCGGGGAATGAGACGTGATGATATTTATATAGTACATATATTATAGAGTTTGATTGTTTTTACATATGCGAGTAAATTCATTTTGATATGATTTGATTCGCTGACGCCAATCACCAGTGAAAGACGTTTTTCAATATATAGTTTCCTCGTGCAATTATAATTCCCGTACATTTCCCGTACTAATATTATCTTAAAATGACATTGAATGACGGTGTAAATCCTTATCGGTTGTATATTTTCCGAAGGTTTGTTTGAATACTAACTGTTACTGATAGAAATAAAAGTGGACAGCTCAGAGTAAGGGAATATAATATAAAATAGAGCACAGCAAATTATAAGATGACAAGAAGGAGAATGATAAATATTATTATAAAGACAGAAATCACACGCATATACACAAACAGACAGACACACTCTTCAATACAATCGTGCGACAATCACTTCTTTGTATAATTGCTATTTATGATATTTCGTTAAATTGTAACTTCATTTTGCATCTACCTACCAAATGTTTATAATATTGGGTCCTTACCTATGAAATTGGTGTCTTTTTCTCTCTTAGTATTTTGTCTGTAACTATTAAGATTCAGAGTATTCCTAAAAATAATTACCTCGTCTAAAAATAGACTATATTTTTGAGCTCTTTTGATTTGTTTTGATAATTTGTTGTATGTTTAATTGTGTTAAAATTGGACACGGAGACAACTCTTCTTAAGTGCCTCCCGAATACATCATTTTATTTGCATTCACTTAAAAACGATAAATAATTTTTATAAAGTGTGATATACATATTACTAAAGCTTGTCTAATTATAGATGCCAAATATTATTATCTTTGGATTAGTCGTTGTGAAGAAAACTGTTTGAAAAAAAATTAGTATGGAAAATGCAGAGTTTCATAGGTAAGGACCTAATATTTACTAAAAGCATAGTTTGTTTCTTTAATTGGCTTATGTTTTAGTAATATTTTGTATTCGTTTATCATGTACAAGAATAATGCTGTAGAAACATTGTTTACTAAATAAAATAAATAAAATAGACTCCTTGCCTTTCGGCTAGTTCGTAACACACACATTTGCAATTAATAAATTTTCAATCGATAAATTTATCGAAAAGGAATATAAGTAAATTAGCAATAGACTTTGGTGAAAAGTCACGGTCGTTGAAGTCGAAGTGGAGACCGCGAATTGACAGGATGCGATGACGATATACGTAGGTAGGCTACTCTCTTAGAAAAAAAAGACGTGTGGCACTCGGGGACTGCCGCGGTAAAGCTATTGCATAGCATTTTGTATCAACTTATGCAATTATAATTTTATTTATTTATTTTATTCATGCAGTTTTTCTTTTTCTTTCATATTAATTCAAGTTACACTTTTTGAGCGTGGTGACCGATACGAAAACAAATTTTTCTATTATTAAATAAATAAAAAATAATAAATACTCGTAGTAGGTACGTGTTTTAATTTACACTCGGCCATTTTCTGAATTCCTTCCATAAATTTTCATGGCCAACTCGATCTTATACTCATCTCGTAGGCCGCGCCTGGCCACGCCAATCGTCTCTTATTTTTTCTTTTTCGCGAGTATATTTATAAAATATAAAAGAATAAGTGTAATATAAAAGAGATAGAATTTATTTATAATACGGCCTTCAAGCCACACCTCCTTGCGCATCGGAGTGGGGAGCGTGAGGTTATTTCGTTACGGAATTTCTGGATTCGGTCCCCGCGCTCAAGGCCCGCGATAGAAGCTATGCAATAGCTTAAAAACACCGCATTACGATATGACATCGGGTTTTTATAACGTTCACCTGTCAAATTACTATATAATTTGAGTCACCATTTTGTGTTTTTTGAAACATTAGATACATAGAAAGAAAGGAAAAGTCTTGACAATATAATTCAATTTTGGATCAGTTAATGCTACAGCGGTAGTTAAAATAAAGAGCGGAACATAAATGGGCAATGTATGTTACGAGTTAGCGGTATTACTATGCTACGTATTAGTCATTTATCTATACAGTCAACAAAAACATAAGTAACTACTTTTGACAGTAAATTACTCCTATTAAAGGGAAACAAAATTTGTCACTTCTAAAATGTGGATACATATTTTTGTACTCGACTGTTTGTACTTCACTGCATTCATTCACACAACACACGTTATTTTATCCAAAAAACATTAATCAACGTGTTTTCTTATCGAATTCGTCATTAAAGTATCGTTTATGTCGGTTTTTTTGTGAAATTTTGGACAAAACCTTGAAATGATCCTTTTATAGTGCCAACGAACTTCCTTTTTCCTTGTTATCGCATTCGCTAAGTGATTTACTGGCTACTGAATTGTATTCGAACTCTGTCGAATTCAAGAATAATATTTAATATTTAATAATAATATTTTTGATTTTTGATTTTTTGATATACTAAAGTTACATTGTAATTTGTGCATTTACAGCTTTTTGGTGATCCAGTATAATAAATATTGTATATATATTTTCATCCCACCACCTCGGAAAGTGTAATTTTGCGCTTCGAAATCTGGCTGGAAAATTCTATTTTATTCGCTTGAGCGGCAAAGTAGATTTGAATTTAGAACATCACATATAATGAGTACTCAATATAATTGTAAATTCAAAACGTCATTAAACCTATTTAATGTAACCTCTATGGTGCCAAATTTATGATTAGAACTTTTTAAATTGTGAAAAAATATTTTGTCATTATAAATTGTTTTCTTTTTCATTTTGTCATTTCCTCGCTGAGGTGGGATGAAAAGTTACGTATTGCACTCGAGTGGAAAGATTTTTCACCTTGTGCTCGTTTGTTTCCCTCGCTGACGCTCAGGATTCTAATTTAGAATCACTCGCTGCGCTCGTGATTCAACTTAAGAATCCTTCGCTTGCTCGGTCATCCAAATCGAGCACGCGGTTAAAAAGGAACTTTCCACTCTTGTATAATAAATAACTATTATTCTACATTCATTTGGTATTAAAAGGTCATAAAAAAAACCTTGAACTGATAATTGAATTTTTCGCTTGATTTACTATTTTTGTTATTTTTTTGGTTGCAGCTCTTAACGATATGGTCAATTCAACGATATGATCACGACAAGTCTTTGACGTGGTGAGCCCGGAGATAAATAAAAAGGCGCTGGGCCATCACTTATAATTATATATTTTATTTATCAAAAACTAAGGCACATAAGGCACGTAAATTAAAAAACAGAAACAAAGAGAAAATGGCCAGAGAAGGGCACTAATATTGGTATAGCGCCTCGTTACGAGTCTATATCAATAACGTATTTTTCATATGTGGATAGGGAGCGGTTACTACTCTCCACTCGCTGCGATCCTGGTATACATTCTTTTTCTGTTCTCATTAGTCTTTAAGCGTTTCTCTGAAGGAAGGCCTGTACCCAGTAGTGAGACGAAATATGCAGATGACGTCGCCAAGCCCTTCGGGGTGAGAGGGATTTAGGGATTTCTTCATTATACCATTACAGTTTTAATCAATATACTTTAACGAATGGCTTATTGATTAAAATATGAAGAAAATAAACTGACACACTTTTACATTTAAAATAAAGCAAAAGATTGTATTACTTGGTTTTCTTAGCGGCACTCGGGAATTTATCCGACCCAACCTCCGTCAGTTCAGCAATGTACCCTGCCCATTGGCACATAAGGCTCGTAATTCTTTCAGATATATCGGTGATCTAAGTTCCGCTTTAGGTCTCCTTATTTCTGATAGTCTTGAGAGATATTTAAAATATGTTTTATTAACTATAAAGACGGAAATAATAGTAGAGCCCCCAAAAAGTGTGAAGGGTCATGTAGTGAGCTGATTTATGCATAAACTCAATATCATTTAATCAAATTGGTATCATCAAATACACTTTTGATAAGTCAAAACAAAATAAATTATAAATAAGTATCCTGAAATTGACAATACCACTACTTTCTTTTCGGCCTGTTCAGTACCGGGAGGCCTTGTCTAGAGAAGATACAGGCAAGAAACTCTGCAAGGGTTCCATCCTCCCTTTACATCAATATGTTCTACAATCTAATAAAATTTACGTGTATTATATAATACTCTTAGTTAGTATTAAAATACTAGAGATACGCCGAATAGTATTTTCGCCGAATAACCGAATACCTGCCGAATATTATTCGATTCAACCTTTACCGAACCGGATATTCGGCCGAATTATTTGGTCTACAATTACTTTGCTTAGCCACGGAAACAACATAGACGGCATGCACGTTTCGTGTCACTACAGGCGATGTTAAAATAAAAGTTGACTATACTAAACTACCAATAGCCTATGAAATCATTTTGTTGACATGAGTAAGAAGTTGTTCTATACTCGGTCATCTAGCTAAAAAAATACAACCGAATATATTCGGTACAAAAACCGAATAATTCGGGCGAATACAAATAGTGGAAATGATGCCGGATATGCCGAATACCGAATACAAAACGAATATCCGGCGTATCTCTAATAAATAACTAGTTTCCGATCAAAATATGACTGTGTAGATCACCAAGACAAACCCTCTTGTAGAGTTTCGACTGTATTCACGACTTCCCCAGTGAGTACTAGGTACAATTAGTCATAAAACCCGCAATACTTCACTTACTATCCATTATTCATAGTCTAGATTTTCATAGATAATTATGAATTATTAACTGTATTTGATGCGGGCTGTACAGTCATGTTCAAGAATATGTAACCACTTTTGAATGTAATTGACTCTTATTAAAGGAAATAAAGATAGTAAAAAAAAAAAAATTAAATAAATTATTATAATACAATAAATAACATACATATAATATAGTTACTTCTAAAATGTGTAAACATATTTTTGTGCTTGACTGCACCTCTGTATATAATAAGGGTATTTTATTATCTTTATATGCTTTCGGGGATAGAGGCATGTTAATGAATCGTTTTGTTGTATCATAGTATTAAAATCCAACCAAAATGAATCAGTATTCGTAAGGATTTCGTTGAAAAATTATATTAATTCATCAGCAACAATCCGATGGTCGTAAAACTGGATATCACAATATTTAGGCAATATTTTATATGTACTTGTATTTCTAACCTTATATGTATTTATTTCCTAGTCCTTACATAGAAAAATCCATACTAATATAATAAATGCGAAAGTAACTCTGTCTGTCTTGCTTTCACGACAAAACTACTGAACCGATTCAATGGAAATGTAGTACACAGATAGTCTAGAGCCTGAGGAAGGACAAAGGCTACTTTTTATTCCGATTTTCCCATGGGAACGGGTACCACGCGGGTGTAACCGTGGTTATCCATATCTGCTCGACCGAGTATTATGCGACATATTCCTTCAAAATGTAATTTCATTTCGAATTTTAAAATTTCTCGGCATTGTAAATTAATGACACTTCAACAGAGATTTATCACCATGACAAAAATTAATCAGAGGTCACTGACTAGAAATATTATTTTCATTATTGTAATAATTAGGTAGAGGCAATCAACATTTTGCTAATAAGATGTAGGAATGTAATGTTGAGCACTTTGAAAAAAAACAATTCAGTTTTAACAGACACACAAAAACTTTTTGTAAACTTTTATCGGCGTTAAATCGTTAAACTAGTATATTTAATAATAAATTTTATGCAAGTACCGTGTTGTTTACATCGAAATCAAGCACTGTCAAGTAGAGACATAGTCAGGTATATAATATGTCAGGGTTATATTTGGCGGTCAGCGTGCAGTGACCGGTGGCACTGACATTGTAATAAGGTTGTAGTGAGGAGAGACTTGAGTCCCGGTAGCTGCAGATAATTGTTTGTGATATCAACACCAAGGTGTTGATAATACAAATCCGCCCGGTCAAAGTGTTAGACCAAACCTATTTTTAGAGTATCTTTTTAATATATACCACCCTGGCTAGTTTTTATATGACATATATATTCTATAGTTTAAATTGTTTTTATATATGTCATTACCTTTTGTTTACTGTCTGTCGAATTATACCACTGCGTGAACTCATAAGAGTATTTTTCTCACAAAATCCTTAGAAGAAAGGAAAAAAATTATATGGGATATTTGATGATCATTAACTGTGCCAGTATTTAGCTAAATGTGAATAATATTCGAACTTAAAAGTTTAAAGTGTAGTAGGTACATCATTTTAAAATTTAAGTAGTATATTGCCAAAACTGCATTAAACTTGTGTTGGTTTTACCACAGACTTCCAATGAGTAAAAAGTTACGTAGTAAATGTTAAGGTCATAAAAAAATATAAATTTAATAAAAATTTCAAAATCTCACACATATTAGACTATATCTACACGTTTTAATTAAAATATTGCGGGAGCGTAACATTGCCATAACCTTTATATTTATATTTGTTAAATAAAAGAAAAAAAATTAGGTATATATACCAAAAGCTATAAAAAATAATGTTAGTCATGATTGTTTACTTGAGTGAGTATTTCATTATATGTACATAATCTTCTATTTATTTATCACCGTATACATTAAAATTAGTTATTATTAGTAGGAATAAAAAAACTATTTTTCATAGTCATATTCTTGGGACTACTATCTTAAACTTGTCATGTCAACCTAAAGTTAAAAAAATCTCAAGCTCAGAAACGATTAGTATCTCACACGTTCTTTAATCTAATATATTACAGGTTCTGTAAAAGCTACCGGTCTTAAATAATAATAACAGAGAGTCACAAGAAGAAAAAATGATAATCTATTGTTTAAAAATTAATGTAATGATTACTTATAGTTATGCATTCTTTTACGTTTATATTTATATCGTCTGAACGATGTGTTCATTCGAAAAGCTGTTTAGACAGATATTATAAACAAATTCAAAACAATGTTCAGAAAAATCGACAGCTCTGCATAAATATAAGAATTGTCATAATCGAACTTTTGAATATTTTTTATTTAAGTTATTATTATTTTTGATTCATATTTTACACTTGATTCATATTTTACTAAAAAAATATTAAATTAATTTATTATTATAAATTTTTTTAACGTATACAACAAAAAAAAATAAACTGCCGGCTGCCGCATAAGCCTTTAATATATTTCACATACCTAATAAATTCATTCTTTTGGTTAATTAAAACGTATTGAAAAATCTTAAAGTGTAAAATACTGATCACTGAAAAAATATTTTGTAACCAAATCTTTTAAAGTAAACTCAAACTTTTCACATAAGATCGTAAATATAAACCAGAACAAAGATCGACATACCGTGACGTTCACTGCGCCCGCGCACCACTGACTCACTGTCTCTGTAGTTCCCGCGTTCGAATCGAAACGCCTTGAACTTTGTTTATACGGGCTTTGCGTTGCCTAGCAACGGATTATCTGTAATGCTTTTGTAAATAGAATAACATTTTTTCAAAATCTAATATCAAATCTCGTGACGTATTATATAGTTGATTTGGCAGACAATTTTTGTGTTTTTGGAAAACAAAACGGAAGCTTATGGACACATCTTGAGACAGATTGCGGTTTCAAATATGTTTTTAAAAATGTTTCTGAGTTATCAATACATCCAATATATCCAGTAGAAGTGCATCGTCTTTCATTTCATAGTAAGGTAATCGCAGGTATTACCGCGGTAGTAAAAAATCTGCAGGTAAGTAATATTATTGTAATTTTATGCAAATACAGGCATATTTACTAAGTAAAAATTTTATGAAAGATCGATTGATGACCGTTTCATAAATAGCCGTGTGGTAGCGGCTCATTTTAAGAATACTACCAACCTATCTCTTCCCTTAGATGTCGTCAAAAGACTAATGGACTTAGAACTGCACAACATCCAATAGCTTATAGCGGCGACGGGCTCACCACAGTCCGCACTTCACTAAGTAGTGGACATTACTTAGTGAAGTGCGGACTAAGGCAATGGACTGCTTTTGCGGTTCTTTTCTATCTAACCCTTAGGGGATAATAGTCGTAATTATATGTATGTATAGTATTCCTGCAGATTTTTCACTACCACGGTAATGCCTGCGTTTAACTTACTCAAAATGGTGGTTTTACCATTACTATGTTAGTAACATATAATACAAATGTTTTACGTTTACACGCAAACAGACCAGTAGTGAGGAGCTCGGTGGCTTAGTGGTTTGTACGCTTTGGCTTTCGATTGAAAACAAAGCCACCTTCGAGATCTCGAGCTCCTCCGTGCTTTGGAAGGCACATTAAGTTGGTCGCGGTCGCTATTGCGACTGTTTCTACTCACCAACCCGCGTTGGGCCAGCGTGGTGCTGTTACGGCCCATACTCCTCATGTTTTCTCCATGAGGAAGGCCTGTACCCAGCAGTGGGACGTATATAGGCACAGATATTTGAAACCAATATCCCCTAAGGCAAGTTTTTTTCGAACTCAGAAGCACACTGACAATGGATGGATAGATAAGATAAGATAAGATAAGATAAGCTCTTTATTGCATAAACTGTGACAAATAGGTGTTACATTTTATATTAGAAACAACAGTTTGTCCATTTCGGACGTACAATGTCAATATTAATAGAAATTAATACAATTAATTGTCATTAAAATATTCCTTTAAATCATAATAACATTTCATTAATAGCCATTCTTTCAGTTTTCTCTTGAACATTGGGTTTTCTAAGCATTTAATATATATTGGCAAATGATTGAAAATTTGAACTCCAGTTAAAAGTGTACTTTTACGACATATATAAGTTGACCATTTAAATGTGCACATGTCAAACGCATACTGGGTTCTCAAATTACTTTTCTTTTTACTCTTTGTACAAAAATGTTCAGAGTTATTTTTAACAAAATTACATATTTCAAGTATATATATACACGTCAGAGTTAAAAAGTTATAATTCTTAAATACATTTCTCAATGTGTCGTAATTATTTATATAGTACATGGTTCGTAGGCATTTCTTTTGTAGGATGAATGTTGATTGTACAGTTACTGAATTTCCCCAAAAGATTATACCATACGTCAAAAGGGGATAGACGTACCCGTAATAAGCATTTCGTGCCACCTCTATTGAAGTTACATTCCTTAGTATTGATAACGCATAGCAACCACTTGCAATCTTTTTATTTAATGTCTCAATGTGAGCTTTCCAATTCAAATGAGTATCAATTTTTACACCTAAAAATTTACATTCATGTACTGTTGCAATTTGTTTCACGTCAATATTAATATTCATATCAAGTGGCATTTTCTTATAATTTCTAAATTCTAATAGTTTAGTTTTTTCTAAATTAACCTTAAGGTTAATTGATTCCAGCCATTTTACTACAACATTTAGTGTGTTATGAACCTCATTCACATAAGCATCGTTGTCCAAATTTCCTTTTGGTATAAACATGTAGCGTCATCCGCAAACATTATACACAAGTGACTGACTACTGAGGGAAGTTCATTGATGTAAATTAGAAACAGTAGTGGCCCTAATACGCTACCCTGTGGAACTCCTAAACTTGTTTTTTCATGTGTTGATTGTACACGTATAATTGTTTTTGTGCTTTTTTCATATGTATCTAAAATTGTCGCCTGTGTTCTATTACTTAGATAGGACTCTATCAGGTTTAATGCATTTCCACGTATTCCTATATATTCTAGTTGTTTAATTAATATTTTATGAACAACACTGTCAAAAGCTTTTGATAAGTCCAGAAAAAGTCCTATACAAGATTTTTTATCATTAATTTCTGTCCATATTTGTTTCAAAATATTAAAAATTGCCAACGTCGTATTTTTCCCTTTTTGGAATCCAAATTGATTTGAACTTAATATTCTGTATTTATTTAAAAAGGATATTATCCTATTTGCTATAACTTTTTCAAATATTTTGGAGAAATTTGAAAGTAAGGCTATGGGTCTGTAATTACCCATATCATTTTTTGGGCCTTTTTTATGTAAAGGTTTTACAAGTCCTTTTTTTAATTGATCTATATTTATTTCGATACAAAATATAACGTGCTAATTTTTGTGACAATCACATCATTTGGGTATGCATTTTGTATAAAGATGAGTACAGGTGAACGACAATATGGAGGACAAAGAAAATGAACGTCTTCCTCGTATGATTGTTTGGCAAATAAATTATCACAGACTTTATATATAGATATATTTATAAATGAACACATGTCAAAAGATAAGGTCAATTAGATTGTAATATCACAGTTAGACACAAATAAATATTAGGTCCTTACCTATGAAATTGATGTTTTGTATGGAGATTTTGGGGATGTCTGCATTTTACATACTAACATTTTATCAGTTTTCTTCACAACGACAAATCCAGAGATAATAATATTTGGCATGTATCATTAGACAAGCTTTAGCAATATGTGTGTGAAAACGCTTGATTAAAATTATTCATCGTTTTTATGTAAATGCAAATCAAATGTTGTATTCGGGAGGCAGTTAAAAATAATTGTCTTTGTGTCTAATTTTAACACAATTAAACTTACAAAAAAATATCAAATTAAATAATACGAGCTCAAATATATGGTCTATTTTTAGAAGAGGCAATTATTTTATAAGAATGTTCTGAAACTTAATAGTTACGGACAAATTGCTAAGACAGAATAAAAACACCAATTTCATAGGTAAGGACCCAATATTAATTGGAAGAATGGTAACAATGTTTTTGTAAGCTTAAAATAAATTGCTTCATAATTTAATATTAAAATTCCCTTAAACCAAACATAGGGCAGCCTGCTCCACTGCTGGACATAGCCTTTCTACGTCCAAATCAAACAAGTACATATCCATCACCAACACACTGGTATGGTATGGTATGACTGGTATGGTCTAATAGAGTGGAATCGATAGAAGCGATTGCAATAGCATCCGGAATCAATTAGATGACGTGCCTCCCAGATGAACTCGAGATTACAGGGTTGCGGTCTCCCATACAATACCAAACCATAGCGAAGTGTAATGTTTTTAATATCAAAAAGTGTAAAATAAGTTACGCAAACTTCGAATTTAAGATCAAGGGTACTGTAGTGATTCGGCCTTCATGGTGGCCATATTAAAATAAAAAAGATTATTGTAAATCGAGTAGGCCATGCTTGCTTTTGTTTTGGGGGATGTCAAATGTAACTTGTAAGGTGATGTTGTAAAAATTTTACTATTTTCCGTTTAAATATAATAATCTCACGTCTTTCTCCGTATTTCATTAATCGATCCCGAGTACTTTAATTCTTTAATTTACTGTTTCAACATGTCAACATATTAAACTTATTTACCTTTGTCTTTGTCATATGAATTTGTTTGTTTTCGCCTTCAAAAGAAGGAAATGTTGCAATCCAGTTCCTTTGAACAACCTTAAAGATACCCATGACTGCTTGAACTGACTTTCAAAGTCTTTTGGTACTTACGTATGGTCAAATTACATTAAAATTCTCTTTACTTTGAAACAAAGAGTTACTTGAAAAAAATTATGCTGATTTTAAGATGTCGCCTTTTTGTCGGCAGTCGTTTGTGTAATGACCCTGCTAATTGAGTCCGTTCTCAGCCTATATACGTCTCATTGCTGGGCACAGTCCTTCTTCATGGTGAAACACATGAGGTATGATTGGTAAGATCCCAACGCTGGCCCAATGCGGGTTGATGGAGACAGGGGCCTAATATGTTTTATGTTTTGTTTTTACGTTACTAAGTAACTCGTACTGCGCAAGCGCACCCGCTGGCGACAAATTGTCTGCCCGCATCGCCTTGACTCTTGCCAAGTTTGGGGCTTCACGGTGTCTGATCGCGATAAAAACTTAACTGGTAACACAAGAAAAGAATAATAAATTAACTGAAATTTTGACTATTTTATATATTATATATTAGGTCCTTACCTATAAAATTGGTGTTTTGTATGGAGATTTTGGGGAATTCTGCATTTTCCATACTAAATTTTTTTCAGTTTTCATCACAACGACAAATCCAAAGATAATAATATTTGGCATCTATCATTAGACAAGCTTTAGTAATATGTGTAATATCACACTTCATAACAATTATTTTTCGTTTTTAAGTGAATGCAAATAAAACGATGTATTCGGGAAGCACTTAAAAAGAGTTGTCTCCGTGTCCAATTTTAACAGAATTAAATTTACAACAAATTATCAAAACAAATCAAAAGAGCTCAAAAATATAGTCTTTTTATAGACGAGGTAATTATTTTTTAGGAATACTCTGAATCTTAATAGTTACAGACAAAATACTAAGAGAGAAAAAAAAACACCAATTTCATAGGTAAGGACCCAATATATGAAAACACATCAATCACATCATAAAAATTGTGTATAAATCAAAAACGATTTGACATAATAAAAACAAATATCCATCTTTATCTATATTGGAATAAACCAGTAAAACTGTTATACATACAAATATAAACACTCTATTTAAACTAATAAAAACCATATTTTCAATTATATTCAAATAAAAACACGCTGTTTAAGTATGAGCGTAGTCACCCATCCAAGGCCTGACTCTATTTAATGTAGCTTAATATAAAGCTAAAACATTAATTAAAAAAGGTCAAGACATCAGAGATGGCGATACCTTAAATCTGGTTACATATTTTAATTCAGTATTCTTTATTAATATTTCAATAAAAATAGTTATTAACGAGAAGAGAGGTCGCCACTGTGCCGTGACCGTGGCTGGCTTTAAAGTGTCTGCGGTTTCGGGTTCAAGCCCATGAATGTGTTTGTTTGATAAAAACATTTCTTTTCCAGTCATGTATTTTATAAGGCTATATAAAGTAGGTAATGGAACAGTCTGCGTAAATAAATAAAAAAAAATTATTCAAAAAAAGATGTGATTTCAAAATATCTCAATACAAAAACAAACGAAAGTGCGTGATTTTACTATGAATTTAAATTTATTCTATTTTAATAATTTTGAGTCAAACAAATTGATTGCCATGCCTTAGTACTAACATACATATACGCTACATCTGTTATTTATAAATGTTATATTTAAATATAACCTTTCAGCTAGAGTAACTATGCTAAGTGATATCACATCACTGTGGGTAGTTGATCTGTCATAGGCGATTCATAGGGCTCATTATTTTGTCTGCCCGGATCAATATGAAAATGCCAAAAGTAACATCTGGCGCGAACCCGGGAGATTTTCGCGCATGCGTATATTGGGTTGCCAGTTTAGAACTAAAAACGATTACAGTTGCTTAGGGAGACTCGTAATTTTTAAGTGCTTTCAGTCACGTCAGAAAAAAAACCATCACCTTTTTGTACTGATTACTTATTTTGTTTATCACTTCATTTCATGTGATTCATCATTAATTTCTTAATAACAAGTTATCTTGTATCACAATGGTAATTATTACATACATTTTATTATTTTATATTCTGGAAATAAGGTTCTTTTGGTTTCAATAAAAATTTTAAAAGCATATAATTCTCTACCTTCGCAATTCTTCAAATTCCCTCCACCTAAACCAGGCACCAGCTGGCAAGCAGTTGCATTTATTAGCTATTGCTACCCTTATTATTTTGTGGACATCTCCATGACATGATGGTGAATAGCTTTACCATATCGTATTAGTTCGTAGCTGTATAGCAATAATTAGGGCCCACTAAAAGGTAATCATTGAGAGTTAATGGCAACACTCAGTAGAAACGTCAAAACCATGAATCTGGAGCGAATTTTCCGCGTAAATAACCACAAATATTTATAAAATTATGAATGAAAACGTGACTTTTTTTAAATAAATTGACTCAGAAAATTATTATTGCACACAGAAAAATGTGTTTGAATGATCCGCGTGGGAATGAGGACCGGATATATCGCCCTCTTATGGTTTCATAGGGTTTACCAAAAGTAGCTGTGTTCAATGTATTTTGATAATATTGTTGTAGTTTTAGATTGTTGTTAAAGTTAGTCTTCCGTGTAGTTGGCATATCGCAGCTTGTTGCTCTTATATCTAATTGTTTGTTGTGTCAAGGTTGTGCTAAATAAATTGAAGAAATTACACTAACATTGAAAACGTTGAAAGGTGAGTTTTATAAATTTAATAAATAAATTGAAATTTTTATTTATAAGCGTTACTTGTGAAACTTTATGAAAATCTATTTTCATAAGCTGAATTGTCTTAGCTGTGATGACATTTTATTAAGCGTGACCAAAAAACTAATTTACATTACGGTACTTAATCAAATTGTGAAGGAACCATTACACTATTAATATGAATAACCACAGCAATTTCTCATAATAGTATATTGACTAAAAGGGCTTATGAATCGGGACTGAGTCTAAGAGATCAAATTGAAAGCATTTATAAGATAGGCCAGGAAGAACCCAAAATCGCCGAGCATGTGTGAAGTATGAAGACTGTTATTAGAATAGACGAATCGAAGTATGAATCAAAAATATGTGGGTGGTAGCAAGAGAGAAGATTAATATTTGCCGAACACTTAAAAATGAAAGACGAGATTGCATGATAAATATTGATAACAAATCCAAAGACTTGAAAATATGTTAAAAGAAGGTTATAAAATATTGTTTCAAAAATCTCACCTAAGTATCCCTTTTAATTTATACAGATTTCGTGAATCTCATTAATGACACCCTTCGTAAAACTCATCAACTAAAGCAATTTTAACATGATTGGTTCCGAGGTAAGTGAAGACACGATGGAATAAATTATGAGAATAGAATCAACATGTTTTTAACTGAATTATAATCGCTCGTAAATTCGCTGTCTTGAGTTTTGTATTCATGTTAAAAGTCAATAAAATACTTGCAAGAGATTTAAAGCAACATTCTCATTGTTTTAGAAAATTGCTCAGAGCAACGAATATTACGGAGACCGTGGACTTTATGCCTTTTGATAGTTGCTTACGCTCTTAGGGCAGTCTACTAAATATTACACCCTAATAAGATAGAAGATTTGATTGTGTTATATTTTAGATATCTGATACATTTTTGAGATAAAGTATGGCTTGCAAATCGTTAGCGAACGCATATGAAATCCTATACATTTTCGATACCGCGATATTTATTAGCGAAATGTACTATATCTAGAGGATTGTGCGTCTTTAGATTCTGTGGAAGTGGACACGTGGCTATATCGATCATAAGAACTTGACTTAATTGTTTAAATTTTTATTACAAAAAATATGAATAGACCAATGTTTCAACAAAATTCTTGGTTCCTGTCAAAGCGAGAATCAAAAAGTCATATTGATCGTTTTAACTAGGTTTTGAGCTCAATAAACCTCAAATAAGATTTTTTTATGAATAAGACTGAAAGGGTTGACTAAGTTGACCATTGGAAGTTCTAGATAATTTATTGTCATTAATATAACATCTAGCGATCGGGGGATTTGCTCTATGATTGGCTTAATATTTTAGTCACAGCTCTGGCCTAGTTGACACTTCATAAATAGGTGATTAAGTCTATTCTAGTATTATAATATCGTCCACGGCCCAGTAGTTTCTAATATAGGCGCAATTTATCGATACAAATATAGTATTATTTCAAAACAGATGGTTATTGATATAGATCAATACAGTTCTTGATTCAATAGGAGAGAAAGTACACAAGTTACATCCACCTCCAACATGCACTTACTGTAATGAGGATGAGAGTAGATAAAGCATAAGATCTCTTCCTCAAGAGTGTAAAAACATTTTAAAAGGCCGGCAACGCGCGAGTTACAATCCTAGTATTGCAAGCGTCAATTAACCACGGTAACCGCTTCTCACCAGGTAGACCGTATGCTTAATCGCCACCTTAGTGCCATTTTGGTAACGGATAGTTATATTTTGACTATGTATGGTATGTATTGGTATGTATTGCTATGTATTGGTAAATTTGACCAATTTACCAACCCGCATTGGGCCGGCACGGCCCATACTCCTCATGTGTCTACATAAGCAAGGCCTGTGCCCAGTTTATAGGCTGAGGACAATGTCAAATTTAAACTGTCCTTAACTAGAAAGAGTCGTTTTAAGATTAAAGGAACCCGACATAACTTCGGTTATGCCGGCTGACTATCGTCCAATAATTATGTTCTAAAATCATTGAATTTTATTCCGTACCCCAGGAAGACTACGTGACCTATATATTACAAATTGTTAAAAAAACCATTCAAAACCACTATAGAAATATGCTTAACAATATTTTTAATATAATATTAATAACATTATTGGTAAATTTAAACAACAAATTGAACCCAAGAAAGTTAATGCCTAACTTTTGTAATTTACATGAATAGCTTGTTAATTTATATACAAAAAATCTAAATATTGGGTCCTTACCTATGACATTGGTGTTTTTTTTCTGTCTTAGCAATTTGTCCGTAACTATTAAGATTCAGAACATTCTTATAAAATAATTACCTCTTCTAAAAATAGACCATATATTTGAGCTCGTATTATTTAATTTGATAATTTTTTGTAAGTTTAATTGTGTTAAAATTAGACACAAAGACAATTATTTTTAACTGCCTCCCGAATACATCATTTGATTTGCATTAATAAATTCGATGAATAATTTTTATCAAGCGTGTTCAAACACATATTGCTAAAGCTTGTCTAATGATACATGCCAAATATTATTATTTCTGGATTTGTCGTTGTGAAGAAAACTGATATAATGTTAGTATTTAAAATGTAAAATCTCCTTACAAAGCACCAATTTCATAGGTAAGGACCTAATATATCTGTAAAACACAATCACATTCAATTTATACGCGGCGTATAGCACATACATTATGAAATTTCACAAACAAGTGAATTCCTATTGCTTTTGAGAGTGCCTTATAATAATATTCCTTTGTACTTCAAAAGCTGTGTAATAGAGCACCAATTATTTCTGAACATCGAACACGCCATGAATAAAAGCAGAGATAAAATATTTGCAAGTTGAAAACTCTCATTGATTATAAACTTTATTTCTGTTCATTTAAGGTGTCTTTTTGGGAACAATGAATTAGTAAATTTTTATTGTGTTCTTGTTAGTTGGAGTGTTTTTCGATTCTGGTCAGTAGCAATATACATACATATACATTCTTCTAATTTGCCTGCAGTCTCCGCATCTTTCCCTCTATATATGCCAAGTTTAACATTTACAAAATAAATAGCACAATTTGAAACAAATCTCAAAAATATAATATGCATTCGAGAGAGTTTCAGGACCGGTTTTAATCGGTGGTAAAATTATTCAAAGGTGAATATGTAATAGCAAAAAATGTTACATCAGCTATTCCAGTAGTAACTAAAGTAGTTACTTCAGTTGATCAAAGCTGATTTAATTACATAATTTAACCCTAAATGATACAAGGTTATATTGCTTCACAATTTTTTACTGCACATTTAACTTTTAGTCAAGCTAGCGTAACATTGTTTGGTATCACACATTTACACTCATATTGATCACGATTTGTAACACATACATCATAGTTCACTCAAAGGTAGAGAGTCGTAGAGGTAGTAGATAGATAGTAGGTAGTAGAGGTCACTCAAAGGGCAATTGAGAGGGCTATGCTTGGAGTTTCTCTGCGTGATCGAATCAGAAATGAGGAGATTCGTAGGAGAACAAAGGTCACCGACATAGCCCACAGAATTGCGGACCTTAACGGCTCTCTCTTAAATTTTTGAACATTTGATAACTTTGTATCTTGGTGAATCAAGGAATCGAGTAAATTTTGAAATGGTCTATAGTTTTCTATTTGTCCATCAAAAGAAGCAATGTCTATTGTCTATTTTAAGCATTTCGAAGAAGAAGGAAAAGAATCTTGAGTCTCGAGCGATGATTGGTTTTCTAATAATAATTTTTCAAATTTTGTACGCAAATTGTAATAGCGTTACTCAAACTCATTGCTTTCGTTATCGGATTCAGCTAAACATACAATATCATGCTGATTAGGCTGCACATTTGTAAATGTTTGTTCCAAAATATTTTCCGGATTCGAAAGACAACAGGGTTTATATCTTCACTGTCAATGTACTGTTCTATTTAACCAATGCTCTCTTTTGGTGACCTCTAGTTTTTCTTGGCGATTTTAAAATAGAAAAATTGCTTTCGTGGGGGTCCATTGAGCTGTCTTAGATTTTTTCCTATTGGGTTCATATTGTAGAGCTACGGCACCAAAAATTATCTAGCAACCCACGTTAATATACTGCTGGGCTTTGTATATCATCAATTGAAAGATTTTAGATTTAATTATGAAAATTTTTTACTGCAGTGCAATACGGAAAAGCAAAATGTGACCATAACAAAAATTTGACAATGCCAACAGTTAAAAAATAAAATTAAAAGTTAATAACGAAAAAGGTTTTATGTCATAGACACAAGATCTTAACCAGGTTCTAATTTTACTACTAGTTAAAAACCGATCCTAATTTAATTCGCTTGGGTAGCTTTGAAGCAGTATAATTAAGATACACACGAATATTTAAATTAAAATCATTTCTCTTTGTTCTAGAATTCATTATGCGGTACAAGAGACGAACTTCGCAGACGACGAGAGGGTCACGACATTCTGACAAGAAATATACCATACGTAAGTGAAAGTTACATTTGAACTTAGAAATAACACTGAAACTGAATAAATTTTATTGTAAACCATATAAACTTTATACCACGCGATGTTAACGCGGTGAAGGATGTCCTCCGGCAAGATGAAAGTAATGATTTGGGACAATTCTAGCAGATGGATGCGACAAGTCGTATACAGAATGAAATAGCACATGTAAATAGTTTATTTTTATTTTATTCCATAGGCGTTAAAAGAACAAAACTAGGAAGACAGAAAATTACCAAAAAATTAATAAGTGCTTGCCTTAGGGCATGAGAAGGGCACATTGCTCGCGGAACTGTCGACCGTTGGGACTCTAGTAGCGAACTCGCTGGTGGTGAAACCACTGGACGACTAATTATTATGCAGATTCTAGGGGAGATTTGTCCAGCAGTGGGCGTCTCTATGTCGAAATAACAATCATGAATGATTTGCAACAAAAAAAAAGAGAATTCGTACATGGTTTGAACATCCTTAAAAAAAATTAATCAGACATTCACACCTATCAACTAGCCCCATTTCAAGTTTGTGTTACGGATACTAGATGACGGATAAAAATATTTAATAGATAAATACACATAAATATTAAAATTTTATATATTACTTAAAAACATTCAAGACTGGAGAACAAATGCCTGTATTCATCACACAAACATCTGCCCCACCGGGGATCGAACCTAGAACCTCTCGAGATGGCGACGCCTTAAGACCGGCGTACCTACCACTCGACCACGGAAGTCGTCATTTGGATTTTCCTTATTACGAATACATACATGTAATGTTTTACTGAAATACCTTAACTGGCGTACCGTCCTCCCAAGTACGCCAGTTAATTAAATGTATTCACGCTTACTTAACTAAATTTAACACAAAGTTACGACGATTCTAATAACTTTACTTGTCTCACATACGGGAATACTTAGCAATATATTTATTGTTTTTTGTGTCGGTTGGTGCCATTACCATAATTTTAGAGAGCAAGCTAAATTGCTCTCCTCAACTATAACAGTTATAAATTAAAAGATATTAATTTTGTTTCTCGTCAGTTCCATACAAATATTGGGTCCTTACATATGAAATTGGTGGTTTTATTCTGTCTTAGCAATTTGTCCGTAACTATTAAGTTTCAGAACATTCTTATAAAATAATTGCCTCTTCTAAAAATAGACCATATATTTGAGCTCGTATTATTTAATTTGATAATTTTTTGTAAGGTTTATTGTGTTAAAATTACACACGAAGACAATTATTTTTAACTGCCTCCCGAATACATCATATGATTTGCATTAACATAAAAACGATGAATAATTTTTATCAAGCGTGGTCACACACATATTGCTAAAGCTTTTCAAATGATACACACCAAATATTATTATCTTTGGATTTGTCGTTGTGAAGAAAACTGATAAAATGTTAGTATGTAAAATGCAGACATCCCCAAAATCTCCATACAAAACACCAATATCATAGGTAAGGACCTAATAGTCGTACCTATTAGTAGTCAGATAGGCGTAGCCACATAATTATTATTTAGTACTTTACATACATACATACAGTAGCTTTTGCCCGCGACTTCGTCCGCGTAGAATAGTAATTTTGAGATAGTGTGATGGTATAAAGCTTATAGCCTTTTTCAATAAATAGGGTATTCAACACTGAAAGATTTTTCAAATTGGAATAGTAGCCTTAATTGGTGGAATTGAAAATTTACTCGTACTCTATTATTAGAAGCAAAGTTCATAGTGGCATAAATTTATCCTTAAGTTTTCTGGTAGGCATTTTAATTTTTTTTCATTCACCCGTGTCTCTGCCTATTCTTTTGTCTGCTTCTCTATTTACGGGCTAATCTCCGAAATGGCTGGACTGATTTCAATGAAATTTTGCATGGTGATACCTTATATCCCTGGTCAACATCTAAGATAATCCACAAAATTAAAGGGTTCCCGAAAAGATGTGAACGAATTCGCGGGCAACAGCTAGTGTTTAATAATTTCAGTTTTTTAGGTCGTTTAACCCCAAGCCAAGTTAAGATGAATGTACAAATGAACATGATGAATGGCCGTTGCACGGGTGCCGCTTAAAACTCGAGCCTTCCAAGATAGATCGTGCTTCCCATATTAACGAGAACTGTCATTAGTTGCATAATCTATGCCATTTATACTACGACTTTAAAAATAAATTTTATATTGATCTGAAGCAATAATTTTAAACACAAATCCATGTCATTTGTATGGTTTAGGAAGGGGTTGGAATTTAAATGAATTACAAAGTAATTTTTAAGCGATTTTTTTGTTCCCTTTCTTTCTCAGTCGACTTTGTTACTTTTATTTTGTAATAAATAATATTTTCTCAGTAATATATATAATATGGATTGTCAAATGAAAATGACTTCTGTGTAAAAGTAGAGCAATATTAAAATGTTTTTATTGACAGAGCTCTTAAAGTGATTACTCCCTAGACGACAATACAAATATAAATTTTTATTCAAAGTGTCTATTGAGATTCGTAAAAGACAAACACCATGTCTTGTTCAGAAGATTTTTTTTGAAACTCTACAAACAAATCAAATAAAGCATTTATATCGTAGCGAATAGCGGTGATATAATCTATACTTTTACTTATAATAAAACTATAGAGGAACTATAACTATATGTCTGTACATAGAAAAAAAAGCTTAAAACCAAGTCATGTAAAAAGAGATAAAATACCAAAAAAGTTTTTTTTTATTTAGTTTTTTGTTTCTCTGTCTGTTTGTACGGGCTAATTTCCGAAATAACTTGACCGATTTCAATTAAATTTTGCATGGTGTTACCTTATATGCCTGGTCAACATCTTAGATACTTTTTATTCCGGAAATTTAAAGGGTTCCCGTGGGAGTTAAAAAACCATAGCAACAATAAACAATTATAGAAATAATTATTTTAGCTGTTAATCTATGTTAATAATTGTTAAAAAGCATAAAGGTATACGTCCCACCTGCTTTGCACAAGCTTTCATACATGAAGAAACTCATAAGGAGTGAGTGGGCCGTACCACCACTCTGGCCGATTACAGACCGGGACCAAAGTACCTTTCGTACCTTTCGAGGCACAGAGGAATCGTGTACGTAATGTTTTGGACAACTATTAAAGGCCCATATCAATTACAAAACTAAAGCGAAACACAATTCTACAGATGTTTTCCTAGTTAATAATTTAATTGAAAAGCAACTTAAAAGTCTTACATTACTTTAACTTAATTCAAGCCGTGTAAAAGCAACTTTTCCCCATTACTCATAGGAGAAAGCTGCAATACTTAAAAACACTTCTCTTATTTTCTTTTAAGAAATATCATCTCAACTTGCAATTCAATGAACCTCTTGATTAATAGCCAATAATATTTTTAGAAGAACGAAGTAATGTCTATTACTATAGCAAAATTATGGTGTTTTTTCGATAAGTGTACAGTTAGCATCAAAAGTAGATGATCAAAGTCAGAAATTCAAAACTGATGATTGTTATTTGCGTCAAAATAGTTAATTTACAAATAAAATACTCACACATAGTTAAGTATGATCATGAAGAATGATTTTGCCACGTACCTATAAGGTAAGATAAGGTCAAACGAAGGAACACGAGATCACAAATTTGTGATCTCGAGTTTTCCGTGGAATGGTTGAACAAAATTTTTTAGGTCATCCATCCCACGACTGACCATGGCGAAAGTTGCTTTGCTTTTGATATCGAAATATAACGCGTACGCTATCGAGTTCCTCGTAGATACCTACCAACATAACAGAATCCAAATTATTAAAAAATATCAAAAGCTTCTACACGAATAGGTATCTGACGAAAATTCTCTTTGAAAAGCTATAAAGAAAATACGAGTATTCTATTTAAATTGTCCTAAAAGAAAGGAAATTACAAAGAGGCGCGTGAATATTTGAAAATGTAATCTTGTCGAGGCAACACACAGAACGAAGTGAGGAAATTAAATTTCAAGAAGTTATAAGCAGGAATGCTTTTGAAAACTGGCGACGTTATGTTTTCAATGTCACAAGAAAGTGGAAGTTTTTGAACAGAAAATTAATAAGAAAGTAAATTAAATGAAAGGAAGAGTTTGGAAGTTCTTTGGAGTACTTCAAATTTATAGACAAGTTTTTTCATATTATATACATGAGACGAGGCGTAATTTTGTGTGCTTTCGTACAAAAAAAGCTTACACAAATATGGCGGACTACAATGGTAGTCCTTAAAACTGATGAAAAATATTTAAATCAAGCCAATTCGTTTTGTAACTAAGAATATCATCACATGAAGATTTTTGTATCTCAGAAAATCCTTGTTAGTAAAAATATTTTTTTTTTCCTAGGAAGCTTAAAAGAATATAACAATTATTAAGTACTGCTTAAGAGCGGATAGTGTAGAAGTGAGAAAGTATTAGAGCTATAAAATAGTCAGGAAAATATTTTGTATTATACATGCAAAGATTAACATCGCTATTCTAAACAGTTGAAAATAAATACGCAGCGATTCTTGGCAATGTATTGTGATCATTAGACTGAGTTATGAGTGGATCACAATGGTTATTTTAGTTGTTATTTAGACACACACACACACACACACACTTACTTATCTAATAATAATGAATGTTCGTATAAATTTTAAGGAAGTAGTATCAAACCATAACGAATTGGCACAAGTCAACTTGTGCAACCAATATATAAAATTTTATAGCTTTTATATCCGATCTATTTTATTCATAAATTTATAACAGTCACGATCTTTGTAAATGCATGCAGATTTTAATGAATGACATTCCTCTATTATTTGTATTGATATAGATTTTAAAAATTAACTTTCCTTTTAAACTCATCTAAAAAGTTAATAAAGAAATGAAAAAAAAAGACAGTCTGATAAGGAGATTCTCGTGTGTGTAATAAAGTGAAGTGACGACCTCCGTGGTCAAGTGGTCTGTAAGTTGATCTGAAGGCGTCGCCATCACGAGAGGTCCAAATTTTTGTGTGAAGAATGCAAGCATTTAATCTCCAGTCTTGGTTGTTTATTTAAGTTTTTTATATATTCTGAGTATTTAATATATATATAATCTCTCATCTAGTACCTATCCTATTACAAGTAGCACTATTAAAATGGGGCTAGTTGATAGGTGTGAATGTCTGAAGATATTTATTTATTAAGTAATTCAATAAATATTATATTGTATTTTCATTAACCGTTTTATATGTGACCAGTTGTTGCCCACGACTTCGTCCGCGGTTACTATGTTTTTTTAAGTATCCCACTATAATTTTTCTCTCCAAGTCTCAGTTTAAAATGACAAAGTTTCATACAAACTTTCATCACCTATTTTATTTCATCCCCCTTGGGGGTAGAATTAATCAAAATCCTTTCTAAGCGAATGCCTACGCCATAACATCTATCTGCATGCCAAATTTCAGCCTGATCCGTCCAGTGGTTTGGGCTGTGCGTTGATAGATCACTATGTCAGCCAGTCACCTTTGTGTTATATATATTGGGTCCTTACCTATGAAATTGGTGTTTTTATTCTGTCTTAGTATTTTGTCTGTAACTATTAAGATTCAGAGTATTCCTAAAAAATAATTACCTTGTCTAAAAATAGACTATATTTTTGAGCTCTTTTGATTTGTTTTGATAATTTGTTGTAAGTTTAATTGTGTTAAAATTGGACTCGGAGACAACTCTTTTTAAGTGCCTCCCGAATACATCATTTTATTTGCATTCACTTAAAAACAATAAATATTTTTTATGAAGTGTGATATTACACATATTACTAAAGCTTGTCTAATGATAGATGCCAAATATTATTAACTTTGGATTTGTCGTTGTGAAGAAAACTGATAAAATGTTAATATGGAAAATGCAGAATTCCCCAAAATCTCCATACAAAACACCAATTTCATAGGTAAGGACCTAATATATAGATTAACTTGAACTAAAAAATATTATTATACATTTTTGAGAAAACGACTTGTCTTCTCTAGTTTTAAAAAGGGGACAGCCACAATCTGTCGAATTTACGTGACAGTCCAATCCACTAAGAGGGCATCCTCCTCATTGAAACTAAAAGAAATTCATTATTCATTTTTATGACTTCAAGGAACCTTCCAGTCTAGCAAGTTTTGTAATTCGCTCACATTTTACATACAAGAGGAATTCGACTTCGAAGCGGGGAGACATAAGTTTTGGAACATACAAATCGAAAGTTTCCTCAATATTCGTTCCATGTGTATGAATGTCTTGAGCGCAGGAATGTAATATGTCGAATTTAATATCGAGTGAGCTGTATCAGTCTTCATTGGATATTAAGTATACTGTTTTGTTAGGTTGGGTAGGGTTGACTCAAAAGAAACACTTTTTACGACATGAAAAACAACAGATTGTTCAACTGATGCTCATGTTAATGTACAAGAAAATACATATTTTGACGACTTCCGTGGTCGAGTGGTCTGTACGCCGCCGGTCTCAAGGCGTCGCCATCTCGAGAGGTTCTGGTTCGGTCTCCGGTGGGGCAGATTTTTGTGTGATGAACAGGCATTTGTTGTCTAGTCCTGGATGTTTATTTAAGTATTGTATATTTTCTGAATATTTATATGTACTTATCAATTAAATATATTGTTACGTCATCTAGTATCCGTAACACAAGTAGCATTAGTTGGTTAAAATGGGGATAGTTGATAGGTATGAATGCCTAAACATATTTGTTTATATTATTTATTTTAATGTTATGTACCAGGAATGTAGGGAGGTTTATCAAGGTCCTACGCCAAAAACGTGATTTTATGTTTGTTTTTATTTATTTTACTTTCGGGAATATGCTGACTGAACTGTCTTTGATTGGCAAAATTATTGCTGACTCATCACTTCAAAGATGATTTATTATGTGTTATATTATTGCCTACTAAACGTAGTACACTCAGTTTCTAGAAAAAATCATGGAATGTAACTAAGGGCGTCTTGCAGGAAATAATAAATCTAGTTCAAAACTCGATTTTGTCATTTTTTGACATTTTATTAAACATTTTAAAAAAATACTAAATCTAGTTTTATCTAGATTTAGTTTCCTGGAAATGAACCTTAAAGACAGGTAACGGTCCGAAACTAGCTGAGAACATTTTCCAAGCATTACGTTTTTGTGAAATTCAAGCTGGTATCTCGGCTCCATTCTTTCAGAATCACCCCTAAGGGTCCAATGATTTCTGGTTGACTGGCCTAGCTAGCTATTTCTGGAGCTAGGACCTCGTACAAAGACAGTTCTTATTTCCACGTCGTGACTAAGCATTTCGCTCCTATTACGCTGGTTATTATTTTATACGGTAGGAGATGGGAAAATATTATAACTAGCTTTTGCCCGCGACTTCGTCCGCGTAGAAAAGTTACTTTGAGATAGTGTGATGGTATGTAGCCTATAGCCTTCATTCTACAGTGAAAGATTTTTGTCAAATTGGAACAAAGCCTCAATTGGTGGAATTGAAAATTTACTCCTACTCTATTATTAGAAGTAAAGTTCATAATGGCGTAAATTTGTCCTTCATTTTTCTGGGGGACGTTATATTTTTTTTACATTCACCTGCATGGCAACGCGTTCCCATGGGAATATCTGGATAAAAGGTAGCCTATGTCCTTTCTTAGGCTTTAGACTATCTGTGTACCAAATTTCGGTTAAATTACCTAATTACCTTAATCTGTCGCCATAATAACAATGTTATAAGCATTGTTGTGTTCCGGCAATCGGAGGTAAGATAGCCTTCCTTAGTTGATGAGGATTACCTACAGGTGAAGCTAGCTTCCACCTGCGGCCTTATCGTCACTTACCATCAGGTGAGATGAAGGCCAAGAGCTTGCCTGTCGTATGTAAAAAATTCAGTAGTTTTGACGTGAAAGCGAGACAGACAGACATATAAAGTATGGAAAATAGTTGTGGATTTTGATTTGTTGTTTAATTTTCAGGAAATCAAGATAATTATATTTCACGTAACTGTAAATCATGTGTCATCATTGCAATTACTGCATCAAAAAGAGATTAAGGACATTTTTGATAAATTACGACACTGATTAAACAAACAAATTAATTTAATTTTATGAAATATTAGAACAAAATTTTATTATTTTAACCTGTAAATGGTCAGAAACATTAGAAACTTAAATAGTTTGCGAACACCGGTATTCGCGCTGACCCCCAAGGGGTTGAAAAAGTAAACAGTTCTGACAACATTATGCAGGATGAAAAAGAGTTATTTCTTGACGTAACCATGGGCTTAATTTATTAACCCTTATTACAAATAGTAAACTACTCGTAAAGTTTAAGACTTGGTTAGAATCTAACTGTCCATTTTTCTGTAAGCAAAACTGTCAACAACATAAGTCAATACTAGCGCTTACCCGCGATTATGTCCACATTTCCTATGGTTTTTTAACTATCCCACGGGAACGGTTTTATATATATATATATACTCTTTATTGCATTTGAAAAAAAAATACAAAACATATAATTCCGGAATAAAAAGTATCTAAGATGCTGACAAGGGATATAAGGAACCACCATGCAAAATTTCATTGAAATCGGTTTAGCCATTTCGGAGATCAGCCCTTACAAACAGACAAACATACAGAGAAACAAAAGTCTGAAAAAATACTTGATTTTAAGCCTCCGACCTCTACTGTTTAATTATATGTTTAGATATGTCCTGTGTTGGCCAGGGACGGTCCTGAGTTGGTCCGGGACGCAAAAATAATGTGCCAACTGATTTCTAGCATGTCGTAAAAGGCGACTAAGGGCGTATTGGGTATTGGGTGCTGGGTCTGTGATTGTGTAGGCGATGAGCTAGCTTGTTACTACTCTTTCACGATTTTTCACGTGACCAAACCCAATTTTTGTATGGCTCCATGTGGTCTTAAGGAACACAGTGCTTTTTAGACTCTGCCGACCCTTTCGGGGATTACATGTGTGATTGTATGTATGTATGTATATATAGATAAGATAGAGTCAAGACTAACAACAAATTATGTTCAAAATGGACTCTAAAGTACTAGAGTAACATACATTACTTACTTCTAAATTATTATATTCCCGGTAAATAAAATTAGCTCGTACAGGACATCGTTACAAAATAGGAGTAAGGGGATTCATTTATTACAGGATTAGTAAGTCTGGGCTAAGACGTTCGTGACCTCAATACAGATTTGGTTAAGACTCCTTTGTTTAGATGAATTACACAGCCTACATTTTGGCACTAAAGGAATATTAGAGGCATTTTCTCATTTGTAAGGTTATTGTTCTTTAGACAATAATGTAATGTGGTTGAGGATATAAATCTTGTTATAAAAATGCGTTAAAAAGGTAAACAAAAACGCCGATTTATCGAATTTGTTATTCAATAATCACACTTTTTACATGGACATGGCACGAAAATATAATTTACGGTTTGTCACCGTTACATTATGTTGTCCGTTTCAATTGATTTCAATTACCTACAGTCATCACAAAACATTTTAGAGATGAAACATTACCTTTTGGTTTGTTTACCTTTTTGGCAACTTGGATTGAGACGTACTATACTTATTCTATTCTGAGATTTTTTTTTGCATCTTAAAGTAGGTACTTACTACAAGCATTAGTTCAATTTAAAAGCTTTCGTCCAGGTCGTAGGTAACAACTTTCGACTTTCATTCATTTCATTTCCTAAACAATAACACAGAAATCAACATAAGTATCACATTATTGATACATAAATATCTCCGTTCTAAGAACCAGCGTTTCAAACCATCTGCGCCGCACTACGAAACAGTGCTAACCACAAAAGTGTACAAAACTCAGTCCATTTCCTTTAATCGACCACTGCGAACGTACTTGTATGACGGTACTCACACATCAAATCGGTATTGGACCTTTGCCAAATGGGCCCAGTCGGCCCGGCGCCTGGGGACACGAAATAGCAATAACGTAAGAGTTCGTTAGTCGCTATTCCGTTTTCCCAGGAGTTGCCGAGTGGCAAATAGGATGAATACGTGAATGGCCCAAGGATTATTACTCATAATATACGTTTTATTTTTATTAGCTTTTTTTCTTGGATACACAATGTTTTCCATTTAAAATAATGTTATAGAAAATATCTATCTATACATTATAAAGCTATAGAGTTCGAATGTCTGTAAATAGAAAAAAATGCTTAAAATCAAGTCAAAGGATGTAAAAAGGGGAAAAATACAAAAAAAATTTCTTTGTCTGTTTGTACGGGCTAATCTCCAAAATAGCTCGACCGATTTCAATGACATTTTGCATGATGATACCTTATATCTCTAGTCAACATCTTCGATACTTTTTATTCCGGAAAATTAAAGGGTTCCCGTGGGATAGTTAAAAAACCACAGTAACCGCAAAAAAAGTCGCGGGTAATAGCTATTTTAAATATAAAAGCGAATAAAATAAATTGTTGTAATCCTTATTTCGTTGTGTCAATCATTTTTTTCGTCAATTAAACCTCTTAGTAATTATGACAAGTTTAAATGTCTCACAGATTGTATTTCATAGATGCCTAAAATGAAAGCATCACAAAAGCTAAAATCCTCCCAGGCATATGATTCGATAAATGTCCAGTTGAATGTTTTATGAAATCAAGTGAAAATAACTGTACAATACAGAAGTAATTAATTAATAACTACAATCGCACACATTGCTTTTATGTTTTTAATGTAGTCTGAATAATTTAATAGGTGCATTTTGACAGTTGTTTGTAGTGAGATTAATCGTTTTTCACATTAATGTAAATGTATGGTCCATAAAGCTCTTGTTTTGTCTATACATATGACAGGCAAGCTCTAGGCCTTCATCTCACCTGATGGTGACGATAAGGCCGAAGGCGGAAGCGCGCTTCACCTGTAATCCTCATCAACTAAGGAACTGAGGATCAATCTGTGATTTCCGCAATACAATAATGCTATAACATTCTTATTATGGCGACAGATTCATGTAAGACGGTGGTAGCTAGCCAGGCGGGCTTAGAAGCGGTTTCGTTGGTGGTGGACCAACCAAACCGAGCAGAAAATTTTCTGCCCCGTGGGGAATCAACACCCGGTGGTGTCAACCACTCGACCAGAGTGGCGGTCAAAAATCATCTTCATCTGTTAAAATCCACCTATTAAATTATTCAGATTGTAGTATGTACGAGTACATTGCATTGTTTTAAGACACCAGATTTAATTTTATATTAATTGATTGCTTGTTTTTATTTATTTATTGATTTAATTATATTTGATATTGATTAATTGATTTATATTATTTGGCTGGTTCCAGTTTGCTGTCATAATAAATCTTATGTGTTTAAATGTTCTAGTAAAATGCTATAGAAGCGTTATTGTTTCATACAGTGATAAAATCATTTTCTGACATCGCCGACGTTGAATAAATGGCTTTAGACACAGTGGTGCCTGGGTGCCTGGGCCTGGGGAGCGGCAATAACGCTGTTGAGGATTTTGCGCAGATTTTTTCAGAATGTTATTTTATTGTCGTTTTATTAAATATTCTTTCAACTAGCTTTAGTGAATCTGTGCTTACAAAATACTAGCTATACTAAGCATGACCCGTATAGTTCGCGTAACATTTTACATAATGTAAAGGTTAAATGTTTATTTTTCATTCAAGGTAATAACATAAAATTTCAAAAGTATATCACTTTTGAAAACAGTAAATAAATAAAGGATCTGTAACATAAGGACAATTAAATCATCGGAGTTTGATATGTTACTGTATTTTTTCATAGAAAGTAACAAAACTACGGAAACATTTTCCAGACCGCCGACATTACTAATAGTTATTTGCTAATCTTCTTTATTAACACTACAGTACACGCGCGGCCTACTATAGTAGACCGGGGCGACTTTTTTTGTCATAACTTTTTAGATACGCACGCTAGAAACTAGTGATTCCAGGTAATCTTTGTCAGATATATTTGACACGACCTCAGTACCCCGCGCACCACTTGCACGCACGCACAGCTAAGAAATTTGGCGCCAAAAGCTCGGGCCTACAAGAGTAGTCCGTGCGTGTATTGGTGTACCAAGTTCAGGTATGTAACTTTTGATGCATTATCGATTTGAAACGATTTTACATTGTTCTCTTGTAAGTATTAATATATTTATATGTATGTAAACTAAATCATTATTAATTATTTCACGAATAATGTAATAATATTTGTATACTTATACATATAATTAATATTTTTAAAATTTTAGTACTATTTACAGATTTACTACGTCATGGATGATGCGCAAGTGGATAGGTGGCTGCGAGAGCTAAAAACTGACGATGAAGTAGTTGAGAGTGAAGAGGATGAAGTTCATGCAAAGCCAGACTTACAGGCCCTACTCCGCGAGGCAGAACTGATGGACGAGTTGGTCGATGTGCACTCTGCTCGAGAGCCCGAAATTGATCGACAAAAAAGTGTGCAAGGCTTGCAATAAATGGATTTGTCCTGATCGCCAAGCAGTAGTGTATTCCGAATTCTTAGAAAACAAAAAAAATACTCACTAAAATTTGTTTTAACTTATAAAAAAACTTATGGATCTCAGAAGTGCAATTTTTGTTAATTTTTCTGAGATGTTTACAAAATTGTTGATTTTTCAGCATTTTGAATAATTTATCTAAAACTTAAGGTCGTAAAACTAAGTAATATAAATAAACTTTTTCATTCCATTTGTAGTTTTAATCAGTTAATTAGGATTTTGCTAAGATACTGATATTTTAAAATGGCCTTAAATAGTAGGCCACGCGTGAACTCACGTAAAAAAATGTGGCGCGTGTACTGTAGTGTTAATATATAAGGTAGAGTTTGTAGATCATAGCATAGTATTAAAACATTTTATCCTCATCCCATATACGTTCCACTGCTGGGCACAGGTTCCTTCATGGAAAAACACATGAGGTGTATGGGCCGTAACACCAACATGCTGGCCCAATGCGGGTTGCTGGGTAGAAACGGTTGCATTAGCAGCCGGGACCAACGGCTAAACGAGCCTTCCGAGGCACGGAGGAACTCATGATCACAAATTTTGGTCACCTATCTCTCCAAGAGTGCACATGGGGAAGGAACCTTTATTTTCGGTATCGAAAGCCAAAGCGTACTAACCACTATGCCACCGAGCTCCTCCTATTATTGTAGATACGTATTTATATTAACAAAATAAATTTACAGAACTCATTATAGAGTTCTAAGTGGAACATCTTCAGTCATTGCTAACTTTCCCTTTACAATTAATATTCGCTAATTTACGAGTTGTTACTCTTTAACTCATTAAAAGTAGCTTGTCTCTTTATGAATCGAGTGAAAAGTTTGTACTCGATAACGCGATTTAGGTTAAAATATTGGATTTGTTATCAAGAGCTACCAAAGTTGTTCGAGCATAATCGAACTAAATTATATTTTGTATGACTGTTATAATTATCTCTTGGATTAATTTGGTGAAAAATATCCATTTGTTTCACAGTATTCTTCTGCTCTTTTTATTTGAAACTAGCTGTTGCCCGTGACTTTGTTACTATGGTTTTTTATCCCACGGGAACCCTTTAATATTCCGGAATAAAAAGAATCTAAAATGTTGATCAGCAATATAAGGTATCCATGCCAAATTTCATTGAAATCGGTCCAGCCATTTCGGAGATTATCCCATACAAACAAAAAAAAACAAAATCGTTGTATTTTCCCTTTACTTTATACATCCTCTTGACTTTCTACCTCTACAGTTTTATTATGTGTATATAGATTTTGAGATCAATCAAAGCTACGCTGGCCGCGAGCACCGGCCACACGCGCGCGCTTGCAATTACACTAGATTGTATTAGCGTTTGACACTATATACGCATTTCGGCCACATGCAATTTATTTTCATCCATCTTTTTCATGTTGGGCTAATAGCCCAACATGAAAAAGATGGATGAAAATAAATTGCATGTGGCCGAAATGCGTATTTTAAAATTGATGTGTGGGGTGACGAGGATTGATAGAGTGAGGAATGAGTATATCAGGGAATGCCTGAAAGTTGCTCCAGTGATAGAGAAGTTGAGAGCAAAGCGGCTATCGTGGTATGAAAATATTTTGAGAAGAGAGAATGAGCATGTAACGAGAAGAGTTATGAATGTGAGAATGAATGGTAATGCAGGGAGAGGAAGACCGAAGAAGTGATGGATAGATTGTGTAAATGAGGACGTGGCTAGAATGGGAGTGACTGTTGATATGACGTGTGATAGGGGACAGTGGTGGTGGAGGCCCGGATTACCCGGCTTGGTCTTCGCGTGGCCCTGGAGAAAATAGAGGCCATCTGTTTGCATGGGCCACGGAAAAAGATCCCTTCTGTCTAAGATCGTCGTCGGAGGGGTCAAAATTGCGATAAAGACTCAGATAAAATATCTGGGTCTACAACTGAATGCTAGGTGGACCTTCCATGAACATTTTATATATCTCCCCAGCGCTGTTGGTCAGCGCCGGCCACCGGCGTGACTCTGAAATCACACTAATACATATTTTTCTTCAAATGACTGTTGCATCGATTTATTTCATTGTTTTCGGTCTCTAATTTCTTTCATATCAGAGTCGTCTGGGTTGTCTCGACGCCAATAAAAATAAGTGTTATTAATAAAATTATAATATGTATTATAGTCAAAAAACTATAACGATAAATGTTCAAAAGTTTCAAATAACTTTTCCAAGACACTATTGCAAGTAGCCATACCTTTGTTAACATCTTTAAGTTTTAAATTTCAGCGATTTGTGAAATTTACCTTTTCATAAATTGTTTCAGTGTGCCTTAAGTTCTAAACTATACTATAAGTGGCATCTCCGGGTTTTTTATTATCGGCATCCACCTCGACACAACAGTTATCAAATAAAATGTTATTTCTCAATTCATTTGTCACTCAGTAGAGTCGAAAGCAGATGGTAATATCTGAGCCACCCAAAATAAAAAATTACTTAGTCTAATTGAGTCGCAAAAAGTAAACTTGTTATTATGTACTTTTACCTTTGACTGCTCAATTATGTACCAATTAATAAACAACATGCATATTTTGCTTAATTACCGAGAATATTAATGTCTTCGATGGACAGCAAAGTTTTAATTAATGTAACAAACTTCGACTGCCGCTCGTTAGACGCACAAATAATATTTTATTTTAAATTTTCCAACTGCTCGTAGCATTACGGACTTATAAAGTTATCTTGTTCCAAAGTATTTTAATTGGTGATTTGATATTCTTTCAGCAATCGCAACAGCGCGGGCGGCGGTGTGATTCGGTTGAGTTTTGAAACGAATTTTAATTAGCAAGAGCTATGCCTAACATCTAAGTGGTGCTAATTATACTAAATGAAATCTTGCACCGGCTGCCTTTGTATGCGGACTCATCTAGGTGCCTACTAACCGATTACCATCAAATGGTGATGAGGTATTTTATAAACAAAAAAATACATCCCTGACACCCCTTGTCAGAGATTTATTTTCATTGCTATAAATTAAGGAAGAGCTTTCAACTTTTCGTCCTCTTCACTACCAGAACATTATAAATAACAAAAAATAGTTTTATATTTAGGTGGACTTAAAAACGCCCTATATCTCAGTCAATTAGGGCCCTGTAGTCATCATCATGAAATAAAAATATTTAGTGGCATTCCGCATATAACATGAAAGCCAATAAGCAGTTAATCACAGGCCGTGTCTTGAATAAACCAAAGGTCTATAAGGGAAATAAGGCACAACATTAATATTCAATGAGCGTATCCGACAGGCCCACGGGATTTGCCTGTTTGTGTTTAATTTCAATGAAAATCTACCAATCTGGGACGAATTAACTATAAAACAGTAGCGGTTGAAGTTTCAAATATCATTTTGAAAGAAGAACTAGATGGACATTGTAGCCTTAGTGGTAGTTTTCATTGTAAAAAACTTTAGTTTATTAGTAGCGTTAAGAATGTAAATTTCTGTGGCAAATGTCATTTCAACATCTTTGCGCTAGCCTCTCTTTTGCGGCAGCTATATTGGCGCCAAAGGGTCGTGTATGTGGCGGAAATCCGAAATTTTGTTTTAACTTAAATACCTTTAGTTCCATTAAAAATAAAGCATTATAAAGTTATCTGATGACTCCGGAATAGATTCTAATTTCTAAAACGATTAATATTTCCTCTCAAAAGTGATTATTAAGCGCAGACCGTAGACATAACACGCGCACGTGCAAGTCATAGATAAGATAAGATAAGATAAAAATTTATAGGTAGGTATTAATAGGTATTTTTTACCTTTGATTCGCAAGCAGACAAGTATTATGTCTTTTTGAGAGTTTGTTTCTATTTGTAAGTTAAGACATTGATCTTTCATGCAAACTAAACCTTTACCACTTCTTTAAATCATTTTAAAACCAAAAATGAAAAAATCAACGATTTTCAATATAGCATTTGAGAATGAATGAATCCATAAATATCGACATAAAAGCCAACAAACACAAAAATATAATAAAATGAAAATATAATGGTAAGTTTTTACTTTTTTTTATGGCGGCTAGGGGTACTTTTCACGATAATCATAGAAGTTCAGCTTTTAAAGGCAACTAAAAGAAATTGAGATTTGTACAATTAAAACTTACAAGCAGGGGTGCTGAACATGCCATAATCATGTTTCTAGTAAAAAAAAACACATTTGTGTAGATAAATAAATAAATAAATATCCTCAGACATTCACACCTGTAACGGACCTTCTCCGATCTCCTCCGTGACTATTATTTCTAGTTATTGACAGACGTCGATTTGATAATAAATAAAAAGAGAAATTTAATTGACGTGAACGATTGTGTTTGTATTTCCCACAGAACAATAAAAAAGGTTAGAATGATAACGCATCCACATTAGTACTAGGACCGCGCGAGCCAGTTCTCACACATACAAGAATTAATAGTTATTCAACACACAAAGAGCGCAATATATTCATTGGCTAAAAAAATTCAAGCAAAAGTAGCGAATTGCACCTAAATAATAAGAGTTATTTTACTGCAATACACAGGTATGTGTTACCAGCTGTTGTACGGTACCATTTATGTTGGCACAATGCATTTTGTTACTTCGAAATTTTACAGTTCAAGCACGGACTGGTAAGATCATTTATATACAATCATTTGAAATATATTTTTAAATATTATAATCTATAATACGTACAATGAGACACGTTAAATATCTTTTTCGAATTATTGTGGAAAAACATGTACACTATCATGACAGCACTGGACTAGTGTAGTGCACAATTTGATGTCGATAATCAAGTATTATTCAAGTATTAAGTAACAAAATTACGTATTTTATTTATATATCCAACTTCGTAATTAAGGAGAATATTAATATACAGGTTGGTTTTTTTAACTCCACAAAGGAAACACACTTTTATTTTCAAATAGAAACAAAACTGATTTCACACTTTTTCAAAAAGCTTACCCAAACAGGGAATCAAACCACCTCAAATAATTCTATTTCGTGGTGGTTTTGGTCGCTACACAAGCAGCATTTAGTTGCTTAAAATGGGACTAGTTGATTATTTCACTAATTGATTTAGTTATGGCTAAAAATACTATTTCTCTATGAAACATTAGGTCTTACGCATGTAAGACATAATGAAACCGTACATTAATTTATTTTTTCCGGGCATATTTGGAAAATCTGTAGCAGCCGGTGGAATGCAGAAGTAGAGATGGATATCTTGTATGAAATACGAGTGTTTCACATTGTATTGGTTAATAGAATAAAAAAATAACAAAAAAATTTTTAGCTGGTTCTATTCCCGGTTTGGGTAAATTTTATTTGAGAAAAATGAGAATGCAGTTGCTTCTTTTTAAAATAAAAGTTCGTTTCCTTTGTGGAAATTAAAATATTTTATTTATTTAAGGTACCTCCCCTCTTGGGCTCCTAAAGAAATTACAACCAATTTCAATACTATACAAATTTAATGAAGATAAATATTTTGTAGTCTGTGATTTAGTTTTCTACTGAATAAATACTAAAAAGACAAGAGGTAACAGTTTCAGGTGGATGTTTCTAGGAATAGGTCACTGACTATAACAAAAGATACACTATCGCTATAGTTGGCTTGACAATGAGAACAACAATAAAGAAAAAACTGCCTTGCCACCAGTGAATAATAAATAAAATAATTGGTAATGTTATGAGCTGGGGTTGCTCTCAGTAAAGAAACAGCGGTTACCAACATACACTTTTTAATTAATTAACATTAATACTGGTTGATCACATTTTTCTCGTCACCCATCCCTCAATGTCTTAAGTCTATCAAATAAAGTCGAAAGTCTTCGACTAGTGCGTCCGGTCATGACCTACGGTGCTAAGACGTGGACACTCACTGCTCGACTAGTCCACCAGTTTAAAGTCGCCCAGCGAACTATGGAAAGGGCTATGCTCGGAGGGCACTGTCTTTATTGCCTATTATAATTTTGAGTTTTCGCTTTCTTTGTGAACAGGCATTTGAACAGGAAGGCGAACTTGATTTTCCTGCAAACAAAAGTAAATGATTTCAAAATTCTCGCTTATGAGATATTTGACATCATGAAATAAATTTCTTTTTAGATAAAAAAATTAGAAAATAATCAACAAATTAAAGTCCCTACTAATTTTATTCAATCGTCACTCAATCACATGTGCAATATTTCTACCCTGTATAATCGAAACGACTGATTTGGCGCAAGGGTAAGGATAACTGCCTTCTGTGGCAGACATCACGGGTTCGATTCCCGTACAAGACAAATGTATAATTTTATAATAATATTTTGTTTTCACTGTAGACAGATAAAATATTCATAACATTACCTGTACGCAAATATCTATGTGAGGTACTGCAGAAGATTTCAAATGCCTTTTTTTGAAACTTGTAGGAAGTCATCTTCCGTAAAATGCTACGAGCAAATGCTACTGCTTTTAGTAAGAAACCATTGATCTTTCCTGCCAGTTGCGGATATCCATTTTTCTTTTATATCCGGATTTGTAGGAAAACTGAAATATGTAAATCTTTATAAACAGAATATTTATGTCTTATTTAAAAATTAAATAGATATTTAAAACTTAGATTTGATATTATGTCCATGTAAATTACCACATCATAATGTCTGAGCACAAGATACAAAAAAACTCTATCGATAAAACTATCGATAACATGCAAGCCCTATGATTGCACAGAATTTGGTACGAATTATTTTCGTGATTGATTATGCTTCCATATTCAGTTATTTCCAAATATTATTACTTACCGATGAAATATAATTCCTCCTTTTTCCAGATTAACCTTTTCACTTCGCAAAAGGCACGAAATAATAGCACAACTCGGCATCTTTTTGGGTTTTGTACTGCACCGAATACACGTCTGACAGCTACGTCATTGTGCAATACACTGCGAGCAATTTGACGTTCATATGCCCGTTTGCTCATATGAGCGGCTCGTCAACCACGCCCACTTTATCATTCTAACCTTTTTTATTGTTCTGTGGTATTTCCCAAGAATTTTGTACTGTATGATGGATGCCAAACTCCCATACAATAGCATGAGGCAATGTTCTGTCTCGATCAGTAGGTGTTCCCTCTCAGTCTATCACTTTAATGAATGAGTTTGTCATTTCGTAGTAAAGCTTTCTATTACTACTAATGACGTCTCACAAAAATACACACAAATTTCTCAAACAAATTCTCTTTTATTTAATATGTGATTTTTTACTCACCTGTGAAATGATAAGGATATCACTCACTTACACAACATAAAACAACGCAAGTTATCACCAGTTTTATAATTTTTTATTTAAAATATTGAATTACAAAAATTTGTAACAATTTTCAGTCTAGGGGTCAAAATGGCGTAAATATGACAGGTGAGACAGAAACTATGGATAGAAAGAGAGGAAGAGGATATCCCACAGATAGCCTTCATTCATAAATAGTGATAGAATGAAAGGGAACACCTACTGATCGAGACAGAACATTGCTTCAAGCTATTGTATTGAAGTTTGGCATCCATATAGAGTACAAAATTCTTGGTATTTCCTAAATAAAGTACTAGAAGCCCTATACACCTATCAACTAGTCCCATTTTAAGCAACTAAATGCTGCTTGTGTTATGGATACTAAATAGATGATGGACAAACATTTTTAATAGATAACTACATAATTATAATTATTGAGAATACACATAATATAATACATATATAATTAACATCCAAGACTGGAGAACGAATGTCTGAAAATTCATCACCCAAACACTTGCTTCGGGATCGAACCCAGGACCTCCCGATATGGCGACGCCTTGAGACCGGCGTACAGACCACTCGGCCACGGAGGTCGTCAAATATTAAACCAGCATGTTCCCACACCTTTAGAACTTCTGGAATTACACACGTCTAGAAGGACATCGCTTAATAACACGTTAAAAGATACAAAATTTGCTACATACATATAATCACGACTATTATCCCCTAGTTAGTAGTCAGAGACTAGGCAAAAGTACCGCAAAAGCAGTCCAGAGACCATTGTCCGCGCTTCACCAAGCAGCGAAAATAAAGCAGTAAAAAAAGTGTTAGGGGAAGTTTTGCAGATGGAGCATCTAATCATTTAGAGTTTCCTGAGTGTTCCGGTATGATTAATATCTATAGCGAATGATTTGTTTATAAACTTAAGAAGTTCTTCGACTATAAACATAGGAGGTTAGAAAAAAAATTGTTTATTTATATTACAGCATTTCGTTGTAGCTGTGAACTTTTCCGCAGTAATATACAACACTGCATTACACTTATTTACAAAAGTGTTGCCAACTCTTAAGAAAATTGAAATATGTTGCCAAGTTCTTGCTCACAAACACTTGACAGCTCCGATTTTGCTGAAGATTTATGCATTGGCATTATCAAAAATAAATCATTTTTTTCGTTTCGTTGCTGAAAAGATGTATGAAATTATGTTGTGTAGATTCCACCATCCAACGTTTACAATCCCAAAAGACAAGTGGGTAATATATCGTGTCTTTCAGACTACGTTTAACCTTGAGATCATCGACTTTTACAACAGCAATCTGCCGAATCCTGAATCTTTTCAAGTCGCGACTGAATAGGCTTCTTCTGGGTAAGCTCGCTCCATCGTCGACATCATCTTTGCATTCGGCTATATTGAAGTCAAGAGTAAACCCATCTTAAAAAAAAAAAAGAATTTTCACCGGACCCTTGCGCCCGTAGGGGTAAGCAGGCAAACACAGCTCGACTGATATATTAGGTCCTTACTATGAAATTGGTGTTTTGTATGGAGATTTTGGGGATGTCTGCATTTTACATACTAACATTTTATCAGTTTTCTTCACAACGACAAATCCAGAGATAAAAATATTTGGCATGTATCATTAGACAAGCTTTAGCAATATGTGTGTGAACACGCTCGATAAAAAATTATTCATCGTTTTTAATGTTAATGCAAATCAAATGATGTGTTCGGGAGGCAGTTAAAATTAATTGTCTTTGTGTCTACTTTTAACACAATTAAACTAACAAAAAATTATCAAATTAAATAATACGAGCTCAAATATACGGTCTATTTTTAGAAGAGGCAATTATTGTAGAAGAATGTTCTGAAACTTAATAGTTACGGACAAATTGTTAAGACAGAATAAAAACACCAATTTCATAGGTAAGGACCCAATATTTAAGTATGGTGTCAGATCACGCCGGCGGCCAATAGCGTTGGCGAGATTGCCATACATTATGACGTATATACGCGTGCGCGTGGTGTGAAATGCCACTAATATCTTGTAAGCGCGCGCCGGTGGCTGGCGCTGGCGGTCAGCGTAGCTACAAAATATCCATAAGTCCCTATGCAACCGAGGGCGAGCCAGCCAGCCACTGTGTGGCAAAAGATAAAGTATTAAGTGTTCATAAACTCATACTATTACGAATAACTATGCCACCAACGTTCTTAACCCATGCTTGCTATTGTAAATAAAGAACCTCAATTCATTCAAACAGCTAGTAATCTATTACTACCTATCATCATCATCTTCAGCAAAGACAAAGGCCTCCTCTAATGCACGCCACCGCTCGCGATTCTCGGCCGTTCTCATCCAGCCCACTCCAGCCAATATCGTCATCCTATCTTTTTTCAAGGCGTCCTACACTACTATCTATATGTACTTTTATATCTCTGTTCGCCAGACTTCACGGCGCCAAATGCGAGTGCTCCACTAAGCTTAGCGCTTGGCCGTAGAGTGGCGAGGCTGTCTGTATTTAAAAGATTGCGTTATTGTGCATTTGAGTTGTAGGTATAAGCTGAAGGGCAACCTTTCCCTACCACGGTAGGTATGAACAGCCCTACCTAAGTTTAAATCTGCACTGAGATTTTTATTCGCTCAAATTCACTAAGCCAAGTAGGCCATTGTGAAAAGTATTTTAATTTACATATAAAAATCTCTCTAAGGTTTCTCTGGCTATGTATAATATTTTTTTTTAAATCTCTCGCATTCGTAATGAAAATCAGTGTGTTCCTCGGGTGAACGACTTAATCGATATTTAATCCCTCGACCTATATTAGCCTAACTTCGCTTCGGGACTAAAAAAGGCACTTTCAACCCTTGTAAAACAATGTACTATTTTATTTTAGTTGTTATTAGCTACAGAGCAAGATGAAATGAACAAGAATTCTTTGTCAATTCATCTTTCTCTGTAGTATACTTGAAAATTGTAAATAGTCTTCAGTAGCAGTAGTTAGTAAGTTTTGATTTATTGTCGTTTTTTATAAGTAACTAGTGGCTCGCCACGGCTTCACCTGCGTGGTATTCGTTCCCGTAGGAATACCAGAATCAAATATAGCCTATGTCACCCGGAGATAGCGTAACTTCCCAATGGTAAAAGAATTTATCAAATCTGTCCAGTAGTTTCGGAGCCTATTCTATATAAACAAACTAACAATCATACCTTTCCTCTTTACTTAGTACAGAAGTTAAGCACTACCATTAAGCTTAAGAGAAACTTGGCCTGGATAGACGAACTTCTCCCGAACACAATGTTTAATGTATCGAAAAATCAAAAGAAACATCCGTTAGTAAAACACTTAAAATTCAGTTAAAGTTCACCCGTATCGCTTAAGGCACGCAACTTTTCAATGGAACTCGAATGTTCTAGAAACGCTTTACGTAACAAAGTTTAAGTGAGAATCCTCGATAGCTTTACGGTCGTAGGTGAAAATAGAATGTTCAGTCACACCTAATTTCTATTACTAGGAAAAGCAAGAACTCTTTTGTCGAGTTTAGAATCTGCCGTTTTCAATTAGGAGAAAGTATTTTTCAATTCGACCATAATATTGCTTTACCGCCTTTAGTGAATGTCGCCAATAACTTGATTTTAATTCTTTGTTATTACTCAGCCTATATTGTACGTCCCACTGCTGGGCATAGGAGAAACACATGAAGAGTATGGGCCGTTACACCACCACCCTGGCCCAAAGCGGGTTGATGGGTAGAAACAGTCGCAATAGCGACCGGGATCAACGGCTTAACGTGTCTTCCGAAGCACGGAGGAGTTCGAGATCGCAAAGTTTTGGTCACCCATCCACGGCCTGACTATGGCGAAGGTTACTATGTTTTCAATCGAAAGCCAAAGCGTACTAACCATTACGCCACCGAGTTCTTTGTTTTTATCTACATAGAAACTCCGAAGATTATAGTAACATTGAAAAGAAAGTTTAAAGGATGTTACACTGATTAGATTACGGTCAACCAAGAGAGTTTTTGGCGGTATTTGACTATGGTGGACGTGATTTCCCTTCGATGATTGTAATATTGTTTCGGAGTGGATATTGCTATTGTAAAATTAGTGTAGGTTTGTGAAATAAGTGATTCTGTGGAGGATGTGTGGAGGATCCTTGAAATATGCGTCAAGTGTTTTGTTTCTATTTGATGGTTTTATTGCTTTATTTGATCACATCTAAAGTTGTTTCTTCCTCAAATAAAACAAAATTAATCAGAAAAGGGAGGACAGATAGAGCTTGAACTCAAGAAATGGTTATAAAATTTAAGTAAGTATATTTCACACCATCTGTAATTTAAGCAAAACTTTCTTCGCAGATGTTTTAGAAGTAAACCTTCTGGAAAATAAGTTTGCCTCCTTTGTGCCTTCAAACTTTACGATTCTTTAATTTATTTCGTTCAACATTAATATCAATTTCTCTCTCTCTCGGGTCCCGCTATAATAGCTTGAAACTGTTAGTAAAATAAATACACAAACAGATTTATTTAGTCTAAAATTTCAGCTAAATATAACACTCAATAAAATGTCGTTCTCAATTTGTATTTGTATTGAACATAATAAATATAAAAATAAATGTACCTACTTTTGAATTAGTTAAGAATATTTTAATGTTCTTCTTTTAAGGGTCTCTGTCAAAACGCAGTGTAATTTTTTTAACTAGATAATAATATGTTGATTGACGGTCTGTCGAATGAAATAAATTAACAGTTAAATTTTTGTTAATATGATTTCCATACATACATACAATCACGCCTGTAATCCTCGAAGGGGTAGGCAGAGTCCAAGGAGCACTGTGTTTCTTAAGACCACATTTAGCCATACAAAAATTGGGTTTGGCCACATGAAAAATCGTGAAAGAGTAGTAACAAGTGGCTAGCTCATCGCCTACACAATCACAGACCCAGTACCCAATACGCCTTTAGTCGGTACATTCTTTTTGTGTTCCGTGTTGGTCCGGGACACAAAAAGAATGTACCAACTGCTTTTCTAGTAAAACTTTTATATTATATTATTATACAACGGATATTATTTCCAAATTCTTGCAATTTTTATAAATTATTGAAGAGCATTGGAAACATTTTCGCCATGATTCATTCGTTTATTGTTCCACAGTACCAGTATTGAACAACTCAACGTAGTTTATTGCAGTATAATTATTCTTGAGCAATAAATCTACCAATATTAACAAAGTTACTTCCCTCAATGATAATTACGGGCCGTTCCCTGGCGGCCTGTGAAGTGCACGGCGGCAGTTAGCCGGCCACGAACGACCAATAAGCGCTCATTTGGCTCGGTACGGTTAAACGTCAAACTACATTACAACACAACTGTAGGTATTATAGTTTAAAAACATTTGCTCCTCAGACACTTTTTTTAATATGACAGGCAAGCTCTTGGCCTTCATCTCACCTGATGGTAAGTGATAATAAGGCCGAAGGTGGAAGCTAGCTTCACCTGTAATTATCAACAATTGAGCAACTGGCTATTTTGACCTCTGATTGCCGGAACACAACAATACTTATAACATTGTTATTATGGCGACAAATTAAGGTAAGATGGTGGTAGCTAGCCAGACCACCAACCAGCCCTACCACCAACCAAACCGAGCAGAAAAACCCCTGCCCCCGTGAGGAATCGAACCCCGGACCTCCTGATCCGACCAGAGGCGATCAGAGTAATATTATTCATTCTTAATATCGCCGTCTGTGGACAAAACTTCCAGAAGGTCTTGTCATTGACATGTAATTTTATTCCAGTCTTACAGGAATTACAGTTCGTGTGATGTGTAATTTATTATTATTTGTTGTTTATAAAAAAGCTTCTAGAGTTTTTGGAGAGAGTTAATAGGTTATAAGAGTAGCATTCATTTAAGCCCCCGAGATTAAAAAAAAATAATGAATTCTTTAACTCAGACTAATCAACCAAGACAAAGTAGAATATACTTACACTAGTGCAGAAAGTAATAAATAAATAAATAAAATAAATATCTTTGGACATTCACCTATCAACTAGCCCTATTTTAAGCAACCAATGCTTCTTATGTTACGGATACTAGATAACGGATACGAGTATATTTATTTAACTAGTCAAGGGGCACAAGGTTGCTTGCGGACTCCGATGTTCGCGGTACCCTTCAAGTGGTTGATAGATAATTACATATATAATCTAGAAAATATACAATACATAATATGTAAGCATCCAAGACTGGAGGACAAATGCCTGTATTCATCACACAAACATTTATTTATTTAATAATTTATTGTACACAATAAAGAAAGAAATATACAAAGAAGAAATAAAATTACAATAGGAAGGGCTTATATCTATAAGATATCTCTTCCAACCCACCTGCGACAGGAGAAGTGCACAAAGAGAAAAACAAGTTGCGTGTACCTCCTTAAAATTATTATAAGCATAATAAATTATAATAGGTTGGGGAAAAAGTTTCATCGCATTTTTTAAGAAAATTCAAAACATTTTTTAATATAGTTTATTTACATTTAACTAAAGTATGTAGGTACCATTTTGTTCGATCACTTTTTGCCATCTTGTAGGTAGGGACATGATCCCATTGCTATAGAAATTTTGGGACTTCTGGTCAAAATACCGCGACAAGTGGTTTTGGCAGTCCTCTCGTGATGTTAACCTGACACTGCCTAAAGAATTCTGAAGAGACCGAAACAGGTGGAAATCTGAAGGTGCAAGGTCAGGACTATACGGCGGATGCATTAACACCTCCCAGCCAAACTCTCTTAATTTTTGCTGAGTGGCTAAAGATGTGTGAGGTCTAGCGTTATCATGATGAAAAACCACACCCCTTCTGTTGATTAATTCCGGCCGCTTTCTCTCAACTTCTTGCTTTATCTCTTCAGTTGTTCGCAGTAGAGTTCAGAATCGATGGTCCTGCCTGGTGGTAACAGCTCATAATGAATAATGCCCTTCCAATCCCACCACACACACAGCATCACCTTGTTGCGAGTTAACACGGGTTTCGCCACAGTCTGTGAAGCCTGACCGGCCTTTGACCACGACCTTTTTCGCACGTTCTTGTCGTACGTGATCCACTTTTCATCACCAGTTATCAGCTTCTTCAAAAATGGTTCGGTTTCATTACGTCGTAATAAAGAATCACAAATGAGTACACGGTTCATTAGGTTTCTTTCAGTGAGCTCGTGAGGTACCCAAATGTCGAGCTTTTTTGTGTACCCAGTTTTTTTCAAATGCGCCAAAACTGTTTTGTGGTCAATTCCCAGTTCTTCAGCTACGTCGTAACTACTGACATGCCGATCTTGCTCCACTTTTTCAAAAATGGCATCCATTTTATCTGTAATAGGGCGACCAGAGCGACGTGCATCTTTGACATCAAAATTTCCGGATTGAAAACGCTTAAACCAAATTTGTGCTACTCTCACAGACACTGCTCTAGGTCCATAAACATTGCAAATTTTTTTCGCGGCTTGCGTTGCATTTTTACCTTTTTTGTAGTAAAATTTTAAAATGTATCGAATTTCTTCATTAGATTCACTCATCTTGGCGGTACGAAAAACAAATGAAAATCACACATTTTCCTGATTTGAATTTGGAATTATGTTCTTTAAAATTTAAACTTTCAATGATACCAAAACCAGCCAGATACAAATAGTATAGCCAAAGAGATTTTATTACAAGTTTATACATACTATAATGCGAAAAGACTTTTTCCCCAACCTAAATATATTATAATAAATAGCCTACTTATATTAAATGACTTTACTTATTTATATATATATATATATATATATAATAACTAAAATATATACATATATACGTAATATATACTTGCAACTAATATATATATATACTTACATACCTACCAACAAAGTACTATATATAGGATGAAGAAAATAACAGAAAGTTAGTTTTAATGAAAGAAAGATAAATAAATATTTATAAAATCAAGTTAAGGATAAATAATATTCTTTTAGCCTCTTTTTAAATTGAGTGAGTGTCGGACAGTCTCTAATTGACGACGGTAAAGAGTTCCACAAGTTGACGGCGCAAACAGTAAAGGAATCCTTGAAAAATTCAGTGCGAAGTGACTGTGATGGCAATCTGAGCTGATCTGATGAAAATATCTGCCCCCAGGATCCAACACAGAACGACGCCTTGAGAACGTACAGACTCGACCACGGCGGTCGTCAAAATATTGCGTATGTTCATATAATTATTAAAAAAGATTTAAAATATAAAACTATTGCCAACTTTATAATTTTTACCTCATCGGTATAAAACCGTTGACTCTTCCCATATCTTCTTAATTAGGAGTTTACTATTACGATATTGAAAACAACCTTTTTTCAAAGTATTAGTGGCCAAGCCCCTAGCTTAATCACGGTAAGTACACCCTAAAATTTACGACTTAGTGTGGCGAACATTGCCTAATCATTTCCCAGGTCCCCATGCTGACTAAAGGCCCCTATAATCAACTCGTTAATTAGGTGTTAGCGGTCGTCGCACCAGATTAATGACCCGAGATAAGCATAATGATGTATGTTTTTCCTGTACAGATAAATTTTTCATAGTACCAGTGGTATAATGCGATATTTTGGCTACCTTCCAAGACTGGAGGTTATTAAGAATGTGACCAGAGTTTAAGTAATTTCTTTTTGCAGTCTATAATAGTAGTTTATGTAACTATCACATAATATAGGTTATTACAACACGAGCGTGGTTTTTGGCGAGTTTTTAATAGTATCACGCGAATGTTTAATACCAAGTTATGTGCAGTTACATACACTTCTTAATCTACATTCATTATTCAAAGAAATATTACAAAGAATAATTAATTTTATTTATTGTTGGCTGTCTGGAAAACTTTTGCCATAGTTTTGTACGTTTTTAAGAACAATAAGTGTTGCATAATGAGTCCAACCTGTTGCATAATGGTCATTATGTTACAGTTTCCATTTTTAAATTTTCGTTTTTATCATCAGTGTTAAAAAGAATGTCAAGTTCGAGTCTGAGTTCATAATTCGAACATTATAACATGAGTGTTGATAAAAGAGTTTATAGTATGCTTCACTTTTACTCTATGCATTTATTGGACCACCAATCAATATCAATATCCATAAACCATAAATGAACATTATTATTGATTCACAGTAAAATTCGATTTGGATGGAATTTTTAAATTTGTACAAAGTGGTAAATTGTTTTACCAATGATTGATGGACCGTAATCCACTATGTGCATAAGTTAAATTCTTTACTAAACTCTTTTTTAAACTTGTAATTGAATATTTTTTTCCATCAAAACGCGCATTCCCTACACAACTAATATTAAAATTGCTAGCAGTGCGGCAAAAAGCATTATAACTTCGCAATTAATTTCGATGGTGGTGTCTGTGTTGGCTCCGCTTTGCCGCAAGCCATCCATTTTTAGAGATATTCACGATTCGTTGCACTTTTAGAAGCATTGCGGTTCCAATATTTTATTAACTGTTTCGCTGGAGGAATGTTCCCTTTGACTGAAATACTGCAGTGTATTTGACAAAACAATAAAGTAATAAAGTTTCCAAAGAGAATCGAAGCTACCTACATGAAATGGTTTGTTTGAAGCAAGAAATATTTACTAGTTTAAATTATCGTTTATTGTTGGACTAGTTCTTGTTATTGTATACGTGGTATATATAGTAATCTGGAGTCGGTGAGAAAATCTTAAATATCTTCAAAAGTACTTGATATAGCTTTTTTATTATAGACTCAATTAAAGAACATTGAATGCCTCAATGAATGTAAATTAAATAGTACCTACTTAAAATTGAATTTTGAAAATATCTGAACACAGTAATGCAAGCGTTGATAGAAGTTCCAACGTGTGCAACTCACTACAGAGAGTCCCTCTACTTATATATTTACATACGTATTTTTATGAAATTAAAATATAGTAATGGTTAAAATGCATATACAAGTCCCTATACATTACTATACATCAACTTCTTATGTTTGACACTATTATTATTTACAAGTATATTTTTACAGTACGATCTGCGGAGAAACAGCTACCTCTAGCCTCTATTAAAACACTCTTTTACAAAATAACAGTTTCATGCATTCAAATGTTTGTCATATTATACAAACGTGGTACACACGCTTCCATAAGTGAAATGGCTTCTTTTTAATGTTATGGGGGTCAGAAAGTAGAACCTTTCTGACCCCCATAACGTGCGTTTACAAAATGACGGTTATTTGAATACTTGCACGGTAGACAAAAAAATATACCTACTTACATTTACGAATTAAATTCGTTGTATTTTTTAGATGGGTACATAATTTTCCCGGAAGAATTTCAACGAGAAACCTTTTTACAAATTAATGATATGTATCTGCGCAAACTCAGAACGTGCGACCTCATATAGGTGCTTTATCCTTAAATTCTTGTCAGCTCTCGCTTTTCATATTCTGACAAAAAATAATGGTTTCAGTTTCATCGCTTGAGCAGATAAAATGAAAAGGCTGATTTTGTACAAGGTAGGTACAACGGGTAAGAAGTATCTTAGATTATTTCAGAGGCGTAAGTATCTCAAATTTCTGTAATTCGGAGACTTGAGCGATACCTCTAGTAATAACAAACAAAATTAATTGTTAGTGCAATGTAAAAGTCAAATGCTGATGCATAGTTTTTTATCTAAGTGTAACATGATGTTTATTGAATTATATTATATACGCTGTATTTTTTTACAGAATGTTTCGGTTTGTAAGCTTAAAGTCTGCAATATTGTTTTTGTATTATTATAACTTTAAATTTTACATAGCATATCAACGACGCTCTTTTCCTGGTGGAGTAAGAAAAGGCGCCTGTTTTCTTACTTTATCCCTTTCTCTACTGTTATTATTAACTTCATAAATATTCCTTTAATTCATTTATCACGCTTATTTGTAAGCCTTAAGTGGCAGTGGACAGGCACATAGCTCGCAGAACTGACGGCCCTTGGGACGAAAAGTTTCTCGAGTAGCGACTACGTACTGGGAGAACCAAATTTTTTAGATATTGTCAATTGATCTCAATTTCTATTCCTGTTGAATCCCATGTAATTACATCGTGTGTTTATAAGAAGAAATGTGAATTTTAGAAGATATTTATTGGTCAAATCAATCTACAGAGATTAGATGATCAGGCAATGTAAAATATACCTTCACACTTTTATTAAAAACAAGTTTCTTCTTAAAAGTAATACAAAATAATTATTTGTGGCATCCAATGCCAAGAATGTTAAACTGGGATTCAAAAGTAGGATCCAGCGATAATAAATGGCACACACTACGCCACGCCATTTTGTTTTTGCTGTTCGTACTCACTCGGCATTTGTTTTCTTGTCGCCAGAGGCCAGATAATTTTTGCAGGAGTTCAAAAGCTTTATTTTCTCATAATAAGCTTTTTATATTTAATAAAAAAATTGCCTTAGGCACAAACGCTACTCTCTTCGCTCTCAACGTCGTTATCTTTTTCTCAGTAAATTTAATTTTAAACACAAAGAAAAGGCAAACCTTTTGTTTTCAATTTGCTAATATTTAATGTTATTTTAATTGAATAGTATGATCGTCGTGTTGTTTATGGTTGTCAGAGATAACACCGTTACACAAATATTGTCTAAAATTGTATGACCACCTTTGTAAAAATTTTCATTTTTAAAATAATAAAAAAGGAAAACTTACTTTTATTTATACTATTGAAATGACAAGGCCACATCAATATCAGTGATTGAATGTTATATTTTATTAACAAAAACGTTACTCAAAGTATTATAAAAACATTCTTCTAAAAACTATGAAACCCTTGTAACATTTCAGCAAACAATTTCAATACATTTGTGTAACGCATCGCCTCTTTCATTTATTTTTCAGAATTGCTGATTGGATTCTTTCGCATGCTCTGGTCCAACTAGTGATAACAATTTTTTTTTGAATGCCAGTAAAATACGTGTGATATAAAAGAGAGCCGATATACAGAATTAGGTCTACAAGAAAACTTTTTAAAACGGAAATTTTTAGACATGAAATTTGAATAAATATATGTAAATATGCAGAAGTCTCAGTAACATTAATTCTAAAACAAAAAAAAATATATATGTCCTGAACCTAAATAATCGTTGACTACAAAATATTTTTTTTATAATTTAGGTATTTACATACTTTTTGTTTTGAATAATTACAAAAGATGTGAGGCCCCCTTAAAGCAGTAAACTGTGCCAAACGTTTGCAAAATTAACATTTATAAATATTTATCTAAATTGTATATATTATTTGATGACCTCCGTGGTCGAGTGGTCTGTACGCCGGTCTCAAGGCGTCGCCATCTCGAAAGGTCCTGGGTTCGATCCCCAGTGGAGGCAAGTGTTTTGGTGATGAATTTTCAGACATTTGTTCTCCAGTCTTGGATGTTCATTATATATGTATATTCTGAATAATTATGTGTATTTATCTATTAAATATATTTCTCCGTCATCTAGTATCCGTAACACAAGCAGCATTTAGTTGCTTTAAATGGGACTAATAAGTAATACTTATTATCTGTAACGACCATCTATCTAATTTAATAAATATAAGGCCTGCAAAAATAAATAAATATATATTTATTTTATCCTCAGACATTCACACCTATCAACAAGCTCAATTTTAAACAAACTAATGCTGCTTGTGTTACGGATAGTATATGACAGATAAATATATTTAATGGATAAATACACATAAATTTTCAATAGTTATAGTATAAATATCCAAGACTGGTGAATAAAGCCTTTATTCATTACACAAACATCTGTCCCCACCGTTTAGACCACTCGACCACGGAGGTCGTCAAAACGGTGTCTGCAAGACATTAAACACAACATAAAGTTTATATTTCTCCTCCAAAGTACCTACGAAATAAATAATTAATTGTTATTTTTTTAGTCCTCTAAAGGGATTGAATAATATATTTTTTGTATTGACTCCGTCGGAAAAGCCTGCGAGCCCGGATTACTCCTAATTATATTGAACGTAAATATAGATTTATTCTTCGAAGTATTTCTGTCTTAGTGTATTTGCCGATACTACAAGCTCCTTGAGCTTAGCAATCACAACGGCATTCCCTCTTTAATCACAGAATGATTTGATGTACTCTCTTCTTCTCTTTCTCTTTTTCTTGCCCTGTTCCCAATTCTATTTGGGGTCGGCGCAACATGTTATCTTCCACTTTCTTCTATCACTCGTCAAGTCAACACTCAGTCCCTTCCTCATCACATCATCATTCACATAATCCATCCATCTTTTCTTTGGTCTTCCTCTCCCCACACGCCCATCCACTTTCAATTCCATACCAAGAAAGTCGTTTTTCTCTCAGTTTATCAGCAATCGAGGCAGTTTATCAGCAATGTACTAAAAACAGAATATCAAATTATATACAAATAAATCTGAGATTTAGAAAGTACTCTTCATAATTTAATATGAAGTTGATGCCTAAAATTAGATTTTGATGAAACTATATTTACAAGCTCTTTAAGACTTGCTTAAAATTCTAAAGTAGGTACTGCTTGTACGACTAACAACCAATATAGCTTTGTAATTGCGAACTTTACCCAAATAAGTTTCTATATAAATAACATCGGGTGCACAGAAAATTTTTGGAAAAAAGTAATGTGACACAGCACTCAAGCACAATAAAGTCTAATGTTACTTTCATAGCTGACAACACAAACGCACATTCTTATAACCGTCGTACGTATTAATAAACACAAATTATCCATATTTATAAATGCGAAGGTAACTCGGTCTGTCAGTCTCGCTTTGACGTCAAAACTACTAAAACAATTTAACCGAAATTTGGTACACAGATAGTCTAGAGCCTGAGAAAGGATATAAGCTACCTTTTATCCCGATATTCCCATGGGAATGGGTGCCATGTGGGTGAATGCTAAAAAAATTAAATAGCGCCTCCCAGAAAAATTAAGGACTTTAAGCCACTATGAACTTTGCTACTGTAGCCACTCGTACCAGGACATAATCGCTGTCGCAGTAGTTCTGAGAAGAACTGTTTTCTTTGAAGCAAGATTGGACATCTGTCGTTAGTTCTGATAAGAACTATGAAACATTATTGGACTTCTGTCAGATTGTCTTCACCTGTGTTTCGCTCGTCACACGTCCGCTCCGCGCGCTGCCGCCGGTCGAAATAAGTGAGTCTAACGAGACTCCGAATATTTATCTGGATTACCTACTACGCGCGATCTTACACGTGTCACCGAGTAAGCAAGACAACAACAATAGACAGCATGAACATCTCGTGATTGGCTATAATTTATATTTTATTATTGGTTTGTGTACATTTTACTTGTTATGATTTTTGTATATATACTAGTTTTAATAAATGTTTCCTCACTTCATCACTTCATCGAGAACACGCATATCATTTTCGCTATCCTCCAAACTGGTGACCACCGACTGAAGAAAGAAGCTCTGCTAAACAGAAGGCAAATCTCTGCAGAACAATAATAATGGAGGAAGCCCATCAAAACGCAGCCTCGTCAAGTCCTGCATCCGCTCCTCAAGTGGCCAACATTTCGCTGTCGCTGCGCATCCCACCATTCTGGCGTGATCGTCCCCGTCTCTGGTTCTTCAGTTTCGAAGCCGCAACTCACGACATGAAGAAAAGTCAAGCACAGCTAGCCCAGATGGTCATAGCTCAACTGGAGAAGCAGGACGTGGAGCAGATCACCGATCTCCTTTACGATCCGCCGGAGACAAATTTTTACGACGCCATCAAGCAACGTCTCATAGCGTCATATGAAGAATCCGACAGCCGGCAATTTCAAAAGCTGCTGTCTGAAATGGAGCTTGGCGACCAGAAGCCAACGCAGTTACTACGGCGCATGAAAGATCTGGCGAGGGAAAAAGTCCCTGACTCCACGCTCCGTTTGATGTGGTCAAACCTTCTACCACCACACATTCGCTCTGTACTCGCCGTTAGCGAAAGCTTCAGCAGCAAAACCGCGCTGGAAGAACTAGCACTGTTAGCGGACAAGATGATGGAGCAGACCCGCGAAGTCGCCGCAATTAGCTTGCCACCACCACCAGCATCGTCATCGACTACACAAATCGACATGCAATATCTTGTGGCGGAAATAAGAAAATTATCGCTGGAAATCGCTGAAATAAAAGCAAGCAACACACGAAGACTTATGCCGCCAAGATATCGAAGTCGTTCCAGAAATCGAAGCCGTGACTCATCGCCGTCCCCACAATGCTATTACCACCGCCGATTCGGTGCTCAAGCAAAAAAATGCACAAGACCATGTAACTTCAACAAGCAGTCGGAAAACTAAGAAGAACGTTGGAAGCGGCGGAAACCGGCGTTCAAGAATATTCATACCGCCTGTACGTCACGGACAAGAAAACCGGACTATCATTTTTAGTAGATACGGGGGCTAACATATCCGTCCTACCTAAAATGAAAGGCGTTACGACGACTCCACTGCCATTCAAACTTTACGCTGCAAACAACACCGAAATTTCAACCTATGGTGAAAGAACGCTCGAACTAGACTTGAACCTACGCCGCCCGTACAAGTGGAAGTTTATAGTCGCAGATGTATCGAAGCCTATCCTGGGAGCAGATTTCTTAAAGCACCATCAGCTCATCGTAGATCTCAAGAACAAAAAACTCATCGATAGCGTCACTAACCTCAAGGTCGCCGCACCAATCCACGCCACCAACATGCCTACAGTTCGAAGTATCGACATAGCAAATAGCTACCATGACATATTAAGTCAATTCCCCGGCACCACGAGACTAACATCGATGAACATCAACAGTAGCATCAATGTACAGCATTACATAGAAACCGAAGGTCGGCCGATACACTGCCGAGCACGTCCAATACCACCACATCGGTACGAAAAAGTAAGAAAAGAATTTGAAAACATGATGGAACAAGGCCTATGCAGACCAAGCAAAAGCCCATGGTCATCGCCACTCCACATCGTGCCTAAGAAGAACGGCGACATAAGAGTCTGCGGTGATTACCGTCGTCTTAATGCCATCACGAAGCCTGATCGATACCCAGTACCTCGTATCAAAGATTTTACGTACCTACTCTCCAAGAAAACAATATTCTCTACAATAGACCTCAACCGCGCTTATCAACAACTCAGCGTAAGGGAAGAAGATATAGAGAAAACAGCCATCATAACACCGATGGGCCTATTCGAATTTCCACGAATGTGCCCAGGCTTAAAAAATGCAGGTCAAACGTTCCAGAGGTACATGCACGAAGTACTAAGAGGGTTAAACTACGTTTTCCCGTTCCTCGACGACGTACTCATAGCGTCCTGCAATGAAACCGAGCACCGCGAACACCTTACAACAGTGTTAAGAAGATTAGAAGACAACGGCATCACTATTAACCCCGCTAAATGTAACTTCGGCCAGTCAGAATTAAAATTCCTCGGTTACATCGTATCCAAAGACGGTATCAAGTTACCAGAAGAAAAAATCAAGATCATCTCTGAATACCCCAAGCCGAAGACAATCGAAGAGCTACGACGATTCCTCGGCATGGTTAATTTTTATAGAGATCACATGCCCAACGCCGCATCAATACAAGCACCGCTAAATTCGTATCTACACAACACGAAGAAACGCGACAAAACATCCATAGAATGGACCGACGACGCTACGCAAGCATTCGAAGCATGTAAAACCAGCATCTCCAACGCAGTTTTACTCGCTCACCCGTCACTACAAGCTACCTACGGTTTATTCTGCGACGCGTCCGACAAGGCCGCAGGCGCCGTGCTTCAACAACACGTAAACAACAAATGGCAACCACTTGGATATTTTTCGAAGAAATTCTCCGATCCACAAACAAAATATTCAACTTACGATCGAGAACTACTCGCCATTTACATGGCTGTGAAATACTTTCGCAAAATGTTTGAAGGCCGGCAGCTGATCATATTCACCGACCACAAACCGCTTACCTTCGCTATCAGCAAGACACAGTCAACTACCGAAACTCCACGAAGAACAAGACAACTTTTATTTATTAGCGAATTCACAACGGATATACGTCATGTGAGCGGTAAAGAAAATATCGTCGCCGACGCACTCAGCCGCATCGAAACAATATCCTACCCATCAAATATCAACTACGAAGAAATAGCAAAATCACAAAATCACGATCCAACCCTGCAAGAATTATTATTACAAGAAAACATCTCTATGAAGAAAATAATTATTCCAAACACCGACATTGAACTGTACTGCGAAACATCAACGCCGCATATACGACCTTACATCCCTGAACAACATCGTCACGACATATTTACAAGCGTACATAGCAACAGTCATCCCGGTACTCGCACGACTCGCAAGCTGACGTCACAGAAGTACTTCTGGCCCTCGATGAACGCCGATATAGGTCAATGGACTAAAAGCTGCCTTGAGTGTCAGAAAAACAAAATACACCGTCACACACATTCAAGCGTGTCAAATTTCCCGCCAACAGAAAGATTCCAGCACATACACGTCGACATTGTTGGACCGCTACCTACAACAACGCAAGGACAACGCTATCTTATTACAATGATCGACCGACTCACCAAATGGCCCGAAGCAATACCTACCGGTGACATATCAGCTGAAACCGTTGCTAACGCGATATACAGTCACTGGATCGCACGTTTCGGATGCCCCGCAACAATAACAACGGATCAAGGTCGACAGTTTGAAAGTCAGCTGTTTAACAATCTAATGAAGATGATGGGAATAAAGAAAACTCGCACCACAGCTTATCACCCTCAATGCAACGGAATCATCGAACGCTGGCATCGCTCGCTTAAGAACGCATTACGTGCGAAATTAACAAACACAAGTACATGGAGCGAAGAATTACCTACAGTACTACTCGGAGTACGCGCCGCCCTACGAACAGACACCGGTGTTAGTGCAGCCGAACTTACCTACGGCTATAACCTACGTCTACCGGGCGAATTCTTCGAAAAATGTACAATACCTACTTCAATGGACTACAACTACGTCGAACAGCTACGCCACATTATTGACAGCAACAAGCCGCAATCGTCCACAACTCATCACAGCAACAATCAGCGTATATTTGTACATAAGGACTTGAAAGAATGCAGTCACGTATTTATTCGTACAGACGCAGTGAAGAAGCCACTTCAGTCTCCCTACGAAGGCCCATACAGTATTGTGAATAGAACAGACAAAGTATACACAATACAGTTACCAGATCGCCAAGCAAATATTTCCATAGACAGACTGAAGCCGGCATATCTTATAACGGAAACAATTACCACACCGAGAGATACCACCATTACCATAGCATCACCATTACCTCAAGAACATACCAGTTATAATACAGAAACCATCCTGCAGCAACAGTGCATACCTACTACAACGCCAACGAACACCATGACGTCACAACCAGCTGATATCAAGCGAACGCGCTCTGGCCGTGTCGTCAAGCTGCCGGTACGTTTTCACTAGAGGGGGAGCACTGTAGCCACTCGTACCAGGACATAATCGCTGTCGCAGTAGTTCTGAGAAGAACTGTTTTCTTTGAAGCAAGATTGGACATCTGTCGTTAGTTCTGATAAGAACTATGAAACATTATTGGACTTCTGTCAGATTGTCTTCACCTGTGTTTCGCTCGTCACACGTCCGCTCCGCGCGCTGCCGCCGGTCGAAATAAGTGAGTCTAACGAGACTCCGAATATTTATCTGGATTACCTACTACGCGCGATCTTACACGTGTCACCGAGTAAGCAAGACAACAACAATAGACAGCATGAACATCTCGTGATTGGCTATAATTTATATTTTATTATTGGTTTGTGTACATTTTACTTGTTATGATTTTTGTATATATACTAGTTTTAATAAATGTTTCCTCACTTCATCACTTCATCGAGAACACGCATATCATTTTCGCTATCCTCCAAACTTCTATTATTAGAGTAGGAGGAGAGTAAATTTTCAATTCCACCAATTAAGGCTACTGTTCCAATTTGAAAAAAATCTTTCAGTGTTGAATAGCCTATTTATTGAGGTTATAGGCTACATACCATCGTACTATCTCAAAGTAACTATTCTACGCGGACGAAGGCGCGGGCAAAAGCTAGTTATTTATAATCATACATACATGCAATGAATATCCGCCTAAGGGCACACTGAAGTCGGTACGGCAGAGGTTGCTGCGGCATTGGCAGCGAAATACCGAAGCAATACAAACAACAAGACACTCTCCATTCCTGTCAAGCCTTTGCTTCATCTCATTTGAAACCTTATCGTAATTGGAATAACTGTCATAATTCAGTTAACTTTATCCTATTCCAAAATGTTTACCGTGCTGCGCGATGTCAGCGTGAATGACGGCCCCAAGATTTCCTTGAAAACATAAATTTCATTCTGCTCTCAAGATATGAGTACTGTATCCTGTATATTAGATGAAGGGGGATCGTAATAGTCTTTGCATATAAACAAGCTCACAGCGATATGGATATGTCACAGCAATCAACGCGATTGCGAATGTGTACGGCCATATCACATTACTGTGAATGCTTTTGATTAGAATAATATGTGATATTCTTCGGTCTAACGAGAACTCCGCCCCTTGCTTGCTTCTAATTCTGAACCATGGCTTGCCTCACAAAATAAATAGGTTCTATAACACCCTTTTAAGCTATTGCATAGCTTCTATCGCGGGCCTTGAGCGCGGGGACCGAATCCAGAAATTCCGTAACGAAAAAACCTCACGCTCCCCACTCCGATGCGCAAGGAGGTGTGGCTTGAAGGCCGTGCATCGTCTAACGTCGTTTCAGTTCGGCAGTCTTCGACACGGCGTTGTGTGCGTGAATATGAATGAACAAAGTGCATTTATTATTAATGAAGAAAGTCACCAAAAAAAATATTGAGAAGAAAATGAGTGAGTACTCTATATACTCACTCTTTTTCTTTCATATATAGTTTAAATTCTAAATTTAGATTCTCAATATATATATATTAATTCGTTCTTCATTATGTATATAACAGAAACCATCAAACCAAGCACGTGTACTATTCAGTACCTTTGTTTTTGGTGTATAGATAATGCACATGAATGCCGCGCAGAGAAAGTATATATGATATTATATCTATATAAATGTACATCGCGCGAAATTCGATAATCACATCTTAATATCGTTATTTTTTTATAAATGAATATTGTTTTGGTGTGTCATTAAATAAAATTATAATTGCATAAGTTGATACAAAATGCTATGCAATAGCTTTACCGCGGCAGTCCCCGAGTGCCACACGTCTTTTTTTTTTTGTTTACGGGGACCAAATCCTATTTCCGGACCTTATCGCTGGCTAGGTAGATCGGGCGAGTGGGACTCGCTTTGCTCCTCACTGAGACTACCCACTGAAATTCCCCGATATACCTATTCGAGCCCTTCTACGGGAACTACGTTCTGCCTCTGATTGTTTGAGTCGGTCACAGAGCCTCTCGACGTAGTAGTAGTCTCGACGACGTACTTGGAACTAGGTCGATGAGGCACCGAAGGGGATTCCTGGGAAGATCCCTAGATGTGGTAGCCATTCAAAAGTGTGCGCGGAAAATCCAATACACGCGGCCACGCCCGGGTAATACATACAAATTGTTTTAGATTATTCCTGTTACCACCTATTTATTTATTGTACGCACTGTTAAGTCCTAAACTTAACATTAAAATGTAAGGTTGGTAAACATGTCGCCTGATTCGAGTTTTTTGTTGTTATGTTGGTGCGCCTTTCGCACCATTGTTTTTCTGTCTAAAGTGACACATACATTCATTCATTGAACTTCATTGTAATTATTACACATATTGCCTTCGGGAACTACTTACACGTCTATGTACGCGGTGTGGGCTATAGCCACAAATATTACCTATTGTTACAGTACAAATGTAAAAGTGAGTGTAGCTGTAGAAGAAAAAGAATAAATATTTTATGTTGTGCGCATGGGTGGTTTTCATTCATCCTCAAGCCTGGCACCCACACACACACACACACACACACACACACACACACACACACACACACACACACACACACACAAACACACACAGACAAAATGCTTATGCCATATTTGGCCAAGATAATAAAACTGTTTTATAACAAAGTAGAAACCATACATAATTGCCTACTGAGGATCGGACCACTGTATCCGATTCTTAGCTCCTTTAATTATCCAATGGATGCCAGATCCGTTTCCAATTTCCGACAAGGGTCGAAATTTATGTTTCCTCTAATTCTCAGTCTTTGATATATACAGTACTCTATGTAGATCAGAGCAATATGATTGGTTAGATTACTACATGATTGGTTAGACTCGAGGTTTGAATAAAATAAAAAAGGTTGAGATTTAATTTATTATAAACAAAAAGCATAACACTTGTATATAAAAAATACGGATTCATCTGACCACGACGAATGTGTTTAAGACCTTGTGCAAAAGACGCGCGAACGGCGCGATTTCGCGCGATGCTTGTGGACGCTATGTATAGGCGCCTAGACTCTCGCCAAGGCGTGTATAAATAATAAATAAATAAATAAATATCCCCAGACATTCACCCCTATCAACTAGTTCAATTTTAAGCAACTAAATGCTGCTTGTGTTACAGATACTAGATGACGTCAAATATATTTAATAGATAAATACACATAATTATTCAGAGTATATATAATATTATACATATATAATGAACATCCATGACTGGAGAACAAATGTCTGAAAATTCATCACCCAAACACTTGCCTCCACTGGGGATCGAACCCAGGACCTCTCGAGATGGCGACGCCTTGAGACCGGCGTACAGACCACTCGACCACGGAGGTCGACATGGTCGTCGTATGATTTCACGCGTTACGATTTGCGGCGAATTCGCCCGTTGTGGACAAGACCTAAAATTAAGGGATCCTATTTTAAGGTAAAGCCGCACTTAGCTTCATCTTTCAACTTTATATTTTGACATTTGGGAACATTTTGGCGAGTCTGTAGCGCCCTGAGGTCAGCGGCGCGACCTTGTTTTCGTCTTTGTTTACGTCAGTGTCAGTTCAGTTTGAATTTATTTCGGAACTTTTGGAAACTGTTTTTAAAAAATTAATTAAAAAATTACAATTAAGTAATTTTTTTTGACATAAGCGCAAATTATTGGAGGAAAATTGATAGTTCCCGGTTGTCTGACGAGCTGTCGACTGTACTACATAAAGGACTTTTTCTCGCCTCATTTTTCCTTTGCTTATTTCCGTCGATTACTGATAAAAAATGGTGCCTTGGTGCCTGGCAAAAAAGTAATAAGATCTTGCTAACCTACATTATTAAAAAAAAATGTGATGGTACCAGCCTTTGTCTGAGTAGGTATAAACATGCTGGCTATTTTTTTCTTCTCACTGGCTACCTCGTATCGTCGTAGAAAAATATACCTAACGGCCTAATATACTTTACCATGCCTTTTAATGCGTGAAAAATGAGGAATTCACTGATTGACTGAAACATTGTCTTATTATAAGTTTGCTATGTTTCGAATTTCGAATATGAAGCTTTTAAGCTTCTACAGCAACCTTTTTGTGGAATTTGTGTGCATTTACTATGACATATTACTACATTCTCTCATATTCCAAAAGAGAAGATACCTTTAGCATCGTAAAACATACGTGTGTACCTTTTACGACTATTGCGGTAAAGCGACATATCGCACAATGTTGCAAAACTACTCGCCTACCTTCGCGACTCGTGTGGTACAGTCACAAGCATGAACCTTTGACATAACTGCCTTCTATTGCAAGTGAATAAAGACGTTTATTGCTCAAAAGTCTACCGCACATATTCGAAATTTTGCAATCATTTTGCATTTTACACTTAAATGGTTAAGCTTGAAAATGTATCGAGAAATTTTGTCAGTTTTGTAAAGTCTGATGTGTTGTTCACTGTTCATCTTCTAGTGAATTCGAGGTTCTATTGCTTAACCGGGGCACGTACTGAGCGCATCAAACACATCATTACTAACTTGGCGGATAACCGTATAGCTGGTAACGTCGACTTGGTACCAACACAATAGCGCTGAGTAAAAATGGTTTTATTTTAGAATGAGAGATAGTGTACCAAGTAAGACAGTAAGATCGATTTTTTCTAAGAACAACACATAATAAAATAGGAAATATTTAATGCAATTGGGCTATGAAGTAAAAAGTAATAATAAAAAATATTTTTTTCTAAAGAATACAGTAAAAAAACACAAAACAAACGCTCTTAGTTACAAAATACATTAGATTTAGCTTCTTTCTATCAAAAAATAAAAATATTCTTATTTCTTTGATGGGGCACCATATAGTAAGTAAGCGATATTCAAAACAAACCTCACATAAGCTTTATTGATACTTATCGGTACTAGTGCTGTTTTCCCTGATCGTTTGGTAAGTAATTTTGAGACTTATGGACATCATCAGTAAGTCACCTTTGCTTCACACAATACCTACCACTTCCAATAAAACTCGACCTAAAAATGCAGAAAGCCCGCTCGAAAAATGAACATTTTCTACGTTTCATTCATGTGCTCTTTCTTTTGTCTTGTCTTTGAAATATTAAAGCACTGTGTGGAGACGCAACGTGAATCACGTATTTTAACTGTACGGTCACATTCAAAAGTCTATTCATAGTCGGTAAAAATTATCGCATGGAGCAGAGCCCGACACATGATACAAATGCATTGATTCCTTATTTATCATCACTTATATTAGGTCCTTACATATGAAATTGGTGTTTTTTATGGAGATTTTGGGGAATTCTGCATTTTCCATACTAAATTTTTTTCAGTTTTCTTCACAACGACAAATCCAAACATAATAATATTTGGCATCTATCATTAGACAAGCTTTAGTGATATGTGTAATATCACACTTCATAAAAATTATTTATCGTTTTTAAGTGAATGCAAATAAAATGATGTATTCGGGAGGCACTGAAAAACAGTTGTCTCCGTGTCCAATTTTAACACAATTAAACTAACAACAAATCATCAAAACAAATCAAAAGAGCTCAAAAATATAGTCTATTTTTAGACGAGGTAATTATTTTTTAGGAATACTCTGAATCTTAATAGTTACAGGCAAAATACTAAGAGAGAAAAAAAAACACCAATTTCATAGGTAAGGACCCAATAGTTGAAATTTATTTGTGACCGTTTATGTTAATATTGTGCGACTTCCATGTAAGCTGTTTTAGTTCTTAAGATATGTTAGTATCATAGATAAATTAAGTAGTATAGATCGCTATTCCCATACATGGGTTTTTAGTTCGTCTAAAACTATACTTGCGGAATTACATAGATAGATAGATAGATAAACTCTTTATTTGCAATAATTACACACACACATACTTACAAACAAATATAAATATGTTATACATACAAATTTCTTATATATTACACATAACAATAAAATAATCATTACAGAACAATAAACAAAAGGTGGTAAGTAACATGTGTGCAAAGAATGCAAAAGGGCGATAGCTCAGATTATGGTATGCTCCATGAGCACTGATTTTCAGCTATTACCCGATAAAAAGGAGAAAAGCGCGAGGACGACTCGGCTCCATGATACCACAAAATACAGCGACGAAATAAAACAAATAAATATCAATATTACCGAAAATGATTAGACCAGTAAGAATCTGGTAAGAACGCATTAGCTATAATGCTGCGTCAGAGCCCACCACTAAAATGCATTGACCCAGGCGACTATTGCTACTCACACCAAATTTTTGGAATATAATTTATCTATGATTCCGCTAGTATTGTAGCGCCACCTCACGTAATAAGTCGCACGAAGGGGTACAAGCAACAATAATAAGTCTTAGACGAACTATAAACCCATGTATGGGAATAGCGATCTATACTACTTAATTTATCTATGGTTAGTATGAATGGACTTTACATCTGAACGTACATGCTCTTTGTTGCGACTTCATTTATTGTTTATCTGTTTCACAAAGGTATAACAGTTACCGCCTGAAAGATATTTCTAGCAACTATTACTTATGAAGTGGCTCAGGACTTTTAATGCGACTTCCTAGAATACGGACTGTTAAGGACGAATACGTGTGTTGGAACTCTTAGCAATGAAACTAAAGAAACTTTAAAACTTGCTATATTTTGCCCAACACAAAATACGACAAAACGCAAACGTAATAATAAAAAGACAACGACAGACATATCAAAAAATACATAAAAGCAATAGACAAAATGTGTAAAAAGGCTTTATAAAAACTGACCGCAACACGGACAGTTATTCCATAATTTCATATTTATTACATTTTCGCGGAAAACGCACCGCAATGTCTGAAGAGACAAGTACGTGAACGAAAATACGTGCTTATATAAAAGCAACATATATTATGAATTAACAGCTATCATCCAACTCATGTGAAAAGGATAGCGATGTATGTGACAAAGAAGTGCAATCGTATTATCTATGTAGTAGGCTAGTTGACCCTTTTTTTATAAGGCCCGAAATTATTCATAACTGTTATGTTGTTAGCCATCACCATAGAAAATAATATAATTTTTTTTGAGGCCCTAACACATAGAATTTTGAATTAGGTTTTTGCTTAACTGACGACGAAGCTTCGGTCATGATGGTCTATGAATTATCTGTGCCGTAAACTCACGATGTTGGTAAACAAATCAATACGCATGCGTGACACTGGTCAACCTGTGTTGGCGCAGACGCATACGCTTGATTAGTTGCGAACTCAGAGTAAACAGAACTGGAGTAGCCATTAGTCAATTTCTCAAACATTTTTTTCTGCCATTTCTTGCGGGGTGTGAGGTTACCACTACACTCAAAGCCAGCACACATAAACAATAACTTTTACCGTATTTACAAATGCACACATGCATAATGCGACACACAAATTTAAATTTCACGCACACACGCTTAAAATAGTCTGTTTACGTTCTATTCAAACACACGAAGGTTGACAACGTCACAGCCGCACTCCTCACGAGACTAGCGTTCGAAATTTGAAATTGTAGAATTCTAAAACATGAAATAATGAAGTAAATAATGATAAAATCTTAAAAATTATAATTACAAATGAAGGGTGACACCATCTTTTAGCATACTCGATGTTTTATTGTTATTTTTACAACAAAAAACAGCACAGGCAGGCATTTTTGCGGGAGCTCTATTCGCCGCAACGTTTACAATGTTATGGCTGTCAAAATGGCGGCTCAACTAGTTTTATTAAACGTGCAAGCATCCGATGCTTGTGCATATGGCAGAGGGGAATGATAGACAAAGGCTACTCCAGTTCTGTTTACTCTGAGCTTGCGAATGGAATTTGAGGGTTTTGACCATGAGTAGTAGTTGTTTACATGATGCGTTACGTCACTAATTTCACGAACAGGGTTGGCGTTTTTGGCAAATGAAAAAAAAGTGAAAATAAAGCATACTTAAATTGAATTTATTTAGTAATCCCTTATTTTTATTTATTGAACTTGGTATATTTCGGACCCTTGTTCTAAAAATTGTGTGAATTAAACATTTTCATTACTTTCGATACGAGTCAACTAGCCTATTTAATCATATGATGCCTCAAAATTTAAATCTTCAACTTTTTAGTCAAACTTTTGATCTTTTTACTAGTAATATTATATTCAAAAGTAATAGTAGTTTAATGTATTCAAATAAAAATCTTTAAGTTGTCGTCAATACGCAGAATTAATGTAACATTTAATCGGGTTTACGTTCCTACTAAGAATTGAGAAATTACGAGTTCTACATACATTTCTGGAAATCGTATATGCCACTTTACATATGCAATGATGTGATGTAATTTCTCTTCAACGTCGAAGTCTTGCGAGTTATTCGGTCGACTGACTTATGTTCCCTTACAATTCACTATGAAGTACATTTTCTTGGCAGGAATAAATGAAATAGTTTTGGGTTGCAGAATGATAGGTATAAAGGTGCGACCGTGCAAATGTACCTTCAAATAGAAATTTTTGAAGCTGAACATTTCACTTTGATAAATTAAAAGAGATGTGGGAACTTTTATTTTATGACAGTTATTTTTAGATAGTGTGATGGTACTCGTATGTAGCCTAGAGCCACAGGAATTGAGGAAGGCCTCAACAAATAGGCTATTAAACACTGAAAGATTTTTTCAAATTGGAACAGTAGCCTCAATTGGTGGAATTGAAAATTTACTCCTACTCTATTATTAGAAGCATAGTTCATAGAGGCTTATTAAATTTTAAACATTCACCCGCATGGCATCCGTTTCCGTGGGAATATCGGGATAAAAGGTAGTCTATGTACTTTCTCAAGATCTAGACTATCTGTGTACCAAATTTCGGTTAAATCGGTTCAGTAGTTTTGACGTGAAAGCGAGACAGACAGAGTTACTTTCACATTTATAATATTACTTTGGATTATTTTCAAAACTGTAGAGATGATTCTAGTTGATTTAAAGTGGAACAGCGACTAACAGAAACTTATTTATGCCTCAAAATTTTAATTCTGTTATAAAGTCTATTAGTTATTTCTTAAAGTGTAGGATAAGGATAAGTAACCGGAACATTTCAAAGAAGCACTTTATTTTATTACATTATACTCAGCGAAGCTATTTGTTACTTAATTATAACTTTATTATGTTATATTTACTAATGGCTCCGTTTGTTTTTAGGCTTAGATTTTATATCTTTATTCTTAGATAAATATTTGTTCATTCCCTTGTGTTTCTTGTTAAGGGATTCGTTGATTTTCTGATTAATCCATGGTAGAAGGACTGATGTCTTGGTGTAGACTCCAGGGAGGCTGCCGCAACCTGCCCCAAAGGAGGAGAGACCGACTTGCATGTTGTTGAATGTCAGTGGACCTCCGCTGTCACCCTGTGCAAGAATTTGTATGTATCATCAAGTTATTTCCTCGTACATGACATAACACGTAATCCATATCCCTGTGCATATCTTTTATAAAGAGAAGAGAGCAAACCCAAAAACCCAAGACATTGGTACATCCATATTTGATTAGTATATATTAGTCACAATTTTTGTATTACTAAGGGCGAATTCGACCAAATTGAGATTAGTAACACGGGAATAGTAATACCAAACTGAGCTGAAACGATTGGTCGAACCTGCCCTGTGTCAAACGAGACGTTGACACATTCGTGCGCGAAAAATTGCATACTACGTTAAAATAATATTACTCGCGTGTAGCCAAACTTGAAAAAACTAGGATAGCTATTCGGTTCCGCCCTTAGGGCAGATTCGACCAATCGTGTGAACTCAGTTTGGTATTACAATTCCCGTGTTACTAATCTCAATTTGATCGAATTCGCCCTTACTAAATTAGTATTGTTAAACCCAAGGCAGATTGCACGCGACAGTGCCTCCTAAAATCATCAGCTATGTCCCTATGCTACAGCGCCACCAACGCTCATCGGCAGTACCCGGTCTCACATTCGTTTTACCAACTTTTCTTCCAAAAGTTATGTGTATAGTTTAAATTATTAAAGTTTAGACAGGGGTATTCTAGGTTTGATTTCTGTTTACCTGGACAGACTCTTTAGACATATTAATATTTAACAATATTTATAGTATGTAAACGAGATAAGATATTAAATAGTAATGTAGGTACATAAAGCATAAAGATTACGTGTATATTACGTATGTGTGAATTTTACTCCAATATGATACGAAAACCCTAAATTAATTAAATAGGTACATAATTACAAATATTTCTAATATTAAGCTATTAATATTTACACTTTCTCACTTTCATTTTTTCTCTCTAGATAAATTATTTAACTCACACAACCCACCCTCCCACATACTCACCCACCCACACACACACAAACACACACACACACAAGCAGTAATTAATACACCTCACTCGCATCGCACGCGTCATAGTCATAAGTACTTACCACTATTACTAAGTATTTAATTTCTTTAGCGAAAGGCATTGCCGATATTACTGTAATGAAATTAAGACAAAAGTGTTGTTGGGGTCTTGCACCTTCATTACAATTTGTTATTTAATTTGTAACCATCAAGGTTGAGTTTGCAATAAGTAATGGAATGTAAACAAAATCTATATACTATGGACCATTGTAAACTTGTTTGTGGTTCTGATAATAAATGAAAAGAAAAAAAAGTGCTTGGAATCAAGCTGAATCGTGTGATATGAAACTTAAATAACATTGAAACATATTTGCAGATGTTGTGAGGTTTATCAATACCATACCTGACAAGAGTCCTTCCCGTTTCCTCCAGCGCACATCATTCTTGGAGTCAATTTTCTTTGGTAGTGGAAGTACGTGAGTTGACAGGTGCGTTTGAATACTATCGGTATTTTCACTTGAAGAAGGCTCAAGGATATTTTACCATCGGGCTGCGAAATAAATTCGTTTTAAGCAATTGGGAAACATTATAATGTCGTCGAGCTGTGTCGTGTTCTAGTTATGTTTCGATTTTTTGAACGGAGCAAACTGGATCTCCGGAAAAATGAACAGAGGTATTAATGCCCAGGATATTAAGATAGAATGCGGCAGGACGGAGTTTGCCAGAAACCCCAATGTCATCATCGTCCTCCAAATATCTTTACATTGACCGATCCTGCTCTGCCCGCAACCAGCTCCATACGACCGTCAAACAGACCGTGGCCCTCCACCAAACCCCAATAAATTCAAAATTCAATATGGTTTATTCAATTTTGATGCGTATTAGCACATGCTTATGAACGTCAAAAGCATTTTACACCTTTCGTGAGAGCGATAAACTACGCCATCCGTTCACAAAACTACCAGGAGGCCTTCTGAGAATAACGGGCAAGAAACTCAGCAAGTTTCTATCCTCCTTTTACATTGTTCTTTTTTAAATGTCATGAACTACAACTTCATTGAAGTTTTAGAAGTAAAAATAAATAAATATCTGTGCTATATATTCTGTAGTCTAGAGTTGGCGCCATTCAACTATGGCGGACGTGATTTTTATTTCTGCGTGGGTAATATTGTTTCGGAGTGGATCTTGTTGCATAAAATCAGTAGTTTTGTGTAATAAGTGTCAATAATGATGAGCAATGAAGAGGATCATTGAAATAAGCGTCAAGTGAAGTGAAAAGGTAATCAACCTCATCGGAGTAACACCACAGCGTCTGCCATCGATTGTTTGACTCCAAACTCTCCTAAGATGCATTGAAATCTATTACACTTGCATTTCAATGCAAATACTGAAGACATTAAAATACCAAAGACTTGGCTGTATGGGCTTCGTTCCCTTTGCCTTCCCTGCATGGGAGAATTTTACAACAACAACTGAACTTAAGTAATGTGCAATGGACTGCTCCTATTTGGACACTGAACTAAGTAGACAATAAAGAAATCATTCTGTTACAACAATGATGCTTACCGTTGTATCACCCCAGCCATTTATAGCTAAGATGCTATTTTTTTTAAGCCTCAAATCATTTCCAGCTAGTTCTATTTTAGCCACTTTAGGCCCGAAGACTAATGGCTTGGCTAATTTTATCAGGCATATATCGAAGTCTTGGGTTTCTTCGGAGTATGCCTCGTGAGTCATGATCTTCTCGACGTCGTATAATTCACCACCTTTGTCTATTTGATCAGTCCCGACAAGCACTTTGTACTTACGGTTTCTGGAAGAAAGGGAATCATCAGAAGCAAACAAAAACGTCGCAAAGCCTGAGTCCCAGCAAAGCACAACCCATCCCCAAACTCCAAACACTTGATATGTTATGGTCCTACTATTACTATGTATGTGTGTCAAGAATATACATACATACATATAATCACGACTATTAACCCCTATGGGTTAGTCAGAGACTAGGCAAAAGCTCCGCAAAAGCAGTCCACTGCCATAGTCCGCGCTTCACCAAGCAGTGACTGCACTCAGCGTGAAAGGTGGTGAGCCCATCGCCGCCATAAGCTATTGGATGTTGTGCAGTTCTAAGTCCATTAGTCGCCTTTTACGACACCCAAGGGAAGAGTTGGGTTGGTAGTATTCTTTTAATGAGCCGCTACCACACGATTTCGACTCAAGTATATTCGGTAACAAAATGTCCATCTTCATGCTATTTACCTTCCACTGCTGGGCACAGGCCTTCCTCATGGAGAAACACATGAAGAGTATGGGCCGTAATACCACCTCGTTGGCCCGATACGGGTTGATGTGTAGAAACGTTTGCAATAGCGACCGGGACCAACGGCTTAACATGCTTCCAAAGCACGGAGGAATTCGAGATCACAATGTTTTGGTCACCCATCCACGGCCTGACCATGGCGAAGGTAGCTTTGTTTTGATCGAATGCCAAAGCGTACTAATAATAAGCAAATAATTAATAAAGTATAGGCGCGTGCGTGTGGTTTTGTAACGACGTTACTATCTCTTGTAATTATAGGCGCGCGGGCGTGGCCGGCGCTGGCGGTCAGCGAAGCTATGAAACCACCTTAAAGTTATATTGTTTTCTAACCAAGTGTTGAAATATTTACTTCACCGTGCTCCACAGAAGACTCAAACACTTTATTAGAGTTATTTATCTATCTATCCTTGAGAACACTTTATCGGCAATATTATTACATTATTATTATTAAGGCAGAGCGGTAGCCGAGTTGGGACGGACGGGGCACTAGTCGTTCGAGAGGCCGCGGAAAACGCGGGTTCGTTCCCACTGCCTGTACCACTGAGTTTCAATAAAACTTATGTACAGTTCATTGTGAATATCGCTTGCCTCACATTGTGCCCGGTGCATGGCAACAGGCTCGCCACCTTTTACACGGAGACCTAATATATCTGGTGATATGTGGGTGTTTAACAATTCTGTCTACCCCTTCGGGGAAAGAGGCATGATATTTTGTTATGTTATGTATTATTACTAATTCTATTAGTTAGCTAATTTTTTTACTAATTCTATTAGTTAACTAATTCATTTAGTTAGCTTATTACTAATTCTATTAGTTAGCTAATTCATTTTCAGAACCAACAGATATAACCTGTTCACTCGTCAGTAAGCTAGTTTACGAACATTAAGTTCACTTGAAACCATTCAGCTAAGTTTTCACTAAATATTACTGAAGGAGTAGCAGTTTCGAGGCATTTCCATATGCCTTACTAAGTAAAGGGTGCAAACTTACACGAGATGGATTTTAGAACTTAGTTAACATAACAATGTAATATAAACTAATCTAAACTGGAACTTATGTGAAAAGGAATAAGCTTTACTTTGCTTATAATGATATATGAAAGAAAAAGCGACCGGATCAACGGCTTATCGTGCCTTCCGAAGCACGGAAGAGCTCGAGATCACATGATTTTGGTCACCCATCCACGGCCTGCGTATAGTAAGTATGCAGGCGGTCGTTACGGAGATCATTGGGGACGTCTATGTACAGCAGTGGACGACTTCGGGCTGATGGATGGATGGATAGTATACAATACTCACGGTGTGATACAGTGTGCTGCCGTCAGAATGAACTGCTCGTGTATGATGGACCCACCGCACCAGTGGTAAGTGCCGTTCAGCCGTAGGGATACCATAAACGGCACCTGTTCTATGGAGATGCTGTGGCCACCGATGATGCCCACGTTTGGAGGTTTTCCGTCATCTGTGTAGAAAATAACATTGTAATATGTATTTAAAATTATTTGTGTTATAATCCGTAATGATAGTGAACAAACTTTTTATCATCTCTTCACGACATGCTTAGATATATCTCAGGAAAGCTTTTGTTCTGATTAAAATTTACAAGAAACCCTGGATACACGTACATTATATATATAATCACTCGAACAAAACATGATTACCAGTTAGCTGAATTTTGTTACCGCTTATGTAACACGTGACGAGTTGGACAAATCTTGATCTATAGGACAAAAGGAACTGGGAATGGTTTAGTTTTAGATCGGTAAGAATTTTGAGGTATCCCGCTATCTTACGCTAAAAAGGAAAAAACATACTTACTTTTGATAGCAAAACTTATAGACAAACAAGCAAATAACCACAACCAACGTATCGTAGCCATGATGGCGGTGTAACCAATTGTCCTTGGTTTCAGATTTATATATTACCTTATCTAAATCGCTTGTTTGGTCTGAATATGAAATAATTGGCATTTTAAATGACTTCATAAATATAGTTAATTAATGAGGATCATTGATTACACATAAAATATTTATAGATTGGCGGGCACTTAATAAGGAATTGTCTTAAGGGTCCGGCGAACAGTGAATTTTTCATACAAACGCAATACCAAAATCATTTTCAATTTGAGAATATCTGGACATAATAACATCGCTGTTATTCGAATTAGGAAAGTATTTTTCTATGTTTCTGTTAAAAAAAAATTGTTCAAAATATTTATAAACTTGTAAATATATGCTATTATATTTCGTAAATTTTTCGACGTTTTCGGACATATTATCCGCTTATTTGTTTCATATTAAAAACGCAATTAATCATTATGTAATTTTAACATAAACATAGAAAAATACTTCCTTAATCCGAATAACAGCGATGATTTGTCCAGATATTCTCAAATTGAAAATGATTTTGGTATTACGTTTGTATGAAAATTTCACTATTCGCCGGACCCTTAATTTTGTTTAGTATACTTGATTCTGAATGACACAAACACATTATAAGGGAAGATAACGATTATAGGTACCCCTAGACTCCATCGTAACAGAATCATCACCGGACTACATACACTCCATTGCTGGGAATAGGGTTTCGTATATATAGAAATAGGAGGAATATGGGCTTCCAAGGAATCACCATTTGGCATGTATCATTAGACAAGCTTTAGCTATATGTGTGATATCACACTTCTTAAAAATTATTTATCTTTTTTATGTGAATGCAAATCAAATTTTGTATTCGGAAGGCACCCAAAAGGAGTTGTCTCCGTGTGCAATTTTAACACAATAAAACTTACAACGAATTATCAAATCAAATCAAAAGAGTTCGAAAATATGGTCTATTTTTAGAGGAGGTAATTATTTTTTAAGAATACTCTGAAACTTAATAGTTACGAACAAAATACTAAGAGAGAAGAAAAACACCAATTTCATAGGTATGGACCCAATATTAATATGCAACGCACGCGCATAATTCATTTCACACATACATACATACAATCACGCCTGTAATCCCCGAAGGGGTAGACAGAGCCCAAGGAGCACTGTGTTACTCAAGACCACATTTAGCCACACAAAAATTGGGTTTGGTCAGATGAAAAATCGTGAACGAGTAGTAACAAGTGGCTAGCTCATCGCCTACACAATCACAGACCATTACCTAATACGTCCTTAGTCATCACATCACAACTCACAATTGTTTAATATTCCTATTCTTCTCAAACACGCTTAACCACTTTTTGTATATTGACGTCATGAAACGCAAATGTCTGCCTTATCAGGAACAGGAAACGGGTATAAATATTTTATTACTCTCTTTCAGCTTAATTATTGTTTGAGTTCTTACTTTATTTGACCTTAAAAATACATAGCAAAAATTAGAGTGGTAAATTAGACAGCACATTAACGACGGGAACTGGAAAATATGTATTTGCGACGTTAACTATTGAAGAATACAGTAGAAAATCCTGATGTAAGAAAACAGTAGCGACTGCTTTATGCTGTCTGCTTTATGTAAGTCAATACCACAGTGTAAAGGACAATCAGTTGCTAAATGTTCAAAATTACTGTCGCGAAAGTCTAGTTCTGTCTGTACATCTTTACATCTTTAGAAAAATGATCAAGCAGGCCATCCGACCATCAGCATAGGCTGTTTCAGAATAATCTAAGATACAATGTTGTCCTCATCCTATATACGTTCTACTACTTTTTTCGTTTTTTTAATGAGGAGGAATCCATTTAGGGTCATACCTAACAGTGGCTAGCCAGTATGCGTGTATAGGACTCACCTGAAATATTGGAACTACCCACTAAAACTCCCCGATATACCCGTTCCTGCCCTTCCGTGGGAGAGACCCGGGGTCTGCCGAAAGAGTTCTCCGAGCCGTTCCCATGGCCTCCCGATCTAGTCGGACACTAGGTCGGGGTTTGCCTCAGTGGGGGATTTTCTGGGATATTCAAAAAATTCCCAGACGTGGCAGATTGTGAAACTTTTTGCTCCGAGGTAAAATGCAATCGGAAATTTTAGTAGCAATCAAAAGAATTGGCAATAAATACGGAGTCAGAGAAATATATATTTTCCCGATAACCTCGGTGTCACAAACTACATACATTTCCTGACCCTTTTCACACCTTTCCAAAGAGACAAAAGTTATCAGGCAATAGCAATAAATAAAATTAGGTACTTGTAAAACGGATCATAATAAAAGTTAAAGGTCTGTTTTATCGCTAATCTATAATGACTATTGCCTTAATGTGGGTCGATATAACCAAATAAACGTTAATTTATTTTCAGCTCAAAATTGTATCTTTACAGAGAGAGAAATAACAAAGATACTTCGAGAAATAACTCTCTTAATTACAATTCATATTTTGTTGTTCTTTTATATGCATATGAAAATATGAAAGTGGGATACGTGGGGAAAAAACGTTCTCAGGGACGTTTCATAGCTACGCTGACCGCCAATGCAGGTCAACAGCGCCGGCGAGATTTCGATACACTTTGACGTATAAGCGCGCGCGTGTTTCGCGATGTTAGCTATCTTCCTGCCTGTTATCTTCATGTTCCTAATAGTTGAACTAAATGTTCAACTATCAATAGTCAACATTTTACTAAATAAACGATAGGAATGTTAAGCATTTCGTAAAAAAACAATGCTGTTTTAATTATACAAAAAAAAAACTATTTGTCAACTTTTTTCCGGCGCTAAATCAATAGCCACGCGAACGACGTCGTGGGCACAGCTAGTATACTATATGTCATTTTTGTTTACGTTATGTTTTAATACCACTCCATTTTACTGTTTTTTAAAGATTGCGTTGACATTGCAGTATTTTTAACGAGCTAAATAACTTTTGTAGGAGTTTAATATAACACTAGGAATTTAAACTAACAAACACCCGACCGTGTTTGGTGGCGTCGTTAAACAACTTTTGTAATAAAGTAACTTTACTAAATCGGACATACAGCACAGGACTTTAAGTTACACGAACTAAAATTTTGTCGTTATATTATTGTTGTTAATTTTAGGTAAATTTAAAAGTGGCCTTAGTATGTGGACTTTAGAACCATTACGTGAGTTCGCCTGTGTTTAAATAAAAAAGATAAATATCCTCTCTTTGGAAAATATTTTCGTAAGTCTTGAACTTGCTTTTTAAAGAATTTTCTCGTACCTTTAGGTCTCAAAGGACCGCGATATATTCCACGTGTAGTTTGTTTAGTGGTTAGACGTAGCGTTGTCAATCACTCACGGGATTTTAACGATGATAACTAGCGATTTTGAGCTTTATGTTCAATACAAATAAGGCAGAAAGTACCCAGACTATAAATAAAAACAAATACAGGTACGTTAAAGCAGGGCCACAATTCCGGCGGGTTGGCGAGGGAAAAAAACGAGCATCATCCCCCTCTGTATAATAATTATTTTAGTGTAAACGAAGTTTAATGGTAGCGCCAGTGACAGAAAAGATTATAAGTAAAAGGTTAGCATGGTATGGACATGTGATGAGGAGGGATGAATGTCACATTACAAGAAGGATGCTGAGCGTGGATTTGGTCGGACGTAGAGTGAGAGGAAGACCAAAGAAATGATGGATTAAATGCGTGAAGAATGATATGAGAATAAAAGAAGTGGATGCTGAGCTGACGAGTGACAGAGGCGCATTGAAGAAGAAGACATGTTGTGCCGACACCACCTAGAGTGGGAAAACAACAACAAGAATAAGTCAAAGTGCAATCTTTCGTTGTTCTGTTGCGTTCGAAAAGATTTTATTGAATATTTTATGAATAATAATGTATATTTATTTCTATGAAAAAAAAACAAATTTGATATGGACGATTTAATTGCACCAGAGTGTTCCATTCCAACACTATGGGACGTTTCATAGCTACGATGGCCGCCAGCGCTGACGAGTTTGACGTATGAGCGCGCGCGTGTGGCAGTAAAACGATGTTACTATCTCGTGTAATTGTAATGGCGCGCGAGGCCGGCCGGCGCATGCGGTCAGCGTAGCTATGAAACCACCTTTAATGTGAGTTTCCTAACGTAGCTTAGTTCTTCTTGTCGCTGTGTGAAACAAAGTTCGCATATAGATGAAACAAAGCTCGTTTTTTTCCATCTGCTCGCTCTCCCGCTGTGAATGTGGCCTGCGCCTGAGTCTCCCGCCGGCTGATAAATCAATTTCTACTTTCGCTCGTTGGGGCAAATGGAAGCTTTTTCGTTTATTGCTCTAGGGAGTGTATAGTTTTGTCGCCTATTCGTCCAAATAATCGTTTATTGTTAAGAACTTTACTCGTAGATCTTGGAAGCAATATGTTTTCTGTCTCTGACGCAAGGCATTCCGGAGACTAACTTGACGATCTGTTCTGTTCGATTCAAATTCATTTATTTAGAACGTACGTCCTGTTTTCGAAGTAAAATCTAGAATTACGCGAGTTACAAATTACAATTACGAGAAGTATTGGAACATGAAACATTTAACAGTATTTTAACAAACAAAATACAAATATTTCAAATAATACAGCAGACTATTTTCGAACTACGAATAAACAAATATTTCTTTATTACTAAAAAAGGGAGATTTTGAGAAAATTAATCCTTTGCCACGGAATGTATATTGCTTTTTCCAGATCGAAAGTAATATATACATTCACGTCTTCATTCCGATGGGATAGGAAGGTATGACAGTTTTAACCTTGCTACGATCTTCAGAAAAAGAAGGTGATCTTTTGCTTCAACTACTTTCAATAACGTCTCCAGAAAACAATGGGTACTGTGACTGTCTTATATCAAATGTTGAAAATATATACTGTGATCCTCGCAAGAGTTGTAATCAAATTCTTATAATACCCGGTTTACATTATTCCCTATTAGTAACCCATTGTTACCAGTCTTTTAAAAGCTGTCGAATCGTCAAGACTACAGTGTCAATAATGTACATACATGCATACATACAATCCCCGAAGGGGTAGGCAGCGTTCAAGGAGCACTGTGCTCAGATGTTTGGTCAGATAAAAAATCGTGAAAGAGTAGTAACAAGTGGCTAGCTCATCGCACACACAATCACAAACCCAGTACTCAATACCTACGCCCTTAGTCGCCGTTTACGACATGCTAGGTAAGATAAGCGGTTGGTACTTTTTTTTGTGTCACGGGACACTAATGTGACAGTAATAATTGTTCACTAGAATGGCTCTGATTGGCCGTCTACATGATTCCAATAGCGTAAGAATGGTCATACTGGAATCGAATGTAGACTGCCAATCCAGTTTCAGTACAGGATGCTCACTAGATCTAGTGTATTCCAGTGCCGGTTTACATTATTCCAGTCGTAATCCAGCGCTGAATCCAGCTGGATTAATGTAAACCATGCGTTAATGCCCGGCTCCCATTATTCCAGTCCAGTGACCCAGTAGTGCTGCACTGGAATGGACCAGGATGAAGAAATTGTCTACATGATTCCAGTCATTTAAAAACTACAATGACAATGACGGGTTCGAGAATGCAGTTAAATTGTTCTCTCAACACTGGTATGGCACTGGATGACCTAAGGCATCATTCCAAAACCTCCAGACATAAGAAAATCTAAAAAAAAATTTTCCTCATATATTTTTCATACTATGCCTGAGGCAAATACAAAGCAACATATTTATATGTTAGCCACTAATATTGAATATAAAATATACATATTTATGTTACATTGAACAAAAAAAAGTGATATGTCTCCTTCGTGTCGGGCCTGGGTCACAGATGACGGCCGTCAACATGATTCCAGTCGCACTGGAATGGCCGTGCTGGATTCAAAAGTAGACCGCCAATCCAGTTTCTGAACTGGTTCCAGTGCATCCCAGTGCCGGTTTACATTACTCCAGTAGTAATCCAGCGCTGGATTATAATATTTAGTAGTTTTTTCATGATTTTATTGTTGTGAATAAAAAAATCTACACGGCGGTAACCTAAGATTTATGATCAGATGAGCAGGCTGCTTGTTTGTCAACATGTTAAGAGTGTACCTATTTTTGTATAAAAATGGTATTGACCACTAGTGGAGCTAGACCCTCAGCAGGTTGCGTTGGATTTGTAGCGTGAATAAAAGAGTGGACTGTATAAAAACTGGTTGTTATTCAGGGCGCAAATGTACAAATTTATCCCGACAAACGAACGTACTGCGTGATGTATTGGTCGCAAGTGTGTGACGCGCGGCCGGCCGTCGCGATGTGTGGCCCCCTCCCGCGCTCCTTCTTCATACCGCTGGCACCGGCGGTGTGTAAATGTCACCACCAACCACTATCTGACCCACAGCTGAGATGAAGTCTACCATGGAACAAACTCTAAAGAGCTCTACCTCAAGAGAGTGTTCATGTTTATGTAAGGCGGTTCCCACATTAACCCGCATGACGGAGCGTAGTGCGTTGACTCATGGCATACAAAGTGTTCGGAAATCACGCAGGACTCAGAGTGTCTCATAACCTGCGTCTGCCGCATTCACGCCCGTAGGTGCATTGTTTCTGCGCATGTAGGCGCGTGAAACGCATCTATTAGGTCCTTACCTATGAAATTGGTGTTTTGTATGGAGATTTTGGGGAATTCTACATTTTCCATACTAAAATTTTATCAGTTTTCTTCACAACGACAAATCCAAAGATAATAATATTTGGCATCTATCATTAGACAAGCTTTAGTAATATGTGTAATATCACACTTCATAAAAAATATTTATCGTTTTTAAGTGAATGCAAATAAAATGATGTATTCGGGAGGCACTTAAAAAGAGTTGTCTCCGTGTCCAATTTTAACACAATTAAACTTACAACAAATTATCAAAACAAATCAACAGAGCTCAAAAATATAGTCTGTTTTTAGACGAGGTAATTATTTTTTAGGAATACTCTGAATCTTAATAGTTACAGACAAAATATTAAGAGAGAGAAAAAACACCAATTTCATAGGTAAGGACCCAATATTTTCAGTGCGTTGTACTGTGCGTATTTTCCTACACACATGGAGATACTTTCTTAAAAAATATAGAACACGCATCAATGCACGACGCTCCGTGCGGCTGAATGTGGGATCCGCCTAAACATTATGTTTGATTATTTGCCGCACTGCTGACGTCGTGGGAACTTTGACAATATTTTTCGTCACGAGCTTGAATTTTTGGACGTAAATTCGCGTTTTTTTTGCTGCCTCCTTTTTTTTATAATCCTCGATGTCGTAAACAAGAAAGTCCCTGAGAAAGTAAAAAGTTTATCCTTTTTTTGCTTCGGTGGTTCTGTTAAGGTCATAAAAGCCTCATAAATTCCCATTGGAGCATGTGGTTTAAAGTAGTCCGTATGATAAATGTTGTAGTATTTTTGGGTCAGTTTATCAGTGACAATTGTGGTGATATTATGATTTATTTAACATGTAACATTTAATATTTACCTCCGGCTTAATATTTATGGATATTCACTTGGCAGCAAGCAGTAAGAGTCTACTTGAGAAAATATTGCTTTTAAAAAACGCAGGCCTAGCCACCACCGTGCTAGGACTTAAGTGCTTTACATGTAACTTTTGGAAGAACCCATTAATAATAAAATCAATTTGCAAGGTAAATAATGCTTACAAAAAATATTTCTTCAAACCCAGAAACCTTTCGATTGGTTATACCTATTTATACGAGTATTAAATTTTATCTGATACAGATCTGTGATACAAAAAAATGATAAAGACGGAAAACGTTAACGCTCAATGGAAACAATCAGAATACAAATACCTTTAAGAACAGACCAACGGCGCTGAAACACAAAGGACATATTGAAATACACTCTCAGATCTTATGATGTTTGAAGGGAAATATTTGGTTGAATAACAAAAAGAGGAGCTCGGTGGCGTAGTGGTTAGTATGTTTTAGCTTTTGATTCGATTGTATGTCTACCTTCGCCATGGTCAGGCCGTGGATGGGTGACCAAAACATAGTGATCTTGAGCTCCTCCGTGCACGGAAGGCACGTTAAGCCTTTGGTCCCGGTCGCTATTGCGACTGTTTCTACCCACCAACCCGTGTTGGGCCAGCGTGGTGGTGTTACGGCCCATACTCCTCATGTGTTTCTCCACGAGGAAGGCCTGTGCCCAGCAGTTAGACGTATACAGGCTGAGGACAATAAAAAGACAAGCGCCGAAAATCTAAAAGACGTAGTGGTATAATTAAAATCATTTAAGTATTTTCAACTGTACTATAACAAAACCCCCTGCAAAACCCCCGACCAAAAAAAAATAAAAACAAAAAATCGTTGTCTAGTCGGGGGTCCGATAAGTATCTTGGTATACCCTTTCAGAGCGTGTTTTAACATTTTAATTATTTATTTTCTTTTCATGCCTTTGATATTACTTACAAGTTATGAACCTTTCAATTGATACCCCACTCGGGTATATTTGTAAATATCAGATTTTTCATTGTCACCTTCATTCCTTATATATTTCAAAAGACCAAACCGATTTCCATAAAACTTGCTGTATCGTAATGTATAAATTGTGATCTTTCATTTGATACCCAACACGGGCAGATTTGAAAAAGAAATAGAATTGAAATCGGTACACCCGTTTGGGAGCTACGATGCCACATACAGACTGACAAACACACACACATACGTTATAAGCTTGAAGTGTTCTTCTGTGACTTCAAACTTATAGCACTCCTCTTTTGCGTCGGGGATTAAAAAATGACCATGGCAATGCTCGTAACGCCTTTCATTTTGATCACAATTACGAAGTGTAATTTAACAGTGCCTTCCGAAGCACAGAGGAGTTCCAGATCACAAAGTTTCATCCATCGCATTTATTATGGGGTGTTTCGACGAATTGTTCGGTGTGATACCTTCTGCCACATTTCGTCATCGTTCAGCGCGACATGACATCCACTCTCATCTCCTGGATGATTGGTTGTATTCCACTGTGCGCTTCTCCAGGAACTTCCTACCCCGCACAAGAAAACCGTGGAATGAATTGTCACCCGCGGTATTTCCGGACCAGTATGACATGAAAACCTTCAAGTGCGTATTCCCACTTAAAATGCCGGCAACGCACTTGTGACCCCAGTGGTGTTGCGTGTGTCCATGGGCGGCGGTAGTGCTTAACATCAGGTGACCCGTCTGCTCGCTTACCCCTATCCCATAAAAAAAAAGGTTTTGGTCACCCATCCAAGGCCTGACTATTGTGCTTTGTTTTTGATATCGAAAACCGAAGCGTACTTACCACTACGCCACCCACTTAAATTAATTTGTGAGTACGAGTTTGGCCTCCAGAATGAATTTTATGCAAAGGAAATTTCTTAATACAATGTCACCTCTCTTGACACGACATTTTTCCTGTAGCCACAGACCCTGAGAAGGGTTCGTACATTAGATTTAAAATGTAATGTAAATAAGGGAGAAGGTATATAGGTACAATAAAACTTGGGTGACATCGGTGTTGAGTAAAAAAGTCCGTTCTTTGGAGATTTTTCAGGTCGCAAAAGGACCTTTGTACAATAGGGCAGTAAAGTGTATCATTCAATTTTGCGATTGGTATACTGTTTGCTGTTACGAATAGGTGATTCGTAAGGCCGTTGTCTTAGTTCAAGAGAGCCAGGTAGGAAGCTAAGTGGTGTTCGAAGGAAAATCCACTAATAAAATGTAGTCGCGAGGTAGCGGCTCAATAGAAGGATACTTCTAACACATCTCTTCCTAGGGTGTCGTAAAAGGCGACTAATGGACTTAGAACTGCACAACCATCCAATAGCTTATAGCGGCGACGGGCTCACGCAGGGAAGGAATCCTTCGGCATCCCAAGCAAGCGCACACTGTCTGCGCTTGCTTGGGATGCCACTGTCACAACTATTCCTAGGCATGCTGCAACGTCCTTATGGATGCCGACATGCCGTCCAAACTACCGCTGAGTGTTGCCTTGGCGTCGCGGGCGGCAGCGTACTGAAGAATGCTGATGTATCCCGAAGTATCCTCAAGGCTGCCGATGCAGTAGCCTCTCATGGAGCCTCGCATATATCATGGAAATTTCTACTTTATTGTCATGAAGTTAATGTGTAATGCAATTTAACACCTAAAATCCTGAGCCGTGCCGATGACGATAATATGCGCCAGGCCTAAGACGGTACAAAGAGTTAGTTGGGTTTTATCACATAATGAAGGTAGGCCCTTTTATAACTTTCAGAGGATATCAAATCAAATCAATATATATTTCCAGGCCAAGCTTGGCACTTAAAATCGTCAACATTTACTTTAATGTAATATAAAATATCTTAGATACCAAATAACTACAAAACAATAAAATTTCATAATCGCGACCGCTTATGGCAAGTACATCCACAGCGTTTTGACTATGGACACATTAAACGGCCGAATTCCGATACAGCGTTTCTTGAGACAAAAATGACAAGAAATGATGAGCCAATTTTTTAAATAGCCAATCACATAATTATACACAATCAAATACACTAAACAGATTTATTTATTTCTATTAAGACTCTCCCGTTCGCTAAAACGGACCCCCTTTTGTTTCCTTTGACTTTTTTACTTCTTTGTCTCATAATGCTATTTAAGATATAATTAAGATAATTAATATAATTTTTCCACAATCCTTCTTTGTATTAAACTCAGTAAGCTACATACATTTGTGAATGTGAAAATTTTCCATAACACATTTATTAATGTCACTTATACAGTGGCATCAACACTCGGCGAATGCTCCGAAGAGATAACTCGCATTGAGAAATGGAGGTATTTTCTCTGAGGAGAAAGTGATTTATTACATTTTGATGCTTAAATGTTTTTGATCAAAAAAAATTTTTTTCACACTTGAAACTCGTCCTTGAGATAGAATTTAGTTTGGCATGTCTATGTCTTATTTGATATAAACAATAGGCGAGTTGACCCTTTTTTTATTGGGCCCCAAATGATTAGTTACTGATAGCCATCACTATAAAAAATAATAAAAAAAAATTCTGAAGCCTTTAACACAATACATTTTAAATTATATATTACGTTTTTGCGTAAATGTCAAAAACACCTACGGTGTTGATGGTTTATGAATCATCTGTGCGTCACGATTATTGTAAACAATTTAATACTCATGCGTGACATAGCCTAAAGTTATGCTTGATTGGTTGTGACTGGCGTTTGACGGATTTTGACCATGCGTAGTAATTGTTTACATGAAGCATTACTCAACTAGTTTCACTTTTGAATAATATCGGATAGCGATTTTGGCAGATGAAAAAAAAACTAATAAAACATATTTAAATTAAATTTCTACAGCAATCCCTTATTTATATTTATCGAACATGGTATATTTCGGACCCTTGTACTAAATATTATGCGAATGACAGATTATTTTCATTACTTTTGATATGAGTCAACTAGCCTGTTGTAAGGTATTAGTGTTCACAAAATATGTAAAGTTACTGTACTCGTAAGTATGGAGCAGCTCGGTGGCGTAGTGGCTCGTACGCTTTGGCTTTCGCGCGGATGTCTAATTGAATGTATAATTGAACATAGAAAATCAGTCCTCAGCCTATATACGTTCACTGGCCCAATACGGGTTGGTGGGTAGAAACCGGGCCAATGGCTTAACGTACCTTCCAAAGCACTGAGGAGTTCGAGATCACAAAGTTTTGGTCACCCATCCGCGTCCTGACCATGGCGAAGGTACCTTTGCTTTCGATATCGATAGCCAAAGCGTACTAACCACTTCACCACCAAGTTCATTACATTCTATTTAGCTAACAATAAATAAAACATTAAATTTAAAAATATTAGAATTAATATTAATCCGTTTAATTTTCTGATCTCTTTAAATATTGTCAATTATTTTCTTTCCTTTTTCTACTGTGTTTCAGGAAAAAGGTGATTACGTGTGTATGTAAATATGAGCCTCAAAGAATTAAAGCTTTAAAATCCGCCTTAGCTGAATCGTCGAGAGTCGTCAGACATTAAACTGACCGAGTGACGTCTGTCCACACATTTGCCATTTCCAGATTCGATAACGTTTTCTGTCCGGGATCTTGTATATCCCTGGGGATTTCCGCATCAGAACACAAACGCTGAAGAAGCAACAGTTAATTTAAGACTTCGATTCAATTATTTTTATATTCGTTATAATAAGATTGTGTTATTTTGAATTCACTGATAGAATACTTAAAGATAAGTGTAAAATTGAAGTAGCCATTCTTTTATATTTGGCTTTTATATCATATCGTCTGACGGTAAAGTTGCTAGTGAAAGTTATAGAGAAAGAGATTATTTTATTATTTTTAGGGCATCAATTAAAAAGGCAGCGGTTATCGAGGTGAGACGTTCGAGAGGTTGCGGGTTCGATCTCACCGCCTGTACCACTGAGTTTGAATAAAACTTTTCTAGGTACATTGTGAATATCGCTTTGTGCCCGGTGCATAGCAACAGGCTCGCGACCTGTTACATGGGGACTTGAATATGGGTGTTAACGGGATCCTTTTTTTGGCATAATGTTTTTGCTCATAATATACGTTGGCATATGAATTTGGCATAATGTTTTTTGGCATAATATAACAAGTATAATTTCCTTTTGGCACAATTTATTTTGCATAATTATAATTTAGTCTAATGTAATTATCCATAATATTATTTCGCATAATGGTTTACGGCATTATGTAAAGTCGATTAGATACGACGACGAGGGAATCGAGGAGTATTAGGTACACAGATCTGTGGTTAGGTAGAACTTTGCCCTCAATGTGCGAGCCGAGCGAGCAAAGCGAGCGTGCCGCGGCACTGGCCGGCGCAGCGCCAGAATCGATATTTTTTATTGATAATTATATCACAAATTTCATACAAATAGTTAATTATGCCTAAAGATGATTATACCGTTCGTAATTATGCGTAAATAATTATGCATAAAATTTTATGCCGAAATTATGTTAATTATATTTAGTTTAATGGGTTTAATGGGTAATGTGGTCTTAAGGAACACAGTAACCCCTTCGGGGTAGGCAGAGTCCAAGGATAGAGAGGAGGGGAGGAGAGAGGAGAGGAGAGAGGCAGAGAGATGATTGTATGTATGTATGTATATTTAGTTTATTATGCCAAGTCATATTATGCTTGAAAACTTTATGCAAATAGATAGGTAACTGGTGTTAACGCCTCTGCCTACCCCTTCGGGAAAAAGACGTGATGGTATGTTATGTTCTGTTTATTAATTAAAACGAGTTTCTTTTGTAAAAAAAGTTTTTCCTTTTTTCCTTCTATGATTGTGGTACCAAAAAGGTTATTATTATATGAATCATTTCAGCTATTGAGACAAAACGCATTCAAGTGCGACGCACAGATAAACACATCACATCTCACTCGCTTTCACATGAAAAATAATTTTAACATTATGTCGCGACACGTGTTGGATCAATGCCCCTACCCGCTTTACCCTACATTATGAATTTGCCCCCACGAACCTAAACTGCCTGAATATAGATGAATTTAATAATGGCTATGATCCAACGTCTATAAGGCCCATAAAACGTAGTGTGAGTTTTCGGCGGGGCTGCGTTTTCAAGATGAAAATACGGATAAGGTTTAATGGGTGTGGTGGATGTCTATCTATATCTATCTATACATTATAATAAAACTGTAGAGATCGAGTGTCTGTATATTGAAAAAAATGCTTAAAACCAAGTCAGGGGGATGTAAAAAGAGGGAAAATACCAAAACATGATTTTTTTTAATTTTTTGATTCTCTCTCTGTTTATCTGTTTGTACGGGCTAATCTCCGAAATGGCTGGACAGATTTTAATGAAACTGTGCATTGTGATACCTTATATCCCTGGTCAACATCTTAGATACTTTTAATTCCGGAAAATTAAAGGGATCAGCTAGCATAACATATGAGGGCCAGGGTATGTAGGAAGCGGTGGATTAGACTGATGTGTGTATCACGGGCCGGTGAGAAAAAGCCCCTGGGGACAAAATTACTCATTGCCTCTGGCTAGTGCTAGGCCTTTGCTAAAGATGTTGATTGATGTGATGGTAAATAACGAAATCAAAATTTTGTTGATGGCCGAATTTCTTTGCTCAAGCGTTAATTAATTTTTGAATTTCATTATTTTGTAAATCTTACGTATTATTAAGGCCCGATTTTTCAATCCTCAGATAAAATTATCCGCCATTTAAAACTATATCACTGTCACTTTCTAAAGTCATAAAAAGAAAAGGGACAGAGCTAACATTTGACTGACAGATAGTTTTATCTGAGGATTGAAAAATCGGGCCTTAGTGTAGTAAACCCTGAATACTTTTTCGTTGAATACTTAGAATGCCTTTTCTAAAAAATATATTCATTAGAAATTGCCTTACGTAGTGATTTTACTGTTGCTATCTTAGAAGACACCTTTTTACCACGTTTTTCTTAGCTTGCTTTCTCGTATGTCTGTCTGAGGAGATCAAATCTGGCGATCGATTTTTCGACCAGTTCCCAACATCTGATTGAGCTGAAATTTTGCATACAGGCTGCTGCAGGAGTGCTGCAGGCATGCTTCCATAAATATCTGCGCGCATTTGACTTAATATGATAAATAATTACATCAATAGGCAAATGACTGAAAATGCGCACCACGTTAAAATTTTCGAAAATTCTTTTTACCAAAATATTTATTTTCACCTTTTTAGTCCATTAGTAAAACGTGTTTTTTTTAAGTGTTTTTTAACATACAGTATTTATTTATTTTAAAATATTTACGTTTATTTCGATTAAACTTTACATTAGTAAAAAACCATTTTCAGTTGCCAGCCCACTGATTTAAGGACTCCTTGACATATTGCTCGATAAATTAAAACATAATGATACTGGCTTATCAAAACTACGAACTAAAGGAAACCTTATAAAGTTCTTTGTTTTTTATATGACCGTTTTACTACCTCCTTTTTAAATACCAAATTAGGGATTACACTGGATAGCAGACACTCTCGTAATTATGAAAATGTGGGGATTTTCTTATTTTGTATTCAATATTCATGAGAGCTTTACATTATAAATGGCGAAAGTAAGTTTTAATGATTTGAGCTTTGGGGAATTTTCTTTAGATTACAAAGGTGGAAAACAGGGGCTTCTGTAGTAAGCATGTGACGGGGTGAAGCCAGGAATAATGAAAGAACAGTTGGGTCGTCACTTATTGAGGTATATTTTATAACAAAATAAGGCACTAATACCTAGTGCCTTTACAACAAATATATAGTTATAATAAAGCTGCTCAGCTACTTCAGCTGCTCAAATTCGCTTATTTAAATAATATATCTTTTGGTTGTAAGTTGGAGACCAAAAAAAATTACAACACAGACAGACAGTGAATAAAAAGGCAGAACCAAAGAGAAAACGGCTAGAGAGGTGCGCAGTAACAGCAAAGAGTCGCTAACAGTGGTAAAGCGCCTCGTTACAAGCAGCCACCCCTATAGGAGTTCTTAGCATTTATGTCACTTCTTAGGATGTCTCGATCCTTTATCCATGAGTCATTTTGTCATGGTACCTTATGACATCTTCTAATTCATTCCATTTTGACTTTCCTGTAATTTGTGTATTTTAGAACGTTAGACAATTTTATGTAAAGGGAGGATAGAACCATTGCAGAGTTTCTTGCCTGCATCTTCTCTTGACAAGGCCTCCCGGTAGTGAACAGGAAGAAAAAATTTAGAGATGAGCAAGTAGAATTTTATAATTTGTTTGATACATTTATTATGTTTTTGACGCGGCATAAGTGTAACTACTTGTTACATACATGATTAAATAAAGCATTTCATTTCAATATATTATGTCCTTACTTATGAAATTGGTGTTTTGTATGGAGATTTTGGGGAATTCTTCATTTTCCATACTAAATTTTTTTCAGTTTTCTTCACAACGACAAATCCAAAGATAATAATATTTGGCTATCATTAGACAAGCTTTAGTAATATGTGTAATATCACACTTCATAAAAATTATTTATCGTTTATAAAGTGAATGCAAATAAAATGATGTATTCGGGAGGCACTTAAAAAGAGTTGTCTCCGTGTCCAATTTTAACACAATTAAACTTACAACAAATTATCAAACCAAATCAAAAGAGCTCAAAAATATAGTCTTTTTTTAGACGAGGTAATTATTTTTTAGGAATACTCTGAATCTTAATAGTTACAGACAAAATACTAAGATAGAATAAAACACCAATTTCATAGGTAAGGACCCAATATTTATAAATAAGGTTTTTATTAAACATTTACTTATTATGAACGACTTTAGTTAGCTATACACTAGTTACCAGTCCGTTTGTATATGCTATTATTTGGCCGGTGTTATGAGCCACTCTTTTTTTGCAGATAAGGCATGGCTGAACCACTATGTTGTCCGAAGGTACCTACTTAAGATAGCATGAAGCACATTTTCGTAGAAGAAACAATTTCACTCGTAATAAAAACCTTTACAAATGATATTAATAAAAAATCGTTGAAAAAAACAACACTTCGATATATTTTCAAGCTATCTTATATAGATATAGATAACAAAGTCTCTACCTAAACTGTGTTTTCTCGTTTATTCCCGTATGTCCATAATGTATTTTGGGTACGCTTCCAAAACTTAATGAAGCGAAAAGAGACGCAAAAGGTACGGAAGACGAACTATTCCATAAAAGATTTATGAATGTCCTTTCGAGGATAAAGTACGAGCGTCCATCACGGTTCCTTAGAGGTTGAAGACTTTCCCTTTTCGAGCGCTTACCCTATACATTTCAAGTAAACACAGCACCTGTTTTCTTCGTTCAAAAGCGGGTTCTAATCCCCCTCGAATGATACATCGGAGATTATACGGGCTTAACAACCTGCGGGATCTTGCGGCAGTTGGCCCCGAATGTTTGTAGGGGGCGCTCGTGTCGCCAGCGACAATATTTGCCGCCAAATTTACGCGACTCCCAAACAGTTCGGAAGCTTTTAAAATAAAACCTTCGAATTCCGCGTTATGTTCGTTCGAAATTTTAAAAGTTAGGGTAGTGCGTTGGTTAAAAAGCCAGATAAAAAAGTTATGACTTTCGATTCGTTAATATTAAATTTAAATGGATTTACGTGTGAATGAATAATTATTGTAGTTAAATGAATAAATAAAGGATTATACAAAACTCAATCGAATAATGTTTTCAAAAATATTGTCGTGTTTGGGTGTTGTGGATTTGAAATGAATAAATTAGACAATTCATCTAAGCACGACCAAGAAGACGAGAAAAATGCCAAAGGGAACTGCACCAAACAAAACAAAGTACTGGGTGAGTAGTTATAGATAAATTAAATAATCTTACCATGTGTAACAGTGACAAGGAATATTACGAGTAATTGCAACTTTATTCGTTCTATTTTAAAGCATAGGTAATATATTTATAAATTTTATATAAAACAAAATTTATTACAATCATTTATTTTCAATAAATATAAAAATCTTATCAATTCTATCATCTAACCCAAATAAAGCAGTGGTATTGAATAAACTCGTTAAAGAGATACATAAATATTAATAAAATAATAACTCCTACACCAAAATCATTACACAAAAACATAGTGCGATGAATGTGGTAAGTAGGTACACGAGATTAGATGAAAATTAATTTAACATGCCAATAGCAATAATATCAATTAAAAAATATTAAAATAATGCAATTATGTTTTTTTTTTTTATTTCAATAACAAGAAGAAACCACAATAGATGGAAAATTATGTAGATTTTATTCATTATGTTATATATTTTATACTGCTCTTCATCAGCCAAGATTGTGGTGAATCTCTTGCCTTTACTTTATGAAAAAGCCATAGCAATTAATAAAGGTAGGAACAACAAACATAAGTATAATTAATAATATATTTTTGCATTAATTTGTTTTGTACCTACTTAGAAAATTACACGAATATTATGAATGACAAAACTTTACATTATTAAAGATTTTTTGAGATAATTCTGATTTTGCTTCAGGGAGTCTTGCAGGAAATTTAAATCGAGATTTAAAACTAGATCTAGTAATTTTTTGACAGTTCTTATATGGCTAAAATGTCAAAAAATTACTAAATCGAATTTCAAACTAGATTTAAAATTTCCTGCAAGTGGTCCTTAGAAACTGATACGTTGTTACTAAGAATTTTAATATCATAGGTATGAAACCAAAGTAAAAGTTATAATATACAAAATTATGCAAAATGGAGAACATTTTCCTTTGAAATAAATACTTATATTATTCATAAAGTTGGAGAGAGATAGTCTGAAAGTAAAATGGATCGTCTTTAAAGCACTTATTTCATATTATTATAAGCCGGCGTACGAGTTTGCTTTATCATAGCTTATTATGATAAAACTTCATAACATTAAATTTATAAAGGAACTGCTTTCACAAAGAACTCTTTTGTAGAGACGGGAAGCCATTAAAATAAGAATAAAGTTAATTATATACCTACTGGAAAATAAAGTTTAATTACGCGGAAACTTTTCCGATAGATCAGCCATGCTTGAAACAAAAGAATATCATGCTAATAAGCGGAAAAATAAATAGATATAAAAAAGTTGATAGTGATAGGCAATACCAATCGAGTCGAATAAATTGTAATGCTTTGCTTATGTTAAGTTCTAGCATAATGCGCCTCCATCTCTGAACAAATAGAAAAAATAATTATCTACGTTTTTCTCGGGTCCAAAGTGAACTGTTATTCAAAATAGAGTAAAATCAAGAAAACAACTTTTTTTCTAGGCTTCGAGGATTAATCAGACGATACGCATAAATCAAACTACTTGTAAAATTCTATTTCTAAAAACATGGGGGCGTTCCCTCGAGTACACCAATTCCACAAGAAGTAATTACTAAATTCAATACACAATAATACAATACAATAATAATACAAGAAAGCAAGCTAAGAAAAACATGGTACTAAAACGCATTTGTGTATATTGTTCAACAAGCGTTCCACTCCAAAACTCGTAATTCAAATTATAGCGACAACTTGAAAACCGAATTATGTCGAAAACAACCTAGGATAGCGTCCAACATTTTTTAAATTTATTTATGGGGTGCTTACCCCTACTTGGGGGCTACTCCCGCTCGTCACTTAATGTTTTTTCACCTCCCGTGAAGTGTGGTAATTTTCGAATTAATACACCACACCCCCAATAACAATTAATATGAAAACTTGGAATATAACATTTAGAACGTGGTATAAAATGTTAGTATTATTTTCTGCTTTACCTACATTTTTCGACTTAATCAAAAGCGTTCAAGAAAGGCCAGGAAATATGCGTGATTTCATGTTATACAACTTTTTCAAAGAGGCTCAAAATCTTATTCAAGTTCAATTTTTTATTGCGAACCAATAAAAAACTAACTGCATTCATATTATACCCAGTTTTCGTATAAATTTTTATTGAAGAGGCGGAGGAAGCTGGAGGTGACAAAGAGGGCACGGAAGAAAATAACCCTTCAATTCAACACAAATCGCTTTCCCTGGAGGGAGTTTTGATATTCCGTCTGGGTATTTAGAAAAAAATATGGAACTATTTAAGGACCTTCTGCAAATCTATTAAAATTTTCAGTATAATATCTATCTTACCTTCGCTCGGACTGCAGAGATTCTATTGGGTCCTTACCTATGAAATTGGTGTTTTTATTCTGTCTTAGCAATTTGTCCGTAACTATTAAGTTTCAGAACATTCTTATAAAATAATTGCCTCTTCTAAAAATAGATTATAATAATATATTTGAGCTCGTATTATTATATTTGACATTTTTTTGTAGGTTTAATTGTGTTAAAAATAGACACAAAGACAATTATTTTTAACTGCCTCCCGAATACATCATTTGATTTGCATTAACATAAAAACGATGAATAATTTCTATCAAGCGTGTTCACACACATATTGCTAAAGCTTGTCTAATGATACATGCCAAATATTATTATCTCTGGATTTGTCGTTGTGAAGAAAACTGATAAAATGTTAGTATGTAAAATGCAGACATCCCCAAAATCTCCATACAAAACACCAATTTCATAGGTAAGGACCTAATATTTTTATAGTAACAGCAACAGACTTGACCCCTATTGTATGTGACTAGGGTTGCCATCCATCCGGGTTTCCCTGGATTTGTCCTATTTTGAAGGGCGTCCGGAAGGGGTTTTAAAAATGTCCGGGGCAAACGCGGACACTTACTGTCAGGGGAGTCCCCTTTTTATAGATTAGCAATAAATTGAAATAAATAGCATGCGTGTTTCTCGAAAAAAAATTACGATGTTTTTATTATTGTTCTAAATGAGAGGTGTCCGGGAAAACCCCATATTTCACTCAGATGTCCGGAATTTTTCCGGGTTTTCTGGCGTCGGCAAATTAGGTGATGGCAACCCTACGTGAGACCAGCAAATTTTGTTGGCAAAGTGAGTGCTTAATACACCTCTGCCTACCTCTATGGAGACTTAAAAGGTGATAATGTAATGTATGTGTATCTTATCTATCTTATAAGCAACAGGGCTTGCATCCCTGTAGGTCTAGCACGGGCCGGAGAGAAAAAGTCTTCGGAGACAAAAATGCTCATTGCCTCTCGCTTCCACGCAAACGAAGAAGCGAGAGGGAATGAGCATTTTTCTCTCCGAGGATTTTTTCTCTCCGGCCCGTGCTAGGTCTTCGGTTCAGAGTTAAAGTGTGACGCAGTTAAATTATTGGTAAATGTAATTAGATTTGTGTCACAGCTGAACGCCCGCGCCGCGCGCCGTGACATATCATTGTGGTCCCCGTGGGGGCTTCGGGCAATTGGGTAATATCTTACGTACGACGTATATTACTCGCGCTATGAGCCTTTAAGTTGATTAGCAGCTCAACTTTGACAACAACGTATAATAGCATGAGGTATATTTACCTGTATGTGTCTGTTAAGCTAAGCAAGATACATTTATATATAGTATAGTTTTTATAATGTTATAGTGTAATCGGGCGTTGGTAAATCAATAAATGTTAAAAAAACTTTGTGTGGAATTATTGGTCAAAATATTTCCACTACAAATAAAAAGAAATATCTCAAGAATGATATTGGGTCCTTACCTATGAAATTGGTGTTTTTATTCTGTCTTAGCAATTTGTCCGTAACTATTAAGTTTCAGAACATTCTTATAAAATAATTGCCTCTTCTAAAAATAGACCATATATTTGAGCTCGTATTATTTAATTTGATAATTTTTTGTAAGTTTAATTGTGTTAAAATTAGACACAAAGACAATTATTTTTAACTGCCTCCCGAATACATCATTTAATTTGCATTAACATAAAAACGATGAATAATTTTTATCAAGCGTGTTCACACACATATTGCTAAAGCTTGTCTAATGATACATGCCAAATATTATTATCTCTGGATTTGTCGTTGTGAAGAAAACTGATAAAATGTTAGTATGTAAAATGCAGACATCACCAAAATCTCCATACAAAACACCAATAGGTAAGGACCTTATATATTCGGGTTTTTATAGGTACAGTCTCGAGCACTAATATGTTTACAATTTCATTCGAACATGAGTGAATGTCCGAATATTTTAGTAAAAAATTGAACCTTGTGGCTTTTAAAACGACTTTAATAAAGCCGTTTGAAAGTTTTGCTAGTAAATGGATTGTTGTATTAAAACAGGCACAACAAAGAAAACCAATAATAATGAGACGAGAGATGTCAATTTCAAAACCAAAAAAAAAAACAAATTATAAAAAGAAACACCAACATTTAATTTTGTCAGTTGCCAGTTCGCAACATATTTTCTCTTTCGTCAATTTTGTAAAACGTTCTCGACACTCTTAGGCCCAATTGCATGATCGAGAGAGCGCCTAACCCAGGGTTTGCCCATATATTTGCCCCAGGGTTAGGCGCTAACTCTCGATCGTGCAATTGGGCCTTAGAGCATGCGTAAACGCATTTATGTAGAAACAAAATAAAAAATTATTTAGTGACACAGAAATAGATAGATAGATAACACTTTATTGTGTACACAGGAAAAAAAATTATACAGTAATTACTTAAATCTAGATGCCACAATTGGCAGTCTTATCGCTAGGCAGCGATCTCTTTCAGAACAACGCATGCGTATGTGTACATATAAATGTCTGTTTTTTATGTGTATCGTGTTCATTAATTAACACTATCGCAATTGCTATTAGAATTCTCCAGATTCAGGCAGTAATTCAATAATACGTATAAGGTCAATTATTTATTTATTTATTTATTTATTTAATCTTTAATGTCCAAAATAAAAAACACTTTTGTACATAAGGCGGACTTAACGATAATACATCGCTCTCTCCCAGTCAACCTCAGTCAATTATAATATGAAATGGTCAGTGAAACTAAAATGACCAGATTAAAACAAAACCACGTAGTGTAAATTTACCCACCAATCTTTATTGGGCCGACGTGGTGGTGTTTCGACTCATGCTGCTAGTATTTTTTTTTTCATGTATTTCCTTAAAGGGGACGTTTATAGGTTGATGATGAAGATTTTATACTTAAGAATGTTGGTGTTTTGTTTATTTATACACACCCGGCAGATCAACACTTGAATGTTTACTCGAGTAATTCACTTAGGGCCGGTTTCTGTATTGAGAATTAATAGTTGAGAACGTCTCATTCTCTACTTAAGTATTAATCAAACGAATTTTTGTTTCTACAATATGCTTAAGTACATTTTGAGTATTTCATCGTGAGCATTCTTAAATTTGAGAGAAGCAGCTTTTAAGTCATGCTCAAATAGAATTTTGCGTTTCTTGAAGCGTTTGACAGTTCTCAAATCTCTCTCATCAAAGAAAATTTGTGTCATTTTTTAAGTACTCAAATTACACTACTCAATTTGTGCTTAAGTACTTACCTACGTTAACCTCAAAAACAATTATCTTTAATTGAAACATACTCGTCCTAATTTATTATTAAAAATGTCTAGTGACGAATCTTCATTGTTTTCCATGGAAGAGCCCCGTCGTTTTCGCTTTACCAAGGAAACTGTAAGAGTCATTTTTCATAAAATAAAACGATATATTTTATCAAGGAACCAAAGGCATAGCAGTATTTTGCCAATGTTACAGCTCCTATTAACCCTGAGATTTTTTGCGACTGGAAGTTTCCAAACCGTCATTGGAGATACTGCTGGTGTAAGCAAGGCGACAGTTTGTCGTGCAGTAGAACGGGTGTCCAGTGCTGTGGCTTGCCTAAGAGCACAATACGTTCAAATGCCGACACCGGAAGAACGACCTTCTTTAGCGGCGAGGTTCTACTACTTAGCTGGATTCCCAAGGGTCATTGGAGCTGTAGACTAATTCTCCGGGAGGAAATAGAGCCGAGCTATTTAGGAACAGAAAAGGATATTTTTCTGTGAACGTGCAAGCTATCTGTGACGCCAATTTAAAAATTAGAAGTGTTATTGCCCGATGGCCAGGTTCTGTTAATGACACTACTATTTGGAACGACTCCCCACTTGCTGCCTATTATGAATGTTTGGTTTTGAGAGAAAAAGAGATTTGGTTCATATCTCGTTTTAGGAGATAGTGGATATCCATGTATTAGGTATTTATTGACACCATTCCTAAGCCCTGCCACTGCATCGCAAGAAGCCTATAATAAGGCCCAAATTACTACCAGAAACACAATTGAAAGGTGCTTCGGAGTTTTAAAAAGAAGGTTCCCATGTCTATATTCCGGAATGCAATTGAAACTACAAAAAGTTCTAAAGGTAATTGTGGCATGTGTTGTTCTACATAGCATGACTCTTGACCTGGAAGACTATGTGGTGGAAGATGAACTCATAGAAGGAAATCAGGCTGAAATAACACCACCAAGTCAACATGCCTAAAATTTTGCTGTGCGGACGTCACTTGTACAAAATTATTTTTCAAATTTATTGATCTAAATTCGGAGCTCGGTGGCGTAGTGGTCAGTGCCCTTTGGCTTCGATCGAAAACAAAGCTACCATCGCCATGATCAGGCCGTGGACGGGTGACCAAGACTTTGTAATCTCGAGCTCCTCCGTGCTTCGGAAGGCACGTTAAGCCGTTGGTCTCGGTCGCATTTGTGACCATTTCTACCCACCAACCCGCATTGGGCCAGCGTGGTGGTGTTACGGCCCATATTCCTCATGTGCTTCTCCATGAGAAAGGCCTGTCCCAGCAGTGGGACGTATATAGGCTGATGACGATCTAAATTATAAATAAAAATAACATTTTATTTTGACATTTTTATTTTAGTACATACATCAAAGTATTTAGTAAATCTACCTACAAACAGCAGCAACAGCAGGTCACCACAAAATGTAAAAAAAGGATGCGTGGGTGGTCATCACGCCAAGTCCATAGGTACTAGGTATTTCAATAATAGTAGATTAGTAGACAAGGGCTATAAGCCATCAATTGCAGCCCGAGATGTTCGAAAGTGCAATTCCATATTCACTTCATTTGATTCACCTGTAAATTGAAAATGATTATCAACAAGTACCATTATTACACTACTGGGATTATTCCTCTTTTTGGTTATTTAGTTAAAAACCAAATAAAAATAAAGCATTCAACTAGACAGACATCTGGTCCAGTGGTAGGTTGCCCTGGGTCATAAACCAGAGGTCCAGGGATTAAATCCGCATAGAGGCTGATATTTGTATGATGACAAAGAACATTTGTTCTTGAGTTTTCAATGTTTGTATATTTCTTTAGTATATGTAAATTTTAAATAAGTATTGTATTAATATTAGATTATAATAAATATTGCGTTACTTTTATTGAAATACCTAGTACCTATGGACTTGCATGATAAAACTTTAAACACAAATGTTTTTCAACATTGTTGGTTTCAGGTGGCAGCTCCGAAAGATATCTCTCTTAATTTTCTCTGGCAGCTACCTTCCGGGCACGATGCTTTACGTTATTATAAAAGTGTTTCAGCATAGCTTCATCTCTCGGGCCAGTCGTGAAAATGCTGTTATATTGTTGCGTGATGACCGCCCATGCATCCAATTTTTTTGGATGTAAGAAGCTCCTGTTCTTTTATTTTCTATGATATTCTTGTATCTGAAATAAACATATATTTATTAGGTTCACTATCAATCGTGATTACGTTTGTTTGTGTGCAATCATAGCCTGCCAACAAGGAGGATATTTACGCAATAAAAAGCTAATGGGTACTTACTTTGCCACAAACACCAACAGTGGTTCCTGTTCATCTGCGGTATAATTGGGAGATCTTTTTTTATCACTATCCATTTTGAATTTCAAACAAATTAACAGACAGAAGTTCACTCGCTTTTTTTGACGTTTGACATATATAAATACAATATCTGTTTCGTTTATCCTAATGGTATTCAATGCAGTGCTCAATATTTCAAACCCCAACAATATTGACTGTATAACTTAAGACGTGTTATTTTAAAATAATTTATATAAATTGACTCATGCAATAAATGTTATAGTTGAATTATCGGATTATTTAATATAATAGTATTTTATCGATTAATATCGGTTTTTATACATGAAATGGAACGTTCGAGTTTTCTCAAGAAATTTATAAGTACGGATTGAGTAATACTTAGTTAAGAGTGGTTTGAGAAAATATCATTCCGTCGTGTGAAACGTAGAAAACTTAAGTTCTTGTCAAATATTTGAGTAAAACTCAACTGATTTTTACTAGAATACTCAATTCAGAAACCGGCTATGAAAGTATTTCTTACATTGGTCATACAATATTCCGATGAATCTTGCTATGAGTCTTGTCCAATGCTTCGACTAGAATAACGTTAGAATATAAAAAATTTAAAACAGCATCGAAGATTGGTGTTCAAGGATTTTTATGCGGTATATCATCTAGTCCTTTTTCAGCAGGTACAGCATATGCAAAAGGTGTAGTTTTATCTCTGAAAAAAAATTTTAGCTGTTACTGAGATTAAACGTCATTTGTAGCTACGAAAGCTGTAAAACTTAGACATGTTTTTCGTCAGCATATTTGCTTGAAGCGGGCTAGTTGATATGTGTGAATGCTTGAAGATATTTTTTTTATGTTTTCTGCTTGTAGTACTACTGTTTGTCAAAGTACACGCGTACGTAAAACCTAAAGATCACATCCCCACCTAGGTCAGCAATATATAATACACAAATCCAATTACAGATGAAATAAAGGCTATTTTGGCTTATGCAGTCTGTGTATCAAATTACCCCCATTTTGATATGGGCCTCGCTAATACACTAAATGAAGCGTCCCGGGTGCTAATAGCTCCTCGTCTTGGGCTCGAGAACGAGCGATGGGTGGAGCAGCAGGTGAATTCACATTACATTGCTAGCTAAAAGACATTTTAGGCCCGGACTCCACCAAATCGGAGATGTGCAGCGAAGTCCAAAGCGAGAAGAGATGTTTTTCGGTAAATAAATAAATATCTTCAAACATTCACACCTATCAACTAGCCGCATTTTAAGCAACTAATGCTGCTTGTGTTACGGTCACTAGATGACGGATTAATATTTAATAGATAAATACATATGAGTATAAACATCCAAGACTGGAGAAGAAATGCCTGAAAAATCATCACCCAAACATTTGCCCCCACCGGGATCGAACTCAGAACCCCGAGATGGTGACGCCTTGAGACCGGCATAGATACCACTCAACCACGGAGGTCGTCAAAATCCACAGAGGCGTTGCGAGGGTGCGAGACGTTCAGTGCTCATGGTACGCGGTCTGACATAAAAAAAACACGAGGGTTTTTGACGTGCGGGAGAGGGGAGGCTGACACCTCTCACTGCATTACTGCACGCCGCTCACATCTTCGTCGTCTCCGTTGCGAGCATCAAGGCACAGCTTCCATCTCCGCTTCCATCGTGCCATACAAATATAATCCATCTAACGGAACGAAACGTATCGAAATTCTATTGGTTGATAAAAACATCTCTCCGCTTGTTGACGAGCACAATGAAAAAAGAACTTGCTTGGGCAACTATCTTTTATTGGACTGAGTAAAATTGTAAATGACATATAAATAATACATTTGTTTTGATATAAAAAAGTATGAAGATGACACTAGAATTTGGAGGTCTTATTTAGCAGTAGCACTGCTTGTCGCTAATACCGCTCGTCTCGTCTCTGATTTCGTGGAGTCCGGACCTGACACCAATGTCCGTCCGCCCGCCCGCCGCTCGTGCTCGTGGCCGAACCGTAACGTCTTTTCCTATTATTTTTCCTTTTAACGGCCGAGGGCAATTTAATTACATGGGAGAGAAATGAGTAGCATTAGCTGTTGTAATGAATAATGGGGGATTTATTGATACGAAACAAAATAATGGACTGTTAAGGGCAGTCCATATCGAGTTTATTGAGCGAAACGTTGGGGTCCGTTCATGATGAGTGAATTTGTATACGACATACTAAATTACATGGATTTATACGTGTAAAATAGTGTTCACGCGACAATTCCGTATCTAGCCAAATATCGTTTGCCTACCCAGACAATGAGGGTGATTTCAGAGCAACGCCGGCGGCCAGTGGCGCTAACCAACAGCGCTGGCGAGATTTCCATACATTTTGACCCAAGTGTGTACGTTGTATTGACATTTTGACGTGTAAGTAAGCGCGCACGCGTGGCTGGCGACGGCCGCCGGCGTTGCTCTGAAACGTTCCTAATAGTCACAAAATAAGATGGGTTAATTTAATGGGTTGGAAACAATTTATTTATTTTGAATTTTAATATGTGGGTCCATGGAGTTGAGTAATTTGATAAGATTTTTATAAATAGAAAAATCAACAATTGAAATTTCTAATCACAATAAAAAGTTTTTAATGAGTATTTCACTCGCTGTCATGCACATACCGCTCTAATCTCTAGCACGGCAGCATAATAATATTGGGTCCTTACCTATGAAATTGGTGATTTTTTTCACTCTTAGTATTTTGTCTGTAACTATTAAGATTCAGAGTATTCCTAAAAAATAATTACCTCGTCTAAAAATAGACTATGTTTTTGAGCTCTTTTGATTTGTTTTGATAATTTGTTGTAAGTTTAATTGTGTTAAAATTGGACACGTAGACAACTCTTTTTAAGTGCCTCCCGAATACATCATTTTATTTGCATTCACTTAAAAACGATAAATAATTTTTATGAAGTGTGATATTACACATATTACTAAAGCTTGTCTAATGATACATGCCAAATATTATTATCGCTGGATTTGTCGTTGTGAAAAAAACTGATAAAATGTTAGTATTTCCATACTAACATTTTATCGGTTTTTTTCACAACGACATGCAGAATTTCCGAAAATCTCCATAAAAAACACCAATTTTATAGGTAAGGACCTTATATTATAAATGCGAAAGTACTCTGTCTGTCCCGCATTCACGTCAAAAATACTGAAACCGATTTAATCAACCTTCTCAGTCAATCAATCGTTAAAGTCCACATGAAAGACGAAACTCATAATTGGCGGATCACAAGACAACTTAAATGGACTCTTATGTGCTCTCCGTTCAATCAATCGGTTCATAAGGAGTCAAACTCAATCTTAATGTTTCAAGTTTTTTTTATCTTTTTCTCACATACTCATATTGTATTAATTATATCAAAATTCATTTTTACCAACGCTAAGGTCGCACAGCCAGATTCAGGAATTACTAAAGTAAATCAAGAATTGCCTTATATATCCATGATTTATACTTACATGATGTAAAAATATTATCAAATATTTTTGTTTAAGTTATGTCATTCCAAAATGTGATTTGATTTAATTTTAAATAAAAGTTTATTTAAAGTAAGATTTTAATTGAATGTTGTGCACAATTGTAATTGTGTCTAAAAATATAGACAGGACATTGCCTTCGAGGAGAAAGTGAAATGTTTAACTACTTATTTTATAAGTTTTCAAAAAGATGGGTAGATAGGACAGATATACATTTAAATAGATAACGAAAAAATTTTTAGCGTCTTCTGTGACGTCAGCCATACTTTTGTGACGGGAGATCCAAAGTGATTGGAAGATACCGATGCCGCCGAAGTCCCTCCGCCAATTATCATACAAGGAAGCATTTTTATTGCCTGTTATCATACAAGGAGCTATTTGGACGCCAACGGCCAACCCCGACGTTTGGTCGAGGTTTCCAAATACGCGCCGTACATGCATTTGCTCATCATCCTCAGCCTCAGCCTATATACGTCCCAATACTGGGCACAGGCCTTCCTCATGGGAAACACATGAGGAGAATGGGCCGTAACACCACCACGCTGGCCCAATGCGGGTTATAAATGTATATCTGTAGTACATGCCCATATTTTTATATGCTAAGGACTCTATAGTCCGTATCACAGAACCAAATTAAAGCGAAGATTTTTGCTTGAACATAAAGAAAGGGATGGCAATATATCAGCTATCCCTTTTTTAACTATACTCAAGAGATCTACGCCTGAGCTTGATTCGCACAAAAAAACAAAGTGTAAATTTTTTCCCGGTTTAAGCAAGCTTCCATTAAAAGTGAAGTATTTCGTAACAAAAATATTCACCTCACTCAGGCTAAAAAAAAGATTGCTCATTCAGTATTCAATTTATTTTTTGAGTGGAAAATCCTATTATTCTCACCTTTATAAGTCGGAATGCATACGGCTTACAGCGAATTATATTGTAGGAGGCTGACGTTACTGGCTAATGTGACTAGGCAGATGCAAAATTAGTATTTGCATTGCTGTTAAGCTCTGCCGAGAAATTACAAGGTAATTGAATAATAATTACATACATAAATAAAATAAAATAAAAAAAGCCTTTTATTTCTTGCAGCTTAAGATTAAACACTAAATTTAAATAAATAAATGTTAGTAAATGGAAGAAAATACATAAAAAATATATTGTAAGCTATAACTTTGCCAAGTTTTAAGTAAAAAAATTAAATAATATTACTATGGTGCTAATTTATACTATATTAATCCGCAAGAACCCCTCCTCGGGAGAAGGCCTCCTCCAGAAAGGACCATGAATCTCTGTCCTGGGCAACCTGTATCCATTTAGGGCCAGCTACTTTTTCTATGTCTTCTTGCCATCTCATATAAGGTCTACCTACGTGCCTCTTACCTCTTGGGCCCTTCCACGAGATTAGTCTGTTATCCTGCAGACGTGCTACATACCCATAATTCTACATACATACATATAATCATGACTATTGTCCCCTTAGGGTTAGTCAGAGTCTGGGCAAATGCAATAGTCCGCACTTCATCAAGCAGTGACTGCACATGTGCTCAGCGTGACAGGTGGTGAGCCCTAAGTCCATTAGTCGCCTATTACGACACCCAAGGGAAGAGATGGTTTGGTTTCTTTCAATGAGCCGCTACCACACGATTTAAATAATAATAAACTAGGCAAAGGGCACAAAACGAAAAACAAAAATACAACATCCTTTGTTTGTGACCACCGGTGCTCGCGGTGCCCGCCAAGAGGTTCATGTCTAATGAACGATGCCAAATATTATAATTATAATATTTGGATTTGTCGTTGTGAAGAAAACTGAAAATAATTTAGTATGGACAATGCGGAATTCCCCAAAATCTCCATACAAAACACCAATTTCATATGTAAGGACCTAATATAAAATTGTACTGACAATTAAAATTTTCGTCTCTATTAAGGGACTCAGAGAAATCCCTCCTGAGTACGAGGAAAAATACTTTATCTTGGGTTTTCCTCTGGGACTCATTCACGCCTAATATAGACCTTTAGAGCTTTTTATGTTTTCGATATTTATGTGTTTTATAAAAAACGTATCTGGAAACGTGTGTACCGAAATACAGAATAAATTTTCCAAGTAATATTACTAGAATATCTAATAAATAGTATAAAGAAAGAAAGAAAAACATTTATTCCGACACAGACACGAGACAGAGCATCGAGCAGCAGTATCGAGCATGTTAGTAGAAAGATGTTTCTTGTAAGATTGTTCTGTAGCCAGGAAGAGCTCGGTGGCGTAGTGTTTTGTACGTTTTGGCTTTCGATATTGAAAACCAAGCTACCTTCACCATGGTCAGGCCGTGGATGGGTGACCAAAACTTTCTGATCTCGAACTCCTCTGAGCTTTAGAAGGCACGTTAAGTCGTTGGTCCCGGTTACTACTGCATTCGTTTTTACCCACCAACCCTGTAATCTTCAATTTTTATCTAGCCACTATTCATCGGAAACTAAGTGCCGAAATAATAATGACCGGCCAAGGGTGCCGGGGTGTAGGTAGCCTGTTTGGAAAAGTATCTCTTATTATGATTATGTTATTATCTTCTTTCATCTGTTTATAGGTTTATTTTATAATATTCTATTTATTTGACAGTTGAACCATTTTATAGTACAACAATATCTTTGTATTTTAAAATATAAATTTTAAATTACAGAGATACCTGCAATAATTTATAAAAGTAGATTTGATAGTATTTGCTATGTAGTTTTAAAAGGAATACACAGTATTCAAGCTTTATAATGTTTGAATAATATGCCTGGTTATCGTAGATACCAGACTAGTATTTAATTAGAAAATTAAGACACGAAATATTATCACTCGGTTTCGAAGGTATCCTCACAAACTTTAACTTTTTTACCGTTACTCCGACGGTTTAATGGGACATGAGCAGAATCATGTATGCCCGATAATCCACGTAGGACGCACGTAAACACTGAAATTGCTTGAAAGAAACACTTGAAATGTCTAATTGCTGAAAACGCAAGTCACTGACGGTCCCCAACGAATCGCACACTTATCGCAGTTTGCGTGCACGAGTTCACCACTTGACGACCGTACGACGTATTTACTATGCCTTCCAGACACGTCGCACTAAAAAAAACAATATGATTTCCACTACAAGGAACGCGTAAAATATTAAAGAACTCAACGAGAAGACGATACCAATTCGAACCTCCTTTCACTGACAAACCAGGATCTGACAAGCCCTCCTATTGGTTGACCGAATCTATCTGTGGGAACGCAAAGGAATTTAAGACATACAGCCTTGCCGGAACTCACATTCACAGTTATAATTTTAGTTTTGTGGAAAAACATAATGAAACGTTAAGTTAAAAACAAATATGACCGTTGTATAGTAGGAACGACCCAGGTTCGAACCCACCTTAATGAAAATAGCCTTATGTGGCGAAAATAACTTTTAATTGTGGAAAACCCAAAGAATGAAGACCCAAACTCATATCTTTGACCCAAACAATAAAGGACTCATCCAAACATACATATTATGTCTGAAGAGTTTTCTCTTAAATTCCCTGGACCCTTTGCCCAACTTTTTAAACATTAAAACATAAAATTTGCGCTGTCAATGTGACATTGACGACACGTCAATGCACGACGCTACAATATCCCCCTTCCCGGGTAAGAATTCACGTAGTGAATTCGCCTTTGACGCCCACGTCAAACCCGAATCCCTCTACGCAATACCAGCAAAGGTAAAGGTAAACAAATATAAGCTACCGCTCAGCGTGTAACTTTGTATAAAAGCACCCAAACTGTGCAAAATTTTCCCGCAATGAATTGAGTAAACAAACATATTATATGACAACACAATCTCCCACTACACTATGGAGCGTGTCCGCCAGGTGACATTGCGAACCCTCAAACACCCCATATTAGATATTGCTTGTCCTCCCGAATCCACGCATAAAACAGACTTATCCAATTTTACCAGAAATATGCTAATGAAAACTAGACTACATAAACTCTAGCTCTAATAGCATAACAATCCTACATACTGTATTATAGAACATTGACGCGTTGAAATTGCGTCAACGAACAGTAGCATGCTTTTAAATAGACAAAATAAACAGAATTATTTTGCCGTTAAACAATTATAAAAGAACCTTAACACGTTTATATAGTGTTAACGAACAACGAATGTAGTCGGAAAAAAAAAACGATAGAACGTTGGGAGAAACAAGCAATAACGTCACTATCTGATGACATTAGTGTAACCTATAGTCGGTTTTTACGACACACCAGGTGGAACGGTGGGATGGGTATTCTACAGCCGCCAGACCCACGGCGAGCGGATTTTACATCAATCCGATGACACATCTAAAATTTTAAAATCCTTGATATGCCATTTACCGATAGACTTGCCATTTTCGTTTTCAAGCTCATATACCAATGGCGAAAGCTTCCGAACAATTTTACATAATTCATATTTTGGCGCTAATTTAGCAGAAAAATATTTATTGGCGTCGCTATTTCGATATGTACGCTTCCATATGTAATCGCCCACATTATACGAAATATCCCGCCGTTTTTTATTATAATTTTGGACGTTTTGCTGGTGCGCCTTGAGAAGCGAGGACTGAACTTCCTTAAAAATGACATTCAAATGACCCAAATTTGACTGGAAAGCTTCACGTGGTGACACGATAATTTCATCCAAATCACAAAATTCGCCATAAACATTGCCATCTGCAACCGCCTCCCTACCATGGACGAGCATAAACGGCGTATATTTTGTCGCCTCGTTCACGGAAGTGTTTAATGCGAATTGAATTTTATGAATGTTTACGTCCCACGTTCTGTGATCGTTCTCTACGAAAGAGGCAACAGCCGTCATAACCGTCCTATTGTATCTCTCCACGGTATTTACTTGGGGACAGTATACAGGGCCCAAATGCACCTGTGGAATATTATATTTTTCATACAACGCCCTAACCTCCTGACCAACAAATTGAGAACCGTTATCGGACATGACAGTCTGCGGGATACCATGAATAAGAAAAACATTATCCTCCAGGCGCTGCGCAATCACTTTTCCCGTAGCTCTACGCAGAGGAAACAACATACAGTATTTGCTGAATATACAAACAACGACCAACAGAAAGGTATTCTGTTGACGGGACAAAGGCAGTGGACCAACCAAATCAATGCTGATGCACTGGAAAGGACGACAACAAATTTTAGGTTCACCCATAAAACCGGGTGTGGACAGATTACTATGTTTGAAAGCGTTACATGTATTACATTTTTTGACAAACTCGACCGTGTCTTTGTACATATTAGGCCAAAAATATCTCAATTTTAATTTTTTATATGTTTTTGCGACGCCTAAATGAGCCGCCGTAGGTACAGAGTGGTTTTCAACAATTATGGCCTCCCTGGCCTCTAATGGTACTACTTCTTTCCACTGAAAATCATTAGAAAGTTTATTTTTACTTTTAGTGAAGCGCAACAACTTGCCTTCCACTAATTGGAAATTTGGGCAGGCAGTAGGCCTATTAGTACAACGCTGAACAATATTGTTGTACCAAACGTCGTCAGAGGACGAAATATTTAATGCAGCCACAGGGACTGCACGCGAAAGTGCATCGGGTACGATATTTTGCGCACCGCTACGATGCTCAATAGTAAAATTGAACTGCGAAAGTCTACAACCCCACCGCGCTAAGCGACCTGTAGGGTTTTTGAGGTTTAGAAACCATTTTAAACTTGCGTGGTCCGTTATAATTTTGAAAGGACGACCATTATCTAAATATGGCCTAAAACATTCCACAACGTGTACAACTGCTAACGCCTCTCTCTCTGTGGCTGAATAATTACGCTCCGTTTGCGACAAAGAACGACTGCAAAATGCGACTGGATGCTCTAAATTGTCATCCATAATCTGTGACAGCGCGCCGCCGATACCGTAATCAGATGCATCGCAATGCACAATGAAATCCTGTGAAAAATTTGGACAAGCCAACACTGGGGCAGAAGACAGTGCCGTTTTCAACTCATTGAACGCTTTATCAGCCTCTGGCGACCATCTGAACGGCGGAGCACTCTTTTTGGTCGACGTGAGCGCATTCAAAGGACCCGCGGTGTTACTAAAATTTTTTATGAAGCGTCTATAATATGAGGCAGTTCCTATGAAGCGTTTTAGCTCTTTTCTACAAGTGGGGACGGGAAAATCGACAATGGCCTTCACCTTGCCTGGATCCGTACGCAAACCATGCTCGTCAACAACATGACCCAAATATTTTAATTGTTTACGAAAAAATTGACACTTTGACATATTAATTGTGAGGTTAGCTTGCCTCAATGTCTCTCTAACTTTGTGGAGAAGGTCCAAATGGTCATGGAATGAAGAGGAAATGAGAATCAGGTCATCCAAATATACAAATACTCTATTATTGTTGACATTTTTATCATTAGTTTCAAATTTATTGAACACTGGACCAACGAACTCTGGACCAAACAAACTGTCCATCAAACGCTGCTGAGTAGCAGGAGCAGAAGCAAGACCAAAGCTCATGACCTTGAATTGATACAAACCCCTACCCGGGATAGTGAAAGCAGTCTTTTCCCTTGAACTCTCTTCCAAAGGGACTTGAAAGTATGCAGACTTCAGATCAATAGAAGAGAGGTACTTAGCATTCCTGAGTTGATCCAGGATATGGCTTATATAAGGCATTGGGTAAGCATCATGCTTTGAAATAGAATTAAGCTTTCGGCTGTCTAAGCAAAACCGAGAAGAACCATCAGCTTTCATGGCCAGAGTGACAGGGCTATTCCAAGCACTGCTGCTAGGTTCCACCACATCATCCTTTAACATCTGATCCAAGTGCTCATTCAACACTTTCAACTTGGCTGGAGAAACTACATAATAACGCTGTTTTATTGGTGCATGATCGCCTGTATCTATTTTGTGGCTGACCAAATGAGTTCTGCCTAGACCCCTCACCTCGGCAGAAATCTCTTTATATTGAGATATGACCTCCATAGCCTGCGCTTGCTCAACCCCAGACAATGTGCTCAAATCATGCAAAGCTTTCTCACAAGCCACAACAGTATGCACTTGCTCACTACTGGACAAAAATTCACCACCTTTCAACAGTGACAATACATCTGGAGCAATATTAAACTCCTTCCAGAAATTGAGACCAAAAAGCAAATCTGTGGACACATCAGGAACAATGAAAAATTTTATGACACAAGTTTTTTCATCAACTGTTACCGGCAGATACATATAACCAGTCACAGGAGAAGAAGAACTATTAGCTGTTTTAATATATTGTAAATTATTTGATTTATGTATTTTTGCCAGACCATTAAAGAATTTTATTGCGTTGTTTCCTATTATTGAAATCTCAGAACCTGAGTCTAACAAACCTCTGAATCCCAAATCATATATTTTTACTTTTAGATAGGGGCGAACATCCCCTTTTATTGTGTGAACTGTAGAATAGCCACCCTTAGAATTGAAGGAATGAATATTTTTGTTATAAAAAATCCTTGTTTTATATGTTTTAAAGGGAACTTTTTTATTAATATTAACTGTATTTCTATTATTTGATTTCTTACAGTTCACAGTTACAAGTTTTTTGAATTTTTAATAAAATTTTGTTTAGTATTAGAACAATTTGGACAATTTTTGACAGTTACATCCCTTTTACCACAACTATAACAAATTATTATCTTAGGAGCCCTACAACCTTTCAGAGTATGCCCATTGACACGACAACGAAGACAAAAATCTTTATTTATTAATACTGCTGAAACTTTATTTTGATTAAATTTCTGTTTATTATTGTAACACAAGTCTGGAGCCAAAGAGGAACATGGAACAATGGGTGGTTCACTGAAATTACTACACCTTTCCCTTGCACCTTCAAGAAGTCTACATTTCCTCTTTAGGTCCAACCAGGACTCCACAGGATTCAAAGCCAACTGGGAAGTATAGAAGGGTCTGATATTGAAGAGAACTATGTTTAATTTTTCCTCATCAGTAATAGGCTTAGACAAACGACTGAAATAGTTTTGCATTATGCTTAGATAATTTATTATACTCTCCTCAGAGCCTTGGGTGCGAGACCTAATTTCTTGCATCAACCGATGGTCAAAATCAGTTGGTAAATATTCCTCTAACAATAATAACCTCAATTCCCCCCAATTATTAACCTCTGATTTAATACTCCTATACCAACACAAAGCCTCGTTAGTAAACAACTCTGCCGCTGAAAAGTACAATTTAGTGTCTGAGACACCCCTAGACAAACATAGCTCCTCTAGGCGCTGTAAAAATGATTTCACACAAGATTTCCCATCATATTTTACCCCAAGCTTAAACACAGCTGAGCTACCTTCTGAGGATTGTACATCTACTGGATTAGATTGAATAGGCTGTTGACCAGCTGGTTCAGAGAGACTACTTTTGAAAGTAAACATAATTTTGTCTATTTTTACTAATATATTACCTAAACGGCTTTGGAAAGAGCTGTATAAGGTAGAGAAATTGCTGTCTAAATCATCGTCCAAATTGAGACGACCCAGCCTATGGAACAAGTGATGAGCTAAAGCCTGAATTCTATTTAAGGATTTAAGGGAACCAGCCCTTGCCAAGGAAGAGGCTATCAGCTTGTCCAAGTCATCCAACTTTTTGTGAATAACCTTCAACTCTGAGGAAACATCCTCATCAATACTTAAAATTTCATCAGAGGGAAAATCTTTATTAAGAGCTCGGACTTGAGCTTTTAGAGCCACGACAGTATCTGCTGGTTTATCACCTCTAACCCTCACCTCATACTCCAATTCATCTTTTAAAAGCAAATTAAAAGTTATTGGTCTTTGTTCCATTTTTGTTTTGCAAAAATAAAACCAAAATCAATAAAAAAATATCTTAAAATACAATGTATCACTTTGCTTTTTTTTTTTATATTTAAAATACAATGTACTACCCTGCACTTTAATATTTAAGGAAATAAACCATTGACTTTTATAGTATATCACCCTAGTAGACAAAACAAACTACAGGGATTACTATGGCAAAACAAAATAAAAATAACAAAATATAACAAAATTTTTTTTTATATTTTCTTCAAAAAGGCGGAAAGCATACAAACAACAGCAATAAAAGCACTTAACACAGTACAAAGCAGCAAAACTTATGTTGAAACACCAAATAACATCTGACCGTACAATAGAGATATTCATACAACAATACAATAATCTGAGCGAAAATAGACCAGACTATGGGTATAAACCACAGTGCTACCACTCAAAATGTTCGGGCGCCATGTAATCTTCAATTTTTATCTAGCCACTATTCATCGGAAACTAAGTGCCGAAATAATAATGACCGGCCAAGGGTGCCGGGGTGTAGGTAGCCTGTTTGGAAAAGTATCTCTTATTATGATTATGTTATTATCTTCTTTCATCTGTTTATAGGTTTATTTTATAATATTCTATTTATTTGACAGTTGAACCATTTTATAGTACAACAATATCTTTGTATTTTAAAATATAAATTTTAAATTACAGAGATACCTGCAATAATTTATAAAAGTAGATTTGATAGTATTTGCTATGTAGTTTTAAAAGGAATACACAGTATTCAAGCTTTATAATGTTTGAATAATATGCCTGGTTATCGTAGATACCAGACTAGTATTTAATTAGAAAATTAAGACACGAAATATTATCACTCGGTTTCGAAGGTATCCTCACAAACTTTAACTTTTTTACCGTTACTCCGACGGTTTAATGGGACATGAGCAGAATCATGTATGCCCGATAATCCACGTAGGACGCACGTAAACACTGAAATTGCTTGAAAGAAACACTTGAAATGTCTAATTGCTGAAAACGCAAGTCACTGACGGTCCCCAACGAATCGCACACTTATCGCAGTTTGCGTGCACGAGTTCACCACTTGACGACCGTACGACGTATTTACTATGCCTTCCAGACACGTCGCACTAAAAAAAACAATATGATTTCCACTACAAGGAACGCGTAAAATATTAAAGAACTCAACGAGAAGACGATACCAATTCGAACCTCCTTTCACTGACAAACCAGGATCTGACAAGCCCTCCTATTGGTTGACCGAATCTATCTGTGGGAACGCAAAGGAATTTAAGACATACAGCCTTGCCGGAACTCACATTCACAGTTATAATTTTAGTTTTGTGGAAAAACATAATGAAACGTTAAGTTAAAAACAAATATGACCGTTGTATAGTAGGAACGACCCAGGTTCGAACCCACCTTAATGAAAATAGCCTTATGTGGCGAAAATAACTTTTAATTGTGGAAAACCCAAAGAATGAAGACCCAAACTCATATCTTTGACCCAAACAATAAAGGACTCATCCAAACATACATATTATGTCTGAAGAGTTTTCTCTTAAATTCCCTGGACCCTTTGCCCAACTTTTTAAACATTAAAACATAAAATTTGCGCTGTCAATGTGACATTGACGACACGTCAATGCACGACGCTACAACCCACGTTGGGACAGCGTGGTGGTGTTACCATACTCCTCATTTGCTTGCTTCCATGAGGAAGGCCTGTGTTCAGCAGTGGGACGTATATAGGCTGACGACGAGGACGATCTATAGCCAAAAAACTGCTGTCGAAAGGATGTTTTTGGAAAAGACAGCAAATGGCTTTGCACCACCTGGTAGCAATCAGTAGATAAGTCCGTATTCGGAGATAATGGAAGTTTATGTAACTGTCACATAATATAGGTTATTAAAACACGAGCGTGGTTTTAAAAACGAGCCTTGGCGAGTTTTTTAATAGTATCACGTGAGTGTTTTAATACCGAGTTATGTGCAGTTACATACACTACTTTATCTACATTCATTATTCAAAGAAATAATAACAAAATTTAATAAATTTCATTTATTGTTAGCAGTCTGGAAAACATCTGCCATAGTTTTTTGCGCTTTTAAGAAAAATAAGTGTTGCATAATGAGTCGAACCTGTTGCATAATGGTGATTATGTTACAGTTTCCAATTCAAAATTTTCGTTTTTATCATCTGTGTTAAAAAGTATGTCATTATTCGAGTCTGAGTTCATAATTCGAACATTATAACATGAGTGTTGATAAATATATATTACGTATAGCGCTGCCTAGCCATCTCCATTAGGTTGTCACGCCTCTTTTATTGTAACTTCAGGAAGGAAGTCATAGAAAAGTAGAAAATGTAAAGCGGATTTATCAAAATTATTTGTATTTTTTTATTTTAAAGCGAAGCATCACGCCTGTGAAAATAAATTGAAATTTTTTGCACGAGAACCAGAAGCCATTTCATTTCAACTAAGTACTAGCTATCTCGCATTCCAATAGAAATGGAACGCAGAACTCAGTGATTTTACTCCAACCATTCTGTGAGGTATTTTTTAATATTTAAAAAAATATTCATATTACTGGACGAGCTCAGTGTAGTGGTTTTAACGCTTTGGTTTTTAATATTACGTCCTTACCTATGAAATTGGTGTTTTGTATGGAGATTTTGGGGATGTCTGCATTTTACATACTAACATTTTATCAGTTTTCTTCACAACGACAAATCCAGAGATAATAATATTTGGCATGTATCATTAGACAAGCTTTAGCAATATGTGTGTGAACACGCTTGATAAAAATTATTTATCGTTTTTATGTTAATGCAAATCAATTGATGTATTCGGGAGGCAGTTAAAAATAATTGTCTTTGTGTCTAATTTTAACACAATTAAACTTACAAAAAATTATCAAATTAAATAATACGAGCTCAAATATATGGTCTATTTTTAGAAGAGGCAATTATTTTATAAGAATGTTCTGAAACTTAATAGTTACGGACAAATTGCTAAGACAGAATAAAAACACCAATTTCATAGGTAAGGACCCAATATTAAAAAGCAATCATATTTATCTATCTATAGATCTTTCCAGAATAAGTTGTTAAGCCATAGATAAATTAATTAGCATCGATCGCTATTCTCATACATGGGTCTTTAGCTCGTCTAAAACTTATTATTGTTGCTTGTACCCCTTCGTGCGACTTAGGAGGCGCTACCATACTAGCGGAATTACTTAATATATCTCTGATTCTGCTAGTATAATAGCGCCATCTAACGTAAATGTGATGAGTAAGGAATATGTCCAGTTAGGAAAGTGTTTATTTATTTATTTTAAGGACAATCAGTAACAGTTACAATAATTCGCTATATATATCATAAATTCATAATATATTGTTAGCAATATTATATTACATTGTGAACTTTTTACATGATTTCGAACGAACCTTCACTTTTTAGGAGAAGGGGTCGATGTAGTTACTGTTTCTAGAAAATGAAATATCTGTACCTTATTCCTTACTCAAAATTAGTTATAAGATTATTTAATGATTGTTTTATGAAATGAATATTATAAAGTAATGTTTTTAAATACTACCGATGTATTTGATTCGATAATAAGTAATCAACTGACCCGCACGGTTTTGACAAATTGCTGGGCGAATGAAAGCCGGAAGCGGCCATGTTTACATGGTCGTCAAAAGAAAGAATGGGACGATCGGCTGTCAATAGTTTTTCGGATTGAAAACATTGGAAGTTGGGAATGTATTGTAAATATTGGAAATGGATGTTCTATATTGAAATACAAGCAATGAGTTACAATTACAAGTTTTACTTCACGCTCCCAATACTATTCCGAGGTGGCTGATGTGATTGAGATCTGAAGAATGGAACGCCATGGTAAAGTAGAGGAGTTTTTACAATATAAAACATAATAAAATCACTGTTTTAAGTTGCCACCACAAGCAATTTATGATTTTAGACACTACAATAATAACCACACAATATTAGTACCTTAAAAGTGATATGTGACCATTCACACACATTAAGCACAAAGCAGTCTCAGTAACTCGGATTTAACTGATTTGAGATGTTGTGTGTATGTGAATATGACCAATTAGGAATACGAGTATGACGAATCAGGAACAAATCGGTTCAGCGTGGCGGTGTTACGGCCCATACTCCTCATTTGTTTCTTCATGAGGAAGGCATGTGCCCAGTAGTGCCACTTATATGGGCTGAAGATAAATACTGTGTCTCACTGTCTTTTATAACTCAACAGGACCTCGGGGAACTTTGGTGGGTTTGTCCATAATAACTGCGCAAGGAGCTTTAAAACCCCCCTATAAACTCGTAATAATAACAGTTTATACAGGTCTGATACCGCTAATAGTAAGAAAAGCAGGAACCGTCGACTACTTGGACGGTATTGGGTGAATCTCAACGCCCTTTGACCCCTTTTATAGGCAATCTTGTTTAATTTGATAATTCAATTTCGCACTTACATTTCTAATGGACAAATCTTATCTCTAAGAACACTTAAATTCCTTTTTACTTAGACAAAATAAAATTGTTTTAATTTAGAAAAAAATATTTTGTTCTTGTTTTTTGTTTCTTTTTTATTGGTAGATACTATCTACCTACATAACAATATTAATGTGATTTATTTACGTTGTGGCTAGAGATTGTGGTAATGAATCATGTATGTACAGGAATTGTAATGAAGGATTAAAAGGAGAATGACCAAACATGTATGATTTTAGAACCTCCGTATATAATTTATAACATTAGATACTTTGTGGTTGTTTTTTGTTTTGATTGAAATAAAAATGGATATGTCATATTGTTGCCCGAATAAAATAATTGAAAATAAAGAACATGTTTTCTGGATTTTATTTTAAATCTATTGAAAACCGTGAAAATAGTATTAGTTCGATTAGTTTTTTCACATAATTATGGATTTTTCCACCACAAACGACACCTTTATAGACTTATAGTCCAGATGCAGATGCATGTAATGCAGATTAACTTTTAATATGGGGTAGAGAAAAAATTTGGTTGTCAGTAAAAAGTTTTGACTGTTTGAAAATTATCAATTGTTTGAATGATCGAAAGTGGTCAAAGTGTCCACCGCTAACGAGACCTATATAGACTTATAGTCCTTTAAATACAGACTAAATTTGAGTATGGGACAAAGAAAAAATAAGCTGTCAATAAAAAGTTATGATATGGCTGTTTGAAGATTAAGATATGATATGAATTATTTGGTATTTTTTGTTAAGGCAGCGTTAGCCGAGATGGGACGGACGACGGGGCACTACTCGTTCTAGAGCCTGTACCACTGAGTTTGAAAAAACTTATCTACAGTTCATTGCGCATAACAACAGACTCGCTACCTGTTACACAGGGACCTAACATATCCGGCGACTTGTGGGTGTTTAACACCTCTGCCTACCGCTTCGGAAAAAAAGACGTGATGATACGTTGTTGTTGTTATTTTTCAAACATAATTTCTTACTGACTTTTTTTTTCTTCGTCCCATACTGAAAGTTAATCTGTATTTTAATGGGCTAGAAATCTATATAGGTCTTGTTAGTGGTGGACACTTGGACCACTTTCGATTATTCAAACAGTTGATAATTATCAGACAGTCAAAGTGATCAAAGAAAAAGACGTAAAGACGTAAGATTGTAAAATGCCCAGATTTAGAGTAAACTTTCTGAATAATATATATTGTATTTAATCCACATAGCATTTTTAAACGATAATTCTACATACATACATATAATCACGACTATTATTCCCAAAGGGTTAACCAGAGACTAGGCAAAAGCACCGCTAAAGCAGTCCATTGCTATGGTCCGCGCTTCACCAAGCAGTGACTGCACTCTGCGTGACAGGTGGTGAACCCATCGCCGTTATAAGCTATTGGATGGTTGTGCAGTTCTAAGTGTATTAGTCGCCTTTTACGACACCAAAGTGCAGAGATGGGCTGGTAGTATTCTTTTAATGAGCCGCTACCACTCGGCAATTCTATTATACATAATTTATAATATACTTAACCTTTTATAGATTCATAAACATTTTATAATAATATTTTACGTGTCGAGAACAGTCCTAGGTCATAGTCTGGTGTAGTGGGCATAGACCAAGCTGTATTGGAAAAAATAACGTTACCGTATCCTCATTTTTTTTAAATTTTCTAGTGACGATATTTTTTTACGTTATCTTATTACTTGTATAGTAAAATGAACTTCATAGAACAATCTTATTCCAGAACTGGACCTGGATTACCTGGAGCGAGGTGGAGGGGGCACCCTGACGGTCGGGGGGGCTCCCAGCGTGGAGCCCAGCCCTGACAGTCTCGACCTCATCAAAGTGGTCCTCCTCGGAGCTCCAGCGGTGGGGAAGACTAGTATTATACAGGTACTAACTGATTTGTATTAATTAATAGCCATTTTGGAAAAAGACAGCGATGCCCAAGTTGGAAAAAGACAGCGATAGACGAGCTGTGAAAAGGGATAGCTTATAGAAGTCACAATAGTAGATATAATTGACACATTTTTAAACGATATAAATATAAGATAAAGAGCCCCTAGACAAAATTCCTGTTGACGTCCGCTATTGTTATAACTAAATAAAGAATCAATACGCCATTGACATATACATTCGATATGTTAGCGTTATGTCAAATCTCCTACATTTTTCTTCCGACATATTGAATGTCAAAAACCATTTTGTTTGTTTTGTTTTGTGTTAGTTTTTGTGTTTTGTTGCTTTTATCTCTTGCCTTTCGAAAATAGATATCGTAATCGCTAAATGAGATATGTAATCGTAAAAGATTTGATAATTATCTTAGATAGGTAGTTTAAATAAACATATTCGACACTTAATTGGCAAAGGATTCGTTAAGTTTTTTTTGTGAAATCCATTTTGTCCTTTAAACGGTGCATGCCAAATACGGGCGCGAAAATTCTTTAAGGTCTACCGTCTGCTGGACACTGCCCAGCAAAAGGTAGTCAAATTACATAGATAATACCGTTTGACGTTGGTTTGGCGACATTGCTAGCCATTATCAAAATGATTCTTCTACGAGCCCTGAACTGTCACTGAGACACTAACGATGGCTAATAACATTACTGGGGTAATGGCGTGCATCTGTATAATGTAGGAAGACTGTCCACAAGAAGTTTCCTGGATCTTATTATATTATTGTTGATAAATGGTGACATTGCGGGCATGATATTTCGTGAAGAAAGTTATGGAGTTTGTTTAATGGAGAATTATGTTATTTGATACTTTTATACAACTAAGGGTGGATTCGACCAAATTCCGTGTTACTTCACGGTGGTACGGATAGCAATAAATGCTTAAATTTCATTGGTCAAATCCGCCGTAATGACGGAGACCTGCGTACTCGGCCGATTTTGGCCGTGTACGCATTCGATAACTTACTACATTAGTGTGGCTAATCGAAATTTGGACGAATTCGCTCTAAACCTAAATGTGTAAAGGAACATATTTTAAAATGCTTCTTTTTGGCTGAATAAAATCATTACATTTTGTGAAATATTGTAAAGAGTTCAGTTTATTACCCAATTTGTTCCCTTTGAAAAATTCTCGATTTGGTCGCCAATACCCTACAGTTATACCGGAGTTACACTGCGTAACGATATAAAACATGATTTATAAAAAGGTCTCTAACAAAAAGTAATTCCGAAACTCCATAAATCTTTTGGGAGTCGGTAGAACTGAATTTCGATAAATCAATTCGGAATAGGACCCCTTTTTTACCTTCATCATCAGACCGAGGACTAAATGCCTTCACAGTTCGTCCTTATTCATGTCAACGTAATTACACGAAACCAAACACCCTTCCGAAAATGTCGTGTGGTGTGGGACCCCTAATGTCATCTTATATTATGAAGGGTAGGTCGTTAGCCCAACGTGAAATATCAGGTCGCATTTTTACGACAGTTTTACTGACTGTAAAGCGAAATCGCGCCGCAAAGTTTAGGCAATAAAATACAAGATCGTGTGTCGAATTTGTGGAAAAATGGGATGACGCTTTAAGGCGTAAATTGTGTGTACAATAAGGTATGTTTACACCTAACGGGATGAGAATGGGCCTTATTAAATAATGAATATGGGATTGAGAAAAGTTCTTCCCACGGTGGGCGTCGTTGTTCTTTATGTGGTCATTTGTTTTGTCATTTTTCTCTCCTTAGTGACAACAGCTTTATTTACAGCTAAATGAGAGTTTCTGTAGTTGTGTGTTCTTATGTTGTGATGGTTTAATGATACGTTTAGTGTGATGGATAAAATCGATTAGCATTGGCTATCTGGATTAAGGTTCCTGTTCACATCACCTGAAGATTTATTACTGCTTGTTTTAATTTTAAGATATTTACGCACCCTTTAAATTTAAAAATTAAATAACAATTTCTCAGTATATTAGAGTAAGCAGTCGCTTAAGGTTCATAATCCCATAACATTGACGAGTAAAACCGCACAACCAATTTAGTTAAAACGCGGTCAATGCGGCACTCGTGTTAGTCTCCTAAATTTCTAGTAAATCCCAAATTGGATATTATATTACATATAAGACGTGCCTATATCAGCTCACAATTTGGGTAAATAAGTCGGGAATGTCTAAGGATATGTTGGTACACATCGTAAAAGATGTTTACTAGGGTCTTACAACGGCCGGTGATAAAATTAAAAGACTGGCACTATTTATATGGGCTCAGTCTCATGTATATCAAGAGGTTCTGAATTTTGCAAGCTATATTAAATATTTTTTTTTGTTTTTTTATTAATCACATTATTTAAACACATATCATTGCAACGAGCAGGCGCAGTGCAGCGGCTCGCTTCCTGTAGGGGTGCTACCAGAAAAAGCAAAATATACAATGTCGTTCATTATTATTATTTATTTATTAGTTACACACATTAATCTTATCAATCAGCCAATTGTCGTCCACTGCTGGACATAGGCCTCCCTCAATGATCGCCACACCTCGCAGTCCTGCGCCGCCTGCATCCAGCGACTTCCTGCGACCTTCGTCAGATCGTGGGTCCACCTTGTTGGGAGCCTCCCAGTACGTGGTCGCCACTCGAGAACCTTTCCGCCCCAACGGCCGTCAGTTCTACGAACAATGTGCCCTGCCCACCGCCACTTAAGGTCCGCAATTCTGTGGGCTATGTCGGTGACCTTAATCTTATATCTTATTAATCTTATAACACACAAATTTTAACAGTGTAATATAAAACAGAATTGGTATTACTGAACTCTGTTCGGCGTAGAACACTCACATTTACTTATAAAAAATAACCTAATTTAACATTCTTTTTAACATCTAAACAGACTTCCGACAATCCTTAATGTATTTTGCTGTAGCATTATATTTCAAGTTATATATTTTTTTTTTATTTATTAGGACAACCAACAAGAAAAACACTAGTACAATGCTTTACATAATAATCACATAAAATTAACATAATCTAAGTGCCATCTTAATTAAAGGTTGCCACGGCATGCAATGTGGACTATATATATTATATTCATCTGTATATGCGTTTACTTGGAAACGGACATAAAAACGTCGCAAGTGCAATAGACACAAAATAATATACATATTTTTTATCTCATACAGAATCAAACGAACATACAAAAATAACTTTATTTCATAGGCCAAGCCTGGCCCTTAATAACGTCATTATGTAACAATTTTGAAATTTAACAATTTATATATTTAAATAAAACAGTATCTACAACCACAGAGCTTTTACTGGGGTTTTAATCGATACAGGCAGCCGGATTCCGGGGTAAGGCTTTTCGTGAGAAGAATCCGACAAGAAACTCATGAGCCACGTTTTTTTAAATAGCCAATCAAATAATTATTTTCAATATTTTACAGTTCATAAATTGAAAAAATTATATATTTAAATAAAAATATTATATATATCTAAATTTTTAAAATGTAAGAATTATAAGTGGCTTTGCGACAAATCTGCTGACAAGAAGGCTGGTCTGTATTTTGCTCAAAGAATAAGCGTTGCTATTCAGAGAGGTAATTCAGCCAGCCTTTTTGGTACATTTCCAGCGATGGATATACTTGCAGACGATTTTTTCATTTTTGGGTTTTTTGTTTCCGCTAGGAGATAAGCTGTTTTTTTGTTTAGTTTTAAGCTATTGCATAGCTTTTATCGCGGGCCTTGAGCACGGGGACCGAATCCAGAAATTCCGTAACAAAAAAACCTCACGCTCCCCACTCCGATGCGCAAGGAGGTGTGGCTTGAAGACCGTGCATCGTCTAGCGTCGTTTCAGTTCGGCAGTCTTCGACACGGCGTTAACAGCTACTGTAAGATAATAAAACCCACATGTATTGTAAAATAATAAAAAATATTTTAAACAATATTAACTTTTTTTATTTATTTAATAATAGAAAAAATTGTTTTCTTATCGGTCACCACGCTCAAAAAGTATAACTTGAATTAATATCAAAGAAAAAGAAATACTGCATGAATAAAATAAATAAATAAAATTATAATTGCATAAGTTGATACAAAATGCTATGCAATAGCTTTACCGCAGCAGTCCCCGAGTGCCACACGTCTTTTTTTTTTCTTTTAGTATTAATATATATTTGTCAATATTACATTTATGTTTTAGATTACTTCCCTAATTTCTATTTATCCATCAAAATAACATGCTATTTCTATGTAACTATTTCTAAACTATTTCATCCAGATAATCTTGGATTTTATAATATAATTTTATTTTATAATAGAATATAAATATGCATTGACAAACTAATAATACTTACTCGTCCTCAGCCTATATAGACTGCTGGGCACAGGCTCATGGAAGCAAACACAAGAGGAGTATGGGCCATAACACCACCACGCTGGACCAACGCGGGCTAGTGGGTAGGAACGGATAAAATAGCAACTGAGCCCAACGGTTTGACATGCCTTCCGAAGCACGGAGGAGTTTGAGGTTACAAAGTTTTGGTCACCCATCCACGGCCTGACCATTGCGAAAGGTAGCTTTATTTTCGATATCAAACCTCTACGCCACCGAGCTCTTCAAATGATACTTACTATTTCACACAAAAGGTTCCAGTATCATTCGGAGTACCTATAGTATCCAATGAATTAATGATAAGGCGTACGTATTTCATTAATTTAACATTATACAGCTTTAAACTATATTCAATGAAGCATTGACGTGTAAACCCCTAATTGGCTAGAATTTTGGCAATTTCGCTGTGTAATTTACATATCCATTGAACTGTATTTTATGTGATTACTTACTTTACTTTGATATTGAGAAACAAAGAGTACTTTGCTTCTACGAACTATTATTTTTCATGTATAATCTTACAAGGTATTCCTCGACTCCTTAAAATATCAGATGGATAATAAAAATAAACTGTTTACTAAATAAAAATAAATTCACCCCTATCAACTAGCCCCATTTTAAGCAACTTATGCCGCTTGTGTAACGGATACTAGATGACGGATAAATATATTTAATATTGGGTCCTTACCTATGAAATTGGTGTTTTTTGTCTCTCTTAATATTTTGTCAGTAAATATTAAGATTCAGAGTATTCCTAAAAAATAATTACCTCGTCTAAAAATAGACTATATTTTTGAGCTCTTTTGATTTGTTTTGATAATTTGTTGTAAGTTTAATTGTGTTAAAATTGGACACGGAGAAAACTCTTTTAAAGTGCCTCCCGAATACATCATTTTATTGGCATTCACTTAAAAACGATAAATAATTTTTATGAAGTGTGATATTACACATATTACTAAAGCTTGTCTATTGATAGATGCCAAATATTATTATCTTTGGATTTGTCGTTGTGAAGAAAACTGATAAAATTTTTGTATGGAAAATGCAGAATTCCCCAAAATCTCCATACAAAACACCAATTTCATAGGTAAGGACCTAATATATACATACATACAATCACGCCTGTAATCCCCGAAGGAGTCGACAGAGTCCAAGGAGCACTGTTTTCCTTAAGACCACATTTAGCCATACAAAAATTGGGTTTGGTTGGTAAAACTTATGGACAGTTCACTGTGAATATCACTTTCCTCACATTGTGCCCAGTGCATGACAACAGGTTTGCTACCTGTTACATGGGGACCAAACATATCTGGCGAAATATGGGTTTATCATATTATCTGACAAAGTAGATTCAATAACAATAGTTTCAATGACTCAAATCCCAATAAAAGATCATCTTCACCTAAGTAGTTTAACATTCCCATGTGACTGTGTTTACAAATTCTAAAATTATTTTTTTTATGTGTAAAGGGATTTAATAATAACAAAGTAATAATTAAAGTAATTTTTTTTACAATTTCATCGAAAATCCCTTAACAGCTTTTCCATGTGCCATTTTCCGTTCTATTTTGTTAATACCCGCATACATAGAATATATTTTACATAACTTATATATGCGTTATTGTATGTACAGTGTACATTGAAATGAAACTCATATAATAGCTGTACAAATTAATTCAGTTTCAATCAAAAAATTATCAAAACCATTTGGCAGTGAATTTTCGTAATTGAAAGCTTACTCAATTTATCATTGCAGCGTCCATTTAATTAAATCAGAGAGTAAAATAAACATCGCTGTTTGAACTATTGACACAACTAAGTTTAGAATTGAAAATCAATCAAATTGTTAGTTCGTTTTAGATACGAAACAATGTTGTGGATTAAAGACGAGAACAAATAGAATCAATCAACTCGAGTGGTCGCGATTCTGTTTCGCATTATTTTCGAAACTTTCAATCAATCAATCATGTTTAAGCTAAAATATCTGTAGCGATTAATCGAATACAACTGCTCAATTTGATTGTACAACAAAAAGTCTGTAATTCATTATTCATATCGACATTTCGTAATAAAATTGGCTCTCAAAATCACAATATTTTTCAGCCCTTACAATATTTCATGTCACGTGTTTATTTCGATAGAGGGGAGGGGGATTATTTCCCCGAAGGGGTAGGCAGAGGTGTTAAACGCCCACATTTCACCGATATGTGAAGTCCCCATGTAGGTAATAGGTGGCGTTAATAATCAATAGCCACGTGGACCACGTCGCGGGCACAGGTAGTTTTACTAATAAACTCGATGGTTGATGGTTTGTGTGCTTTGACCATATACCACTTTGTTGCTTATATCAGATTGCGGTCAAGAGGATTAATTTCTTTTGATCTCAAACGCATGAGGAACGTTTATGTTCGAACGTCATTGGTATTCCGCTAGTAAAACGCAACCGTGCGTTTCGGCTGTCTTCGGTTTCATTCGGTTCGATTCGGTTTGCTGTTTTACATAAATCAAAAACGTAAAGCAAAAGCTTACATTTCAAGCATTAATGTTTATTCTGTTTAGCATTATTTATTCAAACGCATTGGTTACGCAATTGTAACGATTCAAGAACGTCGCGGTTAAATTTATAGTAGAATTGAGGTGCAGTAGCGTTTATGCTCACCCCACGAGATTACGCCTCTGGCTCACCCCACGAGATGATGGCGTTATGAAGCTGTTTGTATGGATTTTAAAGTTGTGATGTTTTAGGTCAATGTATGTATTGCTGTGCCATAGCAGTGCCTCTTCACATTTTATTTTGGCTTCTACGGAAGATCAGTGTTGTGAGGACATAACGTTGTCACAACAATATACTGAGTATTAGCCATTTCTGTGGCACATTTTCATTGTATTATGTGTACTAGATAATAAGTTAAGATGTCACAGAATAAATTCTTTTTCATTCTTCTTTCTTTCTTTCTTTCATGTTATACAGCTATCTGTATCTTTAGGATAGATTTTCATTTCACTTAAATAAAAAATTATAATACGAGTATTTGGAAACCTCTCATTTAAACAACATTATGAATGTACGTGCGTGTGTGCTCTAGAAATAACTATCAAAATGCTATATATTTAAAAACGAAATTCTCGCGTCATGTCCATAAGTTCAAAAGAAGATCTTATGTTCATCCTTAGAAAGTGGAAGAGCGAGTTATCCATCACATGGGAAGTTTGAAACACCTAACTTACGTACTAAAGAAGTCAGCGAATGAAATATTACAGTAATGTGAAAGTTAGTAAACGTTTCGTTTCCTCTGGGAAATCAAGAAATTGATCTGTTCTCTTTCATATTTTTTCTCAAAATCGCTGCTGAACCGGCAAAGCCTTACAAGTTGTTCACAGCTCGTTTTTATCAATAGTTAAGGATTTTCTTTGACGTCAAATGTTTTATCGAAATCTTTAGAAACGAAGCTTGAGGGTCTGTAAAGAAAGGAAAGAATGTCATTCTTAAGATTTAAACCAGTTTCGTGGAAAAAGGGAAACATTTGTATTGAATTCAGACTAGATATAATATTTACCATTATAAACAAAGTTGACAAAAACGATACGTAAAGTATTAAGAGTGAAGTTCAAAAGGTAACTTCACTTGGGCAAGCTAAGTCTGCTAGTTATTGAGCGCTAAAAAAACTAAGAAAATAGTTCATAGTTTCTCTTTGTCTTTTACAGTTTAAATTTCCTAAATTTAGTGCTCGGGCCTTGCTGAGACAAATTCAAATCAATCACTTACCTGATTCAAAAATGTGAACAAAAGTTAGACTTTGTTCAAGACTGTCGATGTCGGTTTTATTTTCTTGAAGGAAAACCGGGATACAATCAGATTTTCATCAAGTTTTGTCAATGTTTTGGAGTAATATTAGGCAATTATCAATACAAAAACTTTTCATCACACCGCTATCCCCGTAGGGGTAGGCAGAGATGTTAAGCATACTTATTTCGCGATATGTAAAGGTCCCTAGGCAACAGGCTTGCCATCTGTTACAATACATCGGGCACAGTGTGAGAAAAGTGATATTCATATTCAAATGTACCTAAGTTTTATTTTTGAACTCAGTGGTGTCACGAGAACGAACATGTTTACACTTTTGAACATTCTTTCGTCATCAGCCTATATACGTCCCACTGCTGGGACAGGCCTTCCTCATGGAGAAACACATGAGGAGTATGGGCCGTAACACCACCACGCTGGCCCAATGCGGGTTGGTGGGTAGAAACGGTCACAAATGCGACCGGGACCAACGGCTTAACGTGCCTTCCGAAGCACAGAGGAGCTCTAGATCACAAAGTCTTGGTCACCCATCCACGGCCTGACCATGGCGAAGGTAGCTTTGTTTTCGACCGAAGCCAAAGCGCACTGACCACTACGCCACCGAGCTCCTCAACAACATTCTTAAACATTCTTTAACAAACATTTCTTTAACATTCTTTATTCCCTTGTAATAGTCATTTACTGTCAAAACTGTCATGTTCATGCTCGTGACTGTACAGGCGGTGGAATCGCACCCGCGACCTCTCAAATCAAAATCAAATCAAAAATAATTTTATTCATAGGCTAGCATAGCACTTAAAATCGTCAACATTCATACCTCTTGACTAAGAAGTGCTTCCTTCCCAACTTGCATACAACCTTAAAGAAGAATCCGAAAAGAAAAAAACTTGAAATAGAATTGCTTTCAGGTGGAAATAAAATCTAGATTATTTCTTTATATCTCATTTTGAATATTCTTTCAACGTTCCCTCACCTTTCGTTGTCACGGTATTATAATGTATTAAACTAGTTCAGCCTTGGCTAAACCGATGGTAGTGGGAAGCTAACGGTCCCTACGGACTACAAAAATATATTTTGCACGCTTGCCATTTCTGTAACTATTATGGAGGTTGTTGTTCGGTAACAAAAATAGCTTATAAGGCTCTCGGGAGGCCTGACTTTGGAAAACAGTGCTATAAAATTTTATTATTTGGCCGTGATCTCCAACTCTTTTAAGATGATTTTTATGTAGGTGTCAATTCTATCTAATCGAGTCGTTATTGTCTACTATTTTGCTTTTTCTCACGTGATCTTTACTTCTTTTTAAAGGTCCTTATAGGTTACATTTTATTTTTACATCCTTTATAGTAGTGTCGCTAACATCTATAATAATCATATTCTACTTTATTGACTTCTTCTTCAGAATTTATGACCTCCCCAAATTAAATTACTTCATTTAGAATTCTTACAACTTTAGATTCCTAACGAATGTCATATTTTCTTGTATATTTTTATTTGAATAACTATGTATCTACTGCTTATTCTACACATGACAGTCGTACTTTGCAGCTAATTAGATTTTCATATGAATCACTGTTGTTGAAAACATCGGAGTGTGCGATCGCATATTCCATGAATACATTAGCCACGTCACTGCATCTTGATCACAGCTTGATAGATATATCAGATCTGACTATGACAGGTCATACTGTTAGCAGACATGCAGAATACATATTATGATTCCTGGTCACATTACGGAAGGTACAATTATGTATTTACATGATAAACAACTATTGACTCACCTGCTCTTATAATATAACCCACAATGTATGTATGTTGTCCTGCATCTATAGCGTTACAATCCATTTGAATCAAATCTGATAATGGTCTAACAAATAATTCATTTTGTACTTCATCGCCATTTTAGCCACATGCATAGAAAATTTTAAAAAACTCTTTATTCAATTTAAAGCATTTTTAAAATTTTGCTTCTTAAACTTCCAGCTTAAAACAAAACCTAAACGTACACGTTTTAGACTCAACATAACATTATATAGCATCACGTCTTTTTCCCCGAAGCGGTAAGCAGAGGTGTTAGTCCCCAGGTGGCGAGTCTGTTGCCATGTACCGGGCAATGAGAGGCATTAAAAGCTCAACAAATGACTTCACGCTACCTGATGATAAGCAGTAGAGGAGTCCATATGCGAAGATAGCTAGAGCAGCATACTGACATACTGCTCTAGCCACCCTCACCTTTCCGGCCCAAAAAATGCTTTTTCACGCCTCTTTTGAAGGATCCTCTATATTACCATCCATCAATGACTACTAAACTTGAGCAAGCCAAATCTAGAAGAACACAATAGACAACAATAGTCTATTGTACGATTTATGAGTGTAATTTACTTTATTATTTCTACTACAAATATAAGATACCTTAGCAATATCAGTTCTAATACTGGGTGCGTTCGTTATTGCTAACGTATGATTGTACTATAATATTTATTGCCAATAACGGTAGATGTTATTTTATTGTTACACACCGAAGGGAACACATAAATAATTCAGAGGTAATAAAGTAGTAAAAAATATTGACTACTCTACGTTTTAATTTATTACGTTTTGTTATTAATTATCCTTTGGTTTGGTGTTTTAAAATATTATAAGTGATACCTATACTAGTAACATTAGTTCCAGTTTGATCGCATAGCGACTAATACAAGCAATTTTTGTTAAAGACATTCGAATTTTTTACTAAGGTAATAGCTATGTAACTAATTCGATGTACAGTTTCATTTGCTTTAACATGTTTAATTTTAAACTTACTTGTCTTGTTAGAGTATAAGTGTAGAATACGATTCCATTCCTACCAAGTATTAAAGATTATTTAAATATTTTCTAATTACCTGAGCTTAATTTTCTCATCTAAACAACTTTACACTTATTATAAGATCCGTCTCCTTTTAATGAAGATATATTATGGAACAAATTTTTTAATAGCCATAATCCTGAAGAAAATCCTTAAAGTACTGATCCCGGCAGGCCATATAGCAATGTCAAGAGTAAGATATTATAGTTAGACGCAGTAATTGGTTACAATAATTTTTTTTTGTTTCAGCAATTTGTTTGGAGCGACTTTTCGGAAGACTACGTGCCTACAGACCGCAAACACACATTTTACCCTTCGGTGATCATCAATGAACATCTTTATGAGGTCAAAATAACAGATGTACCAGTAATACCATACTTTCCAATAAATTCTTATTACGAATGGGCGCACTATCGCTTCTATGGCCTAAGAAATGCGACTGCGTATATTTTAGTCTTCGATTTGTCAAACGTTGAGACTTTTCAGTATATAAGGACACTGAGAGACCAAATGGTTGAGAGTAGAGATATGAGGAATGTTCCAGTTCTGGTTGTAGGGAACAAGCAGGATTTGCTTTGCAGTAACACTCCGTCTGCAGCTAGTGGTCTTCAGCAGCTTGCAATAGCTGAAAGCGCTTGTGGTGACTCTAGAGAAAAAAGACGGAATATAGTTAACCTTGTCCGTAAACACTGGAAATGTGGTTACGTAGAATGTTCTGCAAAGTATAATTGGAGAGTGATAGCTGTGTTTAAAGAATTAATGGAGATGATAGACGCTTTAGAGTGGAGTGGTGGTGGTAAAAGCTCTGATCCACTGCCTGATTCCTCCACGGGGGGTGGTGCTGGATCTCATGAGAACCGCTGTGTGGTTGCTTAGCGATAGGGTATTCAAAACTGTTGTGAATACAAACTGTTCAAAGCATTTCAAAAATAAAGTGGTTTTAATAAAATCTTAAAGTGGCTAACTACTGTAACCATTATGTCATACAGTTGAATTTGTTTTAGTATTATTATGTTCTAATAATATTGTTATCACTTGCTGAAGCTATGCCAATCTAATACAAGCTATGAGGACCTGTTTTACAATCAACTTCAATTTCATAACTATTATTTAATCCATTATACTGTCATTGCCAAGATTTTAATGAAGTAATAATTTCAGCTGTCTTATTTATATGGCGCAACAATATGGAGCAATGCTCCCATACCAGATTTAACTCGTGTTCAATATTAATTCGCGTTACTGTAATCTCCTTATCCATAGCCGTTGTAATATGTTTTAAACTCCTTAGGTTGAAATTAAACTGCTAAGTTGAATCTGGTACAAAATAGATATTATAACAATTCTTGTGCCAAATTCTATTCTGAATCACAGAAAATGTTATCGAAATGTTACAGTTAATAGTAATTAGGAAGATGGAAAAAAGTCCATTAATTATGACAATGCATCAAGGAAAGGCTTGCTTACTCATCATGGTTGAGTAGGGTTACTGTCGCGTGTGAGGATCAATGTGACGCATATTTTTTCATTACTATGGATGCAATAATATATAATGGTGATCTCACATTTTATTATGTATATAGAATTGCCAATATCTATAACTCAATATTATATCGATATATGGATTTATTCGTTGAAGTAAGATATGTGAATGATTTTATTCGGTGGTATGTAACTGCAACCTAATAATTTAAGCATAATACTAAATTATAACTTCATCTAACAATATTATAAGCTTTAATATACCCGTTTTGAAATGTATTCTCATTTTCTTCAGGGTATTTTTACACTTTTCTACTACAAAAATATCTCTTGTTATTTTCTATTGTTGTAGATTAATAATTTTATTTAATTCAAGTAACTCGCACGCCGGGCTATACAAAGTTCAAATTTTCTTAAGCAATTTTCAACTTTTATGTGTAAAGTGCAAAAACTGATTGCGGAAATTTGACAAATGGTGGTAGTCTGATGACTTGTTGACTGTAGGTTATTCAAAGATGTTCAAGAATTAGTATGTCTTCAATATAATTTTAGATAACAATGGGCACATGTCGGTTCAAGTCTCGATGGTAAATTAATATGAGCTCTTGTATTTGATAATACTCGTCTGATTTTATACACTAAAGATTTTAGGACAAAATTATAAAGAAAACTGTAAACACCAGAACTGAAGATCAGTTGTATAATAAAAAGGTGATACAAAAGTATATTTCGTTAAAGTTGCAAAAGACAATCTTTTTCTACATACAGAGAAGGCCCAAAGTATTCTACTTTCTACTCGTAAATACTCAACATTTACAACAGTAATTATCAAGACTATATTGAAATAACTCCCTATCTCTGTGTTGTGCTTTTTAAATCTATGAGCTTTCTAAAGTTGTAATGAATGGATATAAAATTTCATGTCATGCATATTGACATTGACTTATCGTCGCTGCGTGTTCAAAACCGCGTATAAGCACTTGGTTAATACCGCGTATCTGCGTTTTTTAAAATTTCGATTATGTGAGATCTTGTATGCCAATAGACGTTTAGAATCGGTAGGCGTGATATTTGAAAATTGTTTTTTTTTTATCTGTAGTTACGCGGTATTAACAAATTATAAGACGTTATATCTATTGAAATGGTAACGGGTCAAAATCCCTAAGGTCGAAATACCTATATTCAAAATTTCTAAAAACCTAACCTAACACTTCTCCTCGCTTTGCTCGTCGTCGTACCTAACGGAAACCTTCCTTTACTTTTACATATTTAGTTACTCTCTACTATTTTTATGGTCATCTATCAAATTGCCTTAAAAATAATTAAAAATATATGACAATAGTATTAGTATAAAGCACAGTGTATCGATTACAACCACAGTCAACGAAGTACCTGTACTGTCCAGTGGATGTACTTGTTACAAGCGCTCGCGGTAATGAAGTTAAATACAATAGTATAATTTAATACTGTAATTTAAAATAATTTACAATAAACTATTTATTTGTAAAATACATAATATGTAAAATGTAAAATGTTGACGATTTTAAGTGCCGAACTTGGCCTATGAAATAAAATTATTTTTGATTTTGATTTTTGATTGATTGCAGATTTTTGAATATTGACGTTAAGAATTTCAATAATGCCAATAAATAACCCTTAGATACCCTGCAATCAACTAACTCATTGATTTTAGGGATTTTGATAGGTATTCCTTCCATAAGGTATTTCGAACTTAAGGGTTTTGAATTTAGGGATTATGATACGTATCCATTGAAATAACTTAATTTTTCTATTCAAAATTTGTTGCAAAAATGACTCACTAAATTTAAGAGTCAATTGAATATATTTGAAAACTTATTATTAAGCATACTTCACCTACTGCTAAATAAAACGTTCTTATAAAAAACAATAATTGTACAAGATTACATGATTTTTGTAATTCAGTCAAATATTACATGGATGATCTTAATGTAAGCTTTTAAACATTTTCAATTGGCTCCTCTAAAGCACCACATATACGTAGAAGTTAAAACTTAAAAGAATACGAGAGAATTCGTAGGTAGTTTAGTTATTAGACTTAATATTAATCAGTTAAGTTGTACAAAGCATTTTTATGTGTAGTCTTAAGTGTTAACATGTCTCTAGAGTCCACTTCATAGCGTGGGTATAGACTTTATGTTACAGTTTTATATAAAGTATAATTTAAATTCAATTTATTAATATTGTTACAAATATATTATGAAAGTCTCCAGGAGACCCGTGTTTTTGTTGAAATTGTGTTTGAATAAATTAGTACTTATCGCCAAAATTTTATGTTTACAGTTTGAATATATCAATGTAAGACAATCTTGGTAACTAGTCGTTATACAAATGTTACACGGTGCAATAAAACGTTGTGAACAATTTTATTTCTGTCTTTAATTCAAAAACCTTCACGTATCTAGATATAATTGACGAGTAAAAATATTTATTTCAGAGTTCTTTTACAAATGCTTGTACTATTAGAAATCAACGTTAAGATTCATAGGGTAACAAAATAGATATTTGGGATGAACGTGACACATTTGTACTAATTTTATAATCATCTTCAAAAACAGCAGGGATTCAATTATAATTTTATAAAATAAAAGGCCTGTATAAAAGGAACGATTTTCTTTTTTTCTTGGTGTACTTCCTCCTTTTTTGCAGAAGTGGGAAAAGAGACAAGCCTTCCTCCTAGCTCATTCTCTTCTAAGTTTAAGCGTTGAAAGCTAACAACGCAATTACTGTTTAGAGCCAAAAGTAGGACTATAACGTCGTAAGAGCTACGCCACTTCGCCGTCTAGTCTGCTCCCTCGAGAGTCTTGAGACTCGCAAGGTAAGTGCCGACGAATCAAGAATAGGCCGTTGACGTGTTACTGGCGACGATAACCATTGTTGCCTTTGTGCCTTAAGTTGAAAACTGAAAATAATTAAGCAACTGTGAATATAATAAGTAAGATAAGTTCCTGATAAATTAATTAAGAGGTAACACACGAATACTGTTCCATATTTTAATGTAGGTATCTATGGATAGTAGCAATCCAGAGGTGATAAATCGGCACAATATTTGGACCCACTAATAATAACCGAATTGAAATTTCCCCTGCAGAAAATTCCGACGCGGATTGAAATGACTGGTGGGCTAAAATTACCATTATATAGTCCTGCGGATTTGAGCATCGGAGCTGTTCTAAATATATTTGGACGAAACGTGGTGCTAACTGATTGCGATCCATACACGAAAGAATATTACCGCATCACCTATGGATTAGGTACGGACAGACATAACTTTTGCGCTTCTAATGCAGTGCTAAACATTACATTAGCCGCTTACATTAGTCGCTACAATAGCTAAATCTTTAGCTATTGTAGACTGTGATTGATATTGGTATGGTTACGGGTAAAAATAACTGAATTCAAAATGTGATGGTAGTCCGACTGATGTCTGCAAGAGATGTCACACACAAATCTGCCTTGCAATGTATTGCTGATGCAAAAGTTGTAGGCCCAAACAAGCAAAACATTAAATTACTAACAAAATATTTAGTTCATAGTATGTTTCGTCTACAGTGTTATATTTTACATTGTTCACAAATACAATACATGTAATAAGGTAATAGCTAAGAATAATGTTCAGTTCTGCCCCTCGCCAGCCGCTGCCGCGGCATGCTCGCTTCGCTCGCTCAGCTCGCGCGATAAGGCCTATTTTTTTTTGTGGGAAATGCTTTATGCATACTCTGCGACGATGAGGGGCCGTCGCAAAGATATGTGAGACTCTTTATACTCACTAAAACCCATAGTACTCAATAGTCAGCCCCGCCGTACGAGTAAGCGCGTGGCGCAATCTTTCGCGCGGCGGGCAGCACCCAGGCCTCCACGCCCTTTGAGTACGCATGCTCATTCTTTCAACGCCAGGGCTGGTGATGATGGTGGATGCTAAAGCACCGTTCTAACATCCACCGCTCCGACATGGCGGCTGGAGCGCGGCGTATTGGCGCCTCCGCCTGCCAGTCCTATGCCTGCGGTTAGGTGTCACCGAGGGGTCTTGTTTCCGGGCCCTTTCCGCGGCCTCTTTCTGCAGCATAATATGCTCACAGAAAGAGGCAACTGCCTCCCAGGATGCCCACAACGTCGACGCGCGATAAGGCCTAACGTATCCTTTTTTTTTTTTTTCTCGAGGATAATATCCATTTACGGACCTACCAACCGCTGGCGAGGCGGAAGGCGTGTGTGGAACTCGCTCGGCGTCGGCCGAGAATACCCACTAAAACTCCCCGATATACCTCCTTGCCCGTCCGTGGGAGCGACCCGGGGTCTGCCGAAGCACCGGTCCCAGGGCTTCCCAACCTAGTATTATTTTTAAACCAACCAATACACTAAGCTGTGTAGAAAACAGACGTTGTCAGAACATGTCAAAGCAATCTTATCTCGAAATCGGCTAAGCAAACTTGCCCTGAGGACAAACAATGAAATAATTTACGATGAAAACGTTTGAACGTGACCTATGTGTTGGATAAGTATATTAGCACGATAGGTTTTGGCTACATTCATAACAATTCAAGGATTTCCTGATTGTGTTGTAAAATTCTAAGATAAATTTGCAGTAAACCAACATGCAAGCTTTTAGAGTGACGTAGTAATTTGAGTGGGATTTTGTATTAAAAATTAAAAACTTTTGGGATCATACTCAGCCTATACCACTGCACAGGCGTTCCTCTATGGAGAAACACATGATGATGGTGGGTAGAAACGGTTGCAATAGCATCCAGGACCAACGGCTTAACGTGCCTTCTGAAAACACGAGGAGACCGAGATCACAAAGTTTTGGTTACCCATCTAAGGCTTGATCGTGGCGAAGGTAGCTTTGTTTTCTATATCAAAAAAAAAATTCAAAATTCAAAATCATTTATTCAGTTTAGATACGTCTAAGCGCATGCTTATGAATGTCATAAACATTTTACAATATTACGTGAAAGAGAAAAAAAAAAATATCGAAAGCCAAAGCTTACGAGCCGCTACGCTACCGAGCTAATATTTTTTTGGGATATTAGTGAAAGACTACCAAACTCCTAATACTAATCTGCATCATTTGTTCTTTGAGCTTTTAATACAATTTAAAAAACTACACACAAATTATTATTTAACTTATAATCATAAATACAAGTATGAACTACAATTACGCTCGCTGTTCAATAAAGGTTTGTGAAGATGTTAGTTTTTACAAATAAATCACTAAACTTAATAAATACAAGTGTTAAATCTGTCGACAATTTCAATATCTAGGTAAATTCAGTTTAACAGCAAGCATTTCATTATACTAGTCAAAATTAATAAACTGAAGTCAGAATACCTATATCGCTTTTCTCAGTATAAGTTTATTCGGAAATCATAGATATCCATTTTCAATTCGTGAAATATCTTGGATAGGCTTCATAGGCATTTGAATCAAAATTCAAAGTATTTCAGATCCATACTAATGATATAAATGCGAAAGTAACTCTGTCTCGCTTTCAAGTCAAAACTGAATCAATTTAACCGAAATTTGGTACACTGATAGTGTAGAGCCTAAGAAAGGACATAGGCCTTTTATCCCGATATTTCCATGGGAACGGGTGCATATTAAAAAAATTAAATAACGTCTTCCAGAAAAATGAAGGATAAATTAACGCCACTATGAACTTTGCTTCTAATAATAGAGTAGGAGTAAATTTTCCATTCCACGAATTGAGACTTGCTCCAATTGAAAAATCTTTCAGTATTGAACAGCCTGTTTATAGAGGAAGGCTATAGGCTACATACCATCACACTATCTCAAAGTATTTATTCTACGCGGAGGAAGTCGCGGACAAAAGCTAATAATGTTATAAATTTGCCAACCGAATTAGCTAAATAGCATGCGTTTAAGCGGAGATGCCAGAATAATCTAATTTAGTACGTATTTATTACTAAGGAATACAAAAAGGGAAAAAATCTATCGTCGTCTTTTCAAACAAAATCCTCTAATTAAAACACTGACAAACTGAAATTAAATTAATTTAAATTACCATCCCCCAAAATATCAAATTCAAAAAAGTATCTTTTCGGGGATTAGTGTGTTCTAAACTCAGCTACGGACCACAGAAGTTAAATTACCTTTAAGTTATTTAACAAACTAATCATTGATTCATTGAAAGGCTACTTTATTATTAATAGCCATGTGGTTAGAGGGTTGAAAGAGCTTTTAAGCTACTTTCAGGCCCTCTTGTAGTGAATTTTTAATCTCAATTGGAACTAGTCCTAAATCAAGATATCTTTATGTATTAAGGGCATTTTCGTTAAACTAACAGAAATACCCCCTAAATACTTTTTAAACCATTAAATCTTTACCATTAAATCCCGAAAAAACATCCCAAAGATAGCTTCAATAAACGGACGTTGAATTGATACTTTTTATTCAAATTGTTGATTTGAAGATGTTGATTATGGGCAAAACCCTTAAATGAAGCTCAGTCACAAGGAACAGTAAACGGTTTCAAATGTATAGATTATACGTTTGGACATCACTGAACAGCTCTGCTCTCTAATGGTTTGGTTGATTGCTGCCATAGAATAAAATTAAGTAATGGTTATTAGCTTTCACATAGAATAATTTAATAGCTGTTGGTGTAGAACCAATTTGCCCATGATTCCTTGACAGATTCAGATTCAAATAATTCTATTACAAGTGGCCCCTAATTTATAAATTCTACTCCAGTAACGGTTTAATTAAAAGTAATAAATTAGAGTCACTTTCGTCTATTTTCATAGAAAAGGATTGCGAGCCTAAAATGGCAGTGGCAGGACACATTACTCACAGAACTGACGGCAGTTGGCTGGAAAGTTGAGTGACGGCCAATTACCGGGAGACACACCATTGATGGAACCTCGGCCTCTTACAAGACGAGCTGGTGAAAATTGCAGGAGGTGGCCAGATACGAATATAGTTTTAGAAAGGAGTTATTGGTATAGAATAGAGAAACGACTGGTCATTTTGCAGATCTTTGGGACAGGCATGTGCCCAGAGGTGGGGTTGTACACTAAAATTACATGATTATAATACAATATTAAATATATTATTAACTAGCCGTTGCCTACGACTTCGTCCGCGGTTACTATGGATTTTTAACCATCCCACGGGAACCTTTTAATTTTCTCTCAAAGTCTCAGCCTGATCGGCTAAAATTGACAAAGTTTCATACAAGCTTCCATCCCCTATTTTATCCCATTGGGGGTAGAATTATTCAAAATCCTTTCTTAGGATGCCTTCGTCATAACATCTACCTGCATGCCAAATTTCAGCCTGATCCGTCCAGTGGTTTGGGCTGTGCAATGTCACTATGTCAGTCAGTCACCTTTGAGTTATATATATTTAGATAATATACACTGATCTTATAACACACAAATTTTAACAGTGTAATATAAACCAGAATTGGTTTCACCGAACACAACTTGTCGCCGTTGAACACTCACATTTACTTATAATATTACAAAATAAATATAACATTTTTATAAATCACAGACATACAGAAATATAACAGACTTCCGATCAATGTATTTTTCCGTAGCATTAAATTTCAACTTAAATTCATCTATACATAGTGTACAAACCATTGTTAAATGTTAATTCGTAGTTTGGCCAATAGATGGCGCTGTTCGCAAGGACGGCAATTACTGAAACACGCTATTTAGTTTTTTCACCGAATGTATATAGGCTCCGATTTTTTATATGTAATAAATTCTTTTTGTATGGTTTAAAAGGCATCTTTTATTTAGAACCTTTTCCATTACACCATCAGGAGCGACCTGTTGTACCCAAGGTTATACATGGTCCTTCGAGCCGAGGATCCTTTTGGGAACCTGGCAGGTTTTTTTTGGCCGCATCGAGTACAAGGTGTTCGAGAGTACAGAGTGTGGCGGAGCCCTGGTTTTAGCCCCCACAGCATAGCAGCAGTTCCAGCAGTGGACTTGCGAGACGGCGCGAAGCAGGCAGGAGTACTTTGGACCCAACACCCCCTCGACCCCCGGGTGTGGATTGGACCCGGGACCAAACTGGACTGGTGGGGTGACCACTCCGGTGATGAGAAGTGAAGTCAGTGTGAGTGAAAAGGACAAAAAACCGTGAGTTTTTTCTCTCGTTAATTAACAGTCGAGTCAAGCAACATTGAACTTTATTTGTATGAAGATTTTAACTTTAACATTTTGAGTGAAAATTTGGACTTAGAAAAAATCGAAGAAAATTATTATTAACTTAGAATAATTTACGTAGATTTATTAGGTAGATTAGACTTGTAATTTAATTTTAAGAAAAGTGGTTCAGACGGGGAACCTATGCCCGATTTTCCCCAGAGTTTTTATTGCAAAAACACTTGTAAAATTTTTCAGAATTTTGTTGGACTTAGAATATTTTTGCGAAATTTTGTATGGGAATTGAAAACTTTTAACTTGTAAATATTTTGTTGGTTTTAGTTAGGAAATAATAGTTTAAGGGAATTCTTATGGTAATATCTTTTACATCCTTATAAATAATTGCGTTATTTGTTAAGTCTTGATTTTTTTTGTTGTTTTAAGATAGTGCTGTGTTCATTAATTTTCCGTCATGGAGGCTAAGGTTATAGTTCAAATGGACAATTATAATAGAATTGTTAAGGCCAAAACTAATTTTAAGAAAAGCCCTAAGGAACGTATAACGGAAACATATGTTCAGGTTAGACTTGAATCATTAGAGTCATTATGGCAAACATTTTCAGTGACACATAGCGATCTCATGGAACAGTTCGGGGTTGAGTTAGTTAAGCATGAGTATCTAACTAAAGACTATTATGATATTGCTGAGGAGATTTATATTGAGTACAAAACCGAGTTAATGTCGTTAATAACTAAATTTAAAAATAATGATAAGTTTTTTTCATGTGAAAATGAATCTCCAAAAGTTGTAAGAGCACCAATTGAGTTACCGAAAATTAGTATACCGAAATTCTCGGGTAAATATACAGAGTGGGTATCTTTTCGCGACTTGTTTGTGTCTCTTATTCATAGTAACCAGCAGTTAGATAGTGTTCAGAAGATGCATTATCTGAAATCGTCATTGCAGGGGGAAGCCGAACAGCTTCTTAGGCATATTCCTATCTCGGCAACTAACTATGACCGATGCTGGGAACAGTTAACGTTACGTTACAATAACAAAAGGTTTTTGTCGCATTATATTATTAAGAGATTATTTAGTCAACGAAACATTGCGGTTGAGTCCGCAGGTAGCTTAAAGGAGTTAATCGATACAACGGGTGATTGCTTAAATGGATTAAAAAATCTAGGTATCGATATCAGTAACTGGGATATAATTATTATCCATATACTTACGCTAAAGCTCGATGCAGAGTCTAGAAAGCAGTGGGAGTTCAGTGTAACCAATAATTCTACAGATGAATTACCTACCTTTGAGCAATTCAAGGAGTTCATTACGAACAGGTACAGGGCCCTGGAACTTCTAGATTCTAAATCAGCTGGAACAAGTAAAAATGTAAATACTAGTTATAATAATTCTAATATTAGTGCTACTAGGTTTAAATCATTACATGTATCAGATGTAAAATGTATATTTTGTTCTGAAAAACACAGGCTTAGCTCATGTAAGAAATTTGCAAAACAAACTGTAGACCAACGACGTGATTTTGTTCAAAGCAACAGCGTTTGTTTTAATTGTCTAGGAAGTAATCACGGGGCTAAGTTTTGTAAGGCAATTACACGGTGTAAATTGTGTCATCGTCATCACCACACACTGCTTCATCCAAGGGGTACAGATGCAGCTGAGAATATGGGTACAACTGAAAATCCTGAGTGTAAAGATAAGGTTGCAACAGTTGAACAGTCGTCCTTCATGGCATGTTCATCGAAAGGTTTGAGTATTAAACAGGTTTTGCTGGCGACGGCGCTGGTCGAGACTGAAACAAGCAATCATAGTAAGCATGTTCTGAGAGCTTTGCTGGATCAGGGCTCGCAGGCGAATTTTGTTACAGAAGCTACTGTTCAGGCCCTGAAATTAAGGAAGATACCAAACAGAGGTATTATTTCGGGTGTCGGTGGAGATAAAAGCGTCATTTCCAAGGCTAAGGTAGATATAAATATTAAATCGCGGGTTCAACAAGGGGTGATCATTAAAGTGCAGGCATACGTTTTAAAGTCAATCACTACCTTCCTTCCTACAAGAAAGGTAGCAGCACTGAAATGGTCTACTCTTACTGAAATTCAATTGGCAGATCCTGAGTTTGATAAACCTAATAGAATCGACTTATTGTTAGGGGCGGAGGTTTATAGTCAAGTGATTCAAAGCGGGGTAAAAAGGGACCCGAATGGATCACTCGTAGCCCAAGCGACGAGTCTAGGATGGATCTTGTCAGGGTTAGTAAGTGGGTCAGATAGTCATTCTGAAGGTGTACTATCGTTTCATCATCAAGTTCATGATGATGAGTTATTGAAAAGGTTTTGGGAGTTAGAGTCTGATGTTAGTTTAAAGGTACAGGATACGCGAACGGAAGAGGAGAAGCGTTGTGAGGAAATATTTGAAAAGACTACAACTAAAGATGAAGAGGGCAGATACGTAGTCAGGCTTCCTTTCAAAACTGATGATCCGGACTGCACGAAGGGTAGATCCAGGGATGTCGCTGAAAGAAGATTAAATGGGTTAGAAACAAGATTTAAAAAAGATGAGCAGCTTAGGAGTAGGTATAAAGAGGTCATAGATGAATACTTACTTTTAGGTCATATGGTGGCTGTTGAAGAACCTGATGGAAATAAAGGAAATGCTGTTTACTTACCTCATCATGCAGTGGTGAGGGAGAACAGAGATACTACCAAGGTAAGAGTTGTTTTTGACGCGTCCTGCAAGGGAAAAAATGGCGTGTCACTAAATGATGATTTGTTAGTAGGTCCTACTCTTCAGCCTGAGTTGAGACATATTGTTATGCGTTGGAGAGTATCAAGGATATGCTTAACTGCTGATATCGTCAAAATGTACCGACAGGTAAAGGTACACGAAGATGATACAGACTTTCAGAGACTGCTTTGGAGAGATAAAGCAAATACAGAAATAAAAGACTATAAACTTTGCCGAGTTACGTTCGGTACTGCTTGCGCATCTTACCTGGCAGTGAAAGCTCTTCAACAAATAGCTCATGATGAAGGAGGTAGCTATCCTCTTGTAGCGGAGAGGGTAATCACAGACTTCTACGTAGACGACCTGATGACGGGATGTGAGAGTGTTGAAGAAGGAGTCATGATATGCAAACAGCTGACAGAGTTAGTAAAAAAAGGAGGATTTGTTCTGCAGAAGTGGACTAGTAATAGCAATGAGCTGATGAACAGGATAAAGCTGGAAATGGGATATGGAGATCGGGAAGAAAAGGAAAACATGAACCTGAAAATGGATGAAGTAATAAAAATATTAGGCATTACCTGGGATAGAAGATCTGATGGATTCCGCTATACCGTGGCGCTCCAGAAGATACAGCAACCTGAAACAAAAAGGAAAATTATCGCAGATATAGCGCGTTTATATGATCCTTTAGGGTGGATCTCACCATGTATTATTGTAGCAAAAGCAATGATACAAAAGCTTTGGCTTTCGGGAGTTGGATGGGATGACCCAGTCCCGAGAGAAATATTACAGGAATGGCATACTTACCGAGAGGGACTTCAAGATCTGACGGGCTTACACATTCCAAGGTGGGCGGGGACTACATCTACCGATGTTAAGCGTGAATTACACGGCTTTTGTGATGCTTCAAAGGTGGCATACGCAGCGGTTGTTTACATCCGTGTAATTGACCAGCATGGTAATGTTCATCTTAGGTTGGTTACAGCAAAATCCAAGGTAGCTCCGATCAAGCCAGTTTCGATCCCAAGGTTGGAACTGTGTGGCGCCGTCCTCTTGAGTAGATTGCTGGTAGAAGTTGCTGAAATTCTGAAGGTAGACAAGTCTAATATTCATGCGTGGACTGACTCTACAATTGTATTGGCGTGGTTAAACAGTCAGCCCTACAGATGGAAGGTTTTCGTTGCGAATCGGGTAGCAGAAATTCTAACGACATTGAACCCCGATCAATGGTCGCATGTTCCTTCTAGTAAAAATCCTGCTGATTGTGCGTCTAGAGGTACCACTCCAGCAGAATTGAAGGAGAACAGACTGTGGTTCGATGGTCCTGAGTTTTTAAGGAACGTTGCTGTTACGTACGGCCGACCAGAAGACTTGTCAACTGAAATTGAAGCTGTTAAGGTACACAGTGCAACAGTGGACGAATATAATATTTGGGAACGATTTTCAACTTTAGCAAGATTGGTTAGAGTCACTGCATATTGCAGAAGGTTTTTACGGAAAAATATTTCCCAAAGAAATGAAAACAATTTTCTAACAACGAGTGAGTTAGACGAAGCGTTAAATACGTGCATTAGATTTTATCAAACAGCTTTCTTCTCTGAAGAAATAAAGGCCTTAAAGGAAGGTAAAGACATCACTAAGAAGAGCCAGATTAGAATGCTGAATCCTTTTTTGGATGACAAGGGACTGTTACGAATTGGTGGGAGATTAGAGGAGTCCAAGTTGTCGAGAGACAAAAAACATCCCATTCTGATCTCAAAACAGTCGCACCTTGCCAAACTCATAGTTCAAGATGCACATTGTCAAACTATGCACGGTGGTTCACAACTGACACTTACCTACATAACCAATAAGTACTGGATACTGGGCGCAAAACAATTGGTGAAATCATATATTCGTCGATGTGTGATCTGTGTAAAAAATTCCGGTTTAACAAAAACTCCTCTGATGGGTCAACTACCCGAAGCTCGAGTTACTCCTAGCCGTGCGTTCAGCAACAGTGGTGTAGACTTCGCTGGACCCATTCAGATGCGAACTTCTAAGGGACGAGGAAACAAATCACACAAAGGTTACATCTGTTTATTTGTGTGTATGTCAACGCGGGCGGTACATATAGAGGCAGTAACAGATTTGACCACTCAAGCGTTTTTACAAGCTTTTAAGCGTTTCGTAGCCAGACGGGGTCACTGCAAAAATATATGGAGTGACAATGGCACTAATTTTGTCGGTGCTGCGGCAGAATTAAAAAGGTTATTTTCAGCAGAAAAGAACGCAATTTTACCTGAAATAACTGAGACACTGGCTACTAACTGCACAACCTGGCATTGCATACCTCCGCATTCTCCGAATTTCGGTGGACTGTGGGAGGCAGGAATTAAGTCGGTGAAATTTCACCTAAAAAGGGTTATTGGTGAATCAACATTAACCTATGAAGAGATTTCAACAGTTTTGGCGCAAATCGAATCTTGTTTGAACTCTAGGCCGATGATGAGGCTTGACAATGATCCAGACGATGAGTACGTGTTGACTCCAGGGCATTTCTTAATCGGCGAGCCTCTGGTAGCTGCACCAGATTATAATTATGAGTTGTCAAGTATAGGTTCTCTTCGCAGGTGGCAACATACACAAAAGATGCTTCAGGAATTTTGGCGAAAATGGTCTCATGAGTATCTTTCTAAATATCTGTATAGATATCGATGGTCGCAGCAAACGCCTGAACCCAAGGTGGGTGATGTGGTTGTGGTGAAGGAAGATAACCTTCCTCCTTGTCGCTGGCTTTACGGTCGGATTATTGATTCCCATCCGGGTAAGGACAACATCATTCGCGTGGTCACAGTTAAAACTAGGGACTCTGTTATCAAAAGACCTGTGTCAAAGTTGTGTATTCTGCCTAATGCCGATTAAATTGTTTTGTTTATGTACTTACTAATATGTTATTTAGTTATAGATCTGATGATTGAGTTTAAGTTGTCGTTTAATTTTCAAAATAATAAGTGGATCGGTAATTCGGTATATTTTTTTTGTGTTCTAGTTATAGTAAGTTATAGTAATATTGAGATATCATTATTAAGTATATTTAGTTTTCTCAAGGACAAGGTTCAGTTGTCCTTGGCGGGCGGCTTATGTACAAACCATTGTTAAATGTTAATTCGTAGTTTGGCCAATAGATGGCGCTGTTCGCAAGGACGGCAATTACTGAAACACGCTATTTAGTTTTTTCACCGAATGTATATAGGCTCCGATTTTTTATATGTAATAAATTCTTTTTGTATGGTTTAAAAGGCATCTTTTATTTAGAACCTTTTCCATTACACCATCAGGAGCGACCTGTTGTACCCAAGGTTATACACATAGGATTCCTTGGAAATACGTTAAAACGTCGCAAGTGCAATAGACAGAATCGAAAATATTGTCAAAGTGGGTCTCAAATCTGCCTTCTCGGTAGTACATTGATTCATTGTTTTATTATTCGAAACATCATTATTTACTTATTGGCTAATGAACGGCTGCTTCCTCACTGGAGCGAGAAACCGGTATAGGCGAATATGAAATATTGGGTCCTTACCTATGAAATTGGTGTTATTTTTTTCTCTTAGTATTTTGTCTATAACTATTAAGATTCAGAGTATTCCAAAAAAATTATTACCTCGTCTAAAAATGGACAATATTTTTGATCTCTTTTGATTTGTTTTGATAATTTGTTTTAAGTTTAATTGTGTTAAAATTGGACACGGAGACAACTCATTTTAAGTGCCTCCCGAATACATCACTTTATTTGCATTCACTTTAAAACGATAAATAATTTTTATGAAGTGTGATATTACACATATTACTAAAGCTTGTCTAATGATAGATGCCAAATGTTTGGATTTGTCGTTGTGAAGAAAACTGAAAAAAATTTAGTATGGAAAATGCAGAATTCCCCAAAATCTCCATAAAAAACACCAATAACACGTTTTACAGGGTTTAAAACGCTAATAACAAAGCAAGCTTATTTAAATAAACCTACAGATTATAAAATTGAGAAACATAAAGTCAAAATTGCGGTCACAATTTTGCACATTTTCGCTTATATTCAAAGATTTGTTCTGATCGTGTTAATTGTTATTCTGTTGTCGACAGTACATATACTTATTAATCTACAAGTTAGCTTTAAGGGTTTGCGTGGCTTAGGGGCGACTTCCTGCACAGAACAACGCAATATCCGGTAGCCTGCTGCGAATCTGTGAGTGCTGAATGGAAATATTGTGTTATATTCCGATGTGTTGTTTTTTAAATCAATCCTTATTGGAGATGGGTTTTTAATTAAAGAAAGAAAAATGGAGCGTACCATACTTGTGATCAAGTTAATCGAACGCGTGCCTAACAAAAGATCTGATGACAAACGAAGGTGCAAGATAATGGTAAGCGTATCCTGAGACTTGAGTGGCAGTGGGCAGGACACTTGGTATAAAGACGACAGGTGGAGTAGGTCCTTAAATGAATGGTGGCCAAGGCAGGGGAAAAGACGACCAGGTCGACTTATCATGTGATGCGTCGACGACATCGAACGAGTCGCAGGAAATACCTGGGGGTGGATCGCACAGGACCAGAAGGATTAGCACAAGAGAGTGGAGGCTTATGCCCTGCAGTGGGCGTAACGGGCTGATATGATGATGAAGATTCTTTTTTTAAATAATCACACTAGCTGTTGCCCGCGACTTCGTCTGCGGTTATTGGTTTTTTAACTATCCCATGGAAACCCTTTCATTTTCCGGGATAAAAAGTATCGAAGATGTTGACCAGGGATATGAGACATCACCATGCAAAATTTCATTGTAATCGGTCAAGCCATTTTGGCAATTAGCCCGTACAAACAGACGAACATACAGAGACAAAAAAATTAAAGCTTTTTTTTTGTATTTTCCCTCTTTTTACACCCCCCTGACTTGATTTTACGCATTTTTTTCTATGTACAGACATTCGACCTCTACAGTTTTATTATATGTATAGATGAATATAGTATCATACGATTTTTTTTTCTTTACGGTGGTTTCATAGTTATGCTAGCCGCTAGCGTCACTCGGCTTTAAACTTAAATACACGGAGCCACTAATATCGTTTCAAAACCACACGCGTGCGCCTATACGTAATAATATAAAATAATTAAGGAAATTTCGCCGGCCGGTCAGAGCCGCCGAAGTTGTTCAGCATTGGCGGGCTGCATGAAACCCCCCCTAAATCAAAATAAGTACCTAATAGTTGTGTATGTAGTCAATTGGACTGACAATTTAATTTAAAATTCTACTAAAATTAAATTGATAATTTTAAACAACTGCAACATGGAACTTTGGTTGGTTGGGCCATTCGTTAACATTAATTAAAAGTTTCAAATAAATATCTTATAATATAATAGACGTATAAGGAGACCTTAAAATTAACCTAATAATTTAATTCGTCCCCTATAAGCGTTATGATTTTATCTGTTTGTGTTGCTATATTCACTCGCGAATCCTGCATTTGATTTGAGCGATGCACACCAGAGGGCGCGAGCGCGCCTTTTTATGAATGAACGCGCGAACGCCGTATGAGTACCTACTGAAGGACGCGAAGCCACGCGCCCCTCTCTTCTTCTCTCTGTTCGCCCGTAACCGTCTTCTGGGTTACACATGTGAAATACAGCGCAACTTCTTTCCACCAACGTGTTCGTGAAAGTGCTTCATTACACTGTACAGCTGGTATTCATGAGCTAGCAGACATTATTTTTTTTTTTACATAATTATGACAGGTTAGCTCTTGACCTTCATCTCACCTGATGGTAAGTGACGATAAGGTCGAAGATGGAAGCGAGCTTCACCTGCAATCCTCAATAGCTGAGGAACTGGCTATCTTACCTCTGATTGCCGGAACACAACCATGCTTAAAACATTGTTATTGTGACGACAATTTTAGGTAAGACGGTGGTAGCTAGCCAGGCGGGCTTAGAAGCCCTACCACCAACCAAACCGAGCAGAAAAACTTCTGCCCCCGTGGGGAATCGAATCCAGACCTCCCGATGAACACCCGGTGGTGCGAACCACTAGACCAGAGAGGCGGTTAAAAGTATTGGTGCATATTATACTCATAGTGAACTTTTCTGTGAGTGTTTAGTGAGAAGACAATTTTCGACTTCATACACGTGCCAGGACTTCCACTCTGGTTTTGCTGCAACGCCTATACAAGCAAAGGAAGGTGTCTCTAGCATATAATCAGGTTAGTGGGTGTTTTGGTGATGCTCTCAGGTACATAGTCATACGCTGTTGGAGACTTTAAAAGTTCATTTTGTATTCGGTTACGTTCCCGCCTGGTGTAGGCTATTTACACGCCTCGCCAATAATCACTTATCACCTTTAACTATTCTAATTCAATTGACACTTCAAATAATTCAGAATTCAAAATGGCGGAGCTTATATATCTCAAGGTCTACCCTTATAAGCCAAGAGCTACGTAAGAGGCAACTTCCTGTGCAGAACAACGCAATATCCGATGGCTGATGCTGAGGCGTTATCGGGTATAGAACTACTATTTATATTTCTATCTGGATATCAAGAGAATGTTCTGACACGATAGGAGAATATTATAGTCATTTATATTGCCATAGCCCAAAATTTTTAGGTAAATCATTGTTTATGCTGTTTCGAATAGGTAGACTAGAAATAAATATGAAATGACTGACAAAGTTTGAAAGTAGCCAGTCACTAAATAATACCCTGTAAAACGTCCGGACGAATAAAAAAAGCCTGTTTTCTAAATATCATTTATTTATTTGATCATCAACTATCAAGGTCAGAAGATGGACTTAGTGGGTGTGCTATTATTAAATTATGAAAATATATTTCATATTATCTAACCAGGTAACTAATGAATAGCAAACAGGCATCCTGAATTTTTTTAATGCCTGTACTGTAGTGATTCGGCCTTCATGGTAAATAAGAATATTGTAAATCGAGTAGGCCATGCTTGATTTTTGTTTGTAGGAGATGTTAAAAGGAATTTCTAAAGTGATGTTGTGAAATTTTACATTTTTCCGTTTAAATATAAAAATCGTAATCGTATTCTCCGTATTTTATTAATCGATTCCGACAGTACTGAGGCGGTATTTGTTCATTCCACAATACCAAACGTACAATCGATCGCAAAACTAACGTTATACAAGCTAAAGTGTCTGTGATTGATGATACTTTGATCGTTTTAACCTTTCTCCACGTTTTACTTTGTGGACAGAGAATAAAGTGGCCCTACTGGAATGATAGATTATGTTCGAAGCCTTTGATAATAGAAAAAGAAATTAGAATTCGGAAAAAGTGACACTGGAGAATGGTAAAAAAAATCATAGTTGAGTACATTGTTTGTATAAAATCTTTTTGGATAGAATAGGTGGATTATATTCGGACATTAATATCCGGGCCGATGCGATTTTCAGTTCTTTATGAAAACAGTTCTTGTTTTAATTTAAGTGCTAATCATAGTGGCGACCTCCGTGGTCGAGTGGTCTGTAGTGGTCTGTTGTGGTCGGTCGCCGATCTCAAGGCGTCGCCATCTCGAGAGGTTCTGGGTTCGATCGCCGGTGGGGACAGATGTTTGCGTGATGAATACAAGCACTTCTTACTAGCCTTGTATATGTACTGTATATTTTCTGAATATTTATGAGTATATAATCTATTAAATGAATTTATCCGTCATTAAGTATTCGTAACACAAGCAGCATTCGTTGTTTAAAGTGGAGTTAGTTGATAGGTGTGAACGTCTGAGTATATTTGCTTATTATTTTATTTAAACACATTTGCAATTGCTCCTGTAGTCACGTAAATTTATTATTATATCAGCAAAATAACGTTATAACCAAGTGTCAAATGAAAAAGTAAAATTGAATCCTTTAATAAAAATTCTTGCATGCATAAAACGTGAGACGTCAATAGAGGACTCTCTTGGGCTTTGACCATCTTTGATGTTTTTATTACTCAATTTTTGTGAATAGCTTAATGTAATGATTTGTTCATGATCGTGACCGTTCTTATTCTATGAACCGGTTGTAAGGTACAGTCATGTCACGACCTCCGTGGTCGAGTGGTCTGTACGCCGGTCTCAAGGCGTCGCCATCTCGAGAGGTCCTGGGTTCGATCCCCAGTGGAAGCAAGTGTTTGGGTGATGAATTTTTAGACATTTGATCTCCGGTCTTGGATGTTAATAATATATTCAGGATATTTATATGTATAAAATATATTTGTCCGTCATCTAGTATCCGTAACACAAGCAGCATTTAGTTGCTTAAAATGGGACTAGTTGATAGGTGTGAATGTCTGAGGATATTTTTTTTTAATTTATTTATGTCCAAAAATATGTATACATAAGACAGGGATAGTCTGTGTTCGCTTCTACATGTATACAAAATGTAAACATATTTTTGATTATGACTGTACACATAGGTATGCATTAGCTACTTGTGTTCTGAGGTCTGTCCGTCCACGTTACAAAGTCTGGATCGCTATACTTAAGCGAGATTGTTATAATAATATGAATAAAGAAAAAAACAACGTTTTAACTGGTAACGGTAGAGTTATTTGCAACGAGTTGTCTCAATTCAGTATCATCATTGAGAGTAAATCTGTCCTATTCAGGACATAGACCTTCCTCAAAGATCTCCACAACGACCTCGCTACCCTCATCGATCGACTTCCTGCAGCTTTCACTAGATCATCGGTGTTGGTCCGGGTCACAAAAAGAATGTAGCAACTGCTTTGCTTGCCTAGCATGTCGTAAAAGGCGACTAAGGGCGTATCTGGTACTGGGTCTGTGATTGTGTAGGCGATGAGCTAGCCACTCTTTCACGATTTTTAATCTGACTAAACCCAATTTTTGTATAGCTAAATGTGGTCTAAAGGAACACAGTGCTCCTTGGACTCTGTCTACCCCTTCGGTGATTACAGGCGTGATTTTATGTATGTATGTATGTATCGGTTTTCAGAAATAATTTAATTTAAAATCGAAAATGTCTTGAAAAAAAAACACAAATTCAGTACGCGTATTACTTTTGAAATTAAAGCATTGAACACATACTATGTGAATGAAATGCTCTAAGCAATAAGCAACTACGGATTTCAGGTGCGGCTCATCCCAAACCAGATGAATTTATAGACATACCCCAGTCAGCATCGAAGGGAGAGCACAAAAGATCCCATAGGGTCTAAGTACCCTGTGATATCTTAGTCCCATCATAAAAATAAGAAGAAGTATATTACCCAACAATGAGGAGCAATACTAAAAGCTCGGAGCAGATGGCGCTCTAGACGACTGGTCTTTATAGTAGATATATCTTTTTAATCTGTGTCTGTGCCTTGTTTACTTCTCGTGTCAAGTGTGTTGCGATTTTTATTAAACTTTTCAAACTTTCCAATGACAGCTACAGGAAGTACCACAGATTAGAGAATACGAAAGTACACTTACTCCTACGCCACCTATCGGGATAAAAGTCAGTACTGCTCCTCATTGGATTTTTAAATATCAATTTTGATCTTTAAGTCAAAAACATTCAGGTTGAAAATTTCAAGATCACAAATTGAAAACCCGGTGTGATGTTGATACTACACGTAGCATCGTAGAAGATTCTAATTTGCATTCATAGTGAACGCTAGCATTTATAGGCTCGAGAACTCTGCGGTTAACTCAAATTCAATCACGTACATTAATAGTATTAGAGATTCTTGAAAAATCAGTCGAATGTTACATTACCTGCATCATTTTACGGACCTTCATGCTGTGAATATAGGGTTCGCTTTTCGATATTAATTTAAGATTAGAAGGTGTTAGTATATGATTTTGGTAAATTTCTGAAATGTAAAGCATGTGTTAGGCTATAAAAGGTAGATTGTGAGAATGCTGCTAAGAAAGTCGACGATTGTGTACCACTGAGCTTGAATAAAACTTGTGTACAGCCGGCAAACTTCTTGAACATTAACCTTGACTGCGCGAGAACCGTTTTAATATATTATAGATCAGAATACATTGCGCGGACTTACCCCCTCCTCGGCTATTTTGTTCAAGAACTTTGCCGGACACAGTATCTACTGTTTGTTGTGAATTACATCCTCACGCTGAGCTCGGTGCATGGCGACATGCTCCTCCTCTTCCTCTACTCTACACAGATATACAATGTATATCTGTGTAGCTGCTCTCTGTATGACCCCTATGATGTATGCTATTACGTACGCTTAGATCTTTAACACTATCTCCACAACGGATTTTGATACGAATTTAATAGATAGTGTAGTGATTCGGCCTTCATGGTGGCCGTATTAAAATAAAAAAGATTATTGTAAATCGAGTAGGCCACGCTTGCTTTTGTTTCGGGAGATGTCAAATGTCATTTATAATGTGATGTTGTAAAAACTTTACTATTTTCCGTTTAAATATAATAATCTCACGTATTTCTCCGTATTTCATTAATCGATCCCGACAATAGTGATCCAAAAAAAAGTGAATATGTACGAGTGTAAAGGGCACGATCCATTGTTACGATCAATCTGACGTAAATCGTAACAATCGATCGTTTTAAAATGTGCTGAACATACACGAAATTGTCGTTTCGATCGATAATTTACTTAGTTGAAATAGAACGGTAAAGACGTGATCAAATTTAATACGACACCAAGTAAAGTGGAAGACTTCTTTTAAAAAAATCTGATCGTTAATAGCTAGAAACCACTACCCGGTTGATTTATCGCTACGACCTTGATATTCTTGATCGTATGTATTTCGGTTGCGATCAGCGATATATTCTTCGATTAAGTAAATCGTTCACGATTTAGACATACAAAGTCGATTCGTCGATTCAGTCGGTCTGAAACTACGGATCGCACAGATCAATTTGTTCGTGATGATGAGATTAATAACAGATAATAAGAGATAACAATGTAAGATCATAGTTAATAGGTACTGACATCAAATTTCTTATTGTATTATTGTAACACTGTGACAAATAAATTGTATGATTGGCTATATAAAAGTGGCTTCTGAGTTTCTTGCCGGGCTCTTCTCATGAAAAGGCTTACTCTCGGAATCCGGTCGCTTGTATTGATTACAACAGTCAAAACGCTCTGTGGATGTACTTGCTACAAGCGCTCGTGACATTGAAGTTATTTGTCATTTTTATTATTAAAAATTACCTTATAACAAATGTGATTGTTGTTTAGTTGTTTAGTCTATGAAACAAAATTTATTCTTTTATTTTATTTTTTCGTAATATAGGGCCCATAATAAATAATATTGGGTCGTTACCTATGAAATTGGTTTTTTTTTCTCTCTTAGTATTGTGTCTGTAACTATTAAGATTCAGAGTATTCCTAAAAAATAATTACCTCGTCTAAAAATAGAGTATATTTTTGAGCTCTTTTGATTTGTTTTGATAATTTGTTGTAAGTTTAATTGTGTTAAAATTGGACACGGAGACAACTCTTTTTAAGTGCCTCCCGGATACGTCACTTTATTTGCATTCAGTTAAAAACGATAAATAATTTTTATGAACTGTTATATTACACATATTACTAAAGCTTGTCTAATAATAGATGCCAAATATTATTATCTTTGGATCTGTCGTTATGAAGAAAACTGAAAAAAATTTAGTATGGAAAATGCAGAATTCCGCAAAATCTCCATACAAAACACCAATTTCATAGGTAAAAACCCAATATAACCACCCATGCGAAGCTAGGCCGGGTCGCTAATAGTAAAGTATTTTGCTTGACTGTACATAGGTAATCTCCTAACAATGAAGGAATTCTCATTAAAAGCTACATCGTATTATTAAACACCTGGTGTCTAGTTTGTCTTTGTGTAAATCTTACCGAACAAAAGCCCTCGTTACTTCTTTGTGCCCCGAACTAAATTGAAACAGTCAGGAGTAATAAAAAACCGTTTTACAAATTAGAACGTTCATTAGAAGAATATTGTCTGGTTTCCAGAAATATTATCTGAGTAATAAAACGTTGGGTTACATTAGGGGTATTGTTGTTTTTAGGGTTAATGTTCAGGACATTTTTGAAAGGAATATTTTCATTGGAAGAACGATATTGGATCTAAGTTATTAGACTAACAAATTAAGAATACAAAGATTAAGAAATATTATGATTGGAACAGTCGGTCTAGTAGAAGTTTTATCTAATGTTCCATAAAACTCGCGATCATTACAATTTAATATATTTTTCGTATTATAAGTGGACAGCGGATGCATAAGTCCTCCCTTGTATACTTCTTCGTATGCTTTTTACATTGTATTTTTTTCTTTATGTGCAATAAAGAGTTTAATATATATATAATATACATAGGACCTACGGCCCTATTCACGATAACGTCACAGTTGCAAGATATGTAATCGTTCATCAATCACTAAGGCGCTTTGCACACGGAGCAATTAAGTTGAGACAACTATCAACCCTTAAAAAACTTTCTGTAAAATTTGATAGTTGCTATAACGTTAACTGTTGCCGCAATTTCGTGAGCAACACTGGCATTTCCAGGCACAGGGTGAGGCACAGGATGACAGTTGAGGAAGCCGGCAACTTTAAAACCGGTAATATTTAACAGTTACTAGTTGTGGCGATTAGTCGAGTTTCTGTGTGCGCATTCCTATCGAAATATAAGGGTGGTTTCATATGTACGCTGGCTGACAGCGCTGACAACCTTCGCGCGCTTCAAATTACCGAAGCTAATAACAACAAAACAGCTAGTTGCCAGTTTCCATTAAGTTGCTGCAATAGTTGCTCCATGTGCAAAGCGCCTTAGGCCCGATTTCTCAATCCTCAGATAAAATTATCTGTCAGTCAAATGTTAGCTCTGTCCCTTTTCTTTTTATGACTTAAGAAAGAGACAGTGATAAATTTAAATGGCGGATAATTTTATCTGAGGATTGAGAAATCGGGCCTTAGTGTCATTTGAAAAATTATTGGATTTCTCATTTTTATACTTGACGTTCTATTGACATGTACGCGCTACATCTGAAATCTCACACAAGCGCCTTCAACTCAATTAACGAACACATTCCCAAACAAAGTGATTCCCAAATTATCAGCTTTGAAACTCAGTTCGATGCAGTCGGAACGGAACCCGTATTTTGAAGTTGAACAAACATCTTGCCCGCCCACGATTATCTACCCTAAGTTACGGTGATAGAGTTGGTTTTTAGTCACAATAACAAGTCAATCGTTTGCCAATGCCTTAAACATTTCCATGCGTGCTATTGATCTTCGATTTCGTCTTACGTTTTCCATAATACACTTTTGTTCCAGAAGTAATGTATAATTTTGACATTATGTTCATACATAATGCAATAGATTAGGGGAGTAATCCACAACGATTTAAATAAAGAGGCACCCTGTTACATGGAGATTTAATATTTCAGGCGAAATGTGGGCGATGGGACCTCCGCCTATCCTATAGAAGTCTATAAAAGTAATGATGATGTACCTGTCTAAATAAATAAATGGACATGCAATTACTTACTTTATTAACATTATTATTACAAGTCATAATATACTAATACGATTTACTTACATACTAAATAGTACTAATACTTGTTTAACCTAAAATAATGTAAATAAATAATCACAGATGGCGCTGCACGTTCCTGAATCGCGCTATTCGTTTACTGCAACTCGCGTGAAGAAGTTTGTATGACGAGAATTAGTTCCTAATTCCACCGATAGATAGCACTGATGGTTTTTACATCGCGCTAATAAGTTCTGCTTGTAATTTAGCTTAACACTGTGTACATTTTGTATCAATGGCTTCTTCGCAATATACAGTAATTTGCATTGGTTGTACGTTGCATTTTTACTTACTTCACCAATAGTACCTTGTCATATTTGTACACATCGCTCATCCAAAAGAATATTGACGTAATTACGTTTTTGCGATTTTTCAGGAGAGCCTTTTAAAAGTTTGACATCGAAAATATTGTGTATTTCCAATCATTCTATTGATATATTTTAATAGTTATGTTGTGTTACTTTACTACCAATACTATACATAAAAAGTTTGAAAGAAAATCAAGATAACTATTTGAAAAAACGAAATAACACAAACCAGACGTACATTTATGACATTTTATACATTAAATAATACAATTATAACATCAAACTAGGTTTGGATATGGGAATAAATCATGAATTTAAACAACATTATATTCAATTTTAGTTTTATTTTTATAAATCTGTCTACATTTTATAATCTTAGTCGATGTTTCCGCGTATCCTTTCGAAGTAGAGGCCAAAACCATGACGGCAGTGACTCTCTGGCAGTGATGACTTTTTGGTAATTATGTCAATATTCTTTTGGATGAGCGACATGTAAATAGGATTTCGTGGGCTGGCTGACCGCCAGCGCTGTCGAGGTGCACACGCTTACAATAACAAGAGACAACTAACATTGATTACAGCTACACGCGCACTTTACATCAAAATGTATGCAAATGCAAATCTCGCCGGCGTTGTTGGCTAGAGCTCTGCTAGCGCTGACAACCAGCCCGAAACCAAATAAAATCTGACAACACCAAAACCCGGCGTCGAAGCTGCACAGTGTGGCGGGCTGTAATCCCTGTAATCCAGATATCCCAAATAGACCAATGCCTAGCAGTGGATTAGTATATTGCAGGTTGTTTAATCAAAGATTGAAGATCCTGACAGAATATTTAATTATATTACGGAAGATGACTTGGGACACTGTGGCAGTAGATCACAGCGTAAAGAAAGGCTAAGGTATAAGATAGATTGGGCATTTCTTCGCAACTCGACGCGACGTCTAAACTTTTTTGCGTGTGTGGGAATGTTTCTATTCTCGCTTGCCTATCTCATCCAGAAACTTCAGCAGGTTTTTCAACTTACCGAAAACCTCTGGTAGTAAGCTTGGTCGTCCAAGATGTCCTATCCGATAGTCCGCCACACCTGGACACTCCATCATCACGTGTGCAGCCGTTTCCTCCGCCTCCATGCACACCCTGCACGTGGCTGTCGGTTACACCTAGGTTGAAAAGGGGTCCGTTGCCTGTTAAAGCCGTGGTTACCTGGCTGAGCTGCTTTCTATTTAGTTTGAGGATTTTCTTTGAGATACGGAAACAAAGGCTATCTAGACTGACTTTGGTTGGCGCCCTAAGTAGCAAAAATACAAATAAACTTTCATCCTACGGAATAGCATCCGTTATCAAGCCTGATATAATAATCAAGGAAAACCACAATCAGTAGAACCTGAATGGAATGCTGTCTGGTACTGTCTATTTTTATTTCAAGGAGTTTTAATAAAGGCGATTACTGACTTATTTTATCCATTTTATCTTATTTTTCAAATAAAACATGAACGGATCGTAGCAAGTGAAAAAGGACCTTTTTAAACGCCTGTCTGATCGATTGACATCACCGGGTGTAGATCGGGAGGTCCGGGGTTCGATTCCCCACTAGGGCAATATCTGGGTGGTAGTTAACCACACGGGTTTCTAAGCCCATGTGGTTAACTACCACCCTCTTACCTAAATCTGTCGCTATAATAACAATGTTGTGTTCCGGTAATTAGAGCTAAAAAAACTTTATTTAATCATGTGTAACAAGTAGTTACACTTATAACGCTAATATAGTCAGTTCTTCAGTTGTCGAAGAATACAGGTTAAGCTCGTTTCCACGTTCAGCCTTATCGTCACTTACCATCAGTTGAGATAAAGGCCAAGTGCTTACCTGTCATAGAAAAAATATATTTCTGTGTGTATTTCTCGAAATGAAATAAGACAAAACGAGTATATAAATGTTCTACTAAATGTGCCAATTAATATGCTTGTCTACCTAAGCAATTCCAATAAAATATTCATTCAAGTCCCACACCTTTTAAGGAAAGCAAATTGCATTTTAGATTAGGTTCTGAGTGAGCGCAGACTTCAAAACGATAAATGCATTAAAGTAGGATGCGCAAAAAAACCCAGAGTGAACAGACGTGCGATGGTTTAGAATATTAGTGACTTATAGTGGATTAATTGTATAAAAATTTCAAAGAATGTACCAACTGCTTTTCTTGCTTAGCATGTCGTAAAAGGCGACTAAGGGCGTATTGGGTACTGGGTCTGTGATTGTGTAGGCGATGAGCTAACCACTTGTTGCTACTCATTCACGATTTTTGTATAGCTAAATGTGGTCTTAAAGAACACAGTGCTCCTTGGACTCTGCCGACCCCTTCGGGGATTACAGTCGTGATTGTATGTATGTATATATGTATTTATAATAATATTATCGAAAAATGCTTATGTGATTGGAACAATTATTATGATCAAAATTGTTTACATTATCCATAAAAGATTAATGTTAAAAGTTATTTTCTTTCTTACCACACAATGAAATGTGTGTAAATCTTTTATAATTGATTGTAATACAAACAACAGTCGGCATTTTATTTTAATATTATTATTCATCAGAATCTTTCATTTTCAATATCTTTTTTTTCGAGTTTCATTGAAAGCACTCAAAAGTGCACTCAAAAGTAATTTAAACAGATCAAAGTAAAATGCGTTGCTTAAAGAAATTTAAGTGGATTCTGATCTGATTCTCATCTAAAAGTGCTTTTAAAAATTCAAGAGGGTCTCTCGATTCGTCGATTTTTTAAGTTGAGAATAGTATTTAGATGCCAATATCATTTTGTGAGTTATCGAATCTAGCATTAACTCAATTTTAATTTTAAATTGTATCCTTTGTAGCTCCTAAGTTTTATTGGTGCAAAGTTCTGGTTAATTTTATTTCATTTTCATCATTAAATTATTTAAAGTCATTATTAAATTTAATTGATCCTTATCTAACCTTTCTTATGGAACCATCGTCTCGTGTATATTTATTACTTTACTTACTCAATAAATATTAATAATATAATATTTGTATCAGATTTATAAGATTTTCACTTAATCTTTCACAAACATATTTTGGTTTATAGCACATTTGCCAATTTTTGACGAATGAATGAATAGATGAATTAATGAAAGTTTCTGCCTAGGGATGAAAGTTCATTTTCGCCCTAGGGATAAAAATTCATTAATTCATTCTGTAAATAAACCTTGTAGATTTAACAATTATTTCACAAAGCTTCACTGACACTAGGCACTTGTATATGCAACATAAACAGTATTGAGGCTGAACTAGTTAGATTTTGAGTTGCAGTTACGAGACAAAACCGCCAGTAGTCCGGTTACAGACCAGAGCATGACTGAGTGCTGTTTGAACTCTAAATAGTTATAACATAGTAATTTAGTTATGTCATGACTCTAAACATGACTCTAAATAGTTATGTCATGACTTATCAAAGGCTGTAGGTACGTTTTGAGTGTGTATCTGCTTTTATTATCTCAGCTATTGATAGAAAGATATGAAGTTATGTTTATATCTATTTCAGAGCATCCACTTCTCTCTTTTGTATGTTCACATATTTAATCGTTTCGATCATCCATCATTTATATCTCATTTTGCAAGTGTGAAGCATTCATACCAAGCAATTTTTTAGCTGTATGTGTATTCCTTCCATTACTATTCTTCATTTCTCCATGACCCCTCTGATTATGCCTTTGATGAAATGGTCGTAAATTCAGCTTCGTCGTCCTCAGCCTATATACGTCCCACTGCTGGGCACAGGCCTTCCTCATGGAAACAAACACATGAGGAGTATGGGCCGTAACACAACAACGCTGGCCCAAACTGGGTTACAATAGCAACCGGAACCAACTTAACGTACCTTTTGAAGCATGCAGGAACCTGAGATCACAAAGTGTAAGTCACCCATCCACGGCCTGACCTTGCGAAGGTAGCTTTGTTTTCGATATCGAAAGCCAAAGCGTACTAGCCACTACGCCATCGAGCTCCTCCGAATACAGCTTATAAGACAAAAAATTTACTATGGATTGCTAAATTCTACCTCATCGCGAGTAAAGCTGTGTGAAAAATTAAGTTCAAAATGACAAGAATATTGGGGCTTATTGCCCTAAAATTCTGTCTCAGAATGGATAGAAGAATAAAGAATGAACAAAATACGTTACACCGCACAGAATGGTTTAGTATCGGGAATATTTGAACCAAGAATTCGTTTCGAATCGGAACGAGATGTTAGAATATGCGATGAGAGATATTACATAAAACAATGATAAAATGTACAGCCATGTGTTAAAAAACGAGTTGAGTTACTTAAATGTAACTAGGTGTCTTCATTTTTTTATGTTTTCTTGAGAAACTTAGGAGATATTAAGCTGTATATATATTATAATGTCAGAGTTACTCAAAAAGAGCAAATGACGCATAAAGAGGACATAAATACATCAATATAAAGATTTGAATTGTTTTATTTTTGTGTGTTCGTAGTAAACTCTAGCTTTTTAAGGGCTTGTGTTACGGATACTGCGTGACGGATAAATATACACTATTAGGTTATATAAATATTCAGAAAATATACAATACATATATAAAGATCCAAGACTGAAGAACGAATGCCTGTATTCTTCACACGAGCATTTGCCCCCACCGGAGATCGAACCTAGAAACTCTCGAGATTGTGACGCCTTGTATCGGCGTACAGACCACTCGGCCACGGAGGTCGTCTAAACAGCATAATAATAGTTTTTATCCAACAAATAATAATTTATGCCTAAGGTGGCTAAGAACCAATTGCTCTTAGCAATAATGTTGCCTGAATTGCCTTTTTTGTGTGCTGCTTCCTTCCTCTTGTGCCTTTCTCGGGCCATGAGTAATGATATAACAATCTCGCTGTCTTATTTTGCATTATTATTTAAAATTTTTAAAAGAGTCCGCTCTGGGTTCAATCTTGCCGGAAAACGGGGAAATAGATCGAGAGTTCAAGCAAAGTATTAGTTTAGGATGGGTGAAATGGCGACAGATTATATATGTAGAAGGAGCACGTGGGCGTCTCCCGTGTGTCGCGTCTTCCTCCATCACGACGATAGAAATAAGACTCCGTTTAGGATCTATGCGTTTATTACTATGCGTTGCGCGGTATAACAATGGGAAATATGCAAGCGTAGCACGGATGCAGACGGATTGCACTCGGAACGTGGTGTAGTCGGATATCGGCTGGCAGCACGTCCGAACGGTTCGACGTCTACCACAAAAGTGGGTACTTTACTAGCCGCTCCGATGACAGTCGGAAACTGACAGATGACAGCCGGAAACTGACAACTGTCATCTGTCAGTGCTCGATAAAAGTGAACGCAGCGAACATTAGTGCTGCCAACCTAAATATTCGAACACACCCAAGCCGGTTTGGGCTTGACGTTCAGCCATCCACGACACGGCCATCTTGACAAGTCACACGTCCCTGTGTGATGAATCTGAAAACAATAAAATTCAACAGCAATATCATTGAGTTACGGCTCGGTCTATCCTGACTAGACATTCAAGGAATGATAGCCACCATAGGGGATTAATTAAATAAGAACATTGCCAATACTTTACGTTTATTATCAAATAATTACATTACATTCTGTAATATTACATATCACCATTGACCAATATTCACACTCTACATGTCATTCTGAATAATCATTCGATAGTAATCAACTTCCTTACTTTTCATTTCTTTGCTACGAACAGATCCAACTCGCCTCTATCGAGCGCCAATGGTCGTCATTATCACCTAAATCGAGCGATAATGACTCATGCCACCTCCCCATCGAGTGACGATAACCTTGCCACCTCCATCGAGTGACGATAACCTTGCCACCTCCATCGAGTGACGATAACCTTGCCACCTCCATCGAGTGACGATAACCTTGCCACTTCCATCGAGTGACGATAACCAATCTAGTCATCTCCATCAAATGACTAGTGCCACACATTGCCTACATCGAGCAATTGTAGCGAACGTATCACCTAAATCGAGCGATACGTTTGCCTCTGATCTTAGCAAAGTACATAGAAATCACAACACTATACGCAAGCACTCAATAAAACTTAAATTCTTAAAACTATTCAGTTGAACAATGGTCAATAGATTCTACATCATCTACATCGCTATTCTCAGTGGGAACATCATTGTTTGGCATTTTTCTTAAACGGTCATGTGCGTACTTATATGTGCGTCTAGAATTCAAGGCCTGTAATGTATACCGATCATTTTCCAATACCTCAGTTACTTTAAACGGTCCTTTATATTTGGGGTCAAGTTTCGTTTGGTTTCGTTCCTCATTTTGCAAAAGGACGAAGTCACCCACATTGAAAGGAACGATCCTAGCTTTTGTTTTGTCAAACCGTGTCTTGTCATAGTAAGCATTTTTCTCTATGTTAGTCACCGCGCTTGACCTAACTTGCTCTATGTCAACTTCATGCTCAGCGTCATCACTCAACATAACTTCCAGCGGTCGGCCTACTCTACCTATCAGCAATTCTAACGGACTCGATTTAGTTACGCGATTTAACGTGCAATTTAATGCGAGTTGTACATCAGGGAGAGCATCTTGCCAAGACTTATTGGACATCTCAGTTGCAGTAAGCATATTTTTAAGAGTTGACATTATTCGTTCTACTTGCCCGTTAGCTCGTGAGCTCCCGGTAGCAATCAGGTGTAATTTAATGTTTACCGAGTCACAAAAATCGCGAAATTCCTGACTTGCAAAACAACGGCCCTGGTCAGCTATTATGCGCGTAGGAGCGCCAAACAATGAAACACTGTGCTTTACGGCCCTAATACTACTTGCAGAATCAATACGATGAGTATGGCACAAAAGAACATACTTTGTAAATGCATCTACGAGCACAAAAACGTATTCCTTCGAATCTCTCTTACCGCTGAGCTTGCCAGTGGCGTCGATATGCACTGTATGCCAGGGAACCGCTACCTTTGGTATGGGATGTAACTCTGCTTGAATTTTGCCAGAATGTGATTTCGATACTCGACATGTGACACAATTTTCAACGAATTTTCGAACAAATTTTGACATGTTCTCAAACCAATAGAAGTCGTACAATTTTTCAAGAGTCTTTTCCCAACCCAAATGTATCAGTCCCTCGTGCACACTATGAACCATAGACCATCGTAACGACCTAGGCAATACAGGCAAACTACGAGTCTTTCCGTTACGCTGTATCTTGCGATACAACGTACCAGATCGCAACTCGTAAGTCTTTGCGACGTCTTCGTTAATATTGCCACCAACGAGATCACTTATTAATTTAATTATGTCCGCATCTCGTTGCTGTTCCGCAAGAAGCCAACTTTCAGAAATCTCAGTAACACATATTTGCTTAGGTTCTACTTTATCGAAAGACCTATCAGGTTTTTGGGGTAGAGGATTTCGAGAGAAAAAGTCTGCATGTATCATACGCTTCCCGTCTCTATGCATAATATCAAAGTCAAAGCTTTGTAAGAAAGCCCACCACCTATGGACTCTCGGGGTGAGATCGAGTTTCTTACGTGCTGATTTTAATGAGCTACAGTCAGTTACTACTAAAAATTTCCGACCATGTAAAAAGTGCCTAAAATGTCTGATCGCATTCACAACCGCCAGAGTTTCCAACTCATAAGAGTGGTATTTTGACTCTGGAGGCGTGGTGCGACGACTATAATAAGCAATCACACGTGGTTTGCAATCAACTTTTTGAATAAGAATGCCACCGTATCCAATGGCGCTTGCATCCGTATGTAACTCTGTTTCGCGATCTGGGTCGAAAATGGATAAAACTGGTTCACTAGTTAAGATGGATACTATACTACGCCTAATTTCCTCGTGCTCTGGTTTCCAATTAAGTTTGCCATTGCCGGTAGTCAAGGAATACAAAGGTGCCATAACCTGAGAAAATCTTGGCACGAACTGTCTAAAATAAGAGGCTAGACCAATGAATTGCCGTAACTGAGTCACGGTCTCTGGGGGTGGTAGAGCAGTAAGCGCTTCAATCTTTCTGGGGTTAGGTCGAATCTTACCATGACATACTTCGAAACCAAGGTACTCTACCTTTTGCTTTAAAAAAGAGCACTTCTTAGCGTTCAGTGAGAAGCCTTTATCGGTCAAAATCTTAAGGACTACCTCCAATCGCTCAAGCGCCTGCTTAGGCGTATCCGCAATTATAAGAACATCGTCCATGTAAACAATGACATAAGTACTAGTTAGGTCGCCTAAAGTTTTAACAACAGCACGTTGAAATACCGAAGGTGCGTTACGCAGGCCAAAAGGCATGGCTAAATACTCGTACTGGCCGTCAGGGGTAATAAAGGCAGTGCATTCTATTGAATTAGGGTGTAAAGGAATTTGGTTAAAGCCTGATAACATGTCTAATGTAGTGAAAAATCTTGCTCCGTGTAACCTAGCTATCTGGTCCGAAATAAGAGGTAAGGGGAATCTATCAGGCACGGTATTATCGTTGAGCTCTCGGTAGTCGACACACATTCGGTCACTTCCATCCTTCTTTTTTACCAGAAGAATAGGACTGGCATACGGTGACGAACTAGGTCGTATAATATTCGCCGCAAGTAACTCATTTACCTTCTCCTTAACTACGCTACGCTCGCTTGGACTAAGACGGTAAGGACGTCGATACACTGTTTTGTTTGAGTCTTTCAGTCGTATAGTCATTGGGTCGGTATCAGCTCTAGTAAGAGGCACACCAGTCGTAAAGAAACTTTGAAATGTCTGTAAAATTTTAACTAGCTCATTCTTGAATTCCGGAGGCACATCAGTATCAAGACAATCAAAATCTATATAGGTCGCAGCTACATCGCAAACGTTAACAATTTTAGTTCTCGTAAACAAAAGCCTGTCGGACGTCATGTTCACAGTTAAGCCTAACGACAAGACTTCACGTCCTAACATGATGTCGTAGTGTAAATAGCGATCCGGCAAAACATGGAAAAGAATCTCAATTGGAATATTATCTATTTCAATCTGTGACAATATTTGAACTGAACTACAAATAGCGGTTTGCCCTATACCAGTTAAAACCACTGCACTGTAAAAACGTTTGCCTCTAAACTTACAGGCAGTTGACTCTCTAATTAATGAACATTCTGCTCCAGAGTCATAGGTAAAATGAAACAACTCACCAGCATGTCGCAATACCTCCGTAGGGGTGCTGACAGTGCATACGTTGACACGTTTCTCCTTTGAAGGCCCGGCTGCGCTGCTGGTGCTGGCCTCCTTGTTGGTCCTCTGTGGGCAATTCTTCGCAAAGTGGCCCACACCACCACAGCTGAAGCAGGTGACGACAGATGGCGCTGAAGAAGAAGGGGTCCTGGGTACGTCTCGAACTGGGGTCTTCAGTCTGCCATCTTGATGTCCTGGTCCTTTTCTCAAACGGCATTGTACTGCTTTGTGGCCCACTCTACCACAATTGTAACATTTCACGGCTGGGGCCTCATTGGATAAGCGAGGTCTCCTTGCGTCGTGCACGTAATCATTAGGAAAAGCCGATTTTCGCTTCATAAAAGTGACAGCTGTAAGCTCTTGCTGTAAGCGGCTTCTATTTGTGATGTCTTGTGTGAATGCCAACTTCTGAACACGTGGATTAAACTGGGAAATATGAGCCAACACAGTTGACACAGCAATTTGTTCCATTGTTAGGTCCTTCCACTTGGACATAATGGAAGTCATCAGTGTAGCAGCATATGAAGCCAAACACTCACTTTCTTTAGGTCTACCATTGTGTAAATTAATAAGAAATGCAGCTGAAGTTTCAGCACACTCGTACCTGGCAGTAAATAGGTCCTTGAAGTTGGCCCACGTCATTCCTTGAAAAGCTACTTGTGACAGCCACGCTGAAGCTTCACCTTTTAGCGCTCGGGTCAAGGTCATCATGAGCGGGGCGCCTTGTAGGTCTCCATCCGTAATGCACATGTCAGCAGTCGTAACCCATGCACGTGCGTCCATATTGTCCTTATTTGGGTTGAATTCAGGCAAGCGCACTTCTTTGCTAGATGACGGTAATTTCATCGCGTCAATCAACGCCAAAAAGTTGCGATTTTGCTGCTCCATAAGTCTCATCCATTTTTCGTCGTCATTATTGGTCGATCCACGTCGATTTTCATCTTCGGTCAATCCCACTTCTGATGTAGAAGGAGCACGTGGGCGTCTCCCGTGTGTCGCGTCTTCCTCCATCACGACGATAGAAATAAGACTCCGTTTAGGATCTATGCGTTTATTACTATGCGTTGCGCGGTATAACAATGGGAAATATGCAAGCGTAGCACGGATGCAGACGGATTGCACTCGGAACGTGGTGTAGTCGGATATCGGCTGGCAGCACGTCCGAACGGTTCGACGTCTACCACAAAAGTGGGTACTTTACTAGCCGCTCCGATGACAGTCGGAAACTGACAGATGACAGCCGGAAACTGACAACTGTCATCTGTCAGTGCTCGATAAAAGTGAACGCAGCGAACATTAGTGCTGCCAACCTAAATATTCGAACACACCCAAGCCGGTTTGGGCTTGACGTTCAGCCATCCACGACATATATAATATATGAATAAGGACATGGTTAGAATGGGTGTGTTGATATGGCGTGTGATAGGCGAGAGTGGAGAAGAAAGACTCGTTGCGCCGACCCCAAATGAAATTGGAAAAAGGTCAGTCTTATAATGAGGATAATGAAAGGAGTCCGCTCTGGCTTTGCATGGGTAGATAAGTATTAAAAAATATAGTTTTCATACAGATTTCTAAATTTTTCAAACTATTCTAAAGCTGTTAATCTGGAATAATGTAGTATTGTAATATAATATTAAAAGAATTTTAGTAGTTGTAGTTTCGGAGCCAAATAATAAATATTAGGGCCTTACCTGTGAAATTGGTGTTTTGTATGGAGATTTTGGGGATGTCTGCATTTTACATACTAACATTTTATCAGTTTTCTTCACAACGACAAATCCAGAGATAATAATATTTGGCATGTATCATTAGAAAGCTTTAACAATATGTGTGTGAACACGCTTGATAAAAACTATTCATCGTTTTTATGTTAATGCAAATCAAATGATGTATTCGGGAGGCTGTTAATAATAATTTAATTGTCTTTTTGTCTAATTTTAACATAATTAAACATACAAAAAAATATGAAATTAAATAATACGAGCTCAAATATATGGTCTATTTTTAGAAGAGGCAATTATTTAATAATTATGTCATGAAACTTAATAGTTACGGAAAAATTGCTAAGACTGAATAAAAACACCAATTTCATAGGTAAGCACCCAATATGGGAGTCATAAACTCAAGGCTAATTCTTATGTTGGGAGTTTGCCAGGATTCTGTGTCCAACAGTGGGACGCAGATAGGCTTGCAATTTCGCCTTTTTAAATTGGCTATAAAGTGAAAGATAACTAGGATTAAGCCTCCCGGCAAGTTACATAATGCCTGTACCAAAAGACGGTACGGCTTGTTTATAGGCGGCTAATCCCGCCGGACAGGAGATAGTCGATATTGCCAATAATGCCTAGCCTACGGGCTCAGAGGTTAAAGTTGGTCCAAGTGATAGGATGAAGCGGGACACGTTATTTACTGTTTGTTGGTGGTATGAAACTGTCTTACCGTCCTAATTGCTAGAAGTTTGGATTGAATTGAATGTGTATAAATTTTCTATATTCTCCGGTAACGGCAATATGCTTGTCTTCTTTTTTTTTACGTGAGACCTAAGAAATTACAGGCATACGAGGAATATATAGGTGTGATGACATTAATTATAGTATTTGTACATTTAAAAAAAAAACTTTTTTTTTAATGGAGGAAAAGGCATTTACGAATCCCCTGCAGAAGTGGGGAAAGGGCTGCAGGAGGTTTGAGGGACCGTCACTAACGTCCGTCCAGTGTTTCAGTCTAGATATTTTTCCTGGATTCAAGGGCATACCAGAAGTAGTATAGTTGTGAAGCTTGAAGGCCCCCCAGTGCAGTGCCTTGAAAGCCTGACGTACGCCGGCTTCATGGTGACGTGCCGCCATCTCCGAAGTTCGAGGGCGTTTTAATTGATTAAGAGGAATCCAATTCCAGATGTTTATGTGAATACACAAAACATTTTTTTTGTTTTATTTAATACATGTTTTAAAGTTATATTTGAGCGAGATAAATTCTAATTTTTGAATTTTTAATCTGTTTGAAAATGGACGAGAAAAATATTACCATCAGGCATGTTTTTATTATGATGTTTTATTCTATCCCTTAACTTGCACCACACTGCTACTTAGGACTTAGAGCAAAATTATGTCGAGGAACGAGCGCATTCACTATGAAAATGTCGGGGAAATCCGCATAATTTTGATGAACCGCCGTGCACCGCCTATGCACTTCATTATTTTTTACTGGAGAATATTTTTCTTCTATGAATCGTAATGTAGCTTGACCGAAATGTGAATGTAATAATTTTTCTAATTTACGATTGCAAATAAACAGCTAAGAATACTTACTTTTATAGAAAAAGACTACTTCAACTGCTGGGTACAGACCTTGATTGGGCCGTAACACCACACACCGGTCCAATACAGTCAATACAGTTAATTGTACCCACCAAAAGGTGGTAGCTAGCCAGTCTGCGTAGGGCTTATAAGCCTACCATCAACCAAACCGAGCAGAAAAAGTTCTACCCTCATGGAGGATCGAACCCCGGACCTCCCGATCACTCGGTGGTGTGAACCACTATACCAGGTAGGTAAAATTTTGTAAAATACTGACTGAGTTATGTAAAATGTAGGTAGAAATAAAATGAATCTTCGTAAGCAATACCTCGGTCTGACGGTTCTAAACTTAATATATTTTGTTTATGTACGGAAGGTGGAGTGATTAAAATGAATTGTTTAATTAATTCAGCCCTAACCAAGAATTACTTGTAGACTGAAACAGTAAAAGCTGGTAATAAAAGAGACAGGGTGTTAACTCGTCGTAAAAAGTATTTGCAAGCATTCCTAATACTTAGTATCTATTATACTATGTCATAGTAAAACTGTGTCAAACATTTTTTGCCATATGCAACAATAATCACAAATGCTTGTAGTTATTGATCCTTATTTCTGAAAATAGATGAATTTGCGTCCACTGTAGTCCATTTTTTTGCGAAGCATAATATTACTTCTATGATTTTTTATTAGTCAAAGTAATTTGACAGTTTCATAAGTAATTTTGCGTTAGATACTTTGAAATATTTAAGGATAAGTTTGATATATCACACTTATCTGAACACTAGCTTTTGCTCGCGAATTCGTCCGCGTAGAATAGTTACTTTGATCCCACCTAAGCGAACGTCGTCATCATAGTAGCTTTAATCTTTAATTTCAGTCGAAAATCTATGAAGATTTATACAACCTTTCATTCCCTATTTTATCCCCTTAGGGGTGGAATTTATCAAAATCCTTTCTAAGAGGATGCCTACGTCATAGTAACTCTGTGCATGCAGTCTTAGCACGATCGGTAAAAAATGGACAAAGTTGTATACAAATTTTCATCCCCAATTTTATCCCCTCGAGGGTAGAATTTATCAAAATCCTTTCTTAGCGGATGCCTACGTCATGGCATCTACCTGCATGCCAAATTTCAGCCTCCAGTGGTTTGGGCTGTGCGTGGTTACATCACTTTGTCAGTCAGTCACCTTTGAGTTTTATATATATAGGTATCTGTAAATAATTAAAAAATGCTTTTTTTATTATTTTGGATTTTAATCATAACAGTATAATTTACGGAACACAGTGCCCCTCGGACTGCTTACCCCATCGGGAATAACAGGCGTGATTGTATATATAAGTACCTAATGCAAAATAACTGATACGAAATGACATTTCAAATTATCGAATTTCTTTGACAAAATAAAAAATGGACTACAGGCGTATGTAATCGAGTGTCTATGATAATAATAATTATGTTAATTCTTGTATATCACCAAGTCTAGCTCATCGGACGTGAACACAGTAACCAACAGAAGGTCATTTAGAATACAAGCAGTTACTAAGGTTTAAAAGAAATGCTATCGGTTAATGATCAAGAAGATTTTAATATGAAGATGCATTAAAGGTATGGAAATGATGTACATGTTTTATTTAGATACATTGTTATACCTACTAATAACGAAGTCCTTCCTAATAACCATTACTTTGCAACAAACACAAAGTCTAAGCTAAACTGTTACAAATTGAGTGTTCGCCGTACAGGTGAATTATTTGGCGAGCTGATTGGGTTCCCGATAAACTTACGGAGCGAGCAATTTAATCGACCAATCTAATATTTGCCGTAGTTTCCACAGGAGTATAGCGAGCAATATTTCCAACTAGCGATTCTTGAAGCACGGTATGCGCGTATATAATAAATGATTGGCAGATCACGTTCTAGCTGATTGGATATTATAATGAAGCTATTGATTAGATGAGTGATTAAAATAACTATACAAGGTGATCAATCCAATAGGGTCAGTGGGGAGAAATCGGAAACTATAAGAGATAGCAATATCTGTTCTTAGGAACCATGACATCGATTTTGGATAAATTAATAATGGCATTCCATTTTTTTCCAACTAACCTAACCGGGAATCAAGTAGAAAATTAAAAAAAAAATCGTTGTTAATGTTGTTGATGTGAGTCATAAATAACAAAGAACACATTTGAAATGAAATTCTGTCTGAATAATTTAAAAAAAAAACTGAAAATATTTTTGATTTTTATTTTTATAACAAAGGAATTTTCAAAATTGTAGTATATTTCCTCGATGCCTAGGGTAACGAGTGTTGTATTGCGTTTATTTTTTATTTTTTCGCGGTGCATCTGCGATAAAACACTCACCAAGCCTATTGTTAAAACTTTAACAGTATCGTTATTTGATTGGATTAGTACACAGATCACTGAGAGCCGCTTCGTTAGTAGGTACAGATCCAGGAAAATGTCGACCGTTTTGAACATTTGTTACTCTTTCTGTGTTAGATTTGTACGAATCTAATAAAATTACGCCTCTTCATTCAAATTACAACACTGTGAATATTTAACAAGAGACTTGGAGAGTGTTTTAACACAGATGCACATCGAAAAAATAAAAATACAATTACATATGCATCAAGGAAAATTACTACAATTTTGAAACTTTGTTATAAAAGTCATAAACATGAGTTAAATAATTTGGTCTTTGTTTTTTATGACTCACATTAACAATAAATACACATTTTTTTTTTAATGTTCGTCTTGTTCCCCGTTTGGTATGGGAGTTGGAAAAAAATTGAATGCTATTATTAATTTATCCAAAACAAAAATAACTAAAATTATGATGAAGAGTTCTGATATAATGATCCCCTGGTCAATGAAAGTGTATGAGGACACTCACCGATGGTGGCTTCTCAAGCGCGATGTAACCGGCGGCGGGTGCTCTTGTTGCCATTGCTGGCGCTTGTGGTTATCATGCTGATGGTGGAAGCCTTCGTTCGTTCACTGGCTAATTAACAGATATTGTGCTAGGTTTACAAGTTGAAATCGTAACGGTTCGTAGAAACGAGTATGCTGCTTGAGGGCGTAATTCGCAAACCATTTTTGTGGTTGTTAGGTACAAAATTTAAGCGCTGCACTTTTTACTAAACAATTAATCTTAACCAAACAAGAATCGTTATTATTCTGGACAGGGCTTTAAGCTGCAGATTCCTTTTGAGCCCCGACCTTTGTCTTATTGTTATCAAAGTTTTGTTTAGAAAGCCTGCTTAAGTTTCAGATCATACAAGAAATGTAATCGATTGAACCTATTAACGGTGAAGTCCAATTTAATGTCACACTTTAATTACACAGCTCAACGTCAACCCTGTTGACTGCAACATATTATTATAGCCAATGTTTAATACTCACGATGAATGAGAATCAAATTTTGAATTTAATATTTCACCTCAGTCAATATTTCAGTGGTAACCGAGTTGGGACGGACGGAGCACTGCTACTCGTTCGAGAGGCCGCGGGAAACGCGGGTTCGATCCCACCGCACGTACCACTGAGTTTGAATAAAACTTATGTACAATTCATTATGAATATCGCTTGCCACACATTGTGCCCGATGCTGGCAACAGGCGTGGGTGGTAATACCTCTGCCTTTGGGGTTTTCCACATTTACTGTTCTGTCTTTTGGATACAACTACGAAATATTTTCACTATCATTGTTAGCCCACTGTTGAACATAGGCCTCCCTGAATAATCTCCTGCACTACCCACATCCAGCAACTTCCCGTGACTTTTAGCAGATAGTCAGTGCACATAAAATTTATAAAGTTCTCCTTAAACCGCAAACTTTTCAGTGCAGCTACAATTCTAAGAAAATATCAGAAATTTTGCATCTGCATGAACTAATCCTTTTTTTTTGACGCTGTGGAAATGCTTTCCGCAGAAACGCCCATCGGGGGAATGGGCGAATACTGTGAGGCTCTCCCCCTGGGACGAAACCAGGGGGCATAGTCACTAAAACCACAGCGACTCTCCTATCCGCGGAGTGGAGAGGAGACCGGGACCCAAGGTTTACCCAGCCAGCCTCCCCGGGCATGAATTAATCCTAGCAGATCCTAGTTAGCTTAACAACCTAGATTGAATTTTTGGTGAAACCACTCGGCGCTTTGCTCCATACATGTAATATTTAAAGGATTTTGCTACAGAATGAAAATGCGCAGCAAAGCTTAGTTCACACCTGGCAACGCGCAGCAACAATTGAATTACAGCCACTTAGACGACACATAATACCGTTTAATAAACTAGATTCATAATGGACTTTATTCAATGTTGACAGTGGCTTTTACATTTGAAATATGATTAATACACTTAATTGTGTGCGTCGGGTTGCTACGTTCCCTCAAATATGGTTGAGCGAAGCCATCGCTTCGCTGATTCATGCGTCATGCTTGTGAACAGGTGCCACTACCTGTGTCTGGTCTCTCTGATTGGTAGAAATTGCATAATCAATAACTGACATTTCACTGGATTTTGTTTAGTGAAACGACATATCACTAAACATATTCAGTAAGAAGTGGTAAGAATCAAGACTATTCGACATCTTCCGGTATTTCGTGATATCTCTGGGGATTTCGTGAAATCCCCAATATTCTTATGTCCCTGCGAAATATATACCATAAGAAAATGACAAAACACAAGAATATAGATGATTTTGTCTGACATTTTAAAATACCATGCATAAATTGTTATTATGTTTGTTTCACTTATGACAATTTTCAAATCTCCATAAAAATGTAGAAGTCGGTCGGTCCATAAAGGAGTTGGTTAAAAATGTTACAAAATTAAATTTTGTACAAATTGTGTGTGTGTAAGCCGCTTGAATTGTCATACGCTTCCATACAGCCCCACGCAGCACCTCAAGTGTGAACAGGCCTTTATTCTCACCAGTGCATTCGCCAGCTCATATTCAGTTGTATTTTACTAAATTCTATTTGCACGTACTTTGTAAACGCTTAACTAAAGCTGTATGCTGAGTTTTATTCGTACGAATAAGATTTTTAGGGTATATTCGTTAGTGAAATACATCTGAAGCACTTTAAACACTGATTAGATTTACTGCCTTAACTTTATGCTAAGAAAACTTAAATCGTACTTTTTGGTCAATAATCAATCTAATTGGGTAAAAAAACATATAAAATAATAATCAAATGAGGATAAAAGAAAAATAAAACATTTCCATAAATTACAATTCGTCAGTTAGAATACGCTAGTTAGAATATGCCTTGCCAATTAAAAATCTTCAAATGCCTTTTGTAATTATTCAGTGTCATCATTTTTAAGTTTAAGGGATTTTTTTTATTAATGTATATTGATACAGAAGACACTATTGTTCATCGCAGTGTTTCTATGCAGTAATGATTTTAATACTACATTATGTGTAAGGAAACTATTAAATAGGACGAAAGTACCAGTTTGGGATTACCATGGTTAAGACCCTTCGTGGCGGGCGTAGGTAATCCGCAACAAAACTAAAGATTTGATATTAACACATTCTCATCACCAGTAATACTGAAATTCCTTTAGATTTAATGTAGATACGCTAACATATTATATAATAGATTTAACCACAGATATATATGTGTTTTGTATGGAGATTTTGGGGAATTCTGCATTTTCCATACTAAAATTTTTCAGTTTTTTTCACAACAACAAATCCAAAGATCATATATCATATCATCATATTTGGCATCTATCATTAGACAAGCTTTAGTAATATGTGTAATATCACACTTCATAAAATTTTTTTATCGTTTTTAAGTGAAAGCAAATAAAATGATGTATTCGGGAGGCACTTAAAAAGAGTTGTCTCCGTGTCCAATTTTACCACAATTAAACTTACAACAAATTATCAAAACAAATCGAAAGAGCTCAAAAATATAGTCTATTTTTAGACGAGGTAATTATTTTTTAGGAATACTCTGAATCCTAATAGTTACAGACAAAATACTAAGAGAGAAAAAAAAACACTAATTTCATAGGTAAGGACACAATATATATTTACATAGATTACGCAAATGTATGTACTGTGCGTTAACCACTGCTAACTTGTGAACGTTCGAATGGTGGCAAAAACTAAAAAAAAGTGTGTTAGTTGGCGGAGGAACATCGGCGGAATCGGTATTTATGAATATAATAAAACTGTAGAGGTCGAATGTCTGTACATAGAAAAAGATGCTTAAAACCAAGTCAGGCTAAGGGAAAATACCAACTTTGTCTATTTGTCTGCTTGTACGGGCTAATCTCCGAAATGGCTGGACCGATTTCAATGGAATTTTGCATGGAGATACCTTATATCCCTGGTCAACATCTTAGATACTTTTTATTCCGGAAAATTAAAGGGTTCCCGTGGGATAGTTAAAAAATCACAGTAACCGCGGACGAAGTCGCGGGCAACTAGTTTTACAATAAACGTTAAAGACACGCTTGGTTTCAATACAAATCGTTATACTTGCGCTATCTATGTTAATGTATATCTGTGGCTATAACACTCAAATACTAATAGCTATCTCACAAACTATGTAGTCTCTGTTGAGTTGTTGTATGAATATTAGATACCCGACCTCGATAACTGAAACAGGGGCGTTAATTTACAATGGAGCAGTAATAGTTAAGTAGCTTAGAGACTATCGAATTCAACCTGCGATGATACGTAGATATTATTGTGTGAATAATATACGGTACTTGAATTTTTAATAAGGTAGCATCTTAATAAGTTCTCTGTTTAATTTATCGCACTAAATCCATTAAAAGGAAGTAAAAATGGCGTCGGAGTTAGTTCTTAATTATTCTACGTGTGAAATTTTCAAATTGTGAAAAAATGTTGAAGTTCTTACTCATGACGATTTAAGAGCGTTTTCAACTATATTTCTTTTCTATTTGCCCCATCTTAAACCTCATATTAACTCTGGTTCTAATTATGATCCAGAAAAATCCGATTGTAAATAGTAAATTTTTGACATAAGAGCCATAGTAAAATTGTCGAAAAATGACAAAATCTAGTTTTAAATCTCGATTTAAATTTCCTGCAAGACGCCCTTAGTGTAAGTTTTCGTTGTAAAAAACTTCACAATTTGAATTACGTTTAGAATAGTCAAGAAAAACATTTTTTAAGGGAAACGCTGAGAGGAAACGTTACAAGCGCCCCTAGTGGAAACTAGTTGAAATCATATTTCTCATAGAAAGTGACATTTTGACATTTCATAAAGCAACTCAAAGTGGGATGTATTTTTACAAATAAAACTTACACTAGGGGTATAGAGCAAAACGCTCTGATTAAATTGTCTATAATACAGATTTGCTGAAATATTATCTGAGGTAAAGAGAAGGCCGTAGTGTCTTATTAGTGAGGTTAAGAGAGGTTATAAAATTAACATATATTTATAAATGAAATACTGACGAGATCATGAGCGGAAACTACTTAGAAATAAACCATTTTAAGCCTTATGAGAGATAATCTAATTCAATAGCTAGGATCACCGAACCCCACACAAAACGGAATATCTATCGAATTCGTAATTAATGGATTCCTTGATGGTGTCTTGTCGTAAGCGGTGAAATTAGTTCTGGCGAAGACCATTAATCAATTAGCTCTTTAGTCTTCAGGAAGCGAGGGAAACTGTGCGAATAGAAGTAAGCTCAATTACAGCAGTAGGTTACATATTGACGATGAAGCCTTGGAAAGGAAGAAATTTTAATACATATTATGATAAAATACTTAAAATATGATCTTTTTAGATATACATACTCGTACATACATATAATCACGACTATTATCCCTTAAGGGTTACTCAGATACTAGTCAAAAGCACCGCAAAAGCAGTCCATTGCCATAGTCCGCGCGACACCAAGCAGTGACTGCACTCAGCGTGACAGATGGTGAGCCCGTCACCGTCGCCCATCACGGTCGCCCGTCGCCGTCACTGCTTTTTCAGAATGACTAATGAGAGAGATGATTCATGAGAGTGAAATACTCGTGAAAATCAACGCACATTGGGCCAGCGCGGTGGTGATACGGCCCGCACTCCTCATGTGTTTCTCCATGAGGATGAGGAACGCCTGTGCAGTGGGACGTATATAGCCTAAGAACGTTTGTGAAAAGTTCGCATAATCGAAATAGTTTATACGCGCTCATCTATCATGAGCTGCCAGAAAGCAAGTGACTCACGGAATTCCTTAACTTGAAATGTACTTGAAATTGACACATCACATACAATATTAGCATCTATAATATACTCCATATATGCATGCTATTTTATGCAATCGATAAAAGTCGATATACCCGTGGTAATCACTAGTGACATGACAGAACGTTTCGGCGGTCACTTCACTTCGCAAGAGATCAAGTGATGTTTACAGAATGCGAAATCAAGGTCACACGCGACCTAAAGCGAAGTTAGCGTGAACGTCGAAGTGAGATGCGGGATTTTGTTTTATAGAATCGACATACTGATGATTTCTATGGAAAGATGTTAAGAGAGATGTACCGTGCTATAATATACATCTTTACATAGCTGTTAGGCGTGAAGTCCTTCAGAGTGAAAATTTCAAATTCAGAAAGGCCTGTCACTTTCCGCTATACGATACAATACTTCCGCGATACGCAATATTTTTAATCGCAGGAGATGCATAATATCGTTAATATATGCGCAGCGTTCTAATGCTAAGTAGATTCTGTTAGGTACACGAAAAAAATACACTTTTTTATTATTATTACTTTAATAAAATTTGCCAGAACTCGATTGTGAACTTTTCTTTTAGAAGCATTACTATAGTTTTAGACAGTTTGACTATTTGTTTTGTCACATCAGCAAACGATATTAATTATGAGTTTCGTACAACCTTGCAGTATCTTATTGTCATAATTATAATAAAAACTACTGTACCTGAGATACAGGTTTCCTACATATGTTACACATACATATGTTTTAAAGGACTGTTATTTATTTAAGGCTCATGTAATTAATTATTGTAATGACCAATAAACTATTATTGTTGGCGACAGATCTTCTTTTCTATTTATTTTTAACCTTTTTGATACTATTTTACATTTTGATAGTTTTGTCTTGTATTTTGTTTTATATCGTCAGTAAGTGTGTGTCAGTGAGTTGATGTTAAATAAATATCGTAATTATTAATTGTGATTTTACTACTTTAAAATCAGTTCACTCCTCAACCATTATAAACTCTTTATTGCACCAACAAAAATATACAATACAGTGAAAAATACAAGTATGCAAGGGAGGACTCATTATTATTATTATATTATTTTTATTCAGGCAAATAAACGCTTTATCTTAAGGAATAAAATTATCAATTAATCGACTTTTTCGAATATAGAAATATCATACGGCTGAAATAAATTTGAATGCCAGATATACGGAAATACACATAAGATCAAAGTGATTAATGAGAGTGGATCATCTTTCTCCAATTCTACTTAGAACGGATTAAGGTTTTCAAAATTTTTCATCTGGTTGACTTTGTTTGATACCGTCACCACTTCACTGGTTCAAGAGGATCAAGAGCTTGTTAACACGAAAAAGGGGGAACATTTTTTACGATCCCTGTTTTAACCGACGAGGGGCGAGATTGATACCATTGTCTTAATTAATTCTTGTTTCGCCCGACCCAAATGATTTGCGCGAAATACAGACGGAACATTGTTTTATTCCACAAGATAAGTCTGTCTCAATAGATGTTACAAGTAATGTTACAAAATAATATGATAATTTTATATTTATTTCATGGGCACTTAGCACTTAAAGTTGACAAAATTTTACATTTATACATACATACATACAATCACGACCATTATTATCTAAGAGTTAGTCAGAGACTAGGCAAAAGCACTGCAGAAGCAGTCCTCTGCCATCACTTATTCCAATACAAAGTAAAAAAAATATTTCGATTCCTTTAAACGATTGCGAGACTTAAAGCTTCAAGGTATCTCTCGTTTGTTAGTTGAATATAAAAAAATAATATTTTTATAACTGAATACTATTTGAATTACATGCATTCCTTTCTATCAAAGTTATTTCGAGAAATTGATAAAACATCTGTATGTACAAAATAAGCACCTTAATTTTCTAAACAATCTCAAATTGACTGATGAATTTGAAATTTCATTACAGAAATCCCTCGTCTTTCTATAAATAATTTAACGACATTGCAAGGCATTGGGTTTTGAATTATACGAGGGTATATTTCGAGCGGAGCGTCTTGAAACTCGAAAGCTTAAAATGGACGCAATCACAACCAATTCATGTTAGATGTTATTGAAATTTCAGTGTACATTGCTACGATAATTAAACTTGGTTCTTTGGCGCAGCTTAAATAATAATCCCTATGGAGACTATATTCCTTTACAAAGAGTATTCACAAATTAGTAAAAATATAATAATTATTATTCTTAGATTCTCCTTCTTCGACGTGCTTCATCAAAAAACTCACCCTAAAGGACTACTCACACATATTCAGCTGCATTCAGCATTTGTATAGAAAACGCCAGTTTTGTATGGAACTCGTTCAGCTTTCCGCGTCTGTTCAGCTGCGTAAGTGTCTCATATAAAATTGACGTTTTACTCGGTCAAACTGAAGTGGCAGTGGGCTGGTCATATTAGCCGTAGAACTGACGACCGTTGGAGTCGTAAAGTTCTTGTGTGGAGACCGCGACTCGGCAAACGCAGTTGGGACGCCCTGTGACAAGATGGGATGACGATATTCGTAGGTTGGCTGGAGTGCGCTGGATGAGAACGGCCGAAGATCGAGAGCGGTGGCGTGCATTAGGGGAGACCTATGTCTAGTAGTGGACGAGCAGAGGTTGTTGATGACTCAGTAAAACGCTGAATGGAGCTGAATAAGTGTGAGTAGTCCCTTAAAGTGAGTTTTTTGATCCGCAACCATAGTAACCACAATAGTTAAATGCCATGTTACTAATCCCAGCACCGTGTTCTGGTTAAATTGTCTATGATTATTTAACTATAGTAATATTTGAAAGCTTTCATGCCATGACACCATATGTTTTCGCCAATGGGCCATATTTTAAGTTTTTAACCTACTGGTCAACCTGAAAACGGATTAAAAAACCCTTAGCGCCTGTTTTGCGTCTGAGGGTGAGTCATATCTAACCTTTTTGTTTTGTTTTGCTCCAGATTTTCAAAGATCGCAAATGACGATTATAGACCTTGAAATTTATTTATTTATTATTAATATTATACATTACCGCACACGCCTCTCCCAAACTGATGAATTATATTTAACTGTATTTAATAATCCCGTGTTGGTCCGGGGCACAAAAAGAATGTACCAACTGCTTTTCTTGCTTAGCATGTCATAAAAGGAAACAAAAGGCGTATTTGGTACTGGGTCTGTGTTTGTGATTTTTCATCTGACCAAACCCAATTTTTGTTTAGCTAAATGTGGTCTTAAAGAACACAGTGCTCCTTGGACTCTGCCTACCTCTTCGGGGATTACAGGCGTGATTGTATGTGTGTGTATTAAATAATTTGGCAGTGGTAACCGAATTGTGAATATCGCTTGCCTCATATTGTGCCCGGTTCAAGGTAACAGGCTCGCCAACATGTGACTTAGACATATCAGGCGAAATGTGGGAGCTTAACACCTCGACCTACCCCTTTGGGAATATACTTATTAATTTGATTGCTCTCATCTTCTTCAGCCTACCATTTTTCCGGCTTTCCACTTTCATATTAAGAACTCTCCACTTTAGCCGGTCTGCGGAATTCTCCGTTGTAAAGTCGCTCTGATTAACTGATTGCTTTATTAAAACCTGGCGGCTCTAGAGGAAGCATAGCTGTTCTATACAAAATATATGCATATTATGTAGGTACTTATAACAACTAAGGCCTAGTTATATCGCGGCGGAACTGCATGCAATAATGTACCCCATGTTTTCACTTCAAACAACTTGGACAGATTCCAACGCTTCATTTAGAGATTCTTTTGTCGGATTCCTTTGGGAAGCAGAGCTATATTGTGTCTTGAGTACCTTTATTGAATGAATTTAATACAAACTTAGTGGTTTGGGAAGTTAAAAGACAAATGTCAACTAAGAATCAAAGGCCTCGAAAGCTTGGAGACAAAATATTTTAAATTTCCATTAAAAAAATACAATTCCAAGTATCAAATTTGTCATACTTATATAATTTGTTTTTTATTTTTCCATTTCCATAATTAAAATTTTTGTATTTCCATATTTTTATTTCTTTAATATTTTTCCAATAATAGACCTCTGAACATTCCAAAACTTGTAGGTAATTTATGTATTTTTATGTGAAAGCTGATATTAATGTTAGAAAATTCAAATATTATACCTACTCATTACTATGCTATTCAATAAATCTCCGAAGCTCAAAGTGATAAACCACAGATAAAATTACATTTTCATGAGAACTTCGAGGTTCTGGCAGATTGCGTTTTATTAAATCTGAAAACTTTTTTCATTGGAGTTTTTGTGGAAAAATGCCGATTTAAAGTGCAAAGTAAAATATTCTCCCAACTTTTAGGATTCCATTAATATCTTTTAACCAATAAAACTTTTTGATGTGAAAATTTTATACTGCGTCTTGAAAATATACTAACAATTAAAAATAAATTACAATGAAAAGATACTTACACTTAGAGCAGTATTGGATAGCCAATATACAACAGGTAAATTCAAAATTGGAACAGAATTTGTATAAAATTATCTGTTGGTTAAATTATCAGGAAATTCTCCAAAGCTGATAAAAATAGCCCTCTTTGTGTGTGTAACTACATTCAAAATGGAAGGCTTGGTCGTTATTCACAGCTGCTCCTGTATTATTGCGACTTCCTTTCCATCAGTGACAGGCTTCAACGAGTATGAACCTAACTGGACTTTGAAGCTGAATTTCTTCATGGAAAATTAAGTGGTCCGTTCTACTAAATTTGTTTGATTATCGGCCAAATTCATTTGGGTATAGAAAATATTGAGCTCCGTGACGTAGTGTTTAGTACGCTTTGGCTTTCAATATCGGAAACAAAGCCATCTTTTTTTTTTTTTATACTACCAGGGCGGCAAACAAGCATACGGCCCACACAGATGGGCAGTGGTCACCGTAGCCTATGGACGCCTGCACCACCGAGGGCATCACCAGCGCGTTGCCGACCGTTAAAAAACCTTTTCACGCCCTTATTGAAGGATTCCATGCTGTAGTTTCTTGGGAAAGCCTCACCAGGGAGTTCATTCCACAGCCTAAGCGTACGAGGAAGGAAATTCCTCCTAAAACGCACGGTACGCGACCATTTTGGTTCTAACGTGTGAGGATGAATTCCCTGGCGATGACGAGCGGTGCGGTAATAAAAAGAAGCTGTTGGCATCATGTCAAATAGCTCCTCAGAGCAGACCCCATTGTACAAGCGGTAGAACACACAGAAGGAGGCAAAATCTCTCCTCAAGCTTAAGGGCTCAATACCGCTTGTGAGCTCGGGATCGACGACAATTCTCATGGCTCGTCTTTGAACCGCGTCAAGAGGTCCAAGTTGGTATGCTGGTTCACCCGCCCAAAGATGACAGCAGTACTCCATATGGGGCCTAACTTGCGACTTTTAAAGAAGCAGACGCTGCCCCGGAGAGAAGTACCGCTTCACACGATTGAGCACACCAAGCTTTTTAGACCAACTTTGAAGAAAAATATCCAAGAAGTAGCCTCATGAACAAAATCGAACCTAAAATATAGCACATTGACCGTGACCGAGACACTACATCATAATATGAAACAAAATAACATTATCGCTGTCTAACTTACACCATAATATCATATCTTAACACGTGTTTTTGTTAGGCCCGTATTACAGAACCAAACTCAAGCGTAGATCTCTGCTTGAGCGCAGTTAAAAAGGGATGGCGCTGTGTGGGATTGATAGCGCCATCCCTCTCTAACAATGCTCAAGCAGAGATCTACGCTTGAGTTTAGTTCCGTAATACGGGCCTAAGTCTCAGCATAAATGAAGAAAAAGATAAAATATTTTTAAAATTAATTTCACAAACATTAACATTTCACTGACTATTCCTTCTAAATTAAACTTTATGACGTAAGAAATAAGTAAGGTAAATAATTGGACAGAATTTTTCAAAAGGGTCAAATTATTTTAAGGGTTAGCAAAATATTTGAATTTTGATCAACAAAAAAACAACTCAAGGGCAGCAGATATTTCTAAATTGGTCAGCAAAATAACTTATTGGGCAGCAACTCAAATGTTGTCTTAGCTTACAAATATATGTTTTGATGACTCAAATATTAGGAATTGATCTTGGATCCTTTATTGATCCTTATCCATGAATTTATACATTTCGTGTAACACGTTGCGCAGATAAAATTTTGCAACTCAATTTTTTTTTTGACGCCCAAATAATATTTCAGCTGACCTTTTTGCTGCAGACCAAATAATTAAATGGCTGCCCAATTAATTACTTCCCCTTAAATTTAGAATCTGATGACTCGCCTAACAAGGAGCAGCATTGGCCAATGGTGGCGCTTAGGTTGGAATTAAAATCGTAGAAGTGTAATTGTTAGGGTCCTAAACTATGGGACTTTAAATGAGAGACTGGTGGACTGTATTAACTGGTAATTATTCAAGAAGATGAAACAACAGCTAAGTCGTCCGTGATATGTAGAGAAGTGTCTTCGTCGTCAGCCTCAGTGATTCGGCTCGCCGCGGCTGGCGAACGATCCCGAACAGTAATTTATTTTAAATATAGTTAAATATTTGAGATCAACTTTTCTGTATCATCAAAATATGTTAGTTACAGCGAAATTAGAATATTCCGTCCATTTATATGTTTACAATATTAATTACCTTTTTTAAGCAGTAATTGTTGTACGTCTGCAAGTTGCCGCAATCGAAAGCGAACTAAAACGCCAATTTTTTCCAGTTCCATTTTTTTCAACGCTTTCCACTGTGCGCTTCTCCAGGAACTTCCTACCCCGCGCAACTAAACTGTGGTATGAATTGTCGCCAGCGGTATTTCCGGACCAGTATGACAAGAAAACCTTCAAGAAAAGAGCGTATTCCTACTTTAAAGGCCGGCAACGCACTTGTGACCCCAATGGTGTTGTGAATGGCGGCGGTAGTTTTTTAACATCACGTGACGTGACTTTGTGATCTCGAGCTCCTCCGTGTTGGCCCCGATCGCATTTGTGACCGTTTCTACCCACCAATCCGCATTGGGCCAGCGTGGTGGTGTTACGGCCCATACTCCTCATGTGTTTCTCCATGAGGAAAGCTTGTCCTAGCAGTTGGACGTATATAGGCTGATGACGACGTGACCCGTCTGCTTGCTTGCCACCTATACCATAAAAAGAAATTGGTTGCGTGCTTATTGAACGACTATTTTCACGGCCGTTTTTGAGACAGACCCGAAAACTAGTGAAACCTATTTAAGATCTATGTGCCATGATCAGGTCTTGGATGGAGTTTCGGAAGGCACGTTATGCCGTTGGTCCTGGATGCTACCCACTAACCCGCATTGGGCCAGCGTGTTGGTGTTACGGCCCAACATTCCCCATGTGTAATGAAGGAAGACCTGAGGAGGACCTGAGGACATTCCGTGAGGAAGACCTGTATGCAGCAGTGGGACGTATTAGAGGACGACGACAAAAGACTGCTTTCGTAGTAAAGAACAAAGAAAACGAAAAATGCACCCAATCGCGCGTAAGAACCCTTCTAATGTCTTTGTAATCTTAATCTATTCATATAATACAACTGTAGAGGTCGAATGTCTGTACATAGAAAAAAAATGCTTAAAATCAAGTCAAATGCTTAAACTCAAAAAGAGGGAAAATACCAAAAAAAATGATTATTTTTGTTTTGTCTGTCTGTTTGTACGGGCTAATCTCCGAAATGGCAGGATTTCAATGAAATTTTGCAAGATACCTCATATCCCTGGTCAACATCTTAGATACTTTTTATTTCTTAAAATTAAAGGGTTCCCGTGGGATAGTTAAAAAACCAGTAACCGCGGTTGAAGTCGCGGGCAACAGCTAGTTCTGAATAAAGCTTATAATATTATACACGCATTCTAACAATATTGCATGCAATATACTTAAGTTTATAACATTGCAGCTATTAATCGAACTTCACAATTTTCACACCATTTACCTAATAAAGAAAAAGAACTTTTAAAAAATGTAATTGTTAATACCAAACAAAGATTGGAATAAATACAAGTAATTGCTGAAATCAAAATAAACTCGTCAACATCAATTTAAACACAACAAGATTATAAATCGAATCAATTTACAAACGATTAGTATAAATTAGAGATGCGCCGAATATTCGTTTTGTATTCGGTATTCGGCGTATTCGGCATCATTTCCACTACTTGTATTTGGCCGAATTATTTGGTTCTATGCCAAATATTGTAATCGATTGTAATTTCTTTGCTAGATGACCGGCTATAGAACAAAAATACAGAACTTCTTCTGTAACATTTATGTTACTCATGTCAACATAATGATTTCATGGGCTATTAGTAATTTAGTAGTCAACTTTTTTTAATATAACTCTTTATTGCACATAAACAAAAAAAATACAGCAGAAGTATACAACGGAGGACTTATCTCGAATAGGGATATCTTCCAGTCAACCCGTCACAGGCGTGTGAGATTTCAAGATGTGAGAGAAGCGACACCAGTGAACAAGACAAAACAGAAATCTATACAAACACATACATGACTAAAGTGTTTCACACGCACTGGCCTAACGGGAGCATGTATGTCGTAGATACTAATAAGGTTTTGCGTGAGATTGTCGACCATGACGTCAATATTGTCAGATGAAAGTAGCAAGGACCAGTCCAAGCTTCTAAAATGTTCCCTCAAGCGGGCAATATCTAAATGCTTGTAATTGCGCCGAAGCAGAATTTTAGGTTTAGACTTAGGTGGTCATGGTGAGAAAACGGAGCACTCATTTGCCCAAATGAGGAGACAAAATTTGGATTTGACACCATGACCAAGTCAATCAAAGAAGGCTTACAGTTAGGGAAGTAATGAGTAGGAGAAGTAATAGGAACTAACGATAAAGTAAAGGCCGAGACTAGGTTGACAAGTTTTCGTGCTCTGATGTCATTTTTAAGGAGGCATGTGTTTAAATCACCCATGAGAACAATACTGTCGAAAAGTGGAATTAAGCTTTCGAGAGCACACTCCAGCGTATCAAAATAAAATGCTTCACATTGCTTTAACATCGCTTGTAGTGACACGAAACGTACATGTTGTCTAAGCTGTTTCTGTTGCTAAGCAAAGTAATATGTAAACCGAATAATTCGGTCGAATATCCAGTTCGGTAAAGATTAAACCGAATAATATCCGGTATTCGGTTATTCGGCGAAACCACTATTCGGCGCATCTCTAGTATAAATCTTCCAAGGAATAAAATTAATTCGAATTCGCAGCTTGTCTTATGTCGTATTTGAGTTTCATTTATAAACCAAAAGGAGAAAATTGAAAATATATTTCCATTTACTTAAGCTCCAAACTGAAAGGGTAATTTTAAACTGAAATACGAGTAAAACGAGAAAATTACTGAAAGATTTTTTTTTCACTGTAACAATTTATTCTTCAATCATTACAAAAGTACTCATTGTATTTCACCCGACGCCGATTGGAGAGAAAGGTAAGTATTTGTCCTGTATTTATTAAGATGATACACATTGCCTGGGAGAAGGACGAACAAAAGATCACATTATATACGAATTAACTCATATTTATTTGTGCATTTTAGTGAGGGAAAGTTTTATAACCAGAAGTCAAGTTAAACAAATAGTCAAAAATAATCGGTAGCGAACAAACATACATGCATGCAGGTCAAACAGAGAAGAAACCTTTTTTGAAGTCGGTTATTAAATATATTGATCAATGGCGTAAAGGTTACGTCAGCACGACTGATGGTAAAATTTTCAACTATAGACAGTAACAAATACACGATAGCGGGAATAAGGAAAATAACGGATGATGAAAATAGATTTCACAGAGCAGCAGCTTATGTACATTTCTTCGCAAATGTCAGCAAATATATTCATTGATCAAGTAAAGATTTTAACCTTTTGGTTAACTTAACCACCGGATCAAAATGCTGACCCTAAATGAGTAACATCAGCTTTAAAAAAGTTTAATGATTCGGAATACGTTATAAATATAAATTGTATTGTATAAAATGTTAACTTCGTTGTACATTAATTTCTTACATAGTTGTATAATTATGACCACAGTAAGTATTTTGTATGTCTTATATACTTAATCGATAAGGTACATGTAAACAAATGTTGGTAAATCATTAAATAAATAAAAGAAAAATAACATTTCCATAGACTTCTTCAATTCTTTCATGTTTCCTAGAAAACAGTGTGTTCCTGTCCCGTTTCTTCACAAACACTGAACAAGGAATCAATATCAATTTCTTGTGCAAATAAAATAGGCTCGAAATTAGCCTGGTGACATTTAGTTGTTCAACGTAGGATTGTTTGTTTTGTTTTGTTCAACAAACAACAGCACGCGTTGTTTGTTGAGGATCTTGTTGACATTGTCTATCTCGACACCTCGAGCAAAGGTTGTACTGGTTATCTGGAGTGACTGAAGATTGCGCAGGGGATTATCAGCGACCCCTTGGAATGGCGCGCTGCGCCCGTGTCTGGCAAAGTGCGTTTAAATCAAACAATAACGAACCTATACACTTATTAATCTAAATATTGGGTCCCTACCTATGAAATTGGTGTTTTTTTTCTCTCTCAGTATTTTGTCTGTAACCATAAGATTCAGAGTATTCCTAAAAATAATTACCTAGTCTAAAAATAGACTATATTTTTGAGCTCTTTTGATTTGTTTTGATAATTTGTTGTAAGTTTAATTGTGTTAAAATTGGACACGGTCTTAACTCTTTTTAAGTGCCTCCCGAATACATCATTTTATTTGCATTCACTTAAAAACGATAAATAATTTTTATGAAGTGTGATATTAGACAAATTACTAAAGCTTGTCTTATGATAGATGTCAAATATTATTATTATCTTTGGATTTGTCGTTGTGAAGAAAACTGAAAAAAAATTACTATGGAAAATGCAGAATTCCCCAAAATCTCTATACAAAACACCAATTTTCATAGGTAAGGACCTAATATATATATATATATGTCACCGTTAAATTGTAAGAAACGTCAGATTATAATCTATCTTGCGAGATTGTTAACTGTTGAAAGATTGTGAACCGAACCTATTGCTTACAATTTAACGCATTATTCTTCGGTAGATTATAATCTATCGAAGCGAAACCGTCAAATTGTATAACGGAACGAACCTCGCGCGCTGATTGGTTGAACGACATATGCCCGCGCCGCCATATTTGTTTGTTAATTCCTTTGTTGTCGAATGTGTTTTGGTGATTATAAATTGATTTCGTGTGGAAATGTATTCTGATAGATATTAGGTTGAGGTTATTTTTTTTATGACCCATAAAAACAATATTTGTGACAACTATATTCATAACCCTATGAACATAGAACGGTCTACTGTAAGGCCGACCAATAAGGGACAGCCCTTGGACAGTTGACAATTTAACAGTTTTTCTTCGATAGACGAATTACGAATAATAATACGTTAAATTGTAAGCAGCATGTTACGGTTCACAATCTTTCGACAATTTACAATCTCGCGAGATAAATTATAAACTAACGTTATATACAATTTTACGGTGACGAGAAAGTTTTTAATGAGACAGTAACGAAAATGAACTAGTAAAAAATAAAACCTCAAAAAAGTTCAATGTAGGTACTCTTTGTGGCGAAGTACGGTAATGAGTATTTCTGAGAAAAGTTCACAACTGTAAAATCCAAACTTTTTATAAAATTACCTTTTATTACGAATTACGAAAAAGAACAGCAAATAAGACTTGGTTTTTTCTGATGGTTTTTTAAATAATATTTTCTGTTAAAATCCCTTTTTTCATAATTCTCCATGACTCTCATCAACACGTGATTCAATTTCATATGGGCATTTCATAAAAGCCTGAAACGTTTTCGATCTTATTACGTAAGCATTAAGGACATTTTTTATGAAACAGACTTAGTACGAGTAATATCATAAAAGCAAGCAGCTTGCTTTTTACGATCACACATCAAAGTACGTGACGCTGTTAAAATTTAAATGAACCTTCATCTTCAGCATACGTCCCACTATAATATTGGACACTGGTCCACAAGAATGGGCCGAAGTATATACCACGCTGGTCCCATACGGAAAATGGCTTTTGAGTGTTCTGAAACCACTGAAAAACACACAAAATTTTTCTAACGTGGAAAAAATTGAGTTTCAACATTCAAGTCAAAGCGAACCACTACCACATGTCACGAGCTCTTCAAGTTGAACTTACCTATGAAATTGGTGTTTTATATGGAGATTTTGGGGAATTCTGCATTTTCCATACTAATATTTTTTCAGTTTTCTTCACAACGACAAATCCAAAGATAATAATATTTGGCATCTATCATAAGCACAAGCTTTAGTAATATGTGTAATATCACACTTCATAAAAATTATTTATCGTTTTTAAGTGAATGCAAATAAAATGATGTATTCGGGAGGCACTTAAAAAGAGTTGTCTCCGTGTCCAATTTTAACACAATTAAACTTACAACAAATTATCAAAACAAATCAAAAGAGCTCAAAAATATAGTCTATTTATAGACGAGGTAATTATTTTTTAGGAATACTCTGAATCTTAATAGTTACAGACAAAATACTAAAAGAGAAAAAAAACACCAATTTCATAGGTAAGGACCCAATACATCATCGACACATCTTTAGCATACTAACCACTACGCCACGGATTTCCCAAAGTTAACCTTAACGTCTAAATAATAAAACACAATCTTCTCCCACTTTAGCTGGGGTTGGCAGTTTGGCACACGATCCAAAGTACGCAAACCTCTTTGCCATTAAACTTCTCAAATTAGACCTTAACATCTAAACAATAAAACTGTCCTTTTACTAATCTTACTTGATATTGGAACAATATCCAAACCATATAGATGATATAGACGACCTTCGTGATCGAGTGGTCTGTATGCCGGTTTCAAGGCGTCGCCATCTCGAGAGGCTCTGGGTTCGATCCCCGGTGGGGCCAATGTTTAGGTGATGAATTTTCAGGCATTTCTTCTCCAGTCTTGGATGTTTATATATATTTATATATTCAGGATATTTATATATGTATTTATCTATTTAATATATTTATCCGTCATCTAGTATTCGTAACACAAGCAGCATTAGTTGCTTAAAATGGGGCTAGTTGATAGGTGTGCAATGGGTGTGCATGTTTGAAGATTTTTATTTCGATATTGGTACATACAATATCCAAACCATATGAACCACTTCGCCAACCATTTAACTTCATAAAACTCTACGCGTACATCTCCCTAACTGATTGTCAATATCAGGTACATGTTTGGAGAATTCCTAATTAGTGGAGCGGGTTGAGTCATCGGAGCCTAAAATTACGGACCTCGGTCCCTTCCATCGCGATGTTTGCACGCAACCAATTTCAATGTGTACCGAACAAATCAATTTGATTTTTGTTTATCAAATTATAAGTAAGTACATTAACCCCTGATTGGGATTGGTCGGCCGTAGAAAATACATTTTTTGATATACAGTCGCTTTCATTATCGAGATTACAATCTATACCTATAATAAAACTGTAGAGGTCGAAAGTTTGTTCATAGAAAAAATGTTTTTTTTCCCTGTCTGTTTGTATAGGCAAATTTCCGGAACGGCTGGTTTTCAATGAAATTTTGCATGGTGATACCTTATATCCCTGGTCAACATCTCAGACACTTTTTACTCCGGAAAGTTAAAGGGTTCCCGTGGGATAATTAAAAAGTCACAGTAACTGCGGATGAAGTCGCGGTGATGTATAAGCGTGATGTACAGAACAGCTAGTGATGTATAAGCGTTTAAAATAAAAAAAATAAAAATTATAGTATCTTACATCATTACCAACTTAACATTGCACTTATTAGTTACTTTTTTGTTTTTATAAAGTTACATATTGTTTATTTTTAGATAAAAGGCCATTTGCATCATTTCAGCCTGTAAGAGTCCACTGCGGGACATAGGCCTATTAATAAAATACTGGTTCTTCTTGTTAACCTTTTTCATGTTTACCTTTTCATTGGTTATCTACACTCCACTTAGTCCAACATAATAACAATTTATTTGTATTATAAGCTAAAACCAACACACCTCTCCAATTTTGAACAGCATCCAGGGCTTTCCTTCGTTCGTCGGGGCAGATCGTGAATCCCCTGTAAAGACCTACCTATAATACACCTCACAGTACGATGACTCCAGAACCTTTCCATCTCAGCGGCGTGGTGGCCAGATTGCCACTTACAGGACGCAATTGAAACGAAGAAGCAAGAGTCATTGAGGAGCTCGAGTGGTCAGTACGCTTTGGCTTTCGAAATCGAAAACAAAGCTATGATTCGCCATGGTCAGGCCGTTGGGTGATCAAAACGGCCAGCGTAGCTATGAAACTACACTAAAGCTCGCAATTATTATTATTTTTTTATTGTGAAATTCTCCCATGTAGGGAAGGCAAAGGGAACAAAGCCCATACAGCCAAGTCTTCGTTAATTTTATGTCTTCAGTATTTATTTTATTAAGATCTATCTTGTATTGTGTGTTTTTGTTTTTGTCTTAAAGGGTTAAGACATATTATAGGCCCGATCAGAACACCAGCGCTGCATCAGTGTAATCTGTTGTGGCACATGCTGAGGTTGGGTCCTAATGGGGATTGTCTAATATTTTCGACATGCTGTTTTTATAGTTGAAATGGATAAAATAGATCAATTTGAGAAACTAATTTCAATATTTTCGTTATTTTTAAAGTAATAACTTTTATACGGAATTTTGAAAAAACGTGATCGTTTTATTACGATGACGTCACTGTTGGCGTAAAATTGTGTAACACCTTTGCTTCAAGGGAAAAAAGAATGCCGTCAAACAAATGTCAACACTCATGTGTCACTCATTCTTATTTTTTTTACTGTAAAAATACCACAAGCGACGCGAATTAACAGTTTTCTTATTATTTCGTGAAAAAACTACTATGTCGTGAAATAATTTTGTCAACGCGGACTCACGGAATCTGCCGAAAGTAGAGAATGTTATGATTTTGGAATATATGTCTGCAAATAACCAACATAACCTTGCTGAAATAAGAGGAGCCAAAAACTTGAAGTGAACAGTACAGAATAGCTTCAGAGAAAGTTGTTAGCACATACATGAAAAATGAGGAAATAACGGATAAATTAGACCACAAGTCATGTGTTAAATGATGACTTGTAATAAAAAAGAAGGGTTATTTTGTTTCTGATCCTTTATTTGAAACCACCAAGAACATCCATATTGTTTGGGTGGATAACAATGAAGCCTACATATTATCTTTTAAAATATTTTCTATCTAGAAAGAGAAAAAAGAAAGTGTGTTAATAAAAAACCTTTTTTACTCAATAACTTTTTATTATTTCTCCTTGTAAATTGATTAGTCCACTTACTATCATTGTAGGAAACTAGTGTACTGTATTAATAGAAATTAAAATAAAGAGATTTTTGCACAAAAAGATGTATTCGCCGATAAAAGGAAAAAGAGACAACGTCAAATCAAAACATCAATCCAAAATTAAAAAGAATATAAAAATATAATAGATCTTAAAAGAGGTTGCATTCCCAACACTCTCCCTCCTCGTGAGAGAACAAACATAAAAGAAAGGAGAAAGAAACTAATTTACTAGACTTGAAAACAATCATTATCTACAATGTAAACTAATTCAAGAACAGAATAAAATTAACTAAGTGTTACATCCTTCTAAACAAATAAAACAAACAAAACATTTCATCGACAAGAAATCCAAACAAACAATAAAATAAACAAATGTTTCACTAACATTAAGAATTCTGAAAATGTTAATGTTAACTCATGTCAGAACCTTATACTAAGAAGGCTATCTAGTATCAACTAATAATGATGACATAGAGCTAACACTGCACATTATGCCATAAAAACAAAACATATCTTCCTATTACATAAAACTTAAAAACCTATATTACTCTTCCTAATGGCAATCAAAATCGCTTCTTGCTAGGGCATATCTTCGGCTATATATCCACCCATCTCTAGATCCATCCTTTCATCTCTTTTTTAGTGTTTATCGCCAATCATATTACATAGTAGCGACTCGATCAACCCCTAGGCTGATGCAAGTTTGAACCCGAGTTATGTGAAATGGGAATCGTTTGGAGATTCTCTTAGCCACCGCTTCTCAAATGATCTGATAATAGTATGGCTCTTCCTTCAATTTAACCGTTTGGGAAAATCATCATCATTCAAAATGTGTAAAAATGGTACTAAGAGGTTTGGTGTTCGATCCTCTTTCTCCATATCGGCAGAAATAACCAAGCGGGTTGGAACGTCAATGAGATTTGGTGCTGTCAAAGACATAAAATATCAATAATGTCTAGCACGATCGGATGCATGGCTATGGTAGCTCTCGCATTCTCACATCATCACTAAAACATCTTCGTAGCATTAAAAGACTCGGTGAAGCATTTTAGGGTATCGTTATGGTCAAAGGATTTCGGAGTCTGCTACAAAATTTTACGGCTATGCAGGCACGCATATGCAGGTGAACTGCGTATAACATGCACAAATTCTTCAGCCCTTTTATCTCTATGCATATGAACCGATTGCCATTGAAGTTATGGAAGCAGTATTACTTACTAATACAAGAATTATACTTTTGAGCAAATTAAACTAGACTTTTCTTAAGTTCATAGAAACGATAACAGTACCCTTGGAAATCTACATCAAGGGAAGAAACTAAAACAAAACATTATTTCCTTAAATACTTATCAAGTATTACCCAATGGTTCATTCGGAAGACAAAGGCAGAAACTAAAACTCATTCTGCACTCTTTATTTTAAAAACTCTTGTTACAACACTAACTTTTTTTTATTGTACAGCGCTACAGAGTGCGTTGACTTCGACTTCAACAGGCCAATAAGTAAAACTAAGGTTTACAAAAATGATTAAAATTATATAAGTGAAACTAAGCTTTATAAAAATTATTAAAATGACGTGACCGTTACGAATCCAACATAAAATTCTATTATTTGTCTATATAGGGCAAAAAAAATATCCGTAACCAAAAGAAACATAAATTGACTTGGCGAGTCTAGCGATTCACGCGCTTCCAGATTAAAAAATCATCATAATTCACTGCGGCGAAACCTGGCCGTCACCGTGAAAGTTTAATACATACCAGCAAATGACAACTAGAAGGTTCAAAGCGAACTTATCACTCTCAATTCTTGTAAAGTTAAAGCTCGACCCAGACAAAGTCGCACCAAGCGATTTCGAACACCATACGTCGTTTGATCAAAGGGGGCGCAAGCAGACCCATAGGACCAAACATGCGAGAAACCTGTGTTAAAATAGAAAGCTTAGTTATTTTACTGAGAAAGGACCAAAAAGACTGAATATTAAACCTAAGCCAGCGGACCCCGGCGTCCAAAAAAACCCCAAAGTACCATCGTACAGACTGTGGCGGTGAGAGCCTAATGTCTAAAAGGGAGTAGACCCTATGGCGTTGGTTTACGGGCACTGAAATTAAAGCTTTTAGCTCTTTTGGGACACAAACTCTCCTCCCTAAATTGTAAACTGTACCTCGATATTCATTATTATAAGCAAAATGAATTTATTTTATTAGCTTTCAACGATAGTAAATACTCACTTCGTCCATAGCTATGATTCAAATCTGAGAAAATTTGATCGGGATTATAACCTACGACTACCAAAGATACAGCTTTTTGAACAGGACGATGAAAGCTTGTATTCAGTCGCATCATATTATGAGTTGAACTTCTGTATAAAAGCCACTCAAAGGGTTTAGTAGCGCGAGAAAAGAAATTGAACTTACTTTTATCTTTCCTAAGGCTACGGCTTGTTCGTTGATGAGCGTTTCGATCGCAAGATTCATTCACCTGCCGGTCAGTGGAAAAACCACCTGCAAAACTAGCCGGGGAAACAGGTGCAGCGTCTCCGAATGAATGTGTGATCGTGAACGTAGGCACCTCGGTCTGCGCATGGTGCGCAGGACTAACCGAGGTAGGCAAGCCTACATCCTCACACAACGGCTCACCTGATAGCGGAATCTGCGAAACATAATTAGAACAAGTATCAGTACTATTTTTACTATTAGTATCTATCGCTGCCAGAACTCTGTCATTCTGAGATCCAAGAGAATTATGACAATAACGAGACATGGATTTATTGCTAGTGGAGTGGATTCTCGCTAGTTTAAGTTCAAATTCTAAGGCAATCTTTCCCTTTTCTACCATCACTCTCTCCAATTCTGCAATGCGACCTTCGTGCTCTGCTTGAAGAGCATGTATACGCGCAGTTCGTGAAGGAGTTGTAGAGTGAGGCGGAAATGTTGATTGTGTAGGTTTAGACTTACCTGATCGGTTAACACTAAGGCACGCTCGTACCTCCGAATTATATACTTTTGGTCTTCGGGGAGTCGTATTTTGAATATCACGTATCAATTCCTTGATAGGATTAAGACCAAAACATTGGTAAGCCTGCTGACCCTCACGATTAGGTACTAAAGGGTTAGCGGGACGAATAGGCCCGACACCGTGAGACTGTAAGAACGCAAGCTCCTCGGCCTGCGCGGGACGCGCAGCAAAAAGCGAGGTAGGTAAGCCATTATTCTTACTCAGCGGTCGAGCAACCAATGGGATCTGTGGAACACAATTAGAAGGCACGTCACTATTCAATTTATTAGTACCTAACCATGTCCTCACATTATTTAAAGAATTGTTACTTTGGCTAGTGACACGACTCTTACGGGACGAAGACCCACTACGACTTGCGTTTATTTGGGCAATTTTTGCTTGGTGCTCCTTTTCCAAGGCAGCCTTTTCCAGCTCCGCAATACGCCGGGCGTGCTCCGCTTCAAGAGCTAGCTGGAGCACAGTCCTAGACGACGCCGAAGAACGACGTGAATTAATCGATTGCTGTATTGAGGAGTCAACGACATTATTACCTGACCCGTTATTACTATGGCTAGCCGCTGGCTGCGGTGCCTCCGGGTCCGGGGCTGCGGTGTTTAAGTTCCGTTGTTGGGACCTTGTGCGAACCATCTTCGAAAAATTTTCAAAACAAAAGACAATTAAAATTTGGAAAATAAAGATCAGAAATAATACGTATACTTACTTTTGCGGCGAAGAAGGACCAGAAAATGTAGGAAACTAGTGGACTGTATTAATAGAAATTAAAATAAAGAGATTTTTGCACAAAAAGATGTATTCGCCGATAAAAGGAAAAAGAGACAACGTCAAATCAAAACATCAATCCAAAATTAAAAAGAATATAAAAATATAATAGATCTTAAAAGAGGTTGCATTCCCAACAATCATGACTATTTCGTCCAAATATGGTACAAACTGATAGTACACTACAGAGCGAGATTTAAATAAAGCATACTCTCTTACACGTCTAATAATGCTCTACATGAACATCCTAAATACATTTTTGTTTTCTTAAATACTGTGTCTAACATATTTTTTCTAGACGGGAAGATACTCTTAGTTGATTCATGCACTGTAGATAGATTCCTCAGTCTCTGTTGTACATCCAAACAAAGGAGTGGTCACAGATGATGTGTCTTGTGAAGATATCACTTCCACTGTAGCAATATTAGTTTGCGGTTTTCTACTATAAGTAGTTAGTGCTCTTATGCACCATTTTTATTTCATACTGTGTTGCAACATTCATCTGTAAAACAAACGTTAAAGTTATTTATAAATAATATAGAGATATAAAAATATCTTTGCGACTATTAATTATACTGTTTCATTAGCATTGTTTTTCTCTGTAAAATATACTTTACCTTTGTGGGCATGGTAGGACACGTAGAAGTACTGGGCATTACTATTTCCTCACGTTTTCTTTTCAATGGTCTGCTACTGCTTGTAGGTTGTTCAAGTAACTTGTTCAATTCTGAACAGTCTTCGCTTGCATCTTGAGCAATTTTACGAAGTGAAACCGACGCTATGAGTTTGAGTTCTTGGTTCATTAACTTATATTGGTAATAATTACCTTACTGGTAAGAACAAAGCACTTTATATATTCCATAATTATTAAACGTTTCTTTATTAAAACAATGAGAACAAATCGTATTTACTTTACAATGTAAGGTTATAATGTTATAATTTGTTGTTTGTGACTTATGACACTTGTGTTTGTAAATGTCATTTCTGTCATTGCTGTCATAGCAAACATGTAGCAAACACATCACTGATATTCAGCCAACAGTGACGTCATTTGAAGGGCAAATGAAGGTTATTCATTTAAAGGCTAAAATATTAATAATCCATGATTATTTTTGCATTCTAAGTAATAGGCTACGATTAGCAACCTTATTCCTCGAAATGGTTTTCACTTTATAACAATTTAAAAAAATGAGACAATCCCCATTGGCCATTATTGATGTTTAGTTTTAAAAAAATGTAGCTCTTATTAGTATGTAGGTCAATAAATCTTTTTCTTTCTTTCTTCTTTCAATTATTTGAACTGTCGAGGACCTAGAGCACAACTAGGTATTACTGGCGAATACGTGGACAAAGCGTTTGACATTACGTGTAAATCTTGATATATGACGGTCATAATTGATGGCGTTCGTAAGTGCTCCACGTCTTTGCTTGTATTGTTATTGCAGCGTGGAACATACTCTAGGTCCTTTGTGCATCAAAGTACAGACAACAATGGTGTAATAATATATGAAGAGTGAGAAATCGCCATCATTATCAGCCTATAAACGTGCCACTGCTGGGACAGGCCTTCCTCATGGAGAATTACATGAGGAGTATGGGCCGCAACACCACCACGCTGGCCCCATGCGGGTTGGTGGGTAGAAACGGTCACAAATGCGACCGGGACCAACGGCTTAACGTGCCTTCCGAAGCACGGAGGAGCTCGATCACAAAGTCTTGGTCACCCATCCACGGTCTGACCATGGCGAAGGTTGCTTTGTTTTCGACCGAAGCCAAAGCGCACTGACCACTACGCCACCGAGCTCCTCTGAGAAAGCCATGACTTTTCATTATATTTGTTTTTTACTGCTTTTGCACATATACCAAATTGTACTAGAATTAGGAGCAAATAGGTTAGCGTGGTATGGACATGTGACGAGGAGGGATGAATGTCATATTACAAGAAGGATGCTGAGCATGGATGTGGACAGACCTAGAGTGACGTGGTGGCCCGGGGCTAAATGAAAATGAACTAGGTCGTCAGTTATAGGTATATTATTTTGTAAATCAAAAACTAAGTCACTCTGGAACAAGGTAATTTAAAAAGGCAAATAACAAAAACACTGAATGTAAACACTAGTAGATAATTAGAAAAGGTAGGGCTACTTACAATAGTGGCTTTGGAACGAAAGAACAAATAAAATGAAAATCATGTATCACAGCCGGACTTCTTCCAAAAATTTAATTAATCGGTTTCAATTTATAAATATACTTAACAATAATTATGATTATGAGGACAAAACAATAAGAAAACAGTCAGTTATTTAAAAAAGACGTGTGGCACTCGGGGACTGCCGCGGTAAAGCTATTGCATAGCATTTTGTATGAACTTATGCAATTATAATCTCTCTCTCTCTCTCTCTCTCTCTCGGCTCAAGGCCCGCGATAGAAGCTACGCAATAGCTTAAAAAAAAGAAAAAAGAAGAGGGCCTACGAAAGAGCGCAGTAACAGCAAAGAGTCGCGAACACAAAAAAAAACTAGTATAGCGCCTCGTTACAGAGTGAGAGGAAGACCAACGAATCTATGGATAGAATGTGTGAAGAATGACATAAGAATAAAAGAAGTGGATGTTGAGCTGACGAGTGACAGAGAAGAATGGAAGAAGAAGACATGACAACCCCACCCCTCCCCAACTTGAGTGGGAAAAGGGACTGCATTTGCACATCATAAATATTTTTTGGTTTCAAATCTTTATGTGTAGTGAAATCTCCAGTTTAACGTATAGGCTTCTTGGGTTAATACGATAAATGCTCTATTTTTTTTTTTTTTTTTTGTTATTATTCTTGTGGTGGGGCTGAAATAACTCAGGGCACTTCGACCCTATGGGATCTTTTGTGCTTCCCCTTTCCTATTCATCCCTCCCTCATCACCCAAAGTGTCCTGGATGAACGTTATGATGTTGGCTGGAGGAATGCCTATAAATTCCTCAGGTTTGGGATAAGCCGCCCTAAGAATCCGTAGTCGTTTAATTCCTAAAGCTCTACCAATTAAAACAGCACAAAAGCAATTATCGAGCTAGAGAACGAAACTGTGGTTGCGTTTTTAGCGCAAAATAATTTTCCGCAAAAATTTAAAGCAGTGTTTTGGACGAATGCGAACTAGCAAAGCTAGGTCCACTCGACCAAAAATTCGTTCCTGCAGTGAGAAATCCAGTCTAAATTTAAATGAAAAATGTCCTACTCCAGTTTGACCGTTATGGTTCATTGGGTTCGTTGGGAGGCACTTTTAACTAATAAAATAAATCTAAATTAAAGTAGCTGAACTAACCTGTAGCTTAAAGTAGCTTTGTTTTTAATGTTGAAAGTATAGTTATTGCGTAAAGTACAGTAAATAAAATAATGCGTAGAGTGTTTTTTTAATGTAATTATTTGCAGTAATGATTTCTTTCTAAGAAACTCCTTAGAAATTAATCATATGTACATACATAAATAATCACGATCATTATCCCCTAAGGGTTTTTTTTAGAATGATATAACATTGTTACTATTTTCAAATTTATTTATTCATTAAATTGTAGAGTTTTTAGTGTACAATTTTGATTTTATTGTGAATAACAAGTTAGCTAAGGGTTAGTCAAAGACTAGGCAAAAGCACGGCGAAAGCAGTCCAATTGCATAGTCCGCGCTTCACCAAGCAGTGCAGCTATAAGCTGTTGGATGGTTGTGCAGTTCTAAATCTATTATTTGCCTTTTACGACACCCAAGGGAAGAGGTGGGTTGGTACTATTCTTTTAATGAGCAGCTACCACGCGACTCATATCTACATGTAATAAATTATTAAATTTCCCACAAAATTGGTAAACATTTTTTGGTGAACAACAAAATTGGTGTAATAAAGTCTGAGAAGCAAAAAATAAATAGGAATCTCTTTTTCATATAATTTAATTTGGGTAAGTTGTATCTTTTGTTACCTGGAGATAATTTCTTATACAACTTGTAGCTTCGCAGAAAACCCTTAGGGCGAACAAGGAAAATAGATATAATTACAAGGAGATGGCTGGGGCCAGCTTTATATAGCATCGTAAATGTAGATAAAGAATTACTCTTCATGTGATAGTACGTTGGTTTACAACCTAATACAGGGGTCCAAGGGAAGAGCTTTGACGAGTTTCTAACTAAAATTTTAGCAAGTGTTTTGCGTAATTATTTCAAGCTGAAAAAGTCGTTTGTAATGTATTTTAAATTCTTTATTCCACCAAAAACAAAAAATATGGTTATTAATAACAAAAGTAGTCATGTAAAAGGTTTATTTTTTTGTAATGGTTTGGTAAACTGTTAACGTTTGTAAGTGCTAAGTTAAGCTCATGAAATAAAACATTTCTGATCTTTCTTTTGAATCAATAAAATCGTAAGGACCTCAGGCAGGAAAATTAAAATCTTGTTTTATACTCAATTTTGTTATTTTTTACATTTCAGCTATTATTAAAAATGTCAAAAACTACTAAAATGCCCGGTAAAACAAATTTTTTGGGAGCGTTCTCCGCAAAAAAGATGATAAGTCATAGTCATTTAATATATTGTAGCAAAATTAATAACAATTGCATTGCTGTGCCTTCGTATACTATATAGTTTAATATATTATAGAACAATAACATCAATTGCAACAATAAATCATTGCAATAACCACATGCAGTAAAAAAGAAAATTAGTTCTAGATTAATCGTTAGCTAAAATATCAACCCGATAAAATGCCGTAAAACCCATTCTTTTTAAAACCCGCTTCACTCTTATCACTTACGCTAGTAAAGGTAAAATGGCCACAGCAGTACCTCGCTGTAATGATCCATTTTTACTATTCTTTTAGTTTCTAGTTTCATGCTCTTTATCCACCTTTGTATTAAGGCCATCGTTGCTTGTTCTTAGAAACATTCCCTTGTATAATATTCTATATTTATCTTTATTGAAGAAATACGTACATTTATTTTTGATGAAGAAATCTTGGGAGCAAGAAATGAGATACAAATGTAAAAACCTTGTGGTAGCGGCTCTTTAAAAGAATACTACTAACCCATCTCTTTCCTTGGGTGTTGTAAAAGGCGACTAATGGACGTAGAACTGCTCAACCATCCAATAGCTAATAGCTGCGATGGGCTCACCACTTGTCACGATGAGTGCATTGGTGAAGCGCGGACTATGGCAATGGACTGCATTTGCGTAGCTTTTGCTTAGTCTCTGACTAACCCTTATGGGATAATAGTCGTGATTATATAGTATGTATGTATATATTGCCCCTACTAAGTGAGCGTTGCCACATTTTTATCAAGTCGGGAATTTCAAACTTTTGTGTGAGAAAAGCGGGATGCTTTCGTCGAAAACGAGACAAATTAAAAAAGTATATAATCAGAGGATCTATTACAAAAAATGTACACGATAATCGGACGATGTCCTCGGACGTTTCTTGTCACTATTTCCATAGCAACAGAGTCTAAAATTAAACAACGATAAATCTACGAGTCGCGTCCGAATCACGAATTAGTTTTTGGAACTTAGGTGTTTTTAAATATTAATATTTTTATTTGAGTTTTAAATAACGTTTACGTGACAATAGATATCAAATATAGCCACAAAAATATATTTTACTAAAAATATGATATTTTATTTTAAATCACATTTACCCTATATTGTTAGGAAGCTGTCTCAAAAAAAAATCAAAAAAGTTTTATTCTTGATAAAAATAATAGAATAAGAATTGATTACTTATTCTTTTTGTTTTTAATAAAAGTTAAAAAACTGCCCAAGGTAGATAGCTCTAGATTGAATAATGATGGATAGTTCTATTTTCATGCTATTAGTTCACACTTGCTCAACACGCTTCACGCTTTTGACTCGAGTCACAAAAAAGCGCGCACGCAGAAAATTTAATTTTCGGTAAGAAATCGGGACGTCGTGCCAAAATTGGGACGTCTGGCAACGCTTACCTTACTTTCCCAACATAGGTTCTCCAACATTGCTTGAAACATAAATTCTTATGTATGTTCACAGTTGTGATTTTCGGTGTCTGGTCAACTCATGCTTATCCAAACTATTTAAGTAATAGCCTAATTGGTCTAAATATTTATTTGTCTGAAATATTGTGGATTATACGAAGACGCGATGAAAGTGAAAATTTATAAAGGATCTTGCCTATTCTTCTCAGAACAAATCCTGGTAATATTGCGAATGGACAACGCAACGAATTCTAACGTTCTTTATGTATAGATAGTGATATACGTAACTGAATAGATGATGTCCGGTTTGAAGAATAGTGCCCTACACAGACGACACAGCGATTTACGTCCATTACATGGGCAAAATTGTATGGAGGCTCGTGTGTACAGTGAAAATAGTTTATGAAGAGTTAAGGGATGCCTCTCTGACATCCTCTTTTGTCTGTTCCGGAAGGGATTTAGAGGTTTATTTTGGAATATTTTTTTATCATTGTATAGTATGTTGGTCCGGGTCCCGTGTTGGTCCGGGACGCAAAAAGAATGTTCCAACTGCTTTTCTTGCCTAGCATGTCGTAAAAAGCGACTAAAGGCGTATTTGGTACTGGGTCCGTGATGGTGTAGGCGATGAGCTAGCCACTTGTTACTACTTTTTCACGATTTTTCATCTGACCAAACCCAATTTTTATATGGCTAAATGTGGTCTTAAGGAATACAGTGCTCCTTGGACTCTGCCGACCTCTTCGGGGATTACAGGCGTGATTGTATGTAGTATAGTAATATATTACACCATAGCTAATATTATTAACCTGTTTGTTTTTAACATTTTAAGCTTGAATACTTTTAACAATTGCTTCATATTAAACCACAGAATGCTCTTTAGCTTGTCCTTTTTTAAGGATATAATTTCAATTTACATTGTGTTTCATAGCATTTTTTTTCTTCTCAGACAATGTTAAAGGGATCTCTCTCTTCTATCTCTCTTTGCTGATTCTTAAGAGAAGGCCTCTGATGGCATAATTTATTCTGACGTTCATAAGTGTACCCCAATAAATCAATTATTTATTAGTTTCATTCTAGTATACAAAAAAACTATGTAGAAGGCGAATACCCTTACTAAAAGCCACATTATTACTGTACTCGATGTGACTGCGTATAAAACTAGTCACAAACAACTTTTATACAAACTTTTAGTTGGACTGTACAACATTGTCCAAGTTTATACAATAGAAAACTTTCACAAATACCATGAACCATCTTCTTGATGTTTAACAAGCAAAATTTCCATTGTTTAAGTCTTGAAGGAACCCACGAACTTTACTGAAAAGCTTAAGTTTCCAGCTTTCTTGATATTTAAAAGTATTTTCTTTGGTATAATAAATAGAATTGTATTGTGTCAATACAAAAGGTCAAACTTCTTAAAACTTTCGACGTTGTTATTGAGACAAATAGGATGTGTTTTTGTGTGTTAACCTTAGCTGATGTTTTTATGAACCTTAGGAATCATTGATTTCCTAAACACAATTTTTCTCAACGGCTTCGAATCTACAATTTAAGAAAGAACATTCAAGACGCTTGCTTTAGTTCGTTATAAAGTAGTAAACGTAGCCATCCATAAATTACGTCACACGTTATAGGGAAGCAAGGGGGTGGGACGGGTGTTTTATTTCGTGACGTAACATTTACAAAAATATTTAAAAGGAAATATAACTAGTTTAGAACCTTCAAAAAATTCTATATTTAAAAATGGCGAAATATGTGACGTCACACCGGGGGAGAGGAGTGGCCCCTAAAATATATTAACACCTTAATCGGAGATTAATTAGAGTTTAGATCCCTATTAGAAAAAAGACTATCATGATCATCAGCCTATTGGCCATTGCTGGACATAGACCTCCTAACGCACGAGGATCTCGTTGGCGTAGTGGTTAGTACGCTTTGACTTTCGATATCGAAAACTATGCTACCTTCGACATGGTCAGACCTAGGATGAGTGACCAAAACTTTTTGATCTCGAACTCCTTCCTGCTTCGGAAGGCACGTTAAGCCGTTGGACGCATTTTTGCATTTTGTTAAAAAAAACTGTGTATAATAAATTACAATCCATAGATGATAATTATCAAATCGAATGAACCGATCTATTAACAAAGACTTTCAAATAATAAAACTATAGCTTCTTTTTGAAAATATACAAGAAAAACTTCTGTACTCGTAAAAGTAATCAATGGTAGATACGACAAGTAAGCACTGAGGCGACGACATGTCACAACAACCCTCCTAACAAAAGAAAAAGTTGTTTTAACTAAAAATCTATTAACGTGTGGAAGTTCGCTACGAAATATGCAAATTAAGCCAATTTCGCTACTCGGTTGGAACACCCTGGATTAAAATTGGTATTATGTTTGAGAGAAGGGAAAATTATATCGATGTGTCGATGAATTTGTGATAAGCCTGTATTTGTGTTTACTGAGCGTGCTCAATCATATTTTGTGTAGATATTTTAGGCCTAAAATTGAATTAATGGAACATACACACAATAAACGTAGGATTCATATTATTATGACAACAATCAGACTTGTTTCACTATGCTGTTTCTAGTCACCCTAAATATGTAAAAGTGTCACTAAAAGATAAAAACAAGTTGCGTTTTCTTACAAACGATATTAATTCTTTATTATGAATATTATGATCCTTTCTGCCATAAAACTTTTGTAATTATTTCGAAGCCATTTTTATCACAATACGAAGACCACTATTTGGCAATTAAAGTTATATTAATTGTAAAGAATTTGAATAACAAAAAATGTGTATTTTGTGTTCCTTATTCATTTAAGGGCGAATTCGTCCAAATTGAGATTAGTAACACGGGAATAGTAATGTGTTGCCCTGCCTGCCCTGTGTCAAACTAGACATTGACACATTCGTGCGCGAAAAACTGCGTACTCCGTTAAAATAGTATTACTCGCGTGTAGCCAAACATGAAAAAACTAGGATAGCTAATCGGCTCCGCCCTTAGGGCAGATTCGACCAATCGTGTGAACTCAGTTTGGTATTACTATTCCCGTGTTACTAATCTCAGTTTGGTCGAATTCGCCCTAAATTAAACAAACATGGAATACCCTAAGAATAAAATTTGTACATACTATCTACAGTTTACTAAATAGTTGAACCAACATTGATATTGAACTTCAAAATAGTCCCACGAAATCTACATAACTTTCGTGTACTTGAGTTTGTCCTTTGCATAACTTATACTTGAAGTTAAAGCTCTCTAAATAAACAATGTATGGCTTGGTCAAATTAACGTCCAATCCTATTACAGTAGTGTGTGTTAGACACTAATAAAAATATAATACGAGCTAATGAATTTATTGTTTATATTTTAATACCTAGAATTAGTGACTTTTTACATCTATAATATTGTTCCACGGGAAATATTAGTATCAGAGCATAACACTGAAGTATTCTTGTGTTGGTGTATTGAAACACTTGGCACGTATACATTTTATTAGGTACAACCAGAAGTTGCTGTTCTAGCAATATTATATTATAATATTATAAGAGATTTTTGCGTCACAAATATTATTACGCTATCGATAGTTGTACATTATCGACATAGTCACACCCCGCGCCGTTGAATTTTTCATAAGGTAAATAATTACTGCTTGTTAAAAATTAAATATTCATTTGTTGTTAAATGAAGGAAGGTACTATAAGTCCGGCCTATTTTCCAGTGCAATTTAAATTTAAGTCACAATATCAAAATAATTTAATTGATCAGCTAGACACTACAGGCTAGTTAATAAATTTTATTTTAGTCTAAAACTTCATCTGATTTTGGCCTATAAGGGCAACAATTTTAATTAAAATACTAGTACCTATTATATTATTGTTATAAGTGCTATATTATGATAGCTGCTAGTGCGAAATAAGCTGCCAATACAAGCACCAAATTAAAATTTTAATTAAGAGCCGAAAAGACACAATTTTCCTTCATAAACTAAAGCGGTTAAATTGAAACGCACCCCAAACTGAGCTTTTAGATGAGCTTAAGTGCCTCACCAGTTTATTGAATATTATTTAGTTCTTGGCTTAATTAAAACGCGAAGTGTCTCGTTACTCTGCAGGCAGCAAAATTTGGAATTAATTTTGGGTCTATGATAAGTATTTATAAGTATTATTAAGTAGATATTATTTTAGTTTTATGTTAGATGTATTATGTCAAACGATCTTTGTGTTAGTGCACTTTTAGTTTAATCCCACTAACACCTACTCTTGGACTGGTTGTAGGGTTGACTGGAAAATATCTCTCTAGGGATAAGTTCGCCTTTGCCAACTATTGTTTCTTTTAAGTATTGTGTTTTTTTCTGTGTGCAATAAAGAGAGTATTATTAAGTTTCACTGCCGGTGATAAGTTAAATTTCGGTCCCTTAGCTAACACATTTTGCATTATATATTTTGTCATCACACCTTTATCCCCGAAGGGGTAGGCAGATGTGTTACCACCCACTTTTCATCTGATAAGCCCGCATGTAACCGGTGGAGAGCCTGCTGCCATGCATCAAGGACAATGTGAGGCAAGCGATATCCACAAATTACTTTAAGTACCAGTGAATAACTAAAAAGTTACTAATATTTTTGTCTCTCGAAACACTAGCCACATGTCTGATTGCTGAAATGCTGGAACACGACTGACTCTCCATCACACCAAACTCTTTGATAGGTTACTGCAGTTGAAATCCACACAAAACCATTAATTACGCCAATTTCAAGTAGGTAACTAATTTCGTGTGACCAACGTTTATTGTGTTTTCATTTCAAAAGGACGCCAAAACAATTTTTATTCAGACTACGAGTATTGTACGTGAAGTGTCATCCATCCATCATCCTTAAGCTATAAACGTCACACTGCTGGACGGTGGCGTAGTGGTTAGTAAGCTTTGGCTTTCGATTGAAAACAAAGCTACCTTCGCTATGGTCAGGCCGTGGATGGGTGACCAAAACATTGTAACCTCGAGCTCCTCCGTGCTTCGGAAGGTACGTTAAGCCGTTGGTCGTCTCTACCCATCAACCTGCATCGGGCCAGCGTGGTGGTGTTACGGCCCATACTCCTCGTGTGTTTCTCCATGAGGAAGGCTTGTGCCCAGCAGTGGGACGTACATAGGTTGAAGACGATGCATGTAAATTATTTTAAACCTTACTCATAAGCGTTTATGCTATAGTACGAAACGTTATAATTTTCTAATGAAATTAAAAATAAAGGAACCAGGAAATTTTCCGGTACTTTACCCTTTTCTCTAGCACTTTAGATTTCATTAAAAGTTACTAATTGATTGGAATAATTAATCACCTGGCGAGAGTCCTGCTGACGCTGCACAGAGGGTACCTAATTAAAATTCATTGGTAGCTACAAATCAGCCAAACGAGAATTCGTTGCTCAGCTACTTTCATTGATATGAATAGCTATTTATAACATACAATATTAATCACGCGTATTATATGTGTGAAAAATCACCATCATGATTTTTACTGAACAATCCATACTAATATTATAAATGCGAAAGTAACTCTGTCTGTCTTGCTTTCACGTCAGAAACACTAAACCGATTCAATTGAAATTCGGTACACAGATAGTCGAGAGCCTGGGAAAGAACATAAGCTACTTTTTATGCCGATATTCCCATGGGAACGGGTACCGCGCGGGTGTAACCGTGGTTATCAATATCTGCTCGACCGAGTATTATGTGAAATATTCCAACAAAATGTAATTACATTTCGAATTTTAAAATTTCTCGGGATTTTAAAATAATGACATGACATCATAGATTAATCACCATGACAACAATTAATCAGATGATACTGACGTGGGGACGTAGGGATGTAGTATTGAGCACTCCGTAAAAAAAACAATGCAGGATTAACAAATACATACAAACTTTTTGTAAACTTTTATCGGTGTTATATATTGATTTTCCCACGCGAACGACGTCGCGGGCAGAGCTAGTATTAAATATTGTGAAGATCTATATGTAATGTTAATGTCAAAATGCCCATTTTATGTTAATTTGTAAATGTTACTGTTGCGGCCTGGTCTTCGGCCGTAGAGCTGGCCGCCAAACACTTTGATAATTTGTCTATTACTTGTTTTTGAATTTTGAACAGTATCTGTTTTTATATACGTTTGACATGTTTTTCTACTACTATTGTTTTATTAGTCTTGCGAGAGTAAAGTCCAATATTTAAACTCCGCTTTTTATTGCTCTCGCCAACAGTTACATTGTAAACGCGTGTAACTTCCACAAGTCAGGCCTAGCCTTGTGTGGAAGTCACAGTTTACTTGTGTAAATTAGGCTGTGTTAATAAAGATTTTATTATTTATTATCATTATTCCTTCCTTCTTCTTTCCTTCTTTGTTCTCATAACACAATTCACCCATTCAATCCTTTCGTTCTTTGGTCTTCTTTTGCTTGGCCCATCTACAGATGTTTTTTGAAACTTTAATTACTATAAAATATTACTTAGTAACATTAAGGAAGGGCTCCTTCATTTTCATTTAGAGATTGAAATTTCTCCTTCAAAGGAACTAATTAAGTACTCATAATAAAACTTAATTATTAATTTGTCAGAGTAAATTTGTTATGGCCGTAATGGAAAATAAATTTTATTTCTATTACAGCACTTAATTTGATTCCAAACTTATCAAAACATCAAAGTGAGCCTACGATAAGTAGATTCTGTTTAAAATCACAAAATAGTTGATACCATTAGTAATTTTAATATTTGGTACATGTGTATTAAATGTGATTATAAATAATGTAATGACTTAAAGTATAAGTCATTCAATAAATGATATGGTATTAAATAAATATTTTGAACCTTTTAGTGACATACTTGGTTGGAAAGAAACAGTTCATAACTCTCCTGTTGTTGGGGTAAGTTCCATATAAAATGGCTCCATATAATATTTTCGAAAATAACTTAATAACAGCAACAGCTGTGGATAATAAATTGGGCAATTATTAAGTAAACCATATTTTATTAACATTATATCACAATAGAGTCGGCAGCGTAATGGTTAGTATGCTTATGCTTTCGATATCAAAAACAAAGCTACCTTTGCCATGGTCAGGCCTTGGATGGGTGACCAAAACTTTATGATCTCGAACTTCTTCCGTGCCTTGGAAGGCACGTAAAGTTGATGGACCTGGTCGCTTTTGCAACCGTTTCTGCCAACCATCCTGTGAATGTATGAATAACACAGGTGGGCTTCCAAAATAAAAATGTTATAAATGAAACCTTGGTACCTTTCCGGTACCAAACAATACATTTTATGAAATTCTTGGTACTCCTATGAAACAAGAATTATTAAGAAATGAATGTCAGCAGCAAATGCTGCAATCAATAAATTTTTGCAAATAGCAATTTGATTATTTGTATTAGACGCTGAACTGTGCTGAAATTGTTTTTCAAAATAACTTTTTAGTCTTTTTCTGGATTTTAGTCCTACTATTACAATGTGAGGTACCAGACCCAGTTACGGACAAATTGCTAAGACAGAATAAAAACACCAATTTCATAGGTAAGGACCCAATAACAATAATGTTGAAATCGACCCAGCTGTTACGGCCCATAGTCCTCATGTGTTTCTCCACGAGGAAGGCCTGTGCCCAGCAGTGGGGTATATATAGGCTGAGGACGATATCAAACCCAACACTGATCGTGATCACAGATCTAAATGAAACATAATCCTTTACAGTTTAAAGTCAGAAAATCAAACTCATTAATTAATGTAATATTTTAAAAGATTTATTAAAACAACTTTATTACACAATACATTAAAGAAAAAGTCATTAAGTTTACATAATATTATATGTATAGGTGTAATAAAATAAATATTTTTTTTGTTACTTGAGAAAGTTTGTTGCAATAAACTTACTAAGGAGATGTTACTTAGAACTTAAGAGACAAAACACGTAGACTTTAGACAAGTAAAGTTTATAAAAAAAAAATGTAATAAAAAAAATTATTTACTCTGTAACACCCTTAGGTATTCAAAAGCCATTAAAAGCATTTGATACATAAAAGGTATAAAATCAGCTTATGGCTGTAAAATGTCAAATAATGGTACAGTCAACTCCAAAAATATGTAACCATTTTTGACAGTAAATGACTCTTTTTAGAAGGAAATAAAGATTGTCACTTCTAAAAGGCGTATACAAATTTTTGTACTCTCAACTGTGCCAATAGAATTATTTCTTTCTTCTAAACAATGACAAAATTCTGAATTAACAAAAAAAAAACAAATATTCTGAAAGTAAATTTGAAAGAATACTTTGTTTGGATAGGTACCATTGAAAATGGTAAACATTTTCTCACGTAAAAAAACCTCTAAAAATGGTATTATGTTTTGTTTTGTTCTGAATAAGGGTTGAAATATTAAATGCACAACAAACACATCCATAAACATTGTTAATAGCTTTAAAAATACTTAATATGTAAAATTATACTATATTAAAAACTAATAGTAATTATGTCGTGTATTAAGTACCTACATTGATAAGTTTAAAAAAAAATCTGATCTTAAAACAATAAAAAAAAATTTTTTTACCTCCAATCCAAGATTCACTCAGGTGATTAAATTTAAAGTAGGCACAATAGAGAATTTAAGAAAATTTTATTGCTCGTATTAGAGAATCAAACTCGGGCGAAGATGTCTAGAAAAGAAAGGCATTATGTGGGGATGAATGGTGCCATCTCTTTCTACTGGGATTGATCCGCGAATACGGACCGTAATGTATTCATTCGCAAAAATAATATTTCATTTACTAGGATAATACATGCAAATATAAACAATAAAGTAACTTATTTTTAATACAAATTAACTACTTAAATCTCACTTAAACTTCAAATAACTCGTGCCAGCACTAGTTATGGGAAAAGACCTATACTTTTTAAAGGAGTACAGCTACAGACTTACCTACCTAGTGATATAAAGGATTGCGATACTAAAATATTGTTCAAAAGTAAACTTTAAAAAAATAATTTATAATATTAAGTGTGATTGTGTGAATTTCCGACAATTGAAGTGTTAAGCCACAACTTTATTTTAAGGAATGCATGATTTCTCATTTTATGTAAACTTTATGTTTTTTATGAGAATAAATTCTTGAATCTAACATGTAACCGTGTTATTCGTAAAAAATATTAAAGGCTTAATAAACCTTTTTTAAGTTGAAAAGTGATTTGTCTCTTTCTTTCTAATTTAGAATTTGTGTTTGAAAGAAGACAACAAAACACTCTGTTACTAAAATAGGTTTATTAAGACTTTATTGGTTTTATGAATAACACGGAAGCAATATAAATCTTAAATTTAGAGTAAAGTAAACTAAGGCCGTATTGCTTTGCATTTTGTACTGTATTTTGTGTTTTCTTATGTCTTTACCAGACAGACGCGGCCTGAGCTGGCGGTCAGGGTCGCGGCCTGTTGTATTGTATGAATATCTTGGTATCGATTTACGATACTAACACCCAGTTGCAGAAACGAACTTTAAAATTTAATGTCGGCATTATCTCTAATGCTCCATTAAATTTATTTATTGAAGTGTCAAAAGAACACCTTAGCGTAGTTTTTACGTTGCACAAAACGACATTAGCACCCTGTCAATGCTAGAGAGACATTAGCTAGAACTGTTTTGTGTGACAACCTTAAATTTAATGAACTTTAAAGTTTTAATGTCTCATTAACAAATGTCGTCCTTAAAAAATCTTTGTGCAACTGAGTGTAAGACATTCATATACTCAACAGGCAAAGTTTCAATGGAAAAGTCCAATAAGAATTTTATCTAACTATCTAACAAATGCGTTGATTTTCTTCCGAAGTTTACTACTGTAGATTTTGCAATAATTCCTTATTTTCGAATAAAAATTCTACACATCAAAACCTCTAACCAAAGTTTTCCCATCGAAACTATTTCCCCTATGTTAAATGGTTCGTGACATCGGACAAAAGTAGAGAAAAATGTTCGCCCTTTATCCCGGCTGACACCCTGCTTCCTGAATTTATTATACTTTTGCAATATTTATGACAGACGCTCGTCTGTGATGCCGTTACTCGTATAACCCTGGGAATAATTCTGAAACTTCGTATGAAAAGCCGTTAATACACATTATTATATTGATTACGAATAAAGTTTAAGAAAGGATAAGAACGATTTATAGACATTTTTCTCAAGAAAACATGATATTAAATTGTTCATAAAAATAATTTTTCTTTTTAAATATATTTTACTTAGCACTTCTATACAATACCTTAACTAAATTCAATATACTTTGTACTAAAATATTTATTTCAGTTGCACCAACACCATAAAGTATGTGACTACAGCACCCAGTACCTGAAATTAAGTTAAATGGTCAAATGCGTAGTTATTATAGTAAGAATGTGTGTTCGACATTGTCTCATCAGCAACCACTGAACCTAACGGATCATAATAATCACAGTATTAGTATACCAAAATTTCCAGCTCATTTTCAAATTAAATATAAAAGTTTATTCTTACTGAAGCGAACAGATCCAGAGATACGGTGAAGAACTTAGCCCCTGAGATGCTCATGGCCTTCTGGCACTGCTGGCACACGATCTGGACGAAGGTCTTCGCCTCCTCGGAACCGTCGTACCACTGGCAGGAATATGCTGCTTCCATCACGGAGGAGCTCTGCACCAGGAATGACAGTTATAAGGTATGTTGGCAAAAAGCAAACTATACTGTCCCTAGCCTGTATATATACGTCCCACTGCTGGGCATATGCCCTCCTTCATAGAGAAAAACGTATATACAAGTTACTGCGGAGTGGTGTGTAGAAACGGTTGGAAAAGCGACGAAAGACCAACAGGTTAACTTGCTTTCCGAAACGCAGCAGGAATGACCATGGTGAAAGTTAATACGGAAAGCGAAAGTGTACGAACCATGATCATAACAAAAGGTGTTTTATTGGGATCCTTTTTTTGGCAAATATTTTACTCATAGTGTACTTTTGGCATATGAATTTGGCATAATATTGTTTGGCATAATATAACTTAAGCATAATTTTCTTTTGGCACAATATTTATTTCACATAATTATAATTTAGACTCATGTAATTATCCATAAGTTTATTCCGCATAATGGTTTACGTAAAGTCGATGTAAAGTCGATTGGGTACGACGACGAGCGAAGCGAGTAGGAGTGTTAGGAAGAACTGTACCCTAAGCATAAGGGATTATCGTTTTTTTATATTATTTCAAAAAAATTATGCGAATAGTTAATTATATGTTAAGGTGGTTATGCCATTTGTTATTATTCGTAAATAATTATGCATACAATTTTATGCCAATATCAATTATGCGTAAGTATATTTAGTGTAGATTCCATTATGCCAATTCATATTATGCTTGAGAATTTTATGCAAACAGATATGGAACCTATTTTATTATAATGAAAAAAATAGACATCAATGTTCTTCAAAGCATGCTACTGCCTATTAAAATATTTTTTTCCAAACTTACCTCTTCAATTAGCCTGTTCCCAAATATACAGAAGTGGAATACTTGGCCAAGCGTGTAACTCAAGTAGCCAATTGTACTAAAAGCGTAGACGTTAATTCCATTTATCTGTGAACAAAAATAAGAACTTGTTAAAAATTTTAACGTCAGTGAAGTCGCTTAAACTGTGTCCCGGATGACATTCCCGTGGGCTATCACAATATATATGTGTATCGCTGCCACGATTTAAGGACTTCACAGACATATTAATGTATATAATAGCACGATTGCATAGAAATCATCAGGAGACCACACATGGTAGCTATAATATAAGTATATTTTTACATTTGCGTATTTATTGAATGCTAAGAAGCAGACTTACGAGACAGGTATTATATAAGGCATATTATTTTATGCGATAAGAATTTGCTGATGCGAATGTTGCGATAATTGTGTGGAGTCACAAGAATGGGCAAGATCAGGAATGAATATATTAGATGAAGTTTGAAAGTAGCGCCAGTGACAGAAAAGATTAGGAGCAATGGGTTAGCGTGGTATGGACATGTGATGAGGAGGGATGAATGTCACATTAGAAGAAGGATGAAGACGCACCAAGAGTGAGAGGAAGACCAAAGAAGCGATGGATTGAATGCATGAAGAATTATATGATAATAAAAGAAGTAGATAGTGAGCTGACGAGTGGCAGAGGAGTATGGAAGAAGACATGTTGTGCCGATCCTACCTAGAGTAGGAAAAGGGCAAGAAAAAGAAAATTATTGTATGCGATATTTAAGACAATAGAAAGCGCAATACCAAGACCAAGACCAGGTGTATAGACGCAAGACCAAGACCAAGACTGGGCCAAGTCTCGTCTTGGTCTTGCAACACTACCTTTCACGCAAGTGCAATTCGCTAACGCTGGATTCTATTTTAGACTCCTTCGCTTGCTTGATCATCAAAAAAGAGCACGCGCTTAGATAGCAACTTTGCACTCTTGTATAAGAAACAACTATTGTAACATTATACAGGGTGGAAAATATATATGGGTTTTTTAAAAGTAAAAAAATGTTTTATTTGTCTAATTTAAGCGATTTTAATAATTTATTTCCATGCTGTTTATGTTGGGTAAAATAAATATGACAATGTGATAAAAGTGCATAAAAAATACCGAATAAGTATTTATCATGACGATAAAGACTAATATTATCATTGACGACCTCCGTGGTCGAGTGGTCTGTACGCCGCTCTCAAGGCGTCACCATCTCATGAGGTTCTCGGTTCGATGGGTTGCTCTCCGGTCTTAGATGTTTATATATATTCAGGATATTTATATGTATTTAGCTATTAAATATATTTATACGTCATCTAGTGTCCGTAATACAAGCAGCATTAGTTGCTTAAAATGGGGCTAGTTGATAGGTGTGAATGTCGGAATATATTTATTTTATTTATTTATTATTATATACTTAAACTTAATTTAGTACTACTAAGTACATATGATACTTAGTATAGAAACAAAATATTAAGTGTGATACTTTGTATTTTGTTTGTACACACAACCATATGTGCGTGGTGTATTATGTATACTGTACTTATTTTGTATATATATATATATATATATATGTTTTTATTGCTCATACCTTTGTGGCCTGATACGCCAGCAGAGTTAAAGTTATAGTAGAAACCAACATGTGGAACAGTAGAGCAGTGCCGTAAGTATCACCTATGGACGCCACTAATCTGAAACATATTTAATTAGATTTTATTTTAGATTTTCTTTCTCTTTCTTTCTAATAAAGGGTTAGCCTGAGACTAGGCAAAAGTAGTCCACTGCCATAGTCCGCGCTTCACTAAGCAGTAACTGCACTCAACGTGATAGGTGGTGAGCCCGTCGCCGCTTCAAGCTATTGGATGGTTGCGCAGTTCTACTCGTAAGTCCATTAGTCGCCTTTTACGACACCCAAGGGAAGAGATGGGTTGGTATTCTTTTAATGAGCCGCTACCACACGACTCCACCGACACGACACGACGAAATTAATTTGATAATTAAAAAATAAAATGTTCCTTTCTTTGACTATAAAAAACACAAACACCTACAGCCTCGAAGGGGTCGCAAAGGTGGTAAGATTCATTTATTTTCCTGATATTTTTTTTTTATGTAACTGGTACCAACATTGTCGCGCAATTGGTTTGGATATAGTGTGAAATCAAGCAATATAGCACTGTAACGAGGCGCTATATCAGTATTAGCGACTGTGCTATTATTGCGCTCTTCTCTAGCCATTTTCTCTTTGTTTCTGTTTTTAAACATACCGTCTTGTAAAAAACAAGTTTGTTTTGTTCTCGAATTTTATTCCTATCAGAGTCAGCGTCTGAAGCGGTTCTACGCCAATAATCAATATAAATATAATTTATATTATTAAAATATGTATCGAATAGTTCGAATAGTAATTAAAATATAACATTAATAAGTGATGGTAAATTATAAAATAAAAACGTGTAATAAACAGTAACGATATAAATTATACGATACTTCGCGCCTCGTTCTCGAGATTAGTAGTTAAGTTAGTATTATTGTTACATGTATTTAAAGCGACCGGAGTACTTAATCATCAATTGTTCAAGTCTTAATAAGTTACCAAAGGCACTATTGTAAGTAGCCGTACCTTCTGCCAATAATATCTTTATGTTTTATATGCAGTGATTTGTGACATTTACCTTTTTTTCAAAAAAAAATCAATGTGCCTTAGTTTTTATAAATAAATATTCATCAAAAAGTGATGACACAAGACTTTTATTATCTCCGGCATCCAACACCTTAGGTAGCCATAGGTAGCCTCCTAAGGCCAGCAACTATCTTAACATAGATGTCGACAAATGTAAAAAAAAGTATGCTGGTCCATGTAAAAATTTGATTAAAAATTCTACGTTCCCACAAACGAAGTGACAGGCGCAGCATAGTAAAAAGAGGTTTTATTAAAACCATCCCTTTGAGAGTCGAATAAAATAAATAGAATTACACAAAGTTCAGAAGCCGGTCACGTTCACCGACGACTCAATGTTTTGGTGTCCAGAGCAGAAATAAAAAATATCTACTTTTGTGACCCGAATATTTTAAGTCCTCTATATAGAAAAATATGTCCCGTTTTGGCGTGGGCCTGACATTTGCTGAAGACACTTTGTTTTTCTTAATTTCGCACTAGAATAGTCGGAAAATTGTGTGTTGAAGACAAACTCAACGTTACGTTATTTGATATTTCTAGAAATAGAAGTTGTTTTACTTTGATAAAAATATTGGTATAATAATTGGGTGACAGAAAAACTATTATTGGTTTTTCTGTGAACTCGGCTATTTGTTGTGGCTGGATTTAAATCGATATTATTAGTCAAGTAAACAGGTTTGATTCTTTACAAAGTACCTATCATTAATGTTTTATTTAATTCAAATTATATTTTTGAGTATTGTACTGTATTTTTAATATAATAATACGTTTTTTTAACCGCCTCTCTTGTCTAGTAGGTCACACCACCGGGTGTTGATCGAGAGGTCCGAGTAAAGTACTCTGTGGGTCCGAGTTCGATTCCCCAAGCTTTTCAGTTCGGTTTGGTTGGTGGTAGGGCTTCTAAGCCTACCTGGCTAGCTACCACCGTCTTACCTAAAAAATTGTCGCCATAATAACAATGTTTTAAGCATTGTTGCGTTCCGACAATCAGAGGTAAGATGGCCAGTTCCTCAGTTGTTGAGGATTACAGGTGAAACTCGCTTCCACCTTTGGCCTTTTCGTCATTTACCATCAGGTAAGATGAAGGCAAAGAGCTTACCTGTCATATCTAAAAAAAGTTCGTGTTGTGGTATCTAAGAGGAATTATTGGAATATTAATAGCAAAATGCGTGGCAATAATTTTCATTGTGTTTTCCTATCTTGAAACCGATGTGTCCTGCAGTCACTTCGAGGTAGATGATCATTAAATTACTTGTGTATATTTTGTATAATAGTCGGAAAACATGGGTGTGTCATGCTCACTAAAATGACTGTGCTGGGGTGTCATGTGCGTCGGGTCGCTACGTTCCCTCAAATATGGTTGAGTGAAGCGATAGCTGATTCATGGTAAACTGCAGAATATTATTTAAAATAAGTATCTATTTTTCCTTTTAAACTTCATTGACGTTGTAGTTTATGACATTTTTTAAAATGATGCTAATGTAAAGGGAGGGTTGAAACTTGCTGAATTTCTTTCCCGTTCTTCTCAGAACAAGGCCTCCTGGTAGTTTTTTTTCTCTTTCACGTAATATTGTAAAATGTTTATGACATTCATAAGCATGCGCTAAGACGCATCTATTTTTTGAATCATATTCATTTTTCCCACGCTTTCGACATGGAATTAATGACTGGTGTCGCTTCTCTTACATCCTGAGATCTCACACACCTGTAACGGGTTGACTGGAAGATATCCCTACTAGAGATAAGTCCTCCCTTGTATACTTCTGCTTTTTACATTGTTTCTAATTTGTTTATGTTAATAATAAAGTAAAATAATAAGAGTTAATAATAAATAATCTCTAACAAAAGACAATTTTTTCATTATACTAGCTCAGCATTATCGCATAAACACTATAAATTTGTAAATTATCATCAAATCAAATAATGATTCATAGTGGTAAGTGTGCTTTGGCTTTCGGTGTCAAAAACAAAGGTACCTCCGCCAATGTCAGGCCTTGAACGGGCGTCCAAAACTTTTTGATCTCGAACTCCTCCATGCTTCGGAAGGCACGTTAAGCCGTTGATTTTGGTCGCTCTTGCAACTGTTCCTACCCACCAACCCGAATTGGGCCAGCGAGCGTGGTCCCTTAGGAAGTCCTGTGCCCAGCAGTGGGACGTATATAGGCTGAGGACATCAAACAAATAACATACATACATACAATCACGCCTGTAATCCCCGAAGGGGTAGGCAGAGTCCAAGGAGCACTGTGTTTCTTAAGACCACATTTAGCCATACAAAAATTGGGTTTGGTCAGATGAAAAATCGTGAAAGAGTAGAAACAAGTGGCTAGATCATCGCCTACACAATCACAGACCCAGTACCCAATACGCCCTTAGTCGCCGTTAACGACATGTTAGGCAAGAAAGGCAAGGTACATTTTTGAGTCCCGGACCAACCAGAACACAATTAAATAACTATGAGTTAAATTAGTATTATTATAATTATGTTTTATGCTATTGAAACAGGGTGAAACGGCACAAATTAGAGGAGGTATATATTGATGATACTACGAGTTATAGATGTAATATCGCCGAGTATACAATTAAATTGTTTTGAAGCAATTACTTCCAATGATGTCAGAACGATCGATGGTATAAAAAACTGTCTTCGTTCCCACAAGTTTAACCATCTGAATTATTAATTAACAATTGATAACACATACCTTTTCATAAGTGTTTCCACTTGTCCAGACCCATGAGTGTATAATTTGAAAAACGCAATTACTAAACTGTTTAAAGTGTTGTTGCAATTAAAATAATTCTCGTTTAAATTACAAAGTTTCTTTTGACAAAGTATCATAGACAAACAACGCCCATTCCACCTTGAACACAACTCAATTCAAATTAAAAAATAAATCAAAACTTTACAAATCCCTTACTAATATTTATAGTTGATAATACCATTCCTTTTTCTATAGATTCTCATACATAGTGACAACGTATGTCGATATGCTTCGCTGATGATGTATGGACTACTTTTTTGCCAGTTCACTACCGGGAGGCCATGTCAAGAGATGATTCAGGCAAGAAACTTAACAAGGTGACATATACCATTGTCTATGAGGTTGAGGCAACCGTTCTGTTATTATTCAATATAATGTTTTTTTTTTTATTCTTATATTTTTAAGGGGCTTTTTATCTAATGTGACATGACAGCCCCATCGTATCCTAAATACTAACCTAGAATAATTCAATTATTGTTATGTTGCACAGACGGGAGCGCAGAGACTTGGTATTGCCTGATTGAATCCACTATACAACTAGCACCCTCAGATAGAGGTTCAGACAAAACACTCATGAATGCCCCTAAATTCATTCTATTAATTTTCAATCTTTGCATAACCGTGTCTAAGTTGTATTTACGGCATTCTGTTAGAATGTGCTGCAGATCATCTATTGTGCCGCACATTTCACAATTTGGAGAACTGACTTTCTTCATCAAATGTGCGAACTTATTTGATGGATAATGTCCAGATCGCAGTCTGTGAAGCACCACAATATGTTTCCTACTTAATTTACAATTAATAAACCACGGTATTCGAGGAGGCTCACATTGCATTGTTCTGTACCAAATGCCTTTTTCTTTACTTCGTACATCAAAATATTCCTTGAATTGGTTGAAACAGTTTTTTTTTAAACTGCGGTAAAACCTCCGTATAAGATGGTAAAATGTTATATGATGATCCTGTTGATGCCCCAGATTTTGCAAGGTAATGTTTTCAATACGATAACACACATTTGTATATTATTTAAAACAAGGGTTCCATCCCCCCTTTACATTAGTTATATGTTATACTACCTAATAAAATCCGGGTGTTATATAAACGGTTAGCAAAATATTCCAATTTTATAAGCCTATAAACAATAAGGCAGCTAAAATAAGTAATTGGTCAGCAACTAATGGGCAGTAAATATTTCTAAATTGGTCAGCGAAATAAATAAGTAGGTCTCGATTATAACCAGTGGTGGTAGGTATTAAACCGGGTAAGGTTTATTCATTTATAAAAAACCACAGCACGTACAATAATTATTTTTAAAATACTAGCGACCCGCCGCGTGTTTATATTATGCATAGGTATTATATTTTTTACATTTATATTTTCTTATCTTGAATCAGTCTACCTAAAACTGCAGCAAAATCATATACGTTGGGACAGACAGACAATGATATTCGACTGTTTTATTCTTTAAAGTGATTTGAACGAAACAAATTGCCAATCGAAGGTTCTTCGTGATTTAATAGCAATACTCGAAATTGAATGAAAAACTAAAGAAAATACAAATATGTTCTCTTTTAAAGTAAAACCTTTACTAGTTTAATTACACCTCTATGTACAAGGCCTTTTGCTTCATCATAAATTGTACCGTTGTATTGTTGAGTCGAGTGGTAGCGGCTTATTCAAAGAATACTACCAACCCATCTCTTCCCTTGGGTTATCTAAAAAGCGACTAATGGACTTAAAACTGTACAACTTTCATTAGCTTTCATTGGCTCACCACCTGTCACGTTCAGTTCCGTGCAGTCACTGCTTGGTAAAGTACGGATTATGGCAATGGACTGCTTTTGCGATGCTTTTGCCTAGTCTCTGACTAACCCTTAGGGATTATTCGTGTTTATATATGTTTGTATGAATATATAAATTGTACAACAAAACATTGATTTAATATATAACATTGATCAATACGTAACACGTGTGGGTTCCCATGGCTTCTATTAAATTTGAGAATAGTAATAAATTATGACTCTTATAATACTTCTAGTTTTATCAATGTCTGTACAAACGTTACAAATAGCTACTCATTTTCGTATTCTTTAGGAATTTTGACATGATAATATTGGGTCCTTACCTATGAAATTGGTGTTTTTATTCTGTGTTAGTATTTTGTCTGTAACTATTTAGATTCAGAGCATTCCTAAAAAATAATTCCCTCGTATAAAAATAGACTATATCTTTGAGCTCTTTTGATTTGTTTTGATAATTTGTTGTAAGTTTAATTGTGTTAAAATTGGACACGGAGACAACTCTTTTTAAGTGCCTCCCGAATACATCATTTTATATGCATTCACTTAAAAACAATAAATAATTTTTATGAAGTGTGATATTACACATATTACTAAAGCTTGGCTATACATGCCAAATATTATTATCTCTGGATTTGTCGTTGTGAAGAAAATTGATAAAATGTTAGTATGGAAAATGCAGAATTCCCCAAAATCTCCATACAAAACACCAATTTCATAGGTAAGGACCTAATAATATGACTTCGTCAGCCTGTATACGTCCCACTGCTGGGCATGGCCTTCTTACAGGGAGAAACATTATGAGGAGTACAAGCCGTAAGACCACCATGCTGTTAACTGGCTCAATGCGAATTGGTGGACCAACAGATTAATTCGCCTTCCTAAGCACAAAAGAGCTCGAGGTCTAATTTTAAATGATCGATGAGGAGTTCTTAGTTGTGATATCCGTAAATAACGGACTATATCCCTCATTCGATTATGCAATTAGTTTTCGACTCAATAGGTAGGTACTATTTTTTATTATCAGTTGTTTTTCTTTTGTCTGCGAATTGTATGTATTGCAATTTAAATAATACCATACCTAATAATAGGTCTTTACCTATGAAATGGTCGTTTTGTATGGAGATTTTGGGGAACTCTGCTTTTTCCGTACAAATTTTTTTTCAGTTTTCTTCACAACGACAAATCCAAAGATAATAATATTTGGCATGTATCAATAGACAACCTTAAGCAATATGTTTGATATCACACTTCATAAAAATTATTTATCATTTTTAAATGAATGCAAATCAAATTATGTATTCGGGAGGCACCTAAAAAGAGTTGTCTCCGTGTCCAATTTTAACACAATTAAACATATCACAAATTATCAAAACAAATCAAAAGAGCTAAAAAATATGGTCTATTTTTAGAGGAGGTAATTACTTTTTAAGATAAAATACTAGGTGAGAAAAAAAACGGCAATTTCATAGGCAAAGACCTATTATAATAAATGCGAATAAATGTCTCTCTCCCTTTCACGTCAAAACTACTGAACCAATTTAAACGAAATTTGGTACACAAATAATCTAGAGCCTGAGAAAGGACATAGTCTTTCATCCCGATATTCCCATGGGAACGGGTGCCGTGCGGGTGAATAATAAAAAAATTAAACAACGCCTCCCATAAAAAAGAAAGACTACGCCACTATGAACTTTGCTTCTAATAACAGAGTAGGAGTAAATTTTCAATTCCACCACTTGAGGCTCCTGTTCTAATTTGAAAAAATCTTTCAGCATTGAATAGCCTATTTATTGAGGAAGGCTATAGGCTACATACCATCACACTATCTCAAGGTATTATTAATTATTCTACGAGGACGAAGTCGCGGGCAAAAGCTAGTAAATAGAACGTAGGTAAATAATCGGGATGGGTTTGTTTGGATGGAATCTTGCATCAACATTTTTTTAATGTAATAAACACGTATTTATCTTTATTTATTATTTACAACTATTTATTTCTTTGCCAATTTATCAAATCCGTAATTTGAAAAACAAATTATTATCATAACGCCTCTATCCCCGAAGGGGTAGGCAGTGTATTGTTTCGAACATCAGAATTAATTCGCCTTCTAACCGACAGGCCCAACCCTCGTCAGTAACAATTAGACTGTAATTATCTGGAAGTGTGATATGTTTCTCCCGAGATGTTGTGGAAATAGTTCAAACACAGATACTTAACTATAGTTTAGTTTAGAGTTCCCCTTTCGTACAGAGTGGAATTTGTACTGAATGTGCTTCTTGAGCTTTGGCTTTCGATATCGAAAACTAAGCTACCTTCGCCATGGTCAGGCCATGATGGAAGACCAAAACTTTGTGATCTTGAACTCCTCCGTGCTTCGGAACCGTTTCTACCCAACAATAATGTACTAGTTCTATTGTACACAGGAGCATGTAGAGGTGTAAATCTTCAGCAGCACTACAAACAAACCCATCGAATTGGATGTTTTGCTGTATTACTTCAAAACAATCAATGTAGTTATTGTTAACATTTAAAACTATGCAAAACTAAAAAAAAATTGCTGAATAACAGTCTTCTTATTTACGCTTAAACTTGATATTTCACAAAGATGAAAAAAATTCATAGTTTCACTGCGATATCCCGGGTATGATTGTCACTTATCTTTCAGAATCCGAACACGATCCCAAGGGACGAACGTGTCACGGAAATTGATACAAGCCATAAATCTTACCTCACAACGTGTTTGTGTCTCTCCACCCAATACTTGATGGCGGATCTGGCGAGCAACTCTTGCTTCTGCGTCAAGCCGTTAGGGTTATTCGGAGCGACTTGGCCGAAAGTCTGCAGTCTACCACCAGCTCCTCGGAGGGTCATCCCAAAATCTTGCTGCGTGGAATAAATTCCTCTGATGTCGAGGTCCACGGACTCTGGGACTTTTTCTGATTTATCTGCGCAAAGACACACGTACATACATACATACATAGGTCACGCCTTTTTCCCACAGGGGTAGGCAGAGATTACATCCTTCCACTTCCTGTGCAAAGATGTTATGGTAAATTAATAATACAGTTTTCGAATTGAGCTCTTTTAAATTATGTAACGTCTAGAATCTTATAGCATAATTATTATGCGTAAGAATGTGGGAAAATAAACTATTCATAAGAGCTTCTCTTGACGGGGATAATAGTATATTTTGTAAGATTTAATTTTAAATAGAAAATACATATTTTTTTGCGCCATTGCAATGAGAATTGCGTAGTTATTCGATATGAAAACGGAACACTACAAATTTTACAGGCATAAATTGATTAACCATCACCGTCTTACACAGTGCGATGCAATATTGCAAAGGTAATGAATTTAGGATGGGTGCTACAACAACATTGTAATATTCTGGGAACGGTTTACATAACCTTTAATGCCTTTATCTATATCTATACATATAATAAAACTGTAGAGGTCGAATGTCTGTACATAGAACAAAAATGCTTAAAATTCAGTCAGGGGGAAATGCCAAAGAAATTCGTTTTTTATTTTTGTTTCTCTGTCTGTTCGTCTGTTTGTCTGTTTGTACAGGCTAATCTCCGAAGTGACATGACCGATTTCAATAAAATTTTGCATAGCGATACCTTATATCCTGGTCAACATCTTATATATTTTTTATTTCAGAAAAAAAAATGGTTCCCGTGGGACAGTAAAAAAACCTGTAACCGCGGAAGAAGTCGCGGGCAATAGTTAGTTCATCATACGAATTTTAACATAAATAATATAGCGCATTGATATGACAACAACATATTGGTAAGTTTTTAATTCTTGCCAAGATATTGCAAAAGGATTTCGACCGCTCATCTGCATCTTTAAACTTTCGTAAACTGTTGTGAAAATCTAAATATTTAGAAACATATTTTAATAGTTCTGTTACTTTACTAATAGGAATTGTTTTCATTTCTTGTTCTTTACCTATTATTAGCTATTAACCGAGACATAACTGTTTGCTTTTTAAATCACAAATCACCTGTAGACGACGCCCGGAACAGTTCTGCAGTGTTCGGCCTGTACGTGTCTAGAGACGCGCTGAGTTCCATCAACGGTTTCATTATAGCCTTCAGGTGCTGTAACTGCTCGCAAGCGAAGATGAGCCACGAGCAAAACATCACGTCCATTAAGTTTGCGATCGCCATTGAGAACAGAAGCCAGTATATCTGTAAAGTTTCTCGAGTTAGTAATTTCTCCATTATCTGAGTTGTGCTTGTCCTTTGTCCTTTGTGACTCCAGGAGCAACAGATTTCATTGGGAATAATAGTCCTCTATTGACGTTTGGCATCGTGCTTTCAAAGCCAACGATGGTTGGACACTATAATAAACATCTTTAATGTCTATTGCTTGTTAAAACCAGGGATCGCAAAGAACAATAGCGACAGGATTACTATTTTATTTGTTGAGGGTCTTATGTGTTTACTTTGATTGTTCGTGATTTACTTACGATTTTTCAAACCTTTAAGAATTCTCAACTATGTCCAAGAATAAAAATCATTACAAAAAAATATTTCCATATAAAAAGAATTATAAAAATCCACGTTTTTCTCGGGTCTAAAGTGAACTTTTATCCGAAGTGGACTAAATAGAAGAAAACTTGTTTAAATTTAAATCAATACATTTTCTAATTCTTAAGTATTATCATTTAGACATCCAAGACATCCAATTATATACAGCCTACGTTTTTAGTTATAGAATTTTACAACTAGCTTGATTTATGCGAATCTTCTGACCAATCTTCAAAGCCCAGAAAAAAAGATATTTTCTTCTTTTTAGTCCACTTCGGATAAAAGTTCACTTTGGACTCTAGAAAAACGTTGATTTTTAGAAAAAAACTATATGATAATATTTTTTCCCTTAAAAAGTATAAGATAATAAATTACAGTACAAGCCGCTAATCTAGAGTGTTGAAACCTTTAAAATATTGTATTGTCATCGAGAGCACGCCTACACAAAAAATGTCAGCTCAATCGGATGTCGGGAACTGATCGAAAAATCGATCGCCAGAAGTGATCTCCACGGACAGACATACAAGAAAGCAAGCTAAGAAAAAAGTGGCAAAAAGATCAAAATGTTGCTTGCTTCTTGTAACGGAAACCAACAGCCATTCATACGTCAGCTTTCTTTTATCGTGGCTTGGACTTTCGTATTTTGAACAAATAGGTAATAGGCTAGATGACGCTTTTTTTTGGGCCCCAATTAATTTATTACCGATAGCCATCACCACAATTTTTTTTTGAGGCGTTAACCAGAATATATTTCAAATTAAGTTTTTGGATAACTGTCGAAAACGCCTTCGGCCTTCATGGTCTATGCATTGTCAGTGCCGTAAGAGATAAGTAGAGATAGATCACGATATGAGAAAAACAAAATGTCCTCACCTTATAAACGTTCCACTGCTGGGCACAGGCCTTCCTCATGGAACACATGTGGCATACTCCTCATGCCGTAACACCGCCACGCTGGCCCAAAGCGGGTTGGTGGGTAGAAACAGTCGCAATAACGACCGGGACCAACGGCTTAACGTGCCTTCCAAAGCTCGGTGGAGCCCGTAATCACAAAGTTTAGGTCACCTATCCACGACCTGACCATGGCGAAGGTAGCTTTGTTTTCAATCGAAAGCCAAAGCGTTCTAACCACTACGCCACCAAGCTCCTCGAAAATTCAAGAAAACATGATACGAGAAATAAATGCTAGACGAGGAATAGACTTAGATAAATAACATAGTATTGGGTCCTTACCTATGAAATTGGTGTTTTTATTCTGTCTTAGCAATTTGTCCGTAACTATTAAGTTTCAGAACATTCTTATAAAATAATTGTCTCTTCTAAAAATAGACCATATATTTGAGCTCGTATTATTTAATTTGATAATTTTTCGTAAGTTTAATTGTGTTAAAATTAGACACAAAGTCAATTATTTTTAACTGCCTCCCGAATACATCATTGATTTGCATTAACATAAAAACGATGAATAATTTTTATCAAGCGTGTTCACACACATATATATCTAATGGTACATGCCAAATATTATTATCTCTGGATTTGTCGTTGTGAAGAAAACTGATAAAATGTTAGTATGTAAAATGCAGACATCCCCAAAATCTCCATGCAAAACACCAATTTCATAGGTAAGGACCTAATATTATTAAAATCATAATAAAACAAGTAATTACCAAGAACAAATGTTTGTATTAATCACATAAACATTAGCCCCTAACCGGAATCCGAAATAGAGTTGCTGACAATAAGGACTATAGGTACTATTCATATTCGTTGTTTTTAGCTTAAATTACTCTATTTATTCTTAACGTTACCAGCCTATTGCATCCCACTGCTAGGCACAGGCCTTCCTAAATGGAGGAGCACATGAAAAGTATGGGCCCTAACACCACCACGCTGGCCCAACGCGGTTTGGTGGGTATAAACGGTTGCAATAACGACATAATACTTGAGATTGAAGTTAAAGCTACGAAAATAATGTCGCAATCAGCACTACGGTCTGAATAATTGAATAGGTGCATTTTGACTGTTGTTTGCAGTGGGATTTGTCGATTCCCATACCAAAGTAAATGGTCCATAAAGCTCATCTGACAAAATGCACCTATTAAATTATTCATACTGTAGTTCCCATTCCGGATTTCAAGTACTCCTAAATAGGTCAACCAGCCACTTGGTACAGTAAAGAACCAAACAGTATTAGAAAATGAAAGCACATAACATTTCTGTTTGAAAAAGTCAAGTAAAAGTCATGCCTTTTTTAAGGCACTTCCCTTTTACGACATCCAAGGCGAACGTATTGAAAGCATTCGCTTTCGAACACCTGTTGGGAACTGGAATAGTAATGAACTTGTGATGTGACTGAGAACCGGGCCAGGAGGCTTGGAGCTTTAAGACTGGACTTTTAAGTTCCCGTGACTTTCAAAGTAAATTCGGCCTTTGTTTTTGGCGGTTCCGTCACGTTAAGTTTGTTAAGCCTTCTTGAACCTTCAAATAACCCTGAACAAACTCTAGTATGACACAGAGGCTTAAAAGTGTACGCAGAGACGCCACCGTCATTAAGGATTTTTATTACTTTATCGTTTTATCATTTTATTTTAAAACCTAATGAGCAGCAATGGTTCAATGACTAATATTATAATGCGAAATAACTCAGTCTGTCTCGGTTTTACATCAAAACTACTCAACCAATTTAACCGAAATTTGGTACACAGATAGTCACAGATAGCTTCAGAAAGGGCATAGGGAACACGCCTCGTTTTCGGAAATAATTGGGTACCAAACTCACCTGATAAACAAAAGCCACAATATACATGGTGCCACTCATAGCATCGAATGGGTACCAGGCCTTCAGAGGAAGTCTGGGAGCAGGCTCTGTCACCGTCTCATTGGTCTCCTTAACCGCGATCATACGGACTGATTCCCCGAAGAAGGTTATAGTCACCCAGCCTAAAGAAAACATAACACATTCAAGGTATTTGGAGCATTCATAAAAATATTCTTTGCGTTGAAATGTTGAGTGTTTTAGAGCATGTCCAATTGTTCACTAAACAGTTCATACACAGAGCGACACATTGTCATAAATCCTCAGCATAACGTCCCACTACGAGGCCCAGGCCTTCCTCATGGAGCAACACATGAGGACTATGGGCCGTTACACATCACGCTGGCCCAATGCGGGTAGGTGGGTAGAAACGGTTGCCTTCCAAAGCACAGAGGATATCGAGATCACAAAGTTTGGTGACCCATACAAGCCATCCAAGCCAAGTGACTATGGTGAAGGAAGCTTAGTTTTTGATATCGAAACCCAAAGCGTACTAACCACTACGCCACCGAGCTCCTCTATTCTCATAAATTTCTACAAAAAAATATTTTAAGCGCCTAGGTTCTAACTCAGACATGGTCTTCGGTGAAGTGGGCGAGACATAGCTCCCTATATTATTGGTGAGATAAGTTTTTAAATTGATAAACTTCTAATTAGCAATCTATAATAGAACTCGTGATTCTAACGAAAACAATCTCTGGGAGTTGCTGCCGAGTGAAGACAATAATATAATGGTATAAAATAACTACTCACTGACAACCGACAGCACAGTGACAGCGCAGACGAAGTACAAGAGCCTCCTCATCTTGGTGAGAGCTAGCTGATGGTAGCGAGCGTCAGACTCTGTGAACAGCGGGTGGCTGTTCGACTGGTTCCAGACAGCGAGGGTCCTAGAACGAGTTTGAATGAGGCTCCGCATATTATGTAACTATTTACACTGGTATTTCAGGATAAATATGTTTTATTTTGATGTTTTCCTTTTATAAAAAACCTAGCTAATGTCTCTTATCCACTTCATGGTAAGCAATTGAACAGTCTATTTGCGAAAATGATAGCTGTTTTAACCACGGCCAACTAAAAGGCTTGTCTCGCCTAATTTAAATTGCTATTTTATGGTTTAAGAATGTACAGTTCGGTATTTGAGCATGTAGCCTAAACAAGCAGCAACTATGAAAGTTTTCTTTTATTTCAGTGTTGAAATCCATTGAGATTTAGTTAAAAGTATAAAAGTTGCGGAAAATAAATCCGTCATCGAAAAATCTCTAAGCATAAGTGCAAAAACGGATACTATAACTCTTAAAGTATTTCTGTAGAAATATTTCTAAAAACAGATTGTGGTTTGGAATATCTGAATAAAAGCAGGACCTTTTTTAAGAATACCCAGTCGAAACGTGGGCCTAATATATTTCGGTTACCAATACAAGTGTTGCCTTTTTATTGGACTAGTCACTCAGGTGACTTTATTGGGCGAAACGTCCCTACTCCCAGAAATAACTTAACAATATGAGTTCTTCACAATCGCGGAGTTTTGCATAACGAAATATTGTAAGCGTTCGGAAAAGGTTATTAGATTTTCGTGTTTGTGTTCCTTTGTATAAAATCGAACTTTTTTTTCGAAGGTTGTTCCTTTATAGTTTGATTTGGGACTAGTCTTGATCTTAGTGTTCAAGTTTTTGATCCGCACTATGAGCAAAATTATTACCTAATGAACTTAGTTAAGTGTATGCTTTTAGTTGGTGTTAAGTGTTAGTTAAGTGTTTCACTTCTACCTCACACTACTGTTCTCCATAGTAATAATAATTAGTTATGCTAGAAAATTAGTTATGTAAAATACTGTCTATGATTATTAACCTCTATGTAAATAAATAACATCGTTAAACAAATACACCTCAAAATCTCAACGCAATAAAAGAAACTGGCGGCGTCGAGCGTTGAGAAAATTATTTTCCACTCTAAAGCTTTTGTGTTCAGCCGTTAAATTAAAATTGATTTGAAATGAATTTTCTTTGTGATAGGCTTGATGTTTGTTAAGACGTACCCCTAATAACTAAGGCTAAGGTTTATTTAGCATTTATCCTTTTGTTGTTTATTGTTAACTCAAATTACATTCGCTTTGATTTCGTTTCTTAATACACAATGCTTTCATTTAAATTGCTTGTGTTTGACAAACTAATAATTTTCGTCAGCTCATCAACAAACTGAGATCTTATATTTAAATAGATTATGTGAAAAGTTTTAACGGGATCAAGCATCGTACCTTGTGAAACACTCACCTGTAGAAGCTCTTAGAATTAACAGCAAAGAACAGTAACTTGATGACTGAGTGAGCAAAGAACAAAACGGTTATGGTGTTTGCGGTTAGTTCATTCACTTCGTTGGAATACTTCGCCATATTTGCAGCCATGCACAAATAGTGAATAACGATCAAAAATGCATGAATACTTGAGTATATCTTTCGCAACAACGAAGTCATACCAGAATTGTCTGAAAAAGTAGAAGAACGTAAACTAAACATCATCAAATTAGACACCCCAAAAATTCCACAAAATAGACTTTCTGTCACAAAGTTAGTAACGAAGACCTTACTAAATCTTCATCAAAATATCTATAATGAAACGTAAACGGACAAATTTAAACGTTTCGAAACAAAAGTACCATTTCGAGACAGACTTTGCAAATCGTACAGTCAGCATCAAAAGTTGATGAACATTTAAGTACTTTGTCGAATTAAATGTCATTATGTGTCTACGACAATGTAGTACATGTGAAATGTGACATAGTACTAAAATGATTAGCTACTTCTGATGCTGACTGTACATGAGCATTATTTTACCTGCATGGTAATTGAAAAGAAAATGTCCAGCCGCTTGCATAAGTTTGATGTTTGGCATCAAATCGGACACAAGGCCCAGAGCTTTCACTTTGGTCATCATCTGCAAAGAATTTATCCATATTTAATAGTTCCGATGAAAATTTTATTTTTCACTTATTTCGTACTCTCTTACCTTGAAGGCTTATCGGCTTGCCTTTTAATTTCAAATTTATTTCCCTAATTATTTCTTTCTCCCTACATGTATTAGAAGCCTCATAGATTTCTAGCCCAAATAAATTCCCAAAAGCACCTTTCCAGCACGTGTGATCTTCACATGCTCCAGGGCACAAATGGATTCTCCATCGATTTTATTTCATTGTCATTACTAGTTTTGCACTGACGTGTTTGAATTTCAAAGTCACGATACGCTGTCTTGGTGCTCGTGGGAAGTGTACAACTGGTCAATGTGAACTAGCAATACCTTCGTCTTAATTATGAATAACCTATGCTTGTACTATTGAAACTATATAGTTATTGGAAATTAAATGTGTGGTAAAATCGTGGATCGATGTATCCATTATAACAGTCAAAGTTGAGTCAAACTGTTTGAGTTGTCCTATTTTGTTTGTTGTTCTTGTTGTTGATTGCGTTTGTTTGCTTAATTAACAATGACAGTAAATTCACGGATATTGTTGCTCATCAACTTATAGCGAGAATTGGATTTGATTTTATTTGCTGAGTAAACAAACTAGCTTTGACATTTTAAAGTGTTTTCTGTAATATCCAGGTGCATTTGATTAATAAAGAGAATTTTATTGAATTGAGTTGTTTATTTTACTCTACATATTTATGAGAACTTTGTCAGGAGAATTTTGTCAAGACTTGGAGTCTTTACGTGTACGTACATAAAATGGCGCCTAGAAAGTTGAATATAGCGACGCGTTTAGAATTATTACTATTATAACCATGCTGTTCCCCGGTGGGGTTTGCAGAGATAATAACGTCCAATAAAATTAATCAATAGGATCTTAAAACGAAGCATTAATGAACATATTAAGATCGCAATAAAAATCTAAAAATCCCACGTATTTTAAAATGAGCTAATAATAAATCATCTTTGCAACTTAGCCGAACGACGGAGTGTTGTGCGTGGATCGTACATAACATAACATATCACGCCTCTTTCCCAGGGATAATAGTAGATTAGTAGCCAAGGGCTGTAAGGCATCAATTGCAGCCCGAGATATTTAGGCGCACGAGCGCAGCGAGGGCGCTTATAGTTTGAGGGTGCAATTGATGCTTACACCCGAGCTAACTACTCTGCTTTACATCTCGATTGTGAGGTAAGTGGAAAAAAAGGCATTACAAGAATAAATAAATTTATTTTCAAGAACTAAATTTAGCTTCGCCGTTCGATATTCAAAATTGATGAAAAAGCGAAGCGACCTCTTTTGTCACAAGAATAAATAAATTTATTTTCAAGAACTAAATTTAGCTTCGCCGTTCGATATTCAAAATTGATGAAAATAGCGAAGCGACCTCTTTTGTCATTGGGCTGAATGCATGATGTCTAGTGCCAGTAAGATGGTTAGATGTACGCGAACTTTTTGAAAGAGTTTTTTTTTAATTACTTACCGCCCTAGGGCGTTTCTAGCTACATTATTAACCTAGGGCGGTAATTGATCACTTACAACCCGCATCTGGGGGTATTAAGGACCTACTTACCGAACATGAGAGATGTAAATGTTATATACCCACATTTCGCCAGATATGGTAGGTCCCCATGTAACAGGTGGCGAGCCTGTTGCCATGCACCGAGCACAATGTCAAGCGATATTCACAATGAACAAATGTACATATAAGTTTTTATTCAAACTCAGTGGTACAGGCGGTGAGATGGAACCCGCGTTTCCCGGGGCCCCTCGAATGAGTAGTTCCCCGTCCGTCCCAACTCGGCGACCGCTGCCTTACATGCGGAGCATAATATTACTTTTATAGTCAGAGCCGGCTATCATTTCAAACAAGCTGTTCGAAAATCACCAACGACTTGGTGTGCCATACCTTGCGTCTGCCACACTCACACGCGTAAGTGCGTTGTTTCTCTGAATGTAGGCTCATGAATCGCATGAACGCGCGTGATTGCGTTTCAGTGTGTTGGACTGTGCATTTTTTCTATACACAAGGAGATACCTTCATGCAACGTTAGAACACGCGCCAGCTCAGTAAGGGAATACCTTACGCTTACGATCAATGTACACTATAAAAAAAATAGAATTTATTGATATCTAACAGATCAGCCAGATCATCAAAGTATATAATATGTATTTGTAGTATATGTTTATATAAGAAGTATATGTGTATGGTATATCATTATCTATATGTTTATTTGTATGTATCCTATTTAGTTATGATTGTTATATGTATTAATTATGTTTGCTTTTGTTGCTTATTTGATTCTATTGGTAATGCCCTCTACTGCCTTTTCCTCATCTAATGCCTCTACTCTCTGTTTAACCTTATGGTTGACTGGTAGACAACGACGATAGTTGTTAAGTCCGCCGTATGTATATAAATTTACATTAAAGTTTAAATAAATAAATACTATGTCATTTACTCTTTTTATACGATCAAACGATAAGATCAAACGATTTAGAACTCGATGCAACTACGTGCCATCTATTGATTAGTATTAGGAACCTAATATGAAACCAGAAAGTTTTTAAATTTCAACCTGAAAGTGCTCGTTAAGTTGAAAATAGTTGCAAATTGCATTGTCACCGAATTCTGAACTACTATTCTCAAAATTTCAGCCTGATAGCTAAGCCGGAAGTGCCTCAAAATTGAGTTACAAAACTCCAACTGGACATACAAAGACAGACAAGAAAGTGAGTTAATAAAAACGTGGTAATAAATAAATAAAAAAAATAATAGTGGCTAATTAAGGAAAAATAATCAAATCCAAATACTAATAAAAATATCGTTGAGTTAAATCGCTTGTAGCTAGAACCGTTCTAAACCACACCATTCAATCTAGAACCCATATTTTAATATCACGGTTACATCTTTCAGAAATTCATTTCGCCTTTAGAGAGTCTGAAGCTTACTTCATCTCAAGCAATAAAGAAAATTGCCAATCCAATTTAATTCTTATCACAAAGACATCAAGTTGAAATTTCAGTTTGTTGTTTGTGGTGAAAGCATTTATTTATTCACGATCTATTTCGGTTAGTCACTGAGATTCCAAATTGAAGGCCTTTCAGGGTTTTTTATCTATTTCATCGGAGTTTTGATGGCTCTGTTAAAAGATGCACTGAAAATAATCAAAATATTAAATTAAGAAACAAAAAACCAGTTTGAAATTCCAGAATTAGTGTCAAGTTAGGACTACAAATAATTTAGTTTTTTAGTTTTTTATGTGTTTTTAATGAAAATTTGCACAATTCATACTAATTTTATAAATGCGAAAGTGACTCTGTCTGTCTGTCTTGCTTTCACGTCAAAAACTACTGTACCGATTCAATTGAAAAGTACACAGATAGTCTAGAGCCTGAGAAAGGACATAACGCATTGATATAACACTAGATTTGCAAACTGCATTAAATTGCGTCAAAAAAAGCGTAGCCTTTTCCGAAACTCAACGACGTAGCTTTGAAACCAATAAACATTGAAAAGATAAACATATATCTATCCCACTTACGCAAGTCGTTAAAGCTACAGCGCAGTAACTGTACCGTCTCGCTCAGATTAGACTGGATTAGACATATCGCAATGTCAAAGTACAATGGTGGAAGTGTTCCCTGCTCGTAAAATTTTACCCCATTTTTATTTTTTAATAATATATATTATTTTTAAATAATTATATTAATATTTTTTATTTCTTATTGGATGTATTTAATCAAGCTTTTGGTAATAAGGTATTATGGGCTGGAGAGCAATGCAAATACTTATTTAAAAATGAAGTAAATAAGTATTAGAAAAAAGTGTCGTGAGTGTAAGACGTGTCGATTTTTATAAATAATTCATTTAGCAAAATTAAATGTTACTAATGCTTGGTAAAAAAATAAAAGAGATTTTCGTATTATTATTATTTATTATGCAAAATTACAGGTGGCGAGTCTGTTGCCATGCATCGGCGACCATACGAGTAAATACGTCGTTATATACTTTAATAACTTGATGTACTGTAGAATGTAAAATAAATATTCAAAGCTGCTGATAATATGAACTGATAACCTAGCCTTCTCTTTGTAAAATAATTTTAAAAATCGAGTCGGTAGATCCAGAGATTATTCCCTGCAACGTCATTACCTCGTAAGATCGCAAACTTTACCTTTGTCAAGTAAAGATAAAAACATCACCTACAATAACGATTGTAACGATCTTTATCTCTATCTTTAAAAACCTACATAAAATCACTGATTCCATAAATTACAACATTCTCCCATAGATATGGGAAACCAGAAATGAGTTTTTAATGGCAGCACTGAACCAATTTTAAAACATTTTACATTTTAATTAGTTTTTACGTAAATATGAGCATTAAAAAACAAACTCACGTAGGGAAAGTAACACCCATGGTTTTTTTATGTTTTTGGGACCTGGATTTGCACGTTTTGACTGCACATTTACCCATAATAATTTTTTTTTCCTCCCGATTTACTTGGTTGACGTCTCACAGAGCACTAACTGACATAAGCCTCGTATATGGCTGTGGCCATATGCCGAGTGGCTACGCTTTAACGCGGTTACTACAGATCTAGTGTATTATACATCAATGACATAACGTCGTTGCGCCTGACAGATTCCATATGTGATATTCACAAGGTTTTGGGAAACAATAAAAAACATATTATTAAAATAAGGAACAGATATTATCTGTTCCTTATTTTAATAACATGTTTTTTGTAACAATAACAATAACAGATATTATCTGTTCCTTATTTTAATAACATGTTTTTTATTGTTTCCCAAAACCTTGTGAATATCACATATGGAATCTGTCAGGCGCAACGACGATAAGCTACTTTATATCCCGATATTCCCATGGGAACGGGTACCGCGTTGGTGTAACCGTGGTTATCAAAATCTGCTCGACAGAGTATTATATGGCATATTCCGTCAAAATGTAATTTCAATGACACGACAACAGAGATTTATCACCATGACAACAATTAATCAGATGACACTGACAAGAAATAGTATTTATATTCATTAATTTAATAATAAGAGGTTTTAGTTCAACTATTAACAATCAACATTTTGCTAATAGGAGAGTAGGAATGTAATGTTGAGAACTTTGTAATACACAATGCAATGTTAAAAAACACACAAAAGCCACGCGAACGATGTCGCGGGCACAGCTAGTTTAGATATAAAGATGCTAACACTTGGAAAAAGAAGAGCGATGCTTCGCTCGTCATGTACTAAGTGTTAGTAAAGAACATGTTCAGCTCTTGCCTTTTTACGCCCCTTAATCTATTTATATTTCTGTTATCAACGTTCATAATAAGCCTAATACCCACCGAGTTACAGTATCGTACCGTAAATTACACTCTAATCTGCCAAACCATCTAAAGGGTTGTAATTATAACCGTACCTGTCAAATAGAAAGTTGTGATACGGGGCTAATATTTGCGACCTTACAATTACACAGTTAATATGATTAACTTACATAATTTTGTCGGTATTTAGCTTACAACGAGAAAATCAGAGTTATATTAAGATTAATGCCGAGTTGATCAAAGTGCTTTAGCTAAATATATCTTAAAGCAAAAATTAGTTAAGAAATATCGGTGAATATTCTTTTCAATTCATTTACTCATAAAATGAGTCTTATTGCCTCGGTTTTAAGCCCATATTGCCATGTATTACGTACGCGATTTTTACTTTACATTACTATACTAGTGTAGTAATAGAATGTATAACAAAGATAAACATGGCACAACATATCATCACGCCTCTTTTCCCCGAAGGGGTAGGCAGAGGTGTTAAACACCCACTTTTCGCCAGATATGTTAGGTCCCCATGTAACAGGTGGCGAGCCTGTTGCCATGCACCGGGCACAATCTGAGGCAAGCGTTATTCACAATGAAGTGTACATAAGTTTTATTCAAATTCAGTGGTACAGGCGGTGGGATCGAACCCGCGGTTCCCGCGGCCTTTCGAACGAGTCTGTCCCTACTCGACTAATAAAGATAAAAATGAAGACCTATAAAAATACAAGTATTGTGCCGATAACTCATCCCCTACAATAGAAAATCAATTGTGTCTCGCCCAAAACAGGTTTAGTGTAAGTCAAGGGGAAGAAAATTTTAATTTAACCGTATTTATTATTGCTCTAATTACTTCTTATGACCAACCTTAAGAAACTTCGTACAACATGTGTGTGCTTTTAGCATTACATAGTAGGCTTTTTTCCGTGCGCCTCTGTATCTGCTCTTACTAACCCGCACTGGGCCAGCGTGGTGGTGTTATGACCCATATTCTTTGTGTGGTTCTCCATGAGGCCTATGCCTAGTAGTGGGACGTATATAGGTTGAGGACGTAAGTACATCATACAAAACTACATGAATTTCATTGAAGTTAGTTGAAGATTGTTGAAGAAATAGATATAGTTGAAGAAATAACTTTAAATAAAACCTCTGCTTTATTACTTACGCCTTTTTTCACAGCAAGGAACCAATACTTTGTGATACCTAAATAAATTTATTGAGTTATATTTTATTCCACCTATATTTGGTTTACGGTAAAATGATTCCAGTCAGCTCTACTTTAAAATTCAAATATTGTCCTCCACACTGTGTGTGTACATTTCAACATCGTTGTTTGTACAACAAGATAAACATTTATAAAAATAAAACTGTAAAATGTAGAATCCATTTAAGTGCTTTTTAAATAAAAACAAACCGGATTGACTTTGAATAACAATCATTGCTTTGTGATATATTGACTATTATACGTTTGCTTTCATACCAAAATCATAATCTTAGATAAGTCCATGATAATAATTGCTTAGCCTATAATTCAAACTAGTACGGCCTTGTTTCTACACTAGTCTATTAATACTGTAAAAAAGGCTAACTTCCCTCCAAATTCAATTTCCCTTGCAAACCTATTAGAATTAATCGTCTCAATTATCCCATTCAATCGTAGAGGCATTATTACCTCTTAAAAACATACGAGTGCGTTAAATAAGTCACATTTCTTAGAACTGCTTCTCATAACACCCTGGATACAAATTATAATTTCACCTCAATAAATAAAACAAGCTCTTAAGCTGAACGTAGTAAGGTCGAATGTCGAGAGTAAAATATATTTCCAGCTGAAAGGTGCGTTTGCAGTGTTTACTTTAAGGCGGGAAATGGTAAGCTTAGCTGAGCACTTAAATTTCATTAAGGGAAAGTCTAATTTATCCTGACTTCTCTGCTGTCTGAATTTTAATTAAAGGTAATTGGTATTCTAATCTTTCTGTCTGTTATGATAGTAACATTTTTTGCTTGGAGATAAAACGCGTTTAAGCGTTATCCACGAAAAGTATTGCCTTTGGAGTTGAAGTGGAAGCTAGGGCGAAATCATCGCTTGTATCATGGAAAAGACGGGGTCTGCTGCATCACAGAAGGCTAGAGAAACGAGCTTAGCAAAGGGTGCTGCTGGATGAGGAAGAGATCTTGGAAGCATCATCTGCTCCAGCAGTTCTATCTGGATTTTCTGCTTCTTCCAATGGGCATTTTAAGATATTTACGCCATAGACAAGAAGACACAGTAAACAACCGACCATTGCTTTAGAGAAGACATACATATCATCCCGCCTCTTTCCCCGACGGTATAGTAAAGATGTGACACCCACATTTCGCCAGAAATGTAAAGTCGAGGTGGCGAGCCCGTTGCCATGCACTGGGCACAATGTGAGGTAAGCGATGTTCACAAACAACTGTACATATTTTTTATTCTGTATGACATGAAAACCTTCAAGAAAAGAGCGTATTCCCACTTAAAAGCCGGCAACGCACTTGTGACCCCAGTGGTGTTGCGAGTGTCCATGGGCGGCGGTAGTTGCTGAACATCAGGTGACCCGTCTGCTCGCTGGCCCCCTATCCCATAAAAAAAAATTCAGTGTTACAGGCGGTGGGATCGACCCCGTAACTACTGAATGAGAAGCGCCGTCTTCCCCAACTCGGGTACGGAGACATAACTCTGCATTTTTGTTTTCGTTGTTTTCTGTTGGTAAATTGGCCGTTATGGGTACAAAGGACTAGAGTTGACAGCACGCAATAAATAGTCACGTCAGTGTTGCGCACGATAATGAGGAGCATTAAGGTTAATCCGCACGCGGCGGCAGCGGAGAGGCGCGACAGAATATTCTCCGGGAATCAACTGTGTCGCGTCGCGGCGCTGCCGCTTAGTACATTTGAAAGAATATTTTTCTTGTCACGCCGCAACGCGCCTCTTCACTGCCGCGGCACGCAAGTGCGCGAAACTCGCGCAAGCACCTACTTAATAATAATATTTATAGCAGAGATCGCATAGATCAGACGAGCCGTAGTTCATCTTCATCACCTTCGCACACAATCCACGGTCACTCCCCTAAGATCATTAGAAAGCAACGATTCTGAGAAATGCCATTTCCACAGCATACTCTAAAATAAAATTTACACTGGAAACATTAGGAAAAATGTAAGCTCTAAGAACTTCCATGCGTACTTATTTCGTTGTTAAAGAAAGAACAGTCTACAAACATAGAAATAAGGAAAAAGCAACTCGTCGTGAAAACAATTCAATGTTATTTGTTTCTACAGAAATGACAAAATAAAAGTGATCTCCAGTTTGTCTGTGATTGCTGGTACGCAGAGCTCCTATCCTGAAACTCAATCTTGAACTAAATTGAATTCTGCAAGGTCGAATCCGACGCAGGAACAGCTTTAGATATAATTAGGTGAGCCTTTGAATAATAAATTAATAATTTAAGCCAAAATTATTAGAGTAACAAACAGTAGATAAGGCAATATTCACCGAAGAATTATGATATTAATTTAAATAACGACATTCACCAATATAGGTTAAGGTTTCGTAGTAGTTGTCTTTCGATGTCGAAAACAAAGCTACCTTCGCCAAAGTCAGGTATTGGATGGGTGACCAAAACTTTGTAATCTTGAACTCCTCCGTGCTTCGGAAGGCACGTTAAGCCGTTGGTTGGCCGCTTTTGCAGTGACCGTTAGCACTAGGAAGCTGCAATTCAGTATATATGTATATCAATTACGCATTATTATACAAAGTGGTAAAATAAAAAGTGGAAAAATATGTTTTATTTAAAGTGGAGAGTCATTTCAACCCTAACGTGTGGTAATTTTTTTGGGTATGTACCTATTTAAAAACACGAACGACAGGAGTTAAGCAAGCCATATTGTCAGCATGCAAGCGGGCTGGCGGGCGAAACATGTGATGGAAAAATTTGACAAACTGAGCGAAGCTTTCATGAAAAAACACCCGAACTTCACCAAAACATAGACGAGACGAGACAGAGATGTCATTATTCACATTGAAAAACATCTCTTCTCGTCTCCGCTGCAGTCTTCTCCACACATGTCCGCTTTGGTGGTGTCCGGGCCTTCGCTGGAAGGTGAGTGAAGAGTGAAGATGCCTCTCACTGCTTCGATGCAGTGTGAGGAGTCGTAACTGTTCTACGTGCGCGCGAAAACAGCTCCGCTCTGACACAAACTGACTTAAGCCTTCACATACGCGCTTAAATATCAAACCAACCGAACGCGTTCGCTTCAATTAGCACCGCACTGTACTCTACTTGCGCAAAATCACGTAGGATAATTTAATAAGGCCCGATTTTTCAATCCTCAGATAAAACTGTCAGTCAAATGTTAGCTCTGAAAGAGAGAAAGAAAGAAAGAAAGAAAAACATTTATTGACCACAGGCACAAGCAAGACGCAAAATACACAAACAATCACATATAAGGTCAACTAGGACCCGACCTCAGCATATGCTGCATCAGGCGAAGCTGATACAGCGCTGGTATTCTGGCCGGGCCTACATACATTTATATTATAATACAAAATAAAAATACACTTAAATTCACAATACTGTACAACAGAAACAACAAATAGAACAAACATATTAATAAATAGAACACAAAAGAAAAACAAGTTATGAATAATAATTATATATGAAAAAAAAAGTGAGTGAAATTACTTTAGAAAGTGACAGTGATACTTTAAATGGCGGATAATTTTATCTGAGGATTGAAAAATCGACTGTGTATAGTTTAAGCGTCGAACCGCGCCCCGTCACGTTGGCTCTGAAGTGCCCGGTGTGACCCAAATGAAAGAGGTGACATGATCCTCGCTTGCTTCGCTCGCCCTCTCGCTGGCGATGCGGCCTACGATGACCAGAGTTAACTAACTCAATAAATCCAAACTCAAACAGCGCAAGTTGCTACTTTGAAGCGAAACCTTGTTATAGGATAGCTCTTTATCGAACAAATCTCCAAGGTGAGACATTTCAACAATCAGCGAGAGTAAATTTACTTAAACTCCCAATATACTAATATATCTGGGTATGTACCAGCCCTGCGAGACTCATTTAAAATTAACTCTTACCTCAAAGCGATAAGGTTGAACGTTTTAAGCTTGAAACCTTGATTAATATCAGACTTTTCAGTAACGACTATTAAATAGTACGACATTTATTAAAAAAGGATGATAAGTCTGAGTCATTTAAAACCCTTAAAATTAGACCTGCGACTTGGTTCATTAATAATATATTTTAAAGCTACTGGCTGAAATTCAATCAAGCCACAAATAATGAATCGTTGGGGCGAAAACTCCGATTTGTTCAATTTATTGCTTCTCATTATGTGCGCTCAAGAGAATAATTTAAAATAAAATTATTGTGGTTAGGCGGCTTACTGAAATACAACATAAACACGTCTGTTGAGATAAAGGGAATCACAGGTCTTGATTTCCTAAGATACTGGCTCATTTTTTTTCGCTTTCTCACATATCATTACTTTTTTTATATAATATATACATACATATTGGGTCCTTAGCTATGAAATTGGTGTTTTTTTTCTCTCATAGTATTTTGTCTGTAACTATTAACATTCAGAGTATTTTTGAGCTCTTTTGATTTGTTTTGATAATTTGTTGTAAGTTTAATTGTGTTAAAATTGGACACGGAGACAACTCTTTTTAAGTGCCTCCCGAATACATCATTTTATTTGCATTCATTTAAAAACGATATATAATTTTTATGAAGTGTGATATTACACATATTACTAAAGCTTGTGCTTATGATAGAAGCCAAATATTATTATCTTTGGATTTGTCGTTGTGAAAAAAATTGAAAAAATTTTAATATGGAAAATGCAGAATTCCCCAAAATCTCCATACAAAACACCAATTTCATAGGTAAGGACCTAAAATAATCAGGACTATTATCCCGTTAGTCAAAATGACCGCAAAAGCACTCCGTTGCCATAGTCCGCTCTTCATCAAGCAGTACTCAGCATGACAGGTGGTGAGCCCGTCGCTGCTATAAGCTATTGGATGGTGCAGTTCTAAGTCCATTAGTCGCCTTTTACGACACCCAAGAGAAGAAATGGGTTGGTAGTATTCTTCTTCTTTATACGTGGCCTTATATATTGGAGGTTGATTGGACCTAACACTTCATAAGAACATTCTTAATTTGATCATGACCTTTTGAACATTAACTCGTAAAAAAGGTATATGCAGGCTAATATGATGATAAGTTTACATAATACAAAAGCTATTAAAAGTAATAAAATTAAATAAATATCTCTAAGCATCTTTTCCTCGTAGACAGCAAAATCTTATTAAAGTTCCAGTTTCTAAAACCTGCTCAACAATCACAGCAACCTGTCCTTCTAAAGTCGGGAACTGCAAGTTTCCCGACATCTGGAAACACTACCCCTAAGTATCATCATTCAATTATGAACCCTATTCCATTGGCGTTAGACATTAGTGATCGCAATACGCCTTAACTATTCGTTTGGCGTTAGTATATTAGTAGAGTTTAGAAGGCATTTAAAAAAGTGATAAAGATATCATATGAGAAGGTCTTTATTTATTTAATTATACTTTATTGTACATACAACATATTTAAAGAAACAAAATGGATAATTTATGAAAACTCAACATGTACAATGGGCGGCCTTATCGCTAAGAGCGATATTTTCAAGACAACCTTAGGATGGACAGGAAATAGATCACCAAGAAAGGAAGGCGGTAGGTATATCATAGATTAGATAACATGGATGCTTACATAATAATAAAATACACATAAATATATTATATGATATAATAAATATAATGTATATAAAATTGATACATACATAAAATACAATACAAATATATATCCAAACATACATACAAAAATAACATATATAAATACGAATAATAAACTTGAAATAAATAAATATGATACATCAATAGACCCGAGCATTATGACGAAATGGTTGGTATCAGTGACAAATAATATTTCTTTACAAGACTCTTAAAGGCGCCCAAGGTCTGAGCACGTCTTGTCTCAATAGGCAATGCGTTCCACAAACTAGCAGCTTGTACAGCGAAAGAATTGCTGTAAAATTTAGAGGAGTGCATTGGAGTGGATAAGGTTAAATTCTCTGAAGATCGTAAAACTCGTGAATGGATATCGTTCCGAAATTTAAACATAGGTGGTCTTTTGTACAAAAACTTAAGGTCTTTATTAAAGCAACAAAAATATACGAATTGTTTTTGGAATTTCTGTCTCGTCTACGTGTTTGCTCGCGCACTACGCTAAAAAATACTGTATTGAAAGTCCATTCCAATATATTGCCAGAGGCTTACAGTTGGCATCGTTGGTAAACAAAAAAAAACTAAAAGAACTACGCGGACTGTGGAATAAAACAAACTATACAACAACAGATAAATAAAACGGATACTGGTACGCAGCTATATACTAACAACTCGCCTCGGCTTCACACAGGTCCTATATTTGTGTCAATATACAGATCAAGTCTAATGGGTTAGTGGGGAGAATTCCAAAACTATGACAGATAGAGAAATTTGTTTTTTTGGAACCATTGGCTTCAACTTTAGACAAATTAATATTAGGTCCTTACCTATGAAATAGGTGTTTTGTATGGAGATTTTGGGGATGTCTGCATTTTCCATACTAAAATTTTTTCAGTTTTCTTCACAACGACAAATCTAAAGATAATAATATTTGGCATGTATCATAAGACAACCTTAAGCGATATGTAAACCGTAAGTGATATCAAACTTCATAAAAATTATTTATCGTTTTTAAGTGAATGCAAATCAAATGATGTATTCGGGAGGCACTTAAAAAGAGTTGTCTCCGTGTCCAATTTTAACACAATTAAACTTACAACAATTTATCAAAATAAATCAAAAGAGCTCAAAAATATGGTCTATTTTAAGAGGAGCTAATTATTTTTTAAGAATACTCTGAAACTTGATAGATACAGACAAAATACTAAGAGAGAAAAAAAACACCAATTTCATAGGTAAGAACCCAATATTAACATTTAAATCATTTTCAACATGGAATGAACTACCTGATGAGGCTTTCCCAAGAGACTACAGCATGGAGTCCTTCAAAAAGGGCGTGAAAAGATTTTTTAAGGGTCGGCAACGCGCTGGTGATGCCCTCGGTGTTGCAGGCGTCCATAGGCTACGGTGACCACTGCCCATCTCTGTGGGCCGTATGCTTGTTTACCATCCTGGTGGTATTAGAAAAAACTCTCGACGGGAATGAAACGTAGTCACAATAAAAAATATCAAAGTCAAACAAATATCAATCTATTTTCATTTTTTTTTTTAAAGTTTAAGCTTAAAGCTACGCGTCTACGAGCTACGCCGTAGCAGCTAGTTTTCATATTAATAATAATAGTAATAATAAGTTTATTATAAAGCATAGTTCACAAATAATGACTTATATATTAAACTCTCTCTTTATTGCACAAATAAACCAAATTGTAGTAAATACAAAAAGTAAGCAAAGGAGGACTTATCTCTAATAGAGATCTCTGCCAGCCAACCTATCACAGGTGTGTGAGATTTAGTAAGGAGAGGGAAGAGACACCAGTGCAAAAGAGGAAAAAAAAATATAAAGATAAAAAAAACTAAAATTCAAATACAATAATAATAATAATAATATAATAATATATATATATATAATAATATAATATCTATGTATCTATTACTAAAAGCTAAATATACTGATACCTGAACTAGGATAACCCTGTTTCAGGTGAATTAGACCTTAAAAAATCATAATAAATTATACAAGCTTATTATCATATTATCCATAGTTCCTAATTAAAAAAAAAAAAATTAAAAGAAACCATTAAAAAAAATTTTTTTTTTTTTTAAATTTATTTAAAATGTTATATAGTTTCGAATTTCCCTCATTGACTCATTTGGATTTATCATTCTATGTAATTAAACAAAACGACAACATATTATCGCGCCTCTGTCCCCTGTAGGCAGAGGTGTTAAACACCCACATTTCGCCAGATATGTTAGGTCCCCATGTAACAAGTGGCGAGGCTGTTGCAACGCACCGGGCACTAGGCAAGCGATATTCGCAATGAACACAAAGTTATTCAATCTCAGTGGTACAGGCGGTGGGATCGAGCCCTCAAGTACCGCGGCCTCTCGAACGAGTAGCCCCGCGACCTCCAGATATTGGTAAATCAATATTTTTGTTAATTTCTTTATCTGCTCTTTGTCTGACAGAAAATTCATTACCAGATGTTTCCATTATGGAACAACGTATGAAGTAAGCGAATTATCCTTACACTTCACTATGTAATAGGGATATCCGGGATTGCGTGTGGGCTGAAGGATAAGCGAAATATTAAAAAGGTATTTTTTTTTGGATATGAATAATATTGGGTCCTTACCTATGAAATTAGTGTTTTTTTTCTCTCTTAGTATTTTGTCTGTAACTATTAAGATTCAGAGTATTCCTAAAAAATAATTACCTCGTCTAAAAATAGACTATATTTTTGAGCTCTTTTGATTTGTTTTGAAAATTTGTTGTAAGTTTAATTGTGTTAAAATTGGACACGGAGACAACCCTTTTTAAGTGCCTCCCGAATACATCATTTAATTTGTATTCACTTAAAAACGATAAATAATTTTTATGAAGTGTGATATTACACATATTACTAAAGCTTGTCTAATGATAGGTGCCAAATATTATTATCTTTGGATATGTCGTTGTGATGAAAACTGAAAAAATTTTAGTATGGAAAATGCAGAGTTCCCTAAAATCTCCATACAAAACACCAATTTCATAGGTAAGGACCTAATATTTCGTTAATTTGCATTTCACATCCAACTTATACAAGATGTAAACGTTAAGTGTGGCCGATTATTCCGTTAAAATAACAAATATCAGAAAACTCCAAACTGATTTCAAAAGTACTTTACATGCATACATACAATCACGCCTGTAATCCCCGAAGGGGTCGGTAGAGTCCAAGGAGCACTGTGTTCCTTAAGACCACATTTAGCCATACAAAAATTGGGTTTGGTCAGATGGAAAATCGTGAAAAGTAACAAGTGGCTAGCTCATCGCCCACAGTACTCATTACGCCTTTAGTCTCCTTTTACGACATGCTAGGCAACAAAAGCTGTTGGCATATTCTTTTTGCGCCCCGGACCAACACGGGTACCAAGTACTTCACCCAAAGAGTAAAATCACATAAATAACATTTTTTAAATAAATGTAGTAATATTAAAAATATTGAGTAGGACCGCTCCAATACACTTTGTATGGCGACTTACCTACACAACAGCCTCAAAGAACGTTTTCAGGGATAAAACTGCATGATGTTTGTTATTTGCACGATTAAGCTGCAATAAAACTATTGTTATATGACTCATGGGACACTAAAGTTATAAATAACATTATTTATTTTTTCCCCTACTGGTGTCTCTTCCCTATTGGCTGGCAGACATCTCTATTAGAAATAAGTCCTCCCTTGCATACTGTTGCTATAATGTTTGTATTTGTGTTTTTCTGGTGCAATAAAGAGTATAATATAGACTTATAGAGTGTTATAAAACAGTTGACATAAATTGTTAATAAATAACTTGTCCAGCCAACTTGTTCTATCTGTTTCTAGGTGACGCTTACTTGGTTAATATGCCAAGGAATGCGGCTTACCTTTATGTAAACTGTCATTTCACGCCCGCTTCGAAAACAATTTTGTGGTCTGTAGAAACAAATTCAAACAAATATTAGATGTTTTTAAACATAATTTTAATATTCTAAAAAGTATCAAGACTACATTACCCCATTAAAAGCTTAAAGCTGCGCTTCTACGACCTACGCCGTAGCAGATTTTTAGCGTAGCTTTTGCTACGCCGTAGCTGCGACTACGATTATAGGCAGGTGTTCCCCACGGCCTCTTATGTCTTATGACGTCGGTAATCTTTGGTAATGGCCACTCAGGCGTCAAAACGACTCACTCGCACTCATCTATCCGCTTGTAATTAAGCTCAGGACGCCCCATATCAATAACGCAGGGAATTGAGTTTACTATAGACATACCTTTGTATCTAGAGCATATTATGTGTATGTATATTGTGTGTGTGTGTGTGTGATTTAACTACTGGTTAAAGGCGTATTAATATAGATTTAGTTTTATTAATTATATTCAAATTCAAACCAAGCTTGTGTAAACCTGATGATATGAAGGAAGCTATCGCTTATATTACCAGTAAATTTAGCGCATGTAAGTTGAGATAAAGGCAGGCTGATCACCTCACATGGGAATTTTATATATCATGTGAAACGTGTTTAACACCTCTGTCTACCCCTTCCCCTACCGGTATAGAGGCGTGATGACAGGTATGTTTTTAACAAAAGTTGGTCCTTCGAGCCGGATTATTTGCTCTAAAGATTAATCGTTAATGAATCCTAAATTTACTGACTGTTCATTCTTCTTCCTTGTTTTCTACCAGCTAACACTACACAAACCTACTTACTTCATATGAAAGATGGTGCGTAGTCCCTTTTATGATATACATTAGGGTCAGAGTAAAACGAGTGGTAATGGTAGGCTTTATTAGGAAAAGTTATTACTATTGTTAGACCCTATTGTAATAAATACTTATTATTCGTCCTACGAGATGGGTCTACATTGGATTTGAATATTTATTCAGTGGAACACTGTTGTATTCTTGGTCATTGGTTAGCGGACCTTTTTAATAATCAAATAAACAAGCATATCATACCGCCCATTAAATTTAATTTTTTTTATAAAAATGTTCAACTAAAATAACTCATTGGTCGGCACCTTATGGGCAGCAGATATTTCTAATTTGTCAGCTAAAAAGGTAATTGGGAAGCAACTTAAATGTTTTCTCTGCTGCAAAATTATTTATTACATTACGTTTTGATGACACAAATATTGTTTTCTTTGGGTCATAAAATAACCTTAACCTAATATCTATCAGAAAACATTTCCGGTAATTATAAAGAGCTACCGCAGCACCGACAACCGTTGGGGTAAACGAGTTCTGGAGTGGAGACCGCGCCTCGGCAAGCGTAGTGTAGGGCGCCCTCAGGCCAGGTGGAGTGACGATTTGCGCAAGGTGGCTGGCAGGAGCTGGATGCGAGAAGCCGAAAATAGATCGAAGTGGCTTGAATTTGGGGAGGCCTACGTCCAGCAGTGGACTGCCATAGGCTGACGACGACGACGACGATAAAGAGCTGACCAAATAATTATTCTGCTGACAAGTGAGAAACATATACTACAACTGTGCCTACAATGCGGTATAAAAAATTGTTCAGAATGTAGTCCGAAAGTAAAACAGCCCAATTGTTATGCACAAGCGGTAAAAAATAATACCTTAACAATACATCACGCTTGACTAGAGAAAAGATTTATTTCGTACAACAACAATAAGATTACTTTGAGTCGGGTGAGACGTCTCGAGACGAGCAAAGTGTTTTTCTGAAAAGACAATAACAATTGTGTGCTTATTTATACAGCTTAGGATTTGGTGAAGTTTCTTGGAGGTATGTGGAAGCTTTTCTAAGCCACTACCAATATTAGGTCCTTACCTATGAAATTGGTGTTTTGTATGGAGATTTTGGGGAATTCTGCATTTTCCATACTATTTTTTTTTCAGTTTTGTTCACAACGACAAATCCAAAGATAATAATATTTGGCATCTATCATAAGCACAAACTTTAGTAATATGTGTAATATCACACTTCATAAAAATTCTTTATCGTTTTTAAGTGAATGCAAATAAAATGATGTATTCGGGAGGCACTTAAAAAGAGTTGTCTCCGTGTCCAATTTTAACACAATTAAACTAACAACAAACTATCGAAACAAATCAAAAGAGCTCAAAAATATAGTCTATTTTTAGACGAGGTAATTATTTTTTAGGAATACTCTGAATCTTAATACTTACAGACAAAATACAAAGACAGAATAAAAACACCAATTTCATAGGTAAGGCCCGCGACTTAGTTCGCGGTTACCATGGTTTTTTAACAATCCCAAGGAACCCTTTAATTTTCCGGGGTAAAAGGTACCTAAGATGTTGACCAGGGATATAAGGTCTTACTTTGCACAATTTCATTGAAATTGATCCAGCTATTTCGGAGATTAGCCCATACAAACAGACAGAGAAACAAAAATTAAAAAGAAAACATTTTGATCGTATTTTCCCTATTTTACATCCCTGACTTGGTTTTAGGCATTTTTCTTAAATGTACAGACATTCGACCTCTACAGTTTTATTACATGTATAGATTTACTATAAATAAAAACATGCTCGTTCGAGAGGCCGCGGGACTCACGTGTTTGATCCCAATGCCTGTACACTGAGTTGGAATAAAACTTAGGTATAGTTGATTGTGAATAATAAATAATAAATAAATATCTTCAGACATTCACACCTATCAACTGGCCCATACTAGACATCTAATGCCTGTGTTATGTATACCAGATGACGGACAAATATATTTAATAGATAAATACATATAAATATTCAGAATATAATAAACATATATAAACACCCAAGACTGGAGAACAAATGCCTGTTCACACAAACATTTGCCCCCACCGGGGATCGAATCCAGAACCTCTCGAGATGGCGACGCCTTGAGACCGGCGAACAGACCACTCGACCACGGAGGTTGTCAATGTGCATGGCAACAGGCTCGCCACCTGTTACATGGGGACTTAACTTATCTGGCGAATTTTAAAAATCTACGCGCGTGTCCTCGTAGCAAAGAGTTCGCCACAGTACCTATATTCTTGAAGAGAAGCGAGGCGCCTTCTGTGCAGCGGCATCTCACTTCCACTAAATACTGCTTAAAAGGCTGAACAATGATTATTAGTGATTGGAATAGGTTATGTAGGTTCATTGACCGCAAATGTTGATGTTAATATGGATATTCCTCGGGATTCCGACTTTTACTCCGGGATTCGATTACTATAATTCTTTTTATTTAAGTATAAAAATGGTAGCTTTTTTGTTTCAATAAATAAAATATTTCGAGTTGGTTATTTTGTTTAAGATTTTATTGTAGTTAATTACAAATATTTTGCTCTTTTCAATCATGTTTCGATTTTTGAGATACAAATAATAATATATATGATATGTTCTTGTACAATCACAGAATGAAAATGTTAAATGATTGTTGATTCTTATATAGTTATAATTAATTGTTTCATATCCATACTCATACTCATACTCATATTATTATGGCAAGTACATAAAATAGCTCTACCTATTCCGATCACTGATTATTATATTACATTTAAATATTTTTTTAACGCCTCCTGAAAAACTCTTCAAACATAACCGCGAACTTTCTTGTAGATACATAAAATTAAATCATTCAAAATAACATTTGTTGTATGCTTTGTCGAAATCAAACAAATTTTGAATACATAGTTAATTTTCATAATTATAGTTCAATAACGTAAATACTAATAAGTACCACTGTGAAATACTCAAGCAATACTTCATAACGCATGAACGTAAACAAATCACTACTGATATCAGCTCCAGTGATAAATCACAGTACCCGTATCACCGATACGCCGTGCGGTCGCAATAACAATTACGCCCGGGGCTGTCACGCAGTCACAGGAACAAATTGGTTCCATACGATACTGTCACGTACTCCGGGAATTTAATAATCACGTATACACTTCACGTACGAGTACTTTAGTGATGGATAAAATAATGGGAATGTGTTTACAATATTGTTATTATAGTAGACGATAAAGCAGCACTAGCCGACATGGGATGGACGGCACTACACGTATTTCAAGTCGCTAGATCGATCACACCTGTACAGTCAACTCCAGAAATATGTTACCACCTTGGACAGTAAAGGACTCTTATTAGAAAAGCAAAAAAGATTGTTTCTTCAAAAATGTGTATACATATTTGTACTCGACTGTACCATTGAGTTTTGTTGTGAATATAACTTGCCTCACGCTGTGCTCAGTGCATGGCAGCAGGCTTGCTTAGGTTACTAAGGGACTTGTCATGTCAGGTAGGTGTTAACCTCTGCCTACCCCTTCGGGGCTAGAGCCCTACGATAAGAATTACGTTCGTAGTTTGGTTGGAGTGACATGGATAAGCATTTTTAACCGCCTCTCTGGTCTAGTGGTTCACACCACCGGGTGTTGATCGGGAGGTCCGGGTTCGATTCCCCATGAGGGCAGAAGTTTTTCTGCTCGGTTTGGTTGGTGGTAGGGCTTCTAAGTCCGCCTGTCTAGCTACCACCGTCTTACTTAAATCTGTCGCCATAATAACCAATGATATAGGCTTGTTCTGCCCTATTGGGGAGGAATCCAGTTTTTTGGACATGACCTTAGGTGGTGTATCCCTACCTGTTTGCTCTGAATTCCGGTACCTCGGATCATTAATTCAAAACGATGGCGATATTGGCAAGGATGTAAGAAATAGAATAAATGTGGGATGGATGAAATGGCGACAGGTCTCAGGAGCAACGTGTGATCCTAGATTACCCCTTGAGCTTAAGGGGAAGATCTATAAATCCGTCGTTAGACCAGTTGTAATGTATGGATCTGAATGTTGGGCAACGAAAGCGATGGATGAAAGAAAGCTGCACTCAGCAGAGATGCGAATGTTGCGATGAATGTGTGGAGTTACAAGAATGGACAAGATCAGGAATGAATACATTAGAGGAAGTTTGAAAGTAGCGCCAGTGACAGAAAAGATTAGGAGCAATAGGTTAGCGTGGTATGGACATGTGATGAGGAGGGATGAATGTCACATTACAAGAAGGATGCTGAGCATGGATGTGGACGGACCTAGAGTTAGAGGAAGACCAAAGAAGCGATGGATTGAATGCGTGAAGAATGATATGAGGATAAAAGTAGTGGATGCTGAGCTGACGAGTGACAGAGGAGAATGGAAGAAGAAGACATGTTGTGCCGACCCCACCTAGAGTGGGAAAAGGGCAAGAAGAAGAAGAAGATAAGCATTGTTGTGTTTTGGCAATCAGAGGTAAGATAGCCAGTTCCTCAGTTGTTGAGGATTACAGGTGAAGCTCGCTTCCACCTTCGGCCTTATCGTCACTTACCATCAGGTGAGATGAAGGCCAATAGCTTAACTGCCATATGTAAAAAAGACGTGTGGCACTCGGGGACTGCCGCGGTAAAGCTATTGCATAGCATTTTGTATCAACTTATGCAATTATAATTTTATTTATTGTTTTTTTACAAAATGCTTAACTTAACATTCGTACCTCTTATGTAGGGAAATGTTGAATATTAATAGTTGAACTAAAACGTCTAAAGATTTAAATTATAAAATTCGGACATGTACATATTTAAGTAATTCGTCACTTACCATCAGCACCCCTTTTCTTTCACGTCACACCACCCCTAGTATTGTAAAACTCGTGACTTTTTTAGTAATGTTATGAAAGTCAATTTGTATGAAAAACGTACGTCAGTATCTCTCTCTCTCTCTCTCTCTCTAGAAAAAAGTAAAAAGCGCCCCAAGCGGAAAACAGTTGTAATCCACAAAGCCACACCTCCTTGCGCATCGGAGTGGGGAGCGTGAGGTTTTTTCGTTACGGAGCGTGAGGTTTTTTCGTTACGGAATTTCTGGATTCGGTCCCCGCGCTCAAGGCCCGCGATAGAAGCTATGCAATAGCTTAAAAAAAAAGTATGCCTAAAAATCTAAACCAGTGGCTTGCTAGGGAAGAGCTAATGTCCAGCAGTTGAAGAACAAAGGTTGATGATCATGACTTTGAAAGAGTATAATTTTATTTCAACAAGAGAATCTCAATAAGGGTATTCTTCTGATTGTTATTTAAGATTTAATATCCAAAATTTGTACATTATGGTGGACTAAACATCGTTTTCTCCCAGATTTTTTTGGTTCCTAAATTATTTAATTAGTAGATAGTATGTACTTATTATAAGTCTGCGTTTGTGTTTTATTTGTGTGCACAATGTACATTCATACATACATACAATCACGCCTGCAATCCCCAAAGGGGTAGGCAGAGTCCAAGGAGCACTCTGTTCCTTAAGACCACATTTAGCCATACAAAACACACAATGCTTGTGTGTGTGTTTGTTTGTTCACAATGTGTTTGCCTTAAATGTGTGTTACATTCTGTTATATACCTAATTAGTCATGAGACAAATATTTTATTGTATTAATGTAAACATACGCTGGTGAACCTATAAATAAATAAACATTACACCAAGCAGAGATTGTTGTTGGTGAGCAGGGACGAAAAATTTTCCGATATCTGTATAGCTTTTTCATCATCAATATAAATATAAACACACAACAGACACAAACAGAGGAGCTTAGTGGCGTAGTGGTCAGTGCGCTTTGGCTTCGATCAAAAGCAAAGCTACCTTCGCCACGGTCAGGCCGTGGATGGGTGACCAAGACTTTGTGATCTCAAGCTCCTCCGTGCTTTGGAAGGCACGTTAAGCCGTTGGTCCCGGTCGCATTTGTGACCGTTTCTACCCACCAACTCGCATTGGGCCAGCGTGGTGGTGTTACGGCCCCTCCTCATGTGTTTCTCCATGAGGAGGCCTGTCCCAGCAGTGGGACGTATATAGGCTGATGATGATGATTGATGATATAAACACAACGGTTAAGGGTCGGCAACGCATCTGCAACTCCTCCGGTGTTGTAGATGTCTATGGGCGGCGGTAATCACTTACCATCAGGTGAGCCGTCAGCCCGTTTGCCCCCTCTTTACATAAAAAAAAAGACGTGTGGCACTCGGGGACTGCTGCGGTAAAGCTATTGCATAGCATTTTGTATCAACTTGTGCAATTATAATTTTATTTATTTATTTTAGTCATGCAGTATTTCTTTTTCTTTTATATTAATTCACGTTACACTTTTTGAGCGTGGTGACCGATAATTTATTTATTTAATAATAGAAAAAAAAATTCTATTATTAAATAAATAAATAAAGTTAATATTGTTTAAAATATTTTTTATTATTTTACAATACATGTGGGTTTTATTATCTTAACGCCGTGTCGAAGACTGCCGAACTGAAACGAAGTTAGACGATGCACGGCCTTCAAGCCACACCTCCTTGCGCATCGGAGTGGGGAGCGTGAGGTTTTTTCGTTACGGAATTTCTGGATTCGGTCCCCGCGCTCAAGGCCCGCGATAGAAGCTATGCAATAGCTTAAAAACAACAGGAATTTCCATAATAAGTACTAACGTATCAATGCTGAGCACAGCTAAGCAGCTTTATGGAGATACAAAAATGTATGGACCGCAGCATCCACACGTTTCAACAGCAACATAATAAGCTCGCGCTGAAGTCCTTTCATTAATTTTTCCTGTTAATACCTTCGCCTAATTTCTTCCACACTAATCTAAGCCAAGGTAGAATAGAAAATAGCATAATTAGTGTGTAGTTGTCAGTTTTATGGTTAGTAACATTTACAGCCAATCAGTATACGCCGCGCCGCTCGCACAAATTATTCATGAGGCCGACATTATCACTTTATTATGTTCAATACTTTTGTGGTCGATGATACTTAATTATTACGTGACAATGACGAGCATATTTAGTTCCGGAAATGTTTTTTTTTTTTTCTTATACTTGCGTGTCGTGTTTTGTTCTTGGTCTTGTGTGATGTTGCTTTGTTTCTAATGGTCTTCTTCTTTCTCTTTCTTCTTTCTCGTTTTCTGTCGGATCGGATCAACGTAGGTAATTCTTTCTCTTCCGTTCTCCTCCCACGCTTGTCCATTGGTCGTCCTCAGCCTATATACGTCCCACTGCTGGGCACAGGCCTTTCACATGCAGCATCACATAAAGAGTATGGGCCGTAACACCACTAGGCAGGCTCAATGCGGGTTGGTGGGTAGACACGGTTGCAATAGCGACTGGGACCAACGAATTAACGTGCTTTCCGAAGCACGAAGGAGTTCGAGATTACAAAGTATTGGTCACCCATCCATGTCCTGACCATGGCGAAGGTAGCTTTGTTTTCGATATCGAAAATCAAAGCGTAGTAACCACTACGTCACCGAGCTCCTCTATTGGTTTATCATTGAAATATCCACAAGAATGGTTTTTTATTGAAAATTACCAATGTAGTCATAGATACATACATATTACATATAATCACGACTATTATCCCCTAAGTCAGAGACTATACAAAAGCACTGCAGAAGCAGTCCATTGCCATAGTCTGCGCTTCACCAAGCAGTGACTGCACTCGCGTGACAGGAGGTGAACCAGTCGCCGCTATAAGCTGTTGGATGGTTGTGCAGTTCTAAGTCCATTAGTCGCCTTTTACGACACCCAAAGGAAGACACGGGTAGGTAGTCTTTTAATGAGCCGCTATCACACGAATCAACACGAATACTTTAAGATGATATCTAGAATGCAGCACAGCCCAGAATTAAAGAATTCATAAAATGAATTGATTATGATATTATTATTCATTGTAATTTTCTTGACATTTATAATTAATTAAATATTAGGTCCTTACCTATGAAATTGGTGTTTTGTATGAAGATTTTGGGGATGTCTGCATTTTACATACCAACATTTTATCAATTTTCTTCACAACGACAAACCCCGAGATAATAATATTTGGCATATATCATTAGACAAGCTGTAGCAATATGTGTGTGAACACGCTTGATAAAAATTATTCATCATTTTTATGTTAATGCAAATCAAATGATGTATTCGGGAGGCAGTTAAAAATAATTGTCTTTGTGTCTAATTTTAACACAATTAAACTTACAAAAAATTATCAAATTAAATAATACGAGCTCAAATATATGGTCTATTTTTAGAAGAGGCAATTATTTTATAAGAATGTTCTGAAACTTAAAAGTTACGGACAAATTGCTAAGACAGAATAAAAACACCAATTTCATAGGTAAGGACCCAATATTTTATTTTTTGACTTTACACTAAGTAATAATTTTTATTATTATCGGGACCATTTAAATTATAATTCTATTGTGACAATTCGATGAAATCTATTATACCATCTGTATTTGACATTATTTAAATTATTATCAATTTTATTATATACGTTGTTTAAATTATTTCTCAATTTAAAAGATCATTATTAATTGTACATTTGACGATAATTTTTTTCTAATTGTATTGTAAACTACTTATCATGTAATTGTGTCACAGTGATATAAATAAGTCTAAATCTATTTTTGGTTACGGGTACCTTCTTGGAATATCCACCATGTGGTAAAGTCTAACAATTATCACATTTTCTTAGAGCGCAACCACCACTAGTTAACATCCACTCAAAATCCAATACGAAAATAAAATATTATACTTAAAACATTTTTTCTTGTAAATATTCAAATTACTTTAAAAGCCTTCAGCTCAATACTGAACAAACCAAGTAACGCCGGCGCTTAGCATAAACCTATTTAATTTTCCACCTTAATCACAACATAAACACTCGATCAGATAAAAGTTTTTATCTCGCTCGGAGTTAGGAAAATTCTTTCAAGAAAATATTTGGGTAGAAACTGCGGTCCAAAATTTATGACTCCACTTGGCAATTGCTTCGATATTGTTTTATAAACTGTTTTTGGTTTTAACGTTTGTGTTAACGAAGTTAGAATACTAAGTATAGAATATAAATACGGTTATACATATCAAATATAACTAATACGAATTGGGACAAGTCCTCCAGCCTTATAATTATCAATTTATTTTAAGCTACAGTGATTACAGAGAAAATCATGCCAAGAGCCTAAGAATCTTCGCAACGATTAGATTGCCAGTGACCTTCGTCAGATCATCAATCGACCTCATACATACAATATGTATGTATTTATGACATGGATGGTACATCTATATCCCCGGCAGTGGTGCATTTATTTTACATCTACACCAGCAAGTCATTGCCGTTACTGTGCACTATAGAAATTCCATAACTACTTTGTAATTGAAACCGAAATTCAAATATAAATCTTTAGTGGCCATTGCATGAAATAATTAACATAAATCGATTAATGACAACAGAAAACTTGAATATCTCCGTCTTCTTTTCCAATTCTCCATTATTGCAGCCAATATTCTCGAGACTGTTTTCCAGTCTGCACAAAAGCAGAGCTAATAAGCTTCGAACTTAAATTGAAGTTGCTATCACACGGTTATCATCTAGATTGCTCCTTAAACTAACTAAATTTCCCCGGTGGACGCAGGTCTAACTATTTATATCTAACTATGTGGTTAAAGTTTAACTAATCTCAGTTAACTAACAACGTAGTAGTTACTGAGTTGATGCCGGGACCTGTCAGATGGTTATCATGTTTAGGTTGTCAGGACTTAGCTGATATTGTGTTCGAGTTTATCTTGACGCGCACAGCTATAATTGTCTGGAAAAGGGGGGAATAATTTAATTATAATTTAAAATGCTAGGAGGAGCATTTGCGTAGTGGTCAGTGCGCTTTGGCTTCGATCGAAAACAAAGCTACCTTCGCCATGGTCAGGCCGTGGATGGGTGACCAAGACTTTGTGATCTCGAGCTCCTCCGTGCTTCGGAAGGCACGTTAAGCCATTGGTCCCGGTCGCATATGAGACCGTTTCTACCCACCAACCCGCATTGGGCCAGCGTGGTGGTGTTACAGCCCATACTCCTCATGAGGAAGGCCTGTCTCAGCAGTGGGACGTATATAGGCTGAGGACGAAAAATGCTAGGCCGCGTGCGCTCCCGAATATACCCGTGAATCCCCCTCCCCTGGGCAACCCCGTCCTAATGCCTAATTAGGTCTGGAGGCCCTAGAACCGACTCGGAGAATCTCTTCGGCAGAACCCGAGACGTTTTTATGATAGGGCTCGTATGGGTATGTCGGGAAGTTTTAGTGGGTGCCTGCCTGCCGCCCAGCCGCCGTTAGGCACGGTTCCGAAATAGGATTTTGTCCCGTAAACTATAAAAAGGGCACTCTTCGTGCCAGAAGTCAGTACAATGGTTTCTAAAATTTTCAAGTAATATATAATATGAATTGGTATATTGGAATCTACTTTAAATATACTTACGAATGATTGATTTTGGCATAAAATTTTATTCATAATTATTTACACATAATAACAAATGGCATAACCGTCTTAAGGCATAATTAACTATTTGCATAAAATTTTAGAAATAATAAAAAGAAAACGATAATGGCTTGTGTTTAGGGCACAGTTCTACTTAACACTCCTCGCTTCGCTCATCGTCATACCCAATCGACTTAACATTATGGCGTAAACCATTATGCGGAATAAAATTATGGATAGTTACATTAGTCTAAATTATAATTATGTGAAATAAATATTGCGCCAAAAGAAAAAGTTATATTATGCCAAACAACATTATGCCAAATTCATATGTCAAAGATAAGAGTAATAACGTTATGCCAAAAAAAAGATCCCCGGTACAATTACAGCCTATACTAATGAGGTCGAATATCGCTAACCTTGTATTTTGCCTGATGCAACTGGCTCGCTCTCGGTTACATTGGGACTTAAAATTATTATTATTTAATATTCAATTTGATATTCTTCATTGCACCCATATGTGACAAGTTATTTATAATAGGTAATGTTAGGCGAAATTGTGTTTCACTGTTTCCATCAATATCAGATTTTCTGCGCTACTAATTTCAAATTCGATAATGTTGGTTTTACTCTCCAATATCGACGTCAAAAACCATTTCAAGCTACAACCCTATTACTGCAGCTAATTCGTTTTAGAGTCTGCACTCAATGCTCAACAAAATATGAACCCTCGAATCACAGATTAAGTTTTAATTTCCTTTGCAAGCAGAACATAAGAGTGTGTAAATATTTGAAGCCAAGTTTGGGATTTTGTATGAAACATCTTTGTTTCTATATTTATTTTGCAACTGCTGAAACGTAGATTCGCAGCGCTAAGTACAGCACCGCAAACATTTGCTTTGAAGTACCGCGCTATAATTTAAGAATTTTCATAAAATATGCAGTTACTTTGCTTTTAAAATCAAATTTTAGGTATATTTATTGTATAATCTTGTTTTCAATTTTTGGTCGCGTGATATCATTATTGTATGTATCCTCAGCCTTCCTCATGGAGAAACACATGAGAAGTATGGGCCGTAACACCACCATGCTGGCCCAATGCGGGTTGGTGGGTAGAAAAGGACAGGCCAGGCCAGTTCCTCAGTTGTTGAGGATTACAGATGAAGCTTTCTTCCACCTTCGGCCTTATCGCCACTTACCATCATGTGAGATTCAAGGCCAAGAGCTTACCTGTCACATTAAAAAAAATAGCGACCGGGACCAACAGCTGATCGCCTTGCGAAGCACGGAGGAGCTCGAAATCACAAATCTTGGTCACCCATCCACGGCCTGTCTATGGCGAAAGTAGCAGCTTTATTTGCGATCGAAAGCCAAAGCGTACTCACTACTACGCCACCAAGCTCCTATTATAGTATAAATTCTTCAATTTTAAAAGTAGACTGTATTTGTGTGTGGTACAGTCAACTTCAAAAATATGTAACCACTTTTAACAGTAAATTGCCACCTCTAAAATGTGAATACATGTATTTGTACTCGCCTGCACATACAACAAAGGGGCAATGCTACTGCACGCACTGACCTGCTGACGCCTAAGTACCTACGAGCTCGCGAAGTCTCTTCGGGGGGCCAGGCAATGCCACAGATAAATAATAAGTTACTACGTAACAGATCCATCACTTCCCCGCTGAACGACAAATACCCAAGGGTTGAGAATACCTAAGGGTTGACCCAATGAAGAAAATACAAAAAATGTTTTAAAAATGATTTAATTTTATAAAATGGTCAATTTGTTTTTTACCTTCCCTAAACTTTGCATTTGTAAATTTGATAACCCAAAATATTCTGAATCTAACAAAAAGTTTAATCAAATATTGGGTCCTTACCTATGAAATATGTGTTTCTATTCTGTCTTAGCAATTTGTCCGTAACTATTAAGTTTCAGAACATTCTTATAAAATAATTGCCTCTTCTGAAAATAGACCATATATTTGAATTCGTATTATTTAATTTGATAATTTTTTCTAAGTTTAATTGTGTTAAAATTAGACACAAAGACAATTATTTTTAACTGCCTCCCGAATACATCATTTGATTTGCATTAACATAAAAACGATGAATAATTTTTATCAAGCGTGTTCGCACACATATTGCTAAAGCTTGTCTAATGATACATGTCAAATATTATTATCTCTGGATTTGTCGTTGTGAAGAAAACTGATAAAATGTTAGTATATAAAATGCAGACGGGATGTCAAAATCTCCATACAAAACACCAATTTCATAGGTAAGGACCTAATATCATCATGTGGGAAGGACACAAAGAATTGACTGATATTGATTTTTCTCCAAATAAATAATTCCAGAGATTACTAATACAATAAACACAATACACAGTAAAGTTCCACGCAAAAGAACTACACAGGCAGGCGTGCGGCGTGACCCATAAGTACCCACGGCTAGTCGGTGGGTACTTATCGCGCGACTTTGAGCGAGTGACGGAGCCCTGGCAATGCTTCCGAAGTGATGCGAGTTTTTTTATTGTTTTCGCGGATGGCAAGCCGTATTTGTTGGTTTACAAAGACTCTATGTCTGATGTAACCGCATGGGTTATTTATTCTATAAAAGCGTCAAGTAACTTTCAAACTCTCCCGGGACGGGAATCGTTTTTTATGGGAATGTGTGTAAGGATAGCGAAAAGAAGTATGTTCCAAATTGATATATATTTATTTTAATTCAAATAATCGACGTTACCATTTAATTTTTTAAATAAAATTTAATACTTTTATTACTGAGGTTAATACTGTAACAAAACAAAAAAAAATCTTCTTATAAAAAATACGATGTTTCACTTGTGTCTTGGTTGTAAAAGAAAATGGCTTGGATAGCGAGCAACGACTATCACAAAACCATACGTCATATACCAGAAAATGAAATTGTTTGCTGGAGGCTCTTTACCAGACGGTACAGTCCACATCAAATGTATTAACGTCATAGTCTGCCTGTTTCAAAGTACATGATAATTCACTCGGGCCAATCCACTGACGCAGAGCATACAGACTTTGTTTAGAAACTAACAATAACTGGAGAGTACAGTCACCAGCACTAACATGTATACGATCTCATTTAAATATGAACCTTGTTGCATCACTGTAAGGTTTGTTAGAACTCAAGTGTAAACATTTTATTGCAGATGACTGTACTAGTTGTTCTGCTGACTCTACTCAAACACTAACATAGCTTTGGAATAAGTTTGTTGTTGTGTGTACTCTGAAATGCAACCTATGTACGATTAATATATACATAGAGACAGATAACTGGGAATTATTACGGAATGGGTGGAGATTTTCGTGTAGCAGATATTTTGATCTCGACGTAAATCGAAATAATTATAACTAACATAACATATCACCCCCTTATCCCTGAAGGGGTAGGCAGAAGTGTTAATACCCACATTTCGCCAGACATGGTCCCATGTAAGGTAGCGAGCCTGTTGCCATGCACCGGGCACAATGTGAGGCAAGCGATATTCACAACTGTACATTAGTTTTATTAAAATTCAAACAGTACAATCGGTGGGATCGAACCCGCGAGGCCCGCGGCCTCTCGAACAAGTTATTGTAATATTATTACTACAATAATTACCTAAAAATAATGTACCAACTGCTTTTCTTGTCTAGCATGTCGTAAAAGGCGACTAAGGGCGTATTAGGTACTGGGTCTGTGATTTGGTATAGTCTATACATTTTGATCTGAGACAAAATGTAAACAAACCATAAAAAGGGTTCTTTAAGATGTCGTTATTCATTGTCGAAAAATTTTATCAAAAACATACGATTATTTAATATTTTATTATTACAAACTTTTTAAATGATGTAAATTAAGTAATTACTTCACTAATTACGTCACCTTCAATAATTTTTGGTATTTTTACTTCAATGTTATATTTTTAACCGAATTTTAGATTACTAAATTAATCGTTGCTACTAAAAAAGACCTACAACGAATAGTATTCTCATACTTTTATTATGAGTATAGAATACTTCCAAAAGAAGATGAACAATCATAACATGTTCATGACACCTTGAATCTACTTTGAATTTAATTGATATATTTAGTATCATTTGGATGATAGCAATGATAGCTTGTTTTTTAAATACACTTAAATACCTAATACTCATAAAACATTACTTCATTACACAAATAAATAATGTTTATATTCAATGACGATATTAGTATATTAAGTACGGCTACTCCTTTTCTATTTTATAAAAAAAAAATTAGAGCCCATATTATTTTGACACAGAATTGGATAAAACAGTTTGAGAACCACAAATTCTTTGTTTATTTTTTGTCTCAGTTCAAAATGGATAGAGTATAGGCGATGAGCTAGCCACTTGTTACTACTCTTTCACGATTTTTCATCTGACCAAACCCAATTTTTGTATGGCTAAGTGTGGTCTTAAAGAACAAAGTGCTCCTTGGACTCTGCCTACCCCTTCGGAGATGGCAGGCGTGTATGTATGTGTATGTATAATTATCTCAGTATAAAATCACATAAATCAGCAATCGCATATTTTTATCATATTTTGTTATAATGAATACGTCTATATAGTATGTAAATAATACCACAGCCTGTTTCGCCAAAGGTGGTAGCCCGAATATTAAAATTAGAGTTAGATTTATGTTTTCTCTTCAGTAAGTGCATCTTTCTTATTTCTGTATCGCGCCAATTCGTGGCTACTGTTGTCCAATAAGCATGTAGTGTGTATACAATTAGGTTGTAAATCTAGCCGATTCTAGCCCTTACTACTTTTATTTTTACTGTTAATAACAACGATTGTCAACTGTAGTGTATACCAAATAAACAGAATTGGCGGGAATATGCAGCGATTAGACACGTACGTCCTGACTGCGCACTAGCACACACTGACGAGGGAAATAAAATTGGAGTGGGGGCGGTGTCCGACTCGTCGATGTTAAGTTAGGGTTTGTTCAAACAGACCGGCTCGAACAACATCGGCTCGCATTTTTCTTTTCACACAGACAGGATCGTATATCGGAATTGGCCGGGGCGGAGCCGCCAACTATTTCACATAGACCGGCTGGAAGAGATTAACTTAACCGCCTCTCTGGTCTAGTGGTTCACACCACCGGGTGTTGATCGGGAGGTCCGGGTTCGATTCCTCATGGGGGCAGAAGTTTTTCTGCTCGGTTTGGTTGGTGGTAGGGCTTCTGAGCCCGCCTAGCTAGCTACCACCGTCTTACTTAAATCTGTCGCCATAATAACAATGTTATAAGCATTGTTGTGTTCCGGCAATCAGACGTAAGATAGCCAGTTCCTCAGTTGTTGAGGATTACAGGTGAAGCTCGCTTCCACCTTCGGCCTTATCGTCACTTACCATCAGTTGAGATGAAGGCCAGGAGCTTACCTGTCATATGTAAAAAAAAAAAAGTGGATCGGATCCGATCGGCTGCGCGAGCGAGAAAGGAATCGCAATCGGAGCCGGTCGGCTCCTCTTATTATTTCACACAAAGCGTGTTCAAACATTCTTAACGACAAAAAAAGTGCACATGCAAAAATAAACTTTACCACAATTATTCAAACTCTGTCTTCAACGTGATAAAAATCTGCTCTTCTCTCCGAGCCGGTCTGCGTGAACAGACCCTTAAACTTTTGTCCACCGTTATGAGAACATTTTTCAGGATAAGTACGTTTGTGCCTCTCAGTTATAATAATCGCTAATTATATAATAAAATTTGCACTATATTAATAATAAAACCAATATTTTATGAAATAGAATAAGTTATATACTTAACTTACTTATATTTATTATTGTATATGCTCTTTTGTTCGTAAATAAGTAGGGGGACAGCACTGATGTGAAAAAAATAGCGATTTACGAATTTTTTTCTACCTTTTCTGTCCTGGGCAAATTATATTTTTGCCACAACCCAATTACTACGCATTGAATGCTAAAAAATAATAATTTAAAACAATATTCCTTTTTTCAAATACTAATTTCATCGAAGACAAAAAAAAAGTCATTTGGGAACTTCACCCATAAACGCGTAGGTATATTTTTAAACTACCCCTAAATATATAACAAAACTCGTTAGACCTAGTTCGTTCATCACATCTTGAAAGCAAATTGAATTATATCACATTTTGTTTTCGGTCCGTCCCCTTTGGAACAAAATTTCTTTACATTTTGCGAAGTCTGCTTAACGAAAGGTGCTCATAACAAGTGCTCCGACAGAAACATCATTACGAAGGTCTGTCCGTGTATACTTGAGCACTCCTCGTTATCGTGCTCCCTGGCAGTATTATGAAAATTTTAGTCATGTTTTTCGTTTTATCAACATTTATAACGAATAAGGTAAACGTAGATACACCGCGGTAGTCATAAATCTTCAGGTATTACAGAGTTAATATTATTGTAGTTTTTAGCAATTAGAGGCATATTAAATTTATAAAGTAATAATATTATATAGTTTAACTTTTTAATGAAAATATGATATTTTCATTAAAAAGTAAAACTTTATGAAAGATCGATTAATAAAAATGCAACAATAAAACATAGCTCGGTTATACCTGCAGATTTTTGACTACCGCGGTAAGACCTGTCTTTATCTAATAGGGTAATATTTATGCAATATTGTATGTCATATTTATAGGAATCTGGTCACTTTTGATGTTAGAAACAGAGAGAAGAGAGGAAATAAATTTATTGACTACTTATTCATATATCTATAAACAAATACGTAGACTACTGTCAAAGATCGAAGTTGGCAAAACAATGCAGAGTTTTGAAAATAGTTTAGTATGTCAACGAACCATATCCTGAGCATGCTAGAGTGGCCAGGTATAGTCATAACATATCATCACGTCTCCCCCGAATCACGCATCCCCGAAGAAATGGGTAAAGTTGTTAAGTCCGGTTATTTTGTAACATTACAGAATTTTATTTGAAAAATTTGATTATAGTACATTATGATATAAGTGCGGTAAGTTGAAAATTACAGCCGAGGCGATATTGCTAGCCCGAGCCGTAGGTGAGGGCTATAAGAAGGCAGAGGCTGTAATTATCTAACCGCACGTATGTCATTCGACGTTTTATAACACATTTGCGAGGAAATAAATAAAACTCAGACATTCTTAAACTAATAAATCTTCAATCACTGGTTAAAGCAGTTATAAAAATTTGAACTCTCCCAAAGGTAATTTTATTAAGAAAATGTTGACTACCTTCCTGTCATAAAAACTCTTTGCTAAGATTTTAAAAAGTTTCGTTCGTTTTTAGACGGAACATCATAAACTGTGCGTTTTCCTTTACATTATCGCACAAGTACGTAATGTGATAGATTATGATATTGAAATTGGTGAAATAAGAGACCCTTTACCAGCAAATGTGTTATAAAATAAATTATATAACTAATTACATGTCTAACAAACATTCTCGTCATAGCACTATTATTAATGACTTCTTGATATTCATGCCTATTTGCTTGCACATCATAATTATTAAACCCATTTCATCCCAATTATGCCCCAGTTGATAAACATAAAATTATCTGTATCAAATTGTTTCTGGTTGGTAGTCGCAGTCACTATGGGTCTTACGGTGAAATCTTTTACATATAAAATTTGTTTAGTTTACATTAATAATAAGAAATGACGATGGTTGTATACAAATTTTAAGTAGTTTTCCAAATTATTTGTGTACCACCTAAGTAGCTGTTTTGTTAAAAGTAATTGTTGTGGATAATCGTGCTTGTTGCACATATAAACACAGTCCTTTACATAATATGTTTTACCTAACCTATGTTTAATTGCTTATTGGCATAAATAAAGTTTGAAAAAACGATCCAAAACGATCCATCTTAACCATGATTGCCAGTAGTTTAGACTGTGTGTACCTGAATCATTGCTGTGCTATGGCCCATGGAGTAGTGCAGAGGTAATTCAGGTAGACACCTTAGATGTTTTTATTTTATTTTTATAAAATTTACTTTACTAATAATAGATTAAGTGATACTAACAATATTGAGTCCTGGTTACATGAATAAAGAATTTTATTATTATTATTATTATAAAGTCAAACTGGCGCTATGTAAACGAGAACCGTGTGTGTGTGTGTGTGGTATAAATAGCAATAATGTCACGCAACAAAATTTATTTTCTGGTTACGTAGACTATATATTAAATCTAAACATATAATAAAACTGTAGTGGTCGAATGTCTCTATATAGAAAAAAAAATGCTTAAAATCAAGTCAGGGGGATGTATAAAGTGGGGAAAATACATAAAAAAAAATTTTTTTGTTTCTCTGTTCTGCTTGTCTGTTTATACTGGCTAATCTCCGAAATGGTTAGACCCTGGTCAAAATCTTAGATACTTTTTATTCCGAAAAAAGAAAAGGTTCTCGTGGGATAGTAAAAAAATCAGTAAACGCAGACGAAGTCGCGGGCAACAGCTAGTATAACTTAAATAACATTTCATACCCAGCATGTGGTACGCTAAGGCCGATTATGAATCATCTTGAGAACATTGAGAACCGCGTGCTATCTTTGTAATTTAATGCGATAAGGTGTAATGTAGTGTGACATACAATGTTGTTTTATCCTAGATAAGTCCTTCGCTACGTATTACCTTCATAAATTATTTTATATGTGTCTCAAACTTCCTTTATTAATAATACAAAGTCTTGTCTTATTGTAACCCGTATTCATGCTGACTGACTGGTAGACATCGTTCACATGGAAACACGAGTATCGAAAACAAAGCTACCTTCGCCATGGTCAGGCCGTGGATGGGTGTTCAAAATTTTGTGATCTCGAACTCCCTTGTGCTTCGGAAGGCACGTTAAGCCATTGGCGGGACCAAGTCGCTATTGCAGACGTTTCTACCCACCAACCCGCATTGGGCCAGCGTGGTTGTGTTACAGCTCATACTCATGTGTTTGTCTCCATGAGGAAGGCCTGTGCCTTGCAGTGGGATCTATATATGCTGAGGACGAGTATCGGGGTTCAACTCAACCATTATACTGATTGCTGGGTAGGAACTGGTCTTTCGAAGCACGAACGGACTATTTATGCGGAACTGTGAAATACTTTTTCGACTCGTGAAACTTCAGTCTCCCATCCAAGGCTAATCTAAAGCGAATGATGCGGTTTGGTTCGAACCACTAGACCATCAAACTCTTACATTTAATATTATAAAATTTTTGTCATAACAAACGCGGAGCTACTTGCGTAAAGTCAAATTCGGCGTCCATTTTGTACGAAATAAAAATTATGGACTGCTTTACGATGTTAACCTGAATATGAAAAGGTAATCTTTTATTGATGAAGCCTATAATATATTTTTTAGATATTTCCTCTTACACTTCAGACTTGACACGGGCATGCACTTAGCGTTTATGGATACATTAACTAGGAAGTCCTCTATAAAATTTTTATAAGACCTACGTCATCTGTAAAAATATATGCGCCAAGATCATAGCAAGTAGGTGTAATCTTTGCCTGTCTAATTTTTACCCGAAGATATACCTATCCAACTTCTACTTTGCTACAAAGCATAATACTCCTAAAATTTGGGTATCATGGTTCATGAGCTAGGATCAGGTTATGACCTACGGTTCACTCGCTTCACTCGTCCACCAGTTTGAAGTCGCTCAGCGAGCAATGGAGAGGGCTATGCTCGGAGTATCTCTGAACGACCGTATAAAGAATGATGTGATCCGACAGAGAACTAGTCACCAATATAGCCTACCGTTTTAACAAACTGAAGTGGCAGTGGGCTGGTCACATTAACCGTAGAACTGATCACCGTTGGCGTTGTAAAGTTCTTGAGTGGAGACCCCGACTCGACAATCGTAGTGTGGAACGCCCTGTAAAAAGATGAGATGACGATATTCGTAAGTTTGCTGGAGTGGGCTGGACGAGAACGGCTGAAAATCGAGAACGCTGGCGTGCATTAGGGGAGACCAATGTCCAGCAGTGGACGAGCATAGGTTGATGATGATTAGGGTCACCTTTCACTATTTGGGTAAGAAACCCAAAAAGGACCAAATTTCACCGTTTCAGCTAAAATTATATAGGCCTATAGTGAGAGTTCCTACATGTATACAATTTAACTCTAAATAAAAAATTAAATACTTTTCCGAATCTTACAAAGTAAATTATCTATCGAGAAAACGTCGGAATTTAAACGCCTTCGTTTGACCTTTGTTTCGGACATAACAATAAGTCTTGTATCTCAAGATATTTTTAAACCGACTTGAAAAAGTCGTCGTGTGGTCGTGGTAGCGACTCATTAGAAGAATACTACCAACCCATCTCTTCCCTTGGGTGTCGTAAATGGCGACTAATGGACACACTCAGTTGCACAAAGATTTTTTAAAGACGACATTTAGTAATGAGACATTAAAACTTTAAAGTTCATTAAATTTAAAATTGGAACACAAAATTGTTCTAGCTAATGTCTCTTTAGCATTGATAGGGAGCTAATGTCGTTTTGTGCAACGTAAAAACTACGCTAAGGTGTTCTTTTGACACTTCAATAAATAAATTTAATGGAGCATTAGGGATAATGCCGACATTAAATTTTAAAGTTCGTTTCTGCAACTGGGTGTTAGAACTGCACAACATCCAATAGCTTATAGAGGCGACGGGCTCACCATCTGTCACGCTGAGCACATGCGCAGCAGACACTGCTTGTTGAAGCGCGGACTATTACAGTGGACTGCCTTTGCGGTCCTTTTGCCTAGACTCTGACCAACCCTTAGGGGAATAAAGAAGGAAGTTCTTAAGATAAATTACAAGCTTAGAAACATAACTATTGGGAAACTATCTAGCACCAAGACCCCTCAATAGCCCGATAAAAGAGCATTACCGTCCAATGATATTTATATAAAGCCTCTTACCCGCTTCTAGTAAACTTCACCTTCAGGCCTTATTCTTAAATATCGGTAACGGACTCGATTCGGAAACTAACGTCCTGTCTCGCTCTGATTCGCCGCGATAAAAAAAGACGGATAAGAGATTCCGTTATTCGTTTGTTTTCCGATAGTTGAAAATAAGGGGCAGGTCTAATGCGAGTATAAGCTGCGAATATGGGGCCGTTATTACACAATATACAGTTATCGGGGTCAACACTCCAGTACTTAAGTACGGGTAAGGTTCAAGCGATATTCTTAGCTGGGCAGTAAATAAAGGGAATGGGTATGAAATTTTGTAGGTTTATAATTGAAAGCTACTTACATTTGAGGGCAAAGCAACCTTCGCTATGCTAGACTTTGGATAGGTGACCAAAACTTTGTAATCTTGAGATACTCGTACATACTTGGAGAAGTTAAGAAGCTGTACACCAATCTACATTGAGCTAGCGTGGTCATGTTATGGCCTAAATTGGTAGAATTATATAATTAAATGTGTTGAAACCACAGATCACTAAGAGCCGCTTCGCTTTGAAACTAATGATACGTTTCAGGAGTATATCAATATAATTGTTCATGGTCAATTAAACCTTTGTTTAGTTGTCATTATATTAGACCCTACAATTATTGTTACTCCAAAAAATTGCTGGTATTTTTACAAGCTTTTTTATTTAACACGGCCGTCTATAAATTATCTTGCCAATATGCCAACAAACTGAATAATGTTAAATACCTAACATTACAACTTTGACTAAATATATTAGCTGTCATGAACGCCCAAATTTGACGTAACTCTCGTAAAACAGTAGCCTACTAACGAACCCTAACCAAAATTTATTACTTAAACCTTCTATACATCAATATACAGTGTACTCTGTCATTCCCTTGTCCATAAAAGATGATTAATTATACCGAAACAATAAGATTTTGTACAAAACCAGTTGAATATATAAAGAGACGACGCTCAAAGCGGGAAAAGGCTTTTGTAACTCTAATTACTTTACGTGTTAAGGTTTTTGGTCACTTTTAGTATGTACACTAACAAATATCAGTCGGAAGCCCACCGCTGGACAAACACCTCATTAGTGACCACTTGATTAATCCGGTACATCCATTAGTCGTCATCGGTCTACAGTTCGATCGTATAGTTGGACATCTGATGTCAGCCCTGCTTAAAATATTGCTCTCACAAACTTCGACGATCTCCGTGGTCGGTCAAGGCGTCGCCAGAAGTTCTGGGTTCGATCTCCAGTGGGGGCAAATGTCTGTGTGATGAATACAGGAATTTGTTCACCAGCCTTGGATGATTCTATATGTATTGTATATATTTTGAATATTTATATGCATTTATCTATTAAATTTATTTATCCGTCATCTAGTATCCGTAACACAAGCAGTATTAGTTGTTTAAAATGGGGCATGGTCTTCCTTTTATTTCTGATACTATGCTTTCTATCGGTATGATAAAATTAGAGGCTAATTTTTGTTCTCGTGTAACGGGTTCGATTCCCGGTTGAACCATCTAATTAGTTAAATATATCTATGAATGCGGATTATTTGTTTTTGAAATTCAAATAATGTCTTCTTTCAGTTAAATGTTCTATCTGCAATATTAAAGATACTTTCCTTCCAGGTGGCATAGCCGTGGGACGCCCCTGTATAGACTGATTACAGTACGAGCATCCTTTTCTGAAAGTTTAATAAGACAAATTGGCAACAAATTTCATTGAGTTTCTAATTAACCGAGTCAAACCCATCGAAGTCTGATATCGGCAATGGTTCCAACTCATCCAAAAGTGTCACTTCGGAGAATTATCTTATCAGCAGTTAACATAACTTCGATGGTGAGAAAAGTTCTTCCCAGAACAGTAACTACTTAACCTTTAGAATTCTAATAAAATAAACCTGATAAAATGTTGCCGAAGAACATGGCTGCTTAATGAAAATGTCAATATTGGTACAGAGTTTTTACCAACTAATAACAATTTAACCTCTCAACGATCACAAAACGTGACATAAAGGCGACTAATGGACTTAGAACTGCACAACTATCCAATGCTTGTAGCGCAGTCTGCTTTCTGGATGATGGCGAGTTCTCACTCATCGCAAGAACAAAAAACTACACAAATTACACAATAGTATTAGTATAATATACTATGGATAAAATGGATAAGATGGATAAGCTAAATGTATTTTAAGACGAGCAAAGACACAAGCAAAACTAGCATCTGCTGACTTACAAATAAAAATCAAACTTCTAATTATTAGAAATCCATCTTATGCCATTTCCCATGTGAGGATATCTAGAACAGGAAAGAATAGGGGTATTCAGTATGACCCCAGTACGTCCCTATAGACAATTGTAGGGAACTCCAGCGTAGCAATAAACAAAGTTAACCCTGCGAGGTCACGTACTCCTTACTAGACGTTCTCTCAACTCGTGTGAACTTGCGTGCTTCGAATCTAAAGCACATGGGGTTGAAAGTTTGGATCAAGATCTAAGTTACAGGAGGTAGCTTTTTTTTTATTTCTTATATTCACAGCTACAAGTAGTCCTAAACATGGTAAAGCGCTTGTATTAATATTCTTCACTTATATCTCCGAAGAGTTTGTCGGAGATTTCTTCTCTATCTTACTGAAGGCGAACCGTTTAAAGTTTAACTAGTTGGTGGGGAAATGCTTTAAGGACAGACTGACTAACCTGGTCGCTGGTTTGATTCTCTTTCCTGATGATGTGGGTAGCAGTCGGGCGTCCTCGTTCTCCTCAGCATTCAGTTGATTATGAACTATTCGAACGGTTTTGTGCGACACGCACTGAGATAAGTTCACGCGGCACGAACCGTGATCATTTTCGAGATGATTTTCCGGATAACTACTCTTGGGAAACGACGTGTGGCCGAGACCGCTGATGCACCGTGAGAGAGTGACCGATGGAATGCTAAAAGCCAGTCAATCTGTAGGAATGAATGGGAAACGGGTTGGAAGGGAGCTTGTGCAAAATACATTCACAGATTAAAAATATGATGTCTCGTCCTAACCATGTTGTTTATGCGTCACTATTCAAAGGTCCCAATACGAGATACAATTGAAACATCTAGGTATTGTTTGCGAATACCGGTGTTCGCGGTGTACCCAAGGGGATAAGGCTAAGCCATATTCACATCAAACACAAATTCAGTGGCACAACAGGACTACAGCAAGCGTCGCTTCAAACGATGCATAGAGCGGTGTCATCTCGAAAGCGCCACTGTGATTCCAGTTAGGGTAAGTGTTCGTGATGAAAACCGGCATTTCTTCTCCTGTCTTGGAAAGTTTATTTATAAAAAAAAATATGTTTAAAGAACTATTTCAGATATATTTATCCGCCATCTGGTCACCATAGCACAAGCGTCATTATGACTCATTTATAGATGTGAATGTGAGAAACTAGATACTTTTAGACACAAAAGAATAAGACACACCTTAGACATAGGTAACAGTATATTCTGTTTTTTTTATAATCATTACACTCAAGTTGGTGCCGGCGTCGCTGGTATCTGACACGAGCTTGGAGGGCGCCCGCACGCGCTCAGCAACATCCGCGCGGCGCGCTCCATCCTTGAAGGATATGGTTAATTCATTATAAATAATTCTTCAAATTATTTGTTAGGCTGCTTACATGAAAACACGTACATTAAAAACAAAGACTTGTGATTACATCGCTTTGACACAACTTCCACGAAATACTCGAATATAATAGAAAACTAATGGTTTTCAATCCAAACAAATGAATTCTCTAACCAAAATTAATGATTCCATCAAAACGGCTTACGTTTTAATTCTCATTAAATGTTATAAAAAATTATTTTCTTCCATTTGATGTTTCATTAAATGTGTTATTTCAATTACTCAATGCACATTTTGTATTCAAATTACTTTTTTATATTGCGTCTGACAAAAAATCTCATCAGGGGTAGATTTGTATTTGTTGAACATTTTGTTTTATATTCGTATGTGTTCATATTTTAAATGGTATGTATTTACGAGTGTAGTTGAAATTTTATTTAAATACTTGCTTTTGCCTGCGAATTCGTCCGCATGGAATAGAAATTAGGAACAAACCCCAATTTTGAAACATTCTTGGTGCTCCGCTCGTATTGGCCTTCTACAATAAATATAACACTGATATAATTTTTCAAATCAAACCAGTAATTCAGTAGTCAACCAAACAAATAAATAAATAAACTCTTCAGCTTTATAATATAAGTAAAGATTATCTTTCTATTCTATTTGATTTCTCGACCCATCTGTTGTCTATGTGGGACATGGTTATGTTCACCACTAAGACCTACATCTCTGTCCTCAGCTAATATACGCCCCACTGCTGGGTACAGGCCTTCCTGGTTGAAAAACACCACCACGCTGGCCCAATGCGGGTAAGACACATATCAGCTGAACGTATTATAAGCTATGAAAAACTTTAAATCGCTTCCGCCTATGTCGTAGAGCAAGACCTGTGAATGTGCCAGTGGGCAGGTTGTGTAGAAAAAGACGTAATCACTTTTTGCCGTTTTTATGCCTTGAAACGAAGTTAAGGAAAATGGAGGCTCCAGCGAATTCCGTTCAGTGTCAGCCCAGTTACGCAACTGAAAATTGGTCCCGTGATAAATTTGTCCTTTTGTTTCCCCTCCAGTAGATAAATAATAAATAAATAGTAGAAAAAAAATATATATATATAAGTCAGTAAGTTTAGTAAGTATTTATATTTAAAGTCATGTGGTAGCGGCTCATTAAAAGAATACTACCAACCGATCTCTTCCCTTGGGTGTCGTAAAAGGCGAATAATGGACTTAGAACTGCAAGACCCTCCATTAGCTTATAGCGGTGACGGGCTCACCACCTGTCACGATATACATATACTACATACATACATGACTAAATGAAAATATGACATTATCAGAAGTTGACTAAATATTTTAGTCAAAATTACAATAAAACATAGCCTACTACAAATAATCTTGTTTCTAATCAATATGAATTATAGAGTGAATCCTTATACCATGTGAATTACATAATTATAGCTTTACTAATAACGATACGGCAAGGAAACCAATGAACACAAATAAAGCGCTAAAAGCTAGTGCACTCTTAATTCAAGATTTCAATATAATTTATTATCATTGGTTACAAAACAAAACTAATAAGCATTTTGTATTCAACCTTTACAGACTCGAAAATGCACCAATCTATACATATAATGAAACTGTAGAGGTCGAATGTCTATCCATAGAAAAAAAATGCTTAAGATCAAGTCAGGGGGGTGTATAAGAGGGAAAATACCAACATTTTTTTTATTGTTTGTTTCTCTATTTGTTCGTCTGTTTGTCTGTTTGTACGAGCTAATCTCCGAAATGGCTGAACCGATTTGAAACCTATCCCTGTTCAACATCTTAGAAACTTTTTATTCCGGAAAATTAAAGGGTTCCCGTGAGATAGTTAAAAAACCAGTAAACGCGGACGAAGTCGCGGGCAACAGCTAGTCACATATAAATATATTGGCCCGCCTGTTTATATACCTCAATAAATAGACCCCTCATAAAAATTCATATCGTATAAATGAAACAAAGGCTGCGTGTGGCTATGTAAATACAATTACCTGGCTATGTTCAAGAAAATATTTCCACGTATTCAGCGTATATAACGCGGAATACGAATTATAATGATGGACGTGTATTGAAAAGAAATGTACTGTCGACGCCAAAAACTATTAACCACACTTTTGACAGTCAATTGTCACCTCTAAAATGTGTATACATATTTTGTACTCGACTGTACAGTTGGTATAGGGTTTTTGCGCTATATTTCAATAATCATACGTTCTCAACCTCAATTCGCCCCACCTCTGGGCACAGGCCTTTCTCATGGAGGAACACATGAGGAGTATACACACGCTGGCCGAATCCGGTTTGGTGGGTACAAACCAATTGATTAATGTGCCTTCCGAAGCACGGAGGAATTCGAGGTCAAAAAGTTTTGGTCACCCATCCAAGGCCTGACCACGGCGAAGGTTGCTTTGTTTTTGATATCGAAAGCCAATGCGTACTAACCACTACGCCACCGAATTCTCAATAATTATTAGGCGATTTTCAACATGGTCAATTCTTGGATGGTTGGTATAAATACTGTGATCACATGTATATTAGTAATATTTTAAAACACATACATACATAAGGTTACGCCTTTTTCCCATAGGGGTAGGCAGTGATTACTTCTTTCCAGTTTTTTTTTAAATATGACAGGTAAGCTCTTGGCCTTCATCTCACCTGATGGTAAGTGACGATAAGGCCGAAGGTGGAAGCGAGCTTCACCTGTAATCCTCAACAACTGAGGAACTGGCTATCATACCTCTGATTGCCGGAACACAACAATGCTTAAAACATTGTTATTATGGCGACAGATTTAGGTAAGACGGTGGTAGCTAACCAGGCGGGCTTAGAAGGCCTACCACCAACCACACCGAGTAGAAAAACCCCTGCTCCCGTGGGGAATCGAACCCCGGACCTCCTGATGTACGACGATCCTTACATTTTTTTTTTGCCACATCAACTTCCATCGCATTTCTCAATCAAGTTCAGCTATTACGGTTACTGGCCCTTCTCAACAACGTCTTTGATGGTTACTCAAAATTTCGAATCTGAATTTCAGATCAGGAAATCTACATAGGTATAACTTCCTAGCAAACAAAATAACGGGCAAAACTTAGTTTTAAATACATTAAATACCAATATCATAATATTTACGTTTGTCACAAAAATGTATCCCAATAAATTTATCCGAGCAGACGATCAGAGAAAATTGTATTGTAATATTTACTCAAAGTCTTAAAATCAATTCCTTGCTATATCCCATTTGGTTGAGCGAGAGACCGATATGTTACTAACATGATATGTTTTATCTGAATGTATCACTTTAATGGATGCGAAGATATCTTCTTTTCTTTATTACTAGCTTTTTCCCGAGACTACGTCCGTGTAGAATAGATATCATTTAGACTTTCTCAATAAATGGGCCATCCAACACAGAAAAAAAAATTCTAATCGGACTAGTAGCTCCTGAGATTAACGTGTTCAACCAAAGAACCAAACAAACTTCTCAGCTTTTTAAAATTAGGTGTAAGGACCTATGAAATTGGTGTTTTGTATGGAGATTTTGGGGATGTCTGCATTTTACATACTAACATTTTATCAGTTTTCTTCACAACGACAAATCCAAAGATAATAATATTTGGCATCTATCATTAGACAAGCTTTAGTAATATGTGTAATATCACACTTCATAAAAATTATTTATCGTTTTTAAGTGAATGCAAATAAAATGATGTATTCGGGAAGCACTTAAAAAGAGTTGTCTCCGTGTCCAATTTTAACACAATTAAACAAATAAAAAAAGAGCTCAAAAATATAGTCTATTTTTAGACGAGGTAATTATTTTTTAGGAATACTCTGAATCTTAATGGTTACAGACAAAATACTAAGACAGAATAAAAACACCAATTTCATAGGTAAGGACCCTATATTATATTAGTATAGATTATTTTTCTATTTCCCATGCACGAAATAGACTTAAAATGCAAAATTGGAATTAAACGACTACGGATTCTAGGGGCGGCTTATCCCAAACCAGAGGAATTTATAGGCATGACTCCAGCCAGCATTATAATGTTCATCCAGGACACTTTGGGTGATGGCAGGGAGGGATGAATAGGAAAGGGGAAGCACGAAAGATCCCATATGTTCGAAGTGCCTTGAGTTATCTCAGCCCCATCGCAAGAATAATAATAATAATAAAATGCCAAAAAAAGCCAAAACATTATTACAGTTGCCAAGTACTTACCGCAAACTATCAATGAGGTTTTTAGGTAATGTGTTTAGAATTTTTGGAAGAGCAAAGTCCATACTCATCGGTCGTGTAATTTACAAAAAGGTAAATATAATAAGATAATGCACTTAATTTTTTAATTTGATTCTATTTGATTAACAAGATGATAATGGAATCCACTTATTTTCAAGAAAGAAAATGATAAGAATCGCTCTTTAAGCCTCGATCCATCACTGCCAGAAGACCTAAGCGTAGGTCTTTGACAGGTAATTTAAAGAAAACTTTCACTAAAGATTCGCACTTTAATTGATATCTTCCTAAATCAAGCGTATAATGTTTTATATTATATAGGTTTTTAATTTATATGTTCGTTAGTAGGCAAAATAAAAATGTCCATATTTTTTATATAACTAACAAACATACTCGTATAATCATGCTCATTTAACTGCAAGTGTGGTGGATAACATGTTTTTATGAATAAATAATAATATTAAAACAATTACGAAAAATTAATATTCATGTAAAAAAAGTTAACACGGCACACACAGTTTGACGTCCTCCGTGGTCGAGTGGTCTGTACGCCGGCCGGTCTCAAGGCGTCGCTATCTCGAGAGGTCCTTTGTTCGATCCCCAGTGGAGGCAAGTGTTTGGGTGATGAATTATCAGACATTTGTCCAGTCTTGGATGTTCATTATAAATGTATTATATTATGTATATTTGAATATATGTATTTATCTATTAAATATATTTGTCCGCCATATAGTACCGTAACACAAGCAGCATTTAGTTGCTTAAAATGGGACTAGTTGATAGGTGAGAATGTCTGAAGATTTTTTTTTATTTTATTTTATTTTAAAATGTACCTTTACAAAACCGAATATTAACAACACAGTAGAAGCAGAATACCATAAATAATAAGATCCTATAACAAATTGTTTTGGAGAAGATAACATTTTTTATTATACATACCGAGTGCTACTGGCATAAAACTGGCTTTGACTGGCAAAAGTTACTACCAAAATGGGAATTCTTTCATTAGGTACTCGAAAATTAATATTAAAAATTCCCAGAACAGTGCGATATTTTTCCGGGTCACTGTACCTGTCCATACTTTTATTCGCCCGAGGGGATCTAATACGAGGACATACGCGAATATTTAACAACACGAAAAATATTTCATGCATTCGTTTACGCAGTCGTAAAGTGATATTTTTTAACAAAAATATTGGGGCGAAATTCGTTTTATCACCAATTAAGATTGGTAACATGCCATTCTGAGAGGAGAGGATACTACGGTGATATTACGTTTAAGTGTGATCATCAGATCATCATCATAAATAAAAATCTTAAAGAGAAAATTGGAAGAGTTTATTTTTTAGAATGCATTATAGTCGCAGCATATAAAGGAGAATGGGGAAATGGGAACCACTCTTTGAGTTTTAAATCGCTCAACGTTTTTAAACCGTGTGATATTAGATTTAAAATTTGTAATAAGGTTGTTTATTTTCAAGCAAAAATATTGACTTCAAAGCTGGGAATAATAATAAAAACATGTTACATTTTTTTCAACTCCTGCCGGCTTTGCGCCCGCACCGATACTATTATTGCCTGCATATCTAAATCAAAACTCGCGGCGACAAGACATGTAATATTTTTTTCTTTTTTCCTCCCTTTTTGTACATGTCTTCACAAACACACATTTTCTACTCATTTTATACACAATGAAAACATTATGGTGTGTACCTATAATTGTTTTAATATAATAATTGATCAACTCCTGCCGGCGTCGCCTGCGCACCAATACTCACACACGCAATATTGTTGCATGCATTCCTAAGGCGCTATAAAAACTGACAACCTTAGCCCCCTGCCACCCATTGCTTATCTATCTAATAATCTAAAGAATATTATTAGAATCTTATATTTGAATAAAAGTACCTACAGCTTGATAAAAAACGATATTGTCCACTGCTTAGTAGCTCCTTTTTTATTTTGAAGGTTTGAATGTCGGTAAATATTAAAAATATTTTAAGGTTAGGTTTTCTTTTTTGTCAGCTTTTTATCCCTGGCTTTTCAGTATATCTTGCCATTACATATTTTTTTAGGTTTAATAAGAGTATCAAGACTAGGGCATTCGTTCCATGAAACGTCATGATTTTGTATGGTACTGAAAACACATAGGATTCTGCCATTCTCCTTTGTGTAATAAATGTTCAATTTCTCAAATGTTCAACTATTTGTTATTGTTATTTAATTTTGTCTATATTTTAATTTAGTTTTTTTATTTGTTTTTCTTTGGCATCGATGGAAGTCCAGCGTTGCGGCTAATGCCTCGACACATGCTAAGTGGAGACCAATTTGACAATTAGGCATAAGTAAATTTAAATTTATTTTGTGATGATAATGTATTTTTTTTTATTGTTGCCAAATAAACATTTTTTTTTCTTTCATAAACACGTCTCCCTATTCAGGCCTTCTTATGAAACTTGTATAATCCACGTCTAGCACAATAGGGGTAGAACTGTAGAAGCGATTACCACATTTAAACTAAACATATTAGTTAGATGAAGGGGGTTGATTGTGAATATCGCTTGTGCCCGGTGCATGGCAACAGGCTCGTTATTTAGACAACATTTCTGGTGAAATGTGGATGAAACACCTCTGCATACACCTTCGGGGAAAAAGGCGTGATAATATGTTGTTATGTTATATTAGGTCCTTATCTATGAAATTGGTATTTTGTATGGAGATTTTGGGGATGTCTGCATTTTACATACTAACATTTTATCAGTTTTCTTCACAACGACAAATCCAAAGATAAGAATATTTGGCATCTGTCATTAGACAAGCTTTAGCAATATGTGTGTGAACACGCTTGATAAAAATTATTCATCGTTTTTATGTTAATGCAAATCAAATGATGTATTCGGGAGGCACTTAAAAAGAGTTGTCTCCGTGTCCAATTTTAACACAATTAAACTTACAACAAATTATCAAAAAAAATCAAAAGAGCTCAAAAATATAGTCTTGTTTTAGACGAGGTAATTATTTTTTACGAATACTCTGAATCTTAATAGTTACAGACAAAATACTAAGAGACAAAAAAAAACACCAATTTCATAGGTAATATTATTCGAAAATGTGGGAGTTATTGAGGAGCTCGGTAATGTAGTGGTTAGTATGCTTTGGCTTTTGATGAAAAACCAAACTACCTTTGCAATTAGTCAGGCCGTGGATGGGTGACCAAAACCATGTGATCTCGAGCTCCTCCGTGCTTCGGAAGGCACGTTAAGCCGTTAGTCCCGGTCGCTATTGCGACTGTTTCTACATATCAACCCGCATTGGGCGAGCGTGGTGGTCTTACGGCCCATACTCCTGAGGAAGGCCTGTGCCCAGCAGTGCGACGTATATAGGCGGAGGACAGTGGGTGTTAACACATCTGCAATAAGGCCGGCCTTTGTACAACTTAACACTAAGTGATTTTTTCAAATTCTTTTTATTGTGGTGCAACCTATACATATAGTAAAATTGTAAAGGGCGAATATAAGACATAGAAAAATAAAAATAATAGTTTAAAAACTAAAAAACACGCTTTTAGCACGCACTAAAAATTACAAAAAGAAAGCGTGGAGCGTTTATGTAATCTTACTTTTTTGGACAAAACCTAATTAACTACTTGTTACGGCCGCCATGTTGGATTTAGGTCAAGTGATCATTTTTTTAGTATCCCATTCAGCAAACCCTTTCATTTAATACTCATATGATGGGGGTGCACTTCAAATAGCCAATCCGCAATCTTGGATGTCCGCCATGTTGGATTTAAGTCATGTGACAATTTTTTTCGCATTCCTGACAGATAATCCTTTCATTTGATATCCATATCGTGGGGGTGGATTTCAAACAGCCAATCCGCCATCTTGGGGAGACCGCCAAATTGGATTTGTAATGACGTTTCTAAGCTAGTCATGTATTGTCATCAGAACTCAGAGCGTGTGTAAAATTTCATCCTAATCGAAGACCGGGATGGGTCAAATTAAGATTCCAAATTTTGACGCAGACAACATACAGTGTGAGTTAAATAAAAGCGTGTAAAAAGGCTTAAAATCAAGTCAGGGGGATGTGAACAGAGAATTTTTTTTTTTAATTTTGTACACAACCATCCAACAGCTTATAGCGGCGACGGGCTCACCACCTGTCACGCTGAGCACATGTGCAGTCACAGCTTGGTGAAGCGCGGTCTATGGCAGTGGACTGCTTTTGCGGTGCTTTTGCCTAGTCTCTAACTTACCCTTAGGGGATACTAGTCCTGATTATATGTTTGTATGTAACCCACATGTTTCAACTAAACTTATGTCAATACGTTTGCACTACTTTGTGTCCAGTTCCCCCTTTATTACATAGGACAGCACTATAAAGCGGAACATGGGTAAATTATATATGTGTAGACCCTTCAACCTAAGCAATGCCTTCGTCATCAGTAAAACTACCGCAGAACATCAATTTCGAATTAAAACCCAGCCCATCTGTAGGTTGAATACAACTTGGACACTTCAGAGGATCTGAATCAAACCACAGTATAACAGAGAGAACGAGTTGTGACTATGGATAATCGAAGTCATCTTTTTTTTACGGCTGACCGTCTATTAACCAGTCTATACAAGTCCCACTGCTAGGCACAAGCCTTGATATATTATTATGAAGAAACACATGAACACTAACTGCCGTACTCAGAGTCGTTCATTAACTTTAATGGTTACTTGTATTAAAAAATTGACACTTATTTTAATACACATAAAGACGAATTTAAATTCATTAATGGAACATTAGCTTAAATGACGTCTCTGAGTGCGGCTGTATGGGTCGTAGCGGTAAGCATGAGTTACACCTGCCTTATCAGCATAGTGCATAGTCTAGGGTTTAAGGGGAGAAATATCACGTGATGGTACAAGCACTTTTAATGTATATTTTGAACAATAAATGTCTTTATTCCCTCGTCCTCCCTGCTCGTGACTGTACGTATTTCTGCACGTGGTTGTACACATACGTATAAATGTAAAATGAAGCAGATCGTGAAAGCAATCGCTCCACAGAAATAAACCCCTGAGTCACATCCGTACCTTAGGGATTTTCTGGCTGATTTGGCATTTGATTGATGTCTGTAAATGTGGTATTCATTATCGATATCACGTTTCCTCATTCATTTGATTTTTTTTTACTTTTCAGCATGTATCAGGAAAACCCATGAGTATTGATTCAAATTTTATTGTAGTTCTTGTATTCCCTTCCCTGATTTCCCTTTTGGCTTAACTCTGAACCAAAAGTAACCGATTCTTTTGCAGCGAACAATATTAAGATGAAGATTTAAAAATAAACTGAGACAAAATATAGGTACCTTAACACTTTCGTGGCCAATACGTCCCATTGACACAGGCCTTTTTTGACAAAACCCTGTTTACGGAGCTTACCTACCGCTGTCGAGATGGTAGGCGTATGTGGGACTCGCTCAGCGATATAATAATAATATATTTATTTGCAAGAAATGTAGTACAATAAGATGTTATAAAGTAAATGTAAACAACATTCACTATACTTACACATTTCACTAGAAACTGGCATGCAATTGTACAATTTAATCTAGAGCTAAACAATTTATCATCAAAAAATATTAATTTTAAATAACATATTTTAATTTCATATTTTATTTAAACATGCCAATAGAATAGAAAATAAAAACAAGAGTAACGCTCAGTTGCACAAAGATTTTTTAAAGACGACATTTAGTAATGAGACATTAAAACTTTAAAGTTCATTAAATTTAAAATTGGAACACAAAATAGTTCTAGCTAATGTCTCTTTAGCATTGATAGGGTGCTAATGTCGTTTTGTGCAACGTAAAAACTACGCTAAGGTGTTCTTTTGACACTTCAATCAATAAATTTAATGGAGCATTAGGGATAATGCCGACATTAAATTTTAAAGTTCGTTTCTGCAACTGGGTGTATGTCAGCCTATTAGAAATTATGATTATTATAGATAAGGTGTTATCATTACATCAATGAGTAGAAGTGTCAAATTCAAATTTAAAATATTCATCTAAGGAGTAAAAACTATTTTCTATAAGAGTCTTTTTTAATAAGTTTTTAAATTTCATAACACTTAATACAGTCCATACACGTTGGCCGAGAATACCCACTAAAACTACAACGACCCGGGGCCTGCCAAAGCAATTCTCCGAGTCGATCCCAGGTCTACCCGACCTAGCTAGCAGTTACTAGGTCGGAGTTTGAGACAAAAGAGGTTTCCAGGGTGTATTCGGGAGATCCCCAGACGGGTCAGACGGTGAAATTCGTGCGTGGAAGGCCATCCAATGCACCCAGCCACTCGCGGAGCAAGTAGCACTTATAGCGGCCACCTTTAATATAGAAACACATTAGGAGTGTGGACTGTAAAATTACCAATTCACCACGCTGGCAGAATTATGGGTGCAATAACCCTTTTAGCAACAGCCATTATGTACTCCGTTTAATATATCATGTCATACAGATAGAAAAAACTTATTTTAGTATTTTTTTTAAATTTAAGTCCTTAGCTCATCATTAGTCTGCACCCCAACCCAAAGTAAAACTATTTAGAAGGGACCAACTTAGTGACGCTTATTCGAATAGGGTTAAAACTTGTTATAGGAGAGTACGGTCCAAAGTAGGCCTGCAATTATATTTAATTGAGTTTATAACTAACAGCACAATTTTCAAGTAAAACATTTAGAGATTGAACACTTGTTTATGGCTTAAGGGATACTGTGAAAGTTTTTGTAATTTGTCAGCTTATGCTGTTAAAGGCTTAAGTAAGGCTTTAGTTACTAAATATTGTTATAAATTGCGACTTAGTCTAATAGGCAATACGCTTAAAGTCTCAAAAGTAAAGTCTGGCTATGGCTTTAACAGGAAGGATACAAATCCAATAAAGTGAAGACACTTGACCTTGAATGTAGTGTTGCCCAAATGCAAGAACAAGACATACCAAAACAAGACATGTCATATAAAAAAAAATATCACGCTTACCCCGTACGGGTAAGCATCGCTGTGAAAACACACATTTCACCAGACATGCTTAAGCTCCATTGTAACAGGGTTCAGACCTTGTCCCTTACTCTGGAAACAATATGAGGCAAGATATTCACAATATACTGTATCTATGTTGAAGATTTGTTCTAACAAACAAGCCATTGCCTCGGAGTTAGGTACGAGTTCGGATCGTTGTTGATTATGCATGAAAATTGGAAGATTTACAATGTAAATTTTACATAATATTACATAATATTAGTCAACTGACCATGTTACAGAAACGATTCTGCGTTTACCCTATAGTGTACTGTATAATATTGGGTCCTTACCTATGAAATTGGTGTTCTTTTCCCTCTTAGTATTTTGTAAGTAACTATTAAGATTCAGAGTATTCCTAAAAAATAATTACCTCGTCTAAAAATAGACTATATTTTTGAGCTCTTTTGATTTGTTTTGATAATTTGTTGTAAGTTTAATTGTGTTAAAATTGGACACGGAGACAACTCTTTTTAAGTGCCTCCCGAATACATCATTTTATTTGCATTCACTTAAAAACGATAAATAATTTTTATGAAGTGTGATATTACACATATAACTAAAGCTTGTCTAATGATAGATGCCAAATATTATTTGGATTTGTCGTTGTGAAGAAAACTGAAAAGAAATTAGTATGGAAAATGCAGAATTCCCCAAAATCTCCATACAAAACACCAATTTCATAGGTAAGGACCTAATATATACTACTGTTGCGGCACGCTATGATGGCCGTTTAGACGTTTACCCACTCATGAAGTTTCGTAATAAGAATATTTACATTTGCGAATTGCTGTTCTTTATTGTCAATAGTGACGTGCAGTTAGTCATAAAATTTATCGAATTTATAATTTAAAGACACAAAATTTATTTATTACATTGATTTCTAAACTATATATGTACCGCGAACATTTTTTTTATAAGATTATAATTGCTGGTGCACTTGTTTACCACACAACTCGGCATTTGTTTTTCGAATATCAAAACTTTTAAAAATGAAATCTAATACGATCGTTACATAGGATCGCACAACTACTAGGTACTAATTTCGAGAAAAAATTGACATTTCCCATCACTATTGTAATATTTATGTATTGTATTGCAATAAAGAGTATATATTATTATTATTCGTCATCGTCAGCCTATCCACCGTCCTATCCATCCATATCCATATATAGCCGTCCCACTGCTGGGACAGGCCTTCCTGATGGAGAAACACATGAGGAGTATGGGCCGTAACACCACCACGCTGGCCCGATGCGGGTTGGTGGGTAGAAACGGTCACAAATGCGACCGGGACCAACGGCTTAACGTGCCTTCCGAAGCACGGAGCAGCTCGAAATCACAATGTCTTGGTCACCCATCCACGGCCTGACCGTGGCGAAGGTAGCTTTGTTTTCGATCGAGGCCAAAGCGCACTGACCACTACGCCACCGAGCTCCTCCTTATTATTATTATTATTTGATTTTTTTTTTTCTCTATTATATAAGTATAATAGGTATATTCCCATAAACATGCGGGCTTTTGGCCAAACATGTTTTGGTATTTTGTATTATGTGATGTGAGTGCGTTGTGTGTGTGTGTGTGTGTGTGTGTGTGCGTGCGTGCGTGCGTGCGCGCGTACGTGCGTGTGCGTGTGCGTGTGTGCGTGAGTGTATGCGTGCGTGTATGGATGGGTGTGTGTTTATTCCATCCCATGACTTCCTATGTATTATCAAGGGACAAAAACTTACGAACTATACGACAGGTGTTCAGAATAACGGCTTTTTGTAGTAATTGGAATGAGAGTGGGTGCATGTTGCATATTTTTAGGCTTTTATGAAGAGTTTTGGGAATAACTCCTGTAGTAGATATGATAATAGGTATGGTCTTTACTCTTGTGACTTGCCATTGTGTTTTTATTTCTATTGCAAGGTCGGTATATTTTGCAATCTTTTCAATGTGTGTACTTGAGAGGTTGTGTGTGTTTGGGATAGCAATGTCTATTAAATATACTTGTTTATTAATTTTATCGTGGAATGTTATATCAGGCCTGTTGTAGTGTATTGTCTTATCTGTAATGATTGTTCTATCCCAGTACAGCTTATATTGTGGTGTGTCCAGTACAGTTTCAGGTGTGTATTTATAGTAGGGAGTCTCTTTTTAATTAAATTATATTTGTATGCAAGGTATTGGTGTACAATCTTGGCAACTTGGTCATGGCGGTGTTTATAATCGGTTTGTACTATGGAAGGGCAGGCTCCAGTGATGTGTTGTATTGTTTCGGGGTGTCTATGGCATCGGCGGCACAAGTCCGAATTAATTCTTCCATCTTTTATGATGTACTTTTTGTAGTTTTTTGTTTCTATAACTTGATCTTGTATCGCTTACATGAATCCTTCGGTTTCTGGGAACAATTCACCTTTTTTGAGCCAAGAATTTGACGCTACTTTGTCGATATCCGGGTTATCTAAATGTAAGCGATGTCTGCCATGAAGAACTTTTTGTGTCCACATTTCTACTTTTTCGTTATTTTGTGTGATTTTTTCGTTGATTTGTGTTGAGTAATTCTGCAAATTTAGCGGAGTAAATCTATTGTCCATTTCAGTAACTGTTTTATGAAGTAACGAGTGTTCGGCTTGATTATGAAAAAATGTTCTAAGAGTGGTTATTTGTTTGTTGTGTAGGTTTTGTATGTCTATGAGTCCTCTCCCACCCTCGTGTTTTGGCAAAGTAAGTCGTTGGGAACAGGATCTTGGGTGATGCTTTCTATATTGTGTTAAGAGTGTATTTATAGATCTCTGGTGTTTGAGTAAGTCAGTTTTGGTCCAGTTTATGACACCGAAAGAATAGGTTAGAACAGGTATAGCGTAAGAGTTTATTGCTTTTATGGTATTTCTTGAATTAAGGTGTGAATTAAGAATTTTGTGTAATCTATATTTAAACTTGTGTGTTAGTGTATTTTTTGTATGTTTCTGATGAATTTGTTGTGTTTGTTGATAGCCTAAATATTTGTAACCCTCTATGTTATCTACTGCATCTATTACATCACCACTGTCTAATGTGTACGTGTTATATTCTATTTTACCTTTATTTACTGATTGCATCTTACATTTGCTTATTCCAAAATCCATTTTGATATCCTGTGAGAATAATTCTACTATATTTGCTAATTCTTTTAAATTTTCTAAGGTTTTGGCGTACAGTTTGATGTCGTCCATATAAAGAAGGTGTGACAGTGTAATTGAAGATGTGTTGCTTTTGATTTTATATCCATACTGACTATCATTTAACAAGTTAGAAAGGGGGTTGAGAGCCATACAGAACCACAAAGGGCTCAGTGCATCCCCTTGAAAAATGCCTCTACGTATATTAATTGGACTAGTTGATCTATGATCTTGTAGTTTTAGTACAGTTTTCCAGTTTTTCATGGTGGTGCAAAGAAATTTAATAATGGTGTCATTTATATTGTAATGTTTCAGTATGTGTAAAAGCCAAGAGTGTGGTATGGAATCGAATGCTTTTTGATAGTCAATATACATGGTGTGTATGCTTGTTTTTTTACGATTAGCAGATTTGGAAACAATTGCATCAATAATTAATTGTTCTTTACAGCCCTGACTTTTTTTTCGGCATCCTTTTTGCTGTTCAGCTAGAATGTGTTGTGATTCTAGGTGTTGATATATCATTTCACTAATGCAAGAGGTTATTATTTTGTATATATTTTGAAGACAAGTTATTGGTCTATACTTTGCGGGATTTTTGAGGTCATTTTGATCTTTTGGGAGCATATATGTAATACCGTATGTTATATATGTGGGCATAGATCCTGGGTGTTTAATGAAATTGTTTATATGTTTATGTAGTATTGTGTGCGTGCAAGTAAATTTTTTAAACCAGTAATTATGTATTTTATCTGAGCCTGTTGCTTTCCAGTTGTTTAATTTTGCTATTGTACGTTGAAGTGTGTCTAAACTGATGGCTTCAAATGGCATGAGTGGTGTGTCTCTATATTTCATTTGGTCCGTACTTATCCAATCAGCATTATTGTGATTCGTTGGAGTTGACCATATTTATTATTATTATTTGATTTTTTTTTTCTTTTTTTCTCTATTATATAAGTATAATAGGTATATTCCCATAAACATGCGGGCTTTTGGCCAAACATGTTTTGGTATTTTGTACTATGTGATGTGAGTGCGTTGTGTGTGTGTGTGTATGTGTGTGTGTATGTGTGTGTGTGTGTGTATGTGTGTGTGTGTGTGTGTGTGCGTGCGTGCGTGCGCGCGTACGTGCGTGTGCGTGTGCGTGTGTGCGTGAGTGTATGCGTGCGTGAGCGCGCGCGCGTGCGTGTATGGATGGGTGTGTGTTTATTCCATCCCATGACTTCCTATGTATTATCAAGGGACAAAAACTTACGAACTATACGACAGGTGTTCAGAATAACGGCTTTTTGTAGTAATTGGAATGAGAGTGGGTGCATGTTGCATATTTTTAGGCTTTTATGAAGAGTTTTGGGAATAACTCCTGTAGTAGATATGATAATAGGTATGGTCTTTACTGTTGGGACTTGCCATTGTGTTTTTATTTCTATTGCTAGGTCGGTATATTTTGCAATCTTTTCAATGTGTGTGCTTGAGAGGTTGTGTGTGTTTGGGATAGCAATGTCTATTAAATATACTTGTTTATTAATTTTATCGTGGAATGTTATATCAGGCCTGTTGTAGTGTATTGTCTTATCTGTAATGATTGTTCTATCCCAGTACAGCTTATATTGTGGTGTGTCCAGTACAGTTTCAGGTGTGTATTTATAGTAGGGAGTCTTTTCTTTAATTAAATTATATTTGTATGCAAGGTATTGGTGTACAATCTTGGCAACTTGGTCATGGCGGTGTTTATAATCGGTTTGTACTATGGAAGGGCAGGCTCCAGTGATGTGTTGTATTGTTTCGGGGTGTCTATGGCATCGGCGGCACAAGTCCGAATTAATTCTTCCATCTTTTATGATGTACTTTTTGTAGTTTTTTGTTTCTATAACTTGATCTTGTATCGCTAACATGAATCCTTCGGTTTCTGGGAACAATTCACCTTTTTTGAGCCAAGAATTTGACGCTACTTTGTCGATATCCGGGTTATCTAAATGTAAGCGATGTCTGCCATGAAGAACTTTTTGTGTCCACATTTCTACTTTTTCGTTATTTTGTGTGATTTTTTCGTTGATTTGTGTTGAGTAATTCTGCAAATTTAGCGGAGTAAATCTATTGTCCATTTCAGTAACTGTTTTATGAAGTAACGAGTGTTCGGCTTGATTATGGAAAAATGTTCTAAGAGTGGTTATTTGTTTGTTGTGTAGGTTTTGTATGTCTATGAGTCCTCTCCCACCCTCGTGTTTTGGCAAAGTAAGTCGTTGGGAACAGGATCTTGGGTGATGCTTTCTATATTGTGTTAAGAGTGTATTTATAGATCTCTGGTGTTTGAGTAAGTCAGTTTTGGTCCAGTTTATGACACCGAAAGAATAGGTTAGAACAGGTATAGCGTAAGAGTTTATTGCTTTTATGGTATTTCTTGAATTAAGGTGTGAATTAAGAATTTTGTGTAATCTATATTTAAACTTGTGTGTTAGTGTATTTTTTGTATGTTTCTGATGAATTTGTTGTGTTTGTTGATAGCCTAAATATTTGTAACCCTCTATGTTATCTACTGCATCTATTACATCACCACTGTCTAATGTGTACGTGTTATATTCTATTTTACCTTTATTTACTGATTGCATCTTACATTTGCTTATTCCAAAATCCATTTTGATATCCTGTGAGAATAATTCTACTATATTTGCTAATTCTTTTAAATTTTCTAAGGTTTTGGCGTACAGTTTGATGTCGTCCATATAAAGAAGGTGTGACAGTGTAATTGAAGATGTGTTGCTTTTGATTTTATATCCATACTGACTATCATTTAACAAGTTAGAAAGGGGGTTGAGAGCCATACAGAACCACAAAGGGCTCAGTGCATCCCCTTGAAAAATGCCTCTACGTATATTAATTGGACTAGTTGATCTATGATCTTGTAGTTTTAGTACAGTTTTCCAGTTTTTTATGGTGGTGCAAAGAAATTTAATAATGGTGTCATTTATATTGTAATGTTTCAGTATGTGTAAAAGCCAAGAGTGTGGTATGGAATCGAATGCTTTTTGATAGTCAATATACATGGTGTGTATGCTTGTTTTTTTACGATTAGCAGATTTGGAAACAATTGCATCAATAATTAATTGTTCTTTACAGCCCTGACTTTTTTTTCGGCATCCTTTTTGCTGTTCAGCTAGAATGTGTTGTGATTCTAGGTGTTGATATATCATTTCACTAATGCAAGAGGTTATTATTTTGTATATATTTTGAAGACAAGTTATTGGTCTATACTTTGCGGGATTTTTGAGGTCATTTTGATCTTTTGGGAGCATATATGTAATTCCGTATGTTATATATGTGGGCATAGATCCTGGGTGTTTAATGAAATTGTTTATATGTTTATGTAGTATTGTGTGCGTGCAAGTAAATTTTTTAAACCAGTAATTATGTATTTTATCTGAGCCTGTTGCTTTCCAGTTGTTTAATTTTGCTATTGTACGTTGAAGTGTGTCTAAACTGATGGCTACAAATGGCATAAGTGGTGTGTCTCTATATTTCATTTGGTCCGTACTTATCCAATCAGCATTATTGTGATTCGTTGGAGTTGACCATATATTTGACCAAAATGCATGAAGTTCCTCTAGTGATGGTGTGTGTATATTATTTGTAGACGACGTTTGTGAAAAGTTTCTATAGAATGCCTTTTCATTAGAGACAAACTGTTTGTTTTGGTTTTTTCTCATGGTGGTTTGTTTATATCTACGTAATCTGCTGGATAGTGCACTAAGTTTCTGCTTTAGAGTATCCAAAAATTGTGACAGGTGTATGTTTTCGGTTTCGTGTTTACAGTGTATTTTGTACTGGCTTTTTATTTTTTCTACGTGATTTGCTAATGTTTGACTATTGTTTCCACTTATAAATGATGTTATTCTACCAATTTTTATCCTCAAGTCTTCTATCCTACGTTCTAATCTTTCTTGCCATCTTGGCTTGTGTTGTGTATGTGTTTTATGGGGCTGTTCTTCTCTTCTTACTTTTCCTCCATTGCTTAATACTGCGGCATATGCTGCACAATAAATAGCATTGTGTGTGGTTTCGAAATCTGGATTTCCCTGAAGATGTGAGGGAAGTATATTGCTGTTAATGAAATGTACTATAGATGTTAGTCTCTTGGAATGTCTTTGTTTCGGGATAAACGGTTTTGATGTAGGATCAGTGCCTTTAAATTCTTCTACCGCAGCTGTAAATGTATCTCTTATTTTATTTTGTTCAATTTCTGGGATTTGTAAGATTACTTGATTTACTAGAATATCATTAATGGCTATTATGGGCGCCGTTGAATTGCGTTGTGTTAAAGGAGTCAGTGTGTTATGTTGTGTTGTGAGTGTTAGTGTGTCATGTTGTGATGTGGATACAGGTGTGTGATGTTGTAGTGTGGGCTTCAGTGTGTCATATTGTGTTGTGAGTGTTAGAGTGTCAGGTTGTGATATCAATACAGGTGTGTGATGCTGTAGTGTGAATGCCGAATTCTGTTGTGTTATTTCTAGATTTGTAACGTTCGTGTATAAAGCTGTTTCTGTTGATGAATTTCCTGTATTGTTTAATTCTCGTGCTACGTCTTCTTTAATTTGCTGAATTGTTGTGTCACTAATAAGTTTATTCCTAAATATGACCCTTAATTGGTCGGATATTCTTTGTTCTGTCAGGTAGGAAAGTTCTGGAAATTCTGTAATAAATGATAGGTGTAGTGGTCTTCTATATGCTGTTCTGTTGCTTTCTAATTGTGTTATCTTGTAGTAATTATGTAGTATATTTTCGTTCATGGAATGAGACCAGCGTATTCTTTTTTTATGAGGTTCTTCAGCATTTATGTAATGGTTATGCGTTAATGTACCGTGTTGTGTATTATTCTCTGCGTTTTTTGAAATTAAGTGTTTTTCTACTTCGGTCTTGATTTCCTTCAATACCATATCTGAGAGAAGTTTATTGTTTATAATCGCCCTGCGTTGATCCCCTAAGCGCTGTTTTGTTGCCTGCATGTGTGGATAGGCCTCGGAAAAGTGTGAAAATAATTTGTCAAGATATCCTCGTTTATCTTGTTCTAGATGAGTTTCAATTAAATATGTGCGCCAGATAAACCTATTCATGGCTTCAGTCCATCGTTTCCGCGCACGTGTTGTACAAGCAGCAGTGGGTGTAGATATAGCGGCGTTTGCCATCTGCACAACATCCGCTGTTGTTGATGTTGATAAAGAAGGTGAGGTTGCCAAATTTTTATAGGAGGCAGGGGATGTATTAGGTGATTGAAAAATACTGAACAGTGAAGGAATGGAAGACGAAATGCATGATGAATGATGATATGCATGCGATTCAGCTGTAGTATGTTCGGGATTATTCCCAGCGAGAGCCCGCTTGCTCAACTCCTCGCCACCGACGGTTCGCATGCTGAGACACCCAGCGTCGGCTCCAGGTGCGCCCCGGCGATAGCCCCCGGGCAGCGGCCGTAAATTATATTCTCTTTTCTTTTTCTCCATTACGATTGGGTTTTGGGACCGTTAGTTGAAGAAGGGAAGCCGTGATAAAATTTGGCCTTTTTTTTCTAACGTGTATCACCATACGGGTAGTCTAGTTGGAAGTTGACTTTATATAGCACAAGCCTTCTAATAAGCCCCCCCACCACGGCAAGGTGGTCCCTCGGGGGGGTTATTATTATTATTATTATATTATTATTATGTCAAAACGACCATAATTATAATCTATGTAGTATTGTGACGAGTTGGATGCCGGTGACAAAATAAAAGCCCGGAGGTCGTCACTTAGGGTAAATATTTAAGAAATTAAGGCAGACTGAAACAATTTATAAAAGGTTAATATCACAAATCACTGAACTTAAAACTTAAAGATATTATCAAAGGAAGGGTTACTTACAATAGTACCTTCGTAAAGTTTTTTGAAACTCGAACAATTAAAATCGTTACAGTTTATTTATGTTATTATTTTTTATAATATTTAAATAATCATTTGCGTCAAGCCAACCGCTCCCGACGCTGACTCTGATAGGAATGAAATTGGAGACCAAAAACAATGAAAAAAAGGAGACAGATGGTTAGCTTAAAAACAGAAACAAAAAGAAAATGGCCAGAGAAGAGCACAATAACAGCAAAGAGTCGCTAATACTGATACCGTTACAATATGTTCAGAACTTTATCTTTGATCACATGAGGAGTATGCCATATCACTACCATGCTGTTTCAATCGAATGGATAAGAAACAGTACCTACTCAGGGTCAAATAATTTGGTCACCCATCCCTCGGCAAAACATACCGAAAGTTGCTTCGCTTTTTAATATCAAAACCACGACTACCACGCTATCAAACTTGTGAATTAACACTCGGTTAATCATCTTCATCTCGGTGGAGCTCGGCGGTGTAGTGGTACACTTTGACTTTCGATATCGAAAACAAAGCTACATTCGCAATGGTCAAACCTTGGATGGGTGACCAAATCTTTGTGGTCTTGATCTCTTCCATGCTACGGAAGGCACGTGAAGCCGTTGTTCCCGGCTGCTATTTGCAACCGTTTCTACCCACCAACCCGCTTAGGGCCAGCGTGGTGGTGTTACGTCCCATACTCCTCATGTGTTGAGGAAGGCCTGTGCCCAACAGTGGGACGTATATAGGCTGAGGACGAATCATCAACATCATTATTCAGTTGGAGAGGCCCACTGCTGGGTATTGGCCGCTCCCAAGAATCTCCGTATAAATTGGTTCAACCAAAAAACTTAGAACGAGTTATTTTGACAAAACCTCCGCGTACAATGGAAGAGGGATGGATCACATCTGATAATATAAAATTTTATTAACATTCAATTTCAATTGTAATCCTGAAATGTGACTCATTCAATATGCTGCAGATTAAGATCAAACGGATTCATTTTGAATTACGGCTCTTGTAGGACGGAACCGGAAATCGACAAATCCCCAATTTCGACCTCACAGAATTGGAAAGCGCAGAGCATTTCGAACTTATTGGCGTAGTAATTCGCAGGCATTGGCTTTCAATTTTGAAGACAAAGCTACTTTTCGTTATGGTCAATTCTTGGATGGGTGACCAGATCTTGAGTTCCCGGCCGCTAAAGCGGCTTCCCACGGTCTGTGATATTGCAGACGTTCATTCATGAGAGGAGTTTTTGGCGCCATTCAACTATGGCGGACGTGATTTTTATTTCAGTGATTGTAATATTGTTTCGGAGTGGATCTTGTGGTGTAAAATCAGTGTAGATTAATGTAATAAGTGTCTGTGATGACGAGCAATATGGAGGAGGATTTTAATCGTGGTGGATTACCATCGAAGTAACACCAGTGTCTGCCATCGATCGCTTGACGCCAAACTCTCCCAAGACGCATTGAAATGTATTTAAATTTTAATGCAAATACCGAAGACATCAAAATACCGAAGACTTGGCTGTATGGGCTGTAGTTCCCCTTGCCTTCCCTTATATAGTGAGAATCTTAGAGTTTTTGGCGGCAAACAACTATGGCGGACGTGATTTTTATTTCGATGATTGTAATATTGTGGATACGGAGTGGATATTGTTACGTAAAATCAGTGTAGTTTTGTGTAATAAGTGTCAATAATGATGAGCAATATGGAGGATCATTGAAATAATCGTCAAGTGGAGTGAAAAGTGATGAGTTTTTTATCGTGGTAATCCACCTCATCCAAGTAGCAGCACAGTGTCTGTCATAGACCGTTTGACGTCAAACTCTCCCAAGATGCATTGAAATGCATTACACTGGCATTTCAATTTAAACTACTGAAAAAAAGTATTCTACTGTTAACGTGTGGCTCAAAAGGTCCTGCAACCAGAGCCGTAAAACTGAATATTAAATAAAAATAAATAAGAGGGTTTTTGGCGGCATTCAACTATGGCGGACGTGATTTTTATTTCGATGATTGTAATATTGTACGGAGTGGATATTGTTACGTAAAATCAGTGTAGTTTTGTGTAATAAGTGTCTGTGATGATGTGCAATGTGGAGGATTATCGAAATAAGCGTCAAGTGGTGTGAAAAGTGATGAGTTTTTTATCGTGGTAATCCACCTCATCCAAGTAGCACCACAGTGTCTGCCATCGATCGTTTGACGCCAAACTCTCCCAGGATGCATTGAAATGCAATACACTAGCATTTCAATGCAAACTACTGAAGAAATAAATACTGAAGACTTGGCTGTATGGGCTATGTTCCCTTTGCCTTCCCTACATGGGAGAATTTTACAACATAAAAATAAATAATAAGGAGAATCTTACAAAAAAAAAATGAGATAGAGAAGCATGTTTGAACTTCGTTAATGAATCGGCGTCCATCTGCAATGTCGCAGGAAGCCAGCTCAATGCAACCGTTTCTACTGAGCCAGCGTGATGGTGCTACGATCTATACCTACTCTACATGTGTTTTTCCATGTAAGTATATAGTAAGACGCATGCCCAGCAGTGGGACGGATATAGACGAGCGATGGAAACCATACAAATTAAACGTGAAATAGGTTTGCTGAAATGGTTTGATTTTCATTAATTTATTATTTAATAATTTATTGTACACACACAGTATTATACAAGGAAGAAAATATGATACGATAGTTGGGGCCTATTTCTATAAGAAATTTCTTCCAACCCACCTGCGATAGGAGTAGTGTTCTGAGAGAATGAAATCATTGCGTGTACAGAGTAAACATGAGAAAAATCTATGAAATATCATTATAATTAATAACATTATTGTACATATAGGTACTTACATAATTATCTACCAACAAAATACAAGATACAGGATGACAGAAAATAAAGGGGAGTAAACATAGCGAAGCGGCGGCGGCGGAAATCAAAAAATACGTATATTATACTACTTAGCTTAGATTTTTTAACCATCACATGGCAAACCTTTAAGTTTCCGGAATAAAAAGTATCTAAGGTGTTGACCAGGTATATTAGGTATCAGCATGCAAACTTTCATTGATATAGGTCAAGCAATTTTGGAGATTAGCCCGTACAAACAGATAAACAGACAGAGAAACAAAAAAAAACAAAAAACATTTTTTTTTGGTATTTTCCTTTTGTGTACATTCCTGACTTGATTTTAGGCATTTCTTTTCTATGTACAGACATTCAACCTCTATTTTATTATGATAATATAGATAGGCATTTTATGTTATCGACAGATAATGATCCTTATGCTTTTTTTAAACAGTGTTAGTGTGTCTCTATAATCCGCCGTGTGAAATAGTATGAAAAGAAGTGTAGGAGATCACCCCCTTAGGAAGATGCTGTGCAGTAGGACGTATTTTGGTTGATGACGTCAGTATAGACAAAACAATGAAATTTGCTGTAGGCACACCATATTTGGATTGTGCTTATAAATTTCCACAGTGAATTGTGCTCGCTGCACATAACGGCAGAGGCGGAGACGTATTTAATAATTCATCGGGTCTGTAAATGCCGTTGTTGTAAAAACGTCTTTATACTGTCAGTGTGAAGTCCAAATTCGATAGGTGAATAAACCATGAACCACCCAAGGTACTTAATGGGGCTAATTATTCTTTAAGAAATAAAAGGCCAAATTAGGTGACAAAGTGTATATATTTAAAATGACCCTAAAAGTATATATATCGCCTGCGAGACATCACAATAGCGAAATTCAGGTTTGTTTGCATTTTACTCTATTTATACTACGATTGTTAACAGCGCCATCTAGTGGCGGACTCACGAACACAATAATTCTATACAAAGAGTAGAGTAAAGAGGGACAGTACTAAAGTGAGAACTGGCTAAATTAACTTTATTATTAACATCATGAACAAACGAAGGGCTTTACCAGTTATGTCCCTAACCATACGGTATTCCTTTTTGAGGCCAAAACGGTTGCTGTACTTTTAAAAATAAAGTTTTTTATGGTAATCAACACGTCCTTGTATATATTTTTGCGTCTGTATTGCATTACTCTTGGGGGGAAAGAGACAAAATATATCACACAGTTCAGCATCGCGAAATTTTGAAGTAGATAATAGTACATTATGATATAAGTGCGGTTAGTTCAAAAATACAGCCGAGGCGATATTGCTAGCCTTAGCCGTAGGTGAGGGCTATAAGAAGGCAGAGGCTGTAATTATCAAACCGCACGTATGTGACACGACGTTTTATAACACATTCGCGAGGAAATAAATAAAACTCAGACATTCTTAAATTAATAAATCTTTAATCACTTGTTAAAGCAGTTATAAAAATTTGAACAAGGTAAAAAAAAAAAAGAATTATATGTTTATTTATTTTATCCCACCAAAGGTAATATTATTAAGAAAATTTTGACTACCTTTCTGTCATAAAAACTCTTTGCTAAGATTTAAAAAAGTATCGTTCGTTTTTAGACGGATCATCATAAACTGTGCGTTTTACTTTACATTCTCGCACAATTACGTAATATGATAGATAATGATTTTAAAATTGGTGAAATAAGAGACCCTTTACGAGCAAATGTGTTATAATAGTGCGATTGATGCTTACACCCGAGCTAACTACTCTGCTTTACATCTCGATTGTGAGGTAAGTGGAAAAAAAGGCATTACAAGAATAAATAAATTTATTTTCAAGAACTAAATTTAGCTTCGCCGTTCGATATTCAAAATTGATGAAAATAGCGAAGCGACCTCTTTTGTCATTGGGCTGAATGCATGATGTCTAGTGCCAGTGAGATGGTTAGATGTACGCGAACTTTTTGAAAGAGTTTTATTTTTAATTACTTACCGCCCTAGGGCGTTTCTAGCTACATTATTGACCTAGGGCGGTAATTGATCACTTACAACCCGCATCTGGGGGTATTAAGGACCTACTTACCGAACATGAGAGATGTAAAAGTTAAATATATCTGTTATGTATATTATGTATTTATGATAAAGGTATATTATGAATGAAGGTATGTCTAAGCAACATGATATTATATTTATCACGTCTTCAACACGGCCGATTGTCAAAAATGCATAGTAATGTGACAGTTGAGCGTGATGAAAACCCGATAAATATTATAACTCGGTGTTCAAACTAAGAGAGATGGTATTTGTAAGTCAAAACACGAGGAAAGAAGTTATATTTTTGGGAAGCGAAGATTTAAAGGCCTAGCAATGAAAATAGCTCTTTCCTCCTCTTAAAAGCAAAATCTTACTGCCCAATAATGTCTGGAAGCCAGTAAAAGCCGAAGCTTAGACTATAAGTTACCTGTTACCTTCACTTGAAGTAGTTACCTGCCTTCGTTCTGCTCTAAAATTCATTGCATTGCAGCTCTGTATGCCGGGAAGATTTAAAAGGGTGCTAGTCCTTATTTAGATGTTGGTTTGTAACTTTATAGTTTGTTTACAAGCAAATAAATACGAATCTGAATTGCTTAAACATTTCGGTTTTGCGGACAGGTAGAAATGTTTCCAATGAACAATAAGGATTTCGAGATCAGAATATAGTTTTTGTCACTTATCGAAATTCCAAGTATGGCGAATTTTATTATGACGGAAGAGGCAAACGGGCAGTTGGTTCACCTGATGGAAAGTGATCAGCGACACACATCTGATGTGCCCGAGGAACTGCAAATGTCTTGCCGGCATTTTAGGAATTAGTACGCTCTTTATTTACCACTAGCTACCACTGTCTTACCTAAATTTGTCGCCATAATAACAATGTTATCCTCGTAAGCAATTGTTGGGTTCCGGTAATCAGAGGTAAGATAGACAGTTCTTCAGTTGTTGAGAATTTACAGGTGAAGCTCGCTTCCACCTTCGGCCTTATCGTCACTAACCATCAGGTGAGATAAAGGCCAAGACTTTCCAAATGTAAAAAAAAATACTTGTTCATCTTTCTTTTTAAGGGGTTTCTAGCGGCATATGACTATGGTGGACGTATTTTCATTTTTTTACATTTTCAACACAATTCAAAAATTTATGGTGTTTCAGCCCATACTCCTAATTTGTTTGTTTCCTGAGGAAGGCCTGTCCCAGCAGTGGGAGTTTGGGCTGAGAACTAGAAATAGCTTTCGCTTGTCATCAAAATTTCCGACAAACTTTCTGAATGTACATCGTCCGGTTTTATCATTATGTTATGTGTCAAGTTTCATTGAGTGTTGTGCTAAAACAACTTGAACCTGGATAGCCGTCGCGCGGGTCTGATAGTCGTGTCGTGACCCCGAAAATGTGATCCAGAAATGCATTCATTGCAGATTTAACTTGCGCTCTGAGTTGTACGGACCTTTAGACCTTTATCGTTTCCATTTGGCAGGAGCGATGGGACGCGAGTGAAGACGGTCGCGATTTATACAGCTTTTTCCCCGATATTGCACGGAGGCTATCTTACGACTGGGTGGAACCAGATTACGTCATTTCCCAGTTACTCACAGGACATGGTTGCTTCAGACAGCGCCTACACAAGCTTATAGTGTACGAATCAGCACTGTGTCCCTGTGAGCCGAGACCATGCACTCTGGGAGTGTTCGCTGTATGCGGACGCAAAAACGTTAAATGTTGGATCTTGTGCAAACAGTGGAGTCTGGCCCCATATATCACCAGGACCTCATTTGCAGCCGCAACAATTGGAACGCGTTGCGCGAGTTCACGCACTCTTGGCACACCATTAGGCACGCTTTCCATTGGGTATCAGCAGAAGAGCAGCCCGACGCGAAGTCCTGTGACTGTGTCGCTGTCACGCCCCAGAAGGGGGAGAGGTGGCAACAATAGGGATGGAAATAGAAATAGAATTTCCCACACCGCGCTTGTTCTATGCTCCCTGCATAGAACAAGCGCGGTGTGGGAAAGAGCATTCGAAAGTACCCCGCGCTCTCCCGTGATTCGGTCTGTATGCCGTAAGGCAGGTAAGACCATGGGTTGGTGGTGGGACCTTTAGGCGATTCATTTTTAGTTTCATCGCGTTTCATTGGTACTCAGCCGACTCCGGCGTCGTTCGGCTACCGTCGGAGATGAAGGCATGCGGGCGGATCATTCAACTGCCGTCCAACGCTTTTTCACCGTCTCTGGCGCCATTCGGCAGCTGACGGAAACGGTCCGCTAGATTCAGCGCCGTACGGATGTGATCAGCTAATCGACTAACTGCTCGTTTCGCCGTCGGCCTACGAAAACTTGAACCCGGTCTCACATAAATCATTCAGAAGCCGCTGAAACGTCTTTGTTGGAAGGAAACCTTTGCGAGACTTTAATCTTCCTAACTTGGACGGTTGCGTGGATTCAAGTCGAGAAGCTAAGGTAAATTTTTCAAAGAAATATTTTTACTATTTTAAGTAAGCTTTTAAGAGATATTGGGAAGGTTAGTTTTCAATGTTAGAGATTCAACGAATCACGAAACTGAACCGAGAGGCATGTATAAAGTTAGTAATGAGAGTAGAGGAAGCTGGAGATTTGTGCCAGGATCGTAGCATGTGGAGTTCTCTGCACCTTATTCTAAACTGTCGGAAACTAAATGAATCACGGAATCTCTATTCCTGTCTCTTTTTGTTGAAGCGAATTTGAGCGAGACGGGACGTGACTTTCCGAATGGATTTCGTGAACCGACGGTTTAGAATAAGGGGCTCTGTAATCTCTGTTGGTCCCGTTGTTGGTCTATGGTCCCGTGTTGGTCCGGGACACAAAAATAATGTACCAACTGCCTTTCTTGCCTAGCATGTCGTAAAAGGCGACTAAGGCCGTATTGGGTACTGGGTCTGTGATTGTGTAGGCAATAAGCTAGCCACTTGTGACTACTCTTTCACGATTTTTCATCTGACCAAACCCAATTTTTGTATGGCTAAATGTGGTCTTAAGGAACACAGTGTTCCATGGACTCTGCCTACCCCTACGGGGATTGCAGGCGTGATTGTATGTATGTATGTAATCTCTGCCTACACCATGGAAAGAGCCCCGAATGTATGTAAGTACGAAACAGAAATATCAACCCTATAGACGAACATAGGTCTATGAGCACTACATACTGATAGCATAAGAGTTAAGCCTGTCTGGTGCCAATATAACGTTTTCAGTACAACGCTTCGATAAGCATGCATTTATTACCCATAATTATTATTATAAGCCGTTTGGATTTTATTTTGGTTATAGCATTCTTCCTCCCATATCTCTTTTAAAAAAACAACAAAAAAGACCGACGTCTTAAAACAAACTAACACTTTTTTATTACAGCAAAAGATGCCAAAATATAAATTTTTATTCTGTCTACCCTCGTATCCGTATCATGAAAAAGAAGTAGGTACTTAGCGTCAACGGATTGAATTAAGTTATCAACGGAATGCTGCTAAATATCTAGCATTTAAAATATAGAACTTTCGATGACCCCTCACGAAGTTGTCGAGCAAACTTTTCTATTATATGACTATGATATTTTTTATGAGTGCCGATATTAGAACGTGTGAAGAAACTCCCAACATTATGCTAATGAAAACTTATATCATAAAAACTTCGGGTGGGCACTTGAACTTCAATAATTATGACATATAACGCCGCACATTTTCCGAAGTTAACTTCACGAACTTGTCCTATTCAAGAATACTAAGTATAGAGAAATGTACAGTCGACAAAACCTACATTAACCTGTAGAACTTTATAATGAAATTAAGCATAATAATTATGATCACTACATGTTTAGTTGGTCGACACTGGGGTTAGTTTTTTGATCAATAGCGACAATGGAAACGCCTAAATGTAAGACGTCAGCTTGACGTTGAATTTGCGATAAAAATTTGAAGCAATATACATCAGCCGTGCCTCCAGCCGCCATTTCACTAATCCCAGCAACGTGTTCTGGTTAAATTGTCTATGATTGTTTAATTTTAGTTGCCTTTATTTGAAAATTCAACTAATGGTCCATATTTTAACCCACTGGCCAACTTCACTACGGATCAAAAAACTGACCCTAAGGACGCAACATTTTTAAAATAAAACAATCAATAATATGTTCCAAAAAATTATCATGAACTTACCAACTTTTTTATATGACTCGTGTGGTAGCGGCTCATTAAAATAATACTACCAACCTATTTCTTCCCTTGGGTGTCGTAAAAGGCGACTAATGGACATTGAACTGCACAACCATCCAAAAGCTTATAGCGGCGACGGGCTCACCACCTCTCACGCTGAGTGCAGTCACTGCTTGGAGAAGCGCGGACTATGACAGTGGACTGCATTTGTGGTGCTTTTGCCTAGTCCTTATTGGATAATAGTCGTGATTATATGTGCAACAGGTTGGACTCATTATGTAACACTTATTTTTCTTAAAAATGCACAAAACTATGGCAAATGTTTTTCAGATAAATAATTAAATTTTTTGTTTTAGTTATTTGAATAATAAGTGTAGATAAAGTAGTGTATGTGACTGTTACATAATCTACTATTTCATAACTTTTGATACGAGTCAACTAGCCTATTATACACTGTGAGGCATGTGTAGTTTCAGTCTAATTTAAACTTCCTTATAACCAAACACCCTCTAGTCAAAATTATTCCAGTAATAAATTAAAGGCGCGTATACTGAACCACTGTACCTAGTTACAAGTTCTCAAGCCACGAACTAAATCAGAACCGCCGCATCATTAATATAGGTTAGGCCAAGAGCTACTTTACGGAGGGTATTAATTAACTGTGCTAGGCTGTGCTGTGCTATTAAGGCTATTTTCGCTTGGCTGATTACTGTTAAACTTTTTGTTCGGTAAAACTGCAAAACTGAATCTTCATAAATAAACTTTTTAATGGTATTTCAGGGTTTAGGTATTATTTTTAAGAGTAGAAAGTAGAAATTTCCGCTGGTTTCTTTGTGAAGCAAACTTTAAAATTATTTATTTATTTATTAAGTACACCAACAGCTCACATATTTAACAAGGTAATAAATACATTGGTACAGGGTTTCAGTCTGATATGTGGGCCAAATACAGGTGAACACAACATTTATGAACAGAACCTCGTAAACATTCTTAATAACACAAAAAATAAAACAAAAAGATATAAAAAATCTTTGAAAACACATGTTTATTATTTAATTAATTTCAACTGAGAAACATTTTAATATTTAAAATAACAGGACGCAAAAAAATATGTTCTTTTCATGCACTCCAAAATACATAACATAAGTTGTCAAATGATATTTTAGATATTTTTATAGACGGACGAATTTCTATGAGACGTATTTCAATATTATTAACTAACTTTTGCTCACGACTTCGTGCGCGTAGAATAATTACTTTGAGATTGTGTGATGGTATGTAGCCTATAGCCTTCCTCAATAAATAGGCTATTCAACAGTGAAAGATTTTTTCAAATTGGAACAGTAGCCTAAATTGGTGGAATTGAAAATTTACTCCTACTCTATTATTAGAAGCAAGGTTCATAGAGGCGTAAATTTGCCCTTCATTTTTCTGGGAGTCAGTTTTTACATTCACCCGCATGGCACCTGTTCCCATGGGAATACCGGGATAAAAGGTAAATTTCGGTTAATATGATGTAGTAGTTTTGACAGACAGAGTTACTTTTGCATTTATAATATTAGTATGGATTTGTTAAAACCCATGGTGCTTACTGAAATGAAACACCGTGTCCAAGGCGAATACAAATTTTAATAAACATCTGATTGACCATATAAATCCGTTAAAGTAAACATTAGCGAGATGTAAAGGATAGGTGGCGCCATCTAGTGATACAAAAAGGAACTAATTTGAACAATGACGCCACTTGGTGTGTTTTATATATAATTATTACACATCGTTTATCATGCATTTTGTTATATATGATATTTAGTTAATTTACATTTATTTTAGATATTATATTTAATGATTTAATTTACTTTTAAGTTGATACTATTGAAATAATATATACAAACTGCCAACAGTTTGTACAGGATTATTGAATATTCTATATACGTACATTTGCCGTTCGTTACTACTATGACATCATCATCCCACATCCGGTTCATTTATTGTATGTTTATGTAGTTTATGTATATATGTGTGTATTTACATAATGGTATGTATTATTATTATGTATTTTATTTATATGTTGGTATATATTTATTTTGTACACGCGACTTAGCTTTTTTTTTTGACAGCATTTCTCCTATAGCAGGTGGGTTGTTAGACATTTCTATTAGAAATAAGCCCTACCTTTTGTACTTTTGTCTTTAAATGTTCTCCTGTTCTGTATTTTGTGTACAATAAATTGTTAAATAAATAATATGACTTAAATATAGTTCTTTCTAGCCTCTGAACAGTCTGTTTTTCTTATACACGTACACCTAGTATTACTTTTGAAAGTCAAGGTGCAAAACCCAAAGCTCTGTTTAGAATTAGCAACATTATCACTTAATTAAGATTTTAGCACGAACCAAAATCATAGTCCAAGATTAGTGTTTCAAGAAGGCGCAAATATTGTCGGTAAGACATCCACGCAAGAGGGGTAATAAACTAATGAGTTCAACATAGAATATGAAAGTAATGATGATGGAGCCAAAATGACTACACTACTCGAGCGAGAGGCCGCGGGAATCGCGGGTTCGATCCCAACGCCTGTACCACTGCGTTAGGATAAACTTATGTACAGTTCATTGTGAATATCGCTTGCCTCACATTGTGCCCGGTGCATGGCAACAGGCTTGCCACCTGTTGCATGGGGACCTAACATATCTGGCGAAAAGTGGGTGTTCACCACTGCCTACCCCTTCGGGAAAAAGATGTGATGATATATTATGTTATGTTGGGTTATGATGATTAAAACTCTGAAACAGAAGAAATCAACAACCTGAATAAAAAATCAGATTTTATGATTTCGAGTTCTTGATTTCAACGCCAAAATGACAAACAGAACAGAATGACAAACATCTCCACTCTTATTCACATTTCGCAAGCATTTACCGGGAATATATCGAGGGCACAATAACAAATAAATCACAGAGCATTGTGCAGCGGTCTGGCAGGCAGATAAATATTTGTTGGGGAACTGATAGACGTCAGAATAACAAGGGAGTCTTTACCAGACAGTTCTGAAGACTGGTGATAAATGCGAGAAATCAAAAACCTGTTCAGATGATAACGATTTGTGTTGAAATCAAGCGTGTCTACCTTTAACCGTCTAGTGTGACGTAACGGCGGCAATTTGGAGACGGAGAATTCAAAGTAATTGAAAAATACTAGAGATTAGAGATGCGCCGAATATTCGTTTTGTATTCAGTAAAACAATGTAAAGGGAGGATAGAAACTTGCTGAGTTTCTTGCCCGTTCTTCTCAGAACAAGGCCTCCTGGTAGTTTTGTGAACGGATGGCGTAGTTTATCGCTTTCACGAAAATTTGTAAAATGATTTTGACGTTCATAAGCATGTGCTAAGACGCATCTAAATTGAATAAACGATATTGAATTTTTGAATTTTGGTATTCGGCGTATTCAGCATCAATTCCACTATTTTGTATTCGGCCGAATAATTCGGTTTTTGTGCTGAATATATTCGGTTGTATTTTCTTAGCTAGATGACCGGGTATAGACCAAAAAGACATAACTTGTTCAGTAAGATTTATGTTACTCATGTCAACACAATGATTTCGTAGGTTATTGGTAGTTTAGTATCTATAGTCAACTTTTATTTTAACATCGCCTGTAGTGACACGATACGTACATGTTGTTTAAGTTGTTTCCGTGGCTAAGCAAAGTAATTGTAAGCCAAATTATTCGGCCGAATATCTGGTTCGGTAAAGGTTAAACCGAATGATATTCGGTATTCGGTTATTCGACGAAACCACTATTCGGCGCATCTCTAAAAAATACCGATGCCACCGATGCCGATTTTATTAACTTGCGGGCGTTTCGTCAGTGTTTTCGCGCACTACATACATTTGCGTTATATATGTCATTGTATATTTGTGGGAATCCTGCTTGTTTACTTAGTTGATGTGATTTGCAAGGTATGGAGGAACATATTACAATGATTCGGTTACATTCACCAGAAGGCCTAGCACGGGCCGGAGAGAAAAAGTCCCCGGAGACAAAAATCGCCATTGCCTCTCGCTTCTTCGTTCGTGCGGAAGCGAGAGGCAATGAGTAATTTTGTCTCCGGGGACTTTTTCTCTCCGGCCCGAGCTAGGCCTACAGGTGCAAGAAACTTTGTTTTCGGAATCGTAATCTTTGTTTGAAACGAGAATATCAGCTCCTACTAAAATAATGATGAAAGAAAGAAAGAAAGAAAGAAAGAATGAGTTTATTGGCCATACATGCAAATACATAATATAAAACAACAATAAAAATAAAAAATAAATCTGTATTACAGGCCAATTAGGTCTCTGCCTCAGCATAATGTCACAGCGACCAACGTCACTGTGGCGCTGGTATTCTGGCAGGACCTACAGTAAATAATATAACTAATATAAACCTTAACAATACAAACAAATATATATAAAAAATTTACAGTTGTAACAGAACAAACAGAACAAAATATATATTAAACAAATTTTAAAAGTTTAAATCACAAATGACATGGCCGTAAAGGGCTTGGTTCCCTTTGCCTTCCCAATATCGAAGAAAATATGAATGCTCTGATGATTTTACTCATCGCAGGAACACAACACTACCCGCCAAGGGAGCGGTCAAGATTTTATGTCCTATAGACATAATTGGAGTTCGGAGTCGTGTGGTAGCGGCTCATTAAAAGAACTACCAACCCATCTCCTCCATCGGGTGTCGTAAAAGGCGACTAATGGACTTACAACTGCACATCCATCCATCCAATAGCTTACAGCGGCGACGGGTTTACCACCTGTCACACTGAGCACATTTGCAGTCCCTACTTGTGAAGCGCGGACTATGGCAGTGGACCGCTTTTGCGGTGCTTTTGCCTAGTCTCTGACTAATCCATATGGGATATTAGTCGTGATTTTACCTCTTTTATTAATACTCAAAAGTTGTGCGATACTCTATAGACCACTGTGATGAACTCTATAGACCACTATTTTTATTAGACTAATTATGTGTCTGAATTTCTATTATTTTCTGGCTTATCATCACTAGGTCAGTGATTGTGTAGGCGATGAGCTAGCCACCTTTTACTACTCTTTCGCGATTTTTCATCTGATCAAACCCAATTTTTGTATGGCTAAATGTGGTCTTAAGGAACACAGTGCTTCTTGGATTCTGCCTACCCCTTCGGAGATTTCAGGCGTGATTGTATGTATGTATGTTATCATCAGTCAATATACAACGTTTATTATGCTCTATTTTAAATGTTATCATACTCGTAAGTGCTTTATAAAAATCGAACCTAAATTTTGTTTAAATAAAATATTTTTTCCTTTTTACGCAGTAGTATAAGAACCTCGCTCAAGTTCTCTATAATTTACGCTGTGAATAGACAGTACCAATCGATCGATGGCTAAAACAGAATTCAAGAAATATGGTAGTCAATATTTCATTTGAAAACTGTCTTGAAATTGATGTAGGTTTTAATTGTGGTTAATATCCGTAGTAACATTTGATTGGTACTGAAACATTTACCTATAATTTGAAAGACAATTAGAAATGTTATACAATAGATACAGCACAATTAATTTTTACTTTCAGGTGATATGGTCAAGATCTCATAACAGATTGAGCAAATTGACGAATTTTTTTAATAGTTAACATTTTTATCCAGAACTGGCTACATAACGATAAATAACTGCTCATAAACTGCATGTCAATAAACTACAAATCATTTTTTCAACGAATCTTTAACGTTCGCTTCATCAACTTTAATTGCAGCCTTTTTGTCTATTTTTAACAATACACTTGTAAACATTGATTCCTATAATAATTTATTCTTTAAAGCATCTTATAAACATAAAAAGTATTGAGCATGTTGGTAGGATATTTGTTGTTTTTTCAAAGTATATAGGTATGTAATCCATACTAATATTATAAATGCGAAAGTAACTCTGTCTCTGTCTGTCTCGCTTTCACGTCAAAACTACTTAACCCATTTAACCGAAATTTGGTACACAGATAGTCTAGAGCTTGAAAGAGGACTTAGGCTACCATTTATCTCGATATTCCGATGCGAACGGGTGCCATGCGGTTGAATGTAAAAAAAAATATAACGGCTCCCAGAAAAATGGAAGACAAATTAACGCCACTATGAACTTTGCTTCTAATAAAAGAGTAGGAGTAAATTTTCAATTCCACCAATTGATTCCTGTTCTAATTTGAAAAAAACTTTCAGTTGTTAGTAAAAAGCCACATACCATCACACTCAAAGTAACTTTTCTACGCGGACGAAGTCGCGAACTAAAGCGAGTAATTATATTGGAATAAAATCAAACAAATTTACATATTTCGATCCAACGAAACTGAAACGGTATACTTACCTAACGGTTGGGGTTTTTCATTTGCACCAACTTTATGAAAACTATAAAAGACCTTTTCCGAGAAAGAAAAATTCAGGGCCTAAAGGAGGCGAAGAGTGTAAACGTGTATTCAGTTTACGACATTTCCCGAGGGACCCCAGAGTACCAGGCTGGCGTGAAACGACGGCACGCTAACAAAATAATAACATTATTGGGAGCCTTTCTACCTACTTCACGCTTTAATGAAACAAGCGATAATGGGCTGTTATGGGAAAAAACTAAAAATAAAATTCGGTCGAAAAACTGGAGAACTACGGAAACCCAGTACGCTCATGTTTTGAGAAGAATGGTCAAGACTCCCAGTAAACTATTGTTGTTCTCGCATTTCGTGCAAATCGATATAAATTACGTTTTTTAACAAAACTAAGATATTGGGTCCTTACCTACGAAATTGGTGTTTTTATTCTGTCTTAGCAATTTGTCCGTAACTATTAAGTTTCAGAACATTCTTATAAAATAATTGCCTTTTCTAAAAATAGACCATATATTTGAGCTCGTATTATTTAATTTGATAATTTTTTGAAAGTTTAATTGTGTTAAAATTAGACACAAAGACAATTATTTTTAACTGCCTCCCGAATACATCATTTGATTTGCATTAACATAAAAACGTTGATTAATTTTTATCAAGCGTGTTCACACACATATTGCTAAAGCTTGTCTAATGATACATGCCAAATATTATTATCTCTGGATTTGTCGTTGTGAAGAAAACTGATAAAATGTTAGTATGTAAAATGCAGACATCCCCAAAATCTCCATACAAAACACCAATTTCATAGGTAAGGACCTAATAAATAGATATACCGTGTCATTTATAAAAAATATTAAAAGCTTATTAAACCTATTTTAGTTAAAAAGTGATTTGTCACTTTCATTCTAACTTAGATTTGTGTTTGAAAGAAGAAAACAAAACACTCTCTAACTAAAATAGGTTTATTAGGACTTTATTATTTTTTATGTATAACACGGATATAGTTTAAATACTTTTAACGCAAAATTACTATAATATGTTTACGCAATAGAGGCCACTAGTATTTATAATCGTGAACCTTGTTATGATTGTTAATTCCAAAAGGCATGTATTATTTCCATTCCACTCCGTTGTTTCTGGCCAAAAGTTACGTTAGGAACGTAACGAGGCTTTCATGGCTAAAATTCGAACCAAATTGTGTATATATATTGTAGTATTATTTGAAAGCTGGATTATCTTGTCTTGGATGTTTATATATATTTCTATATATTCAGATTATTTATATGTATTTATCTATTAAATATATTTATGCGTCATCTAGTGTCCATAACACAAGCAGCATTAGTTGCTTAAAATGGGGCTAGTTGATAGGTGTGAATGTCTGAGGATATTATTATTTAATTAGTAGAATCTCTTCGCAGGGCCAAGGTGTGAAGTTGCAGCACCACATCAGCTATCAAATAAGCAATGGCTCCAGGATCATTCAGCGGCGCGAAGGTAATCTGTGACTGTGTAGGATGCAAAACACAGCGTAGCTCGTCCCAGTCTGCTGACTTGCAATACCATACACGATGACAATTAGGTGGCCTAGATTTTGGGCGTAAGGATACTTACAAATGTTATTTTATTTATGTTTGTTGAGCGATTAGCTTGAATTTCAAATAAATAGTAGTGTTGTTACTTATTATCACAATTGAATTAGACAACTTAATTTTTTTTTATATTTGTTTTTACAATATGTATGTTCGAAATGTTATATTTTGATTTGTTTTATTTTAAACACGGTACTTCTATTCTAAAATAACTGTGTTTATTTATTTATTATTTATTTATACTTCGTTTAGTTAAAAATTTTACTATTTAACAAAATATATTTCATTACCATCCTCAAGTAAAATTACCATCCTGATAGAAATCATTGCCGTCTCTTGCCTCATTAATTGTATTCAGGTGCCCTCAGCGTAGTCGTAATCGTATAAGGGTTTTATGGTAAATTATGCAATAAAAATATAAATATATAAAAAAAATTACAATAGAATGCACGAAAAACGAGATCTACCCACAAAAACTACGAGTACGTCATTTGAGTTTTTCAAAGAAATAATCTTAAGATATGTAATAATATTTTGCAGTTTATCATATTATTCACAGAACAATAAAAAAGGTTAGAATGATAACGCATCCACATTAGTACTAGGACCGCGCGAGCCAGTTCTCACACATACAAGAATTAATAGTTATTCAACACACAAAGAGCGCAATGTATTCATTAGCTAAAAAAATTCAAGCAAAAGTAGCGAATTGCACCTAAATAATAAGGGTTATTTTACTGCAATACACAGGTATGTGTTACCAGCTGTTGTACTGTACCATTTATGTTGGCACAATGCATTTTGTTACTTCGAAATTTTACAGTTCAAGCACGGACTGGTAAGATCATTTATATACAATCATTTGAAATACGTTTTTAAATATTATAATCTATAATACGTATAATGAGACACGTTAAATATCTTTTTCGAATTATTGTGGAAAAACATGTACACTATCATGACAGCACTGGACTAGTGTAGTGCACAATTTGATGTCGATAATCAAGTATTATTCAAGTATTATTCAAGTATTAAGTAACAAAATTATGTATTTTATTTATATATCCAACTTCGTAATTAAGGAGAATATTAATATACAGGTTGGTTTTTTTAACTCCACAAAGGAAACACACTTTTATTTTCAAATAGAAACAAAACTGATTTCACACTTTTTCAAAAAGCTTACCCAAACAGGGAATCAAACCACCTCAAATAATTCTATTTCGTGGTGGTTTTGGTCGCTACACAAGCAGCATTTAGTTGCTTAAAATGGGACTAGTTGATAGGTGTGAATGTCTGAGGATATTTATTTTATTTCACTAATTGATTTAGTTATGGCTAAAAATACTATTTCTCTATGAAACATTAGGTCTTACGCATGTAAGACATAATGAAACCGTACATTAATTTATTTTTTCCGGGCATATTTGGAAAATCTGTAGCAGCCGGTGGAATGCAGAAGTAGAGATGGATATCTTGTATGAAATACGAGTGTTTCACATTGTATTGGTTAATAGAATAAAAAAATAACTAAAAAATTTTTAGCTGGTTCTATTCCCGGTTTGGGTAAATTTTATTTGAGAAAAATGAGAATGCAGTTGCTTCTTTTTAAAATAAAAGTTCGTTTCCTTTGTGGAAATTAAAATATTTTATTTATTTAAGGTACCTCCCCTCTTGGGCTCCTAAAGAAATTCCAACCAATTTCAATACTATACAAATTTAATGAAGATAAATATTTTGTAGTCTGTGATTTAGTTTTCTACTGAATAAATACTAAAAAGACAAGAGGTAACAGTTTCAGGTGGATGTTTCTAGGAATAGGTCACTGACTATAACAAAAGATACACTATCGCTATAGTTGGCTTGGCAATGAGAACAACAATAAAGAAAAAACTGCCTTGCCAGTCTTCCACCAGTGAATAATAAATAAAATAATTGGTAATGTTATGAGCTGGGGTTGCTCTCAGAAAAGAAACAGCGGTTACCAACATACACTTTTTAATTAATTAACATTAATACTGGTTGATCACATTTTTCTCGTCACCCATCCCTCAATGTCTTAAGTCTATCAAATAAAGTCTTCGACTAGTGCGGCCTCCCGGTCATGACCTACGGTGCTAAGACGTGGACACTCACTGCTCGACTAGTCCACCAGTTTAAAGTCGCCCAGCGAACTATGGAAAGGGCTATGCTCGGAGGGCACTGTCTTTATTGCCTATTATAATTTTGAGTTTTCGCTTTCTTTGTGAACTGGCATTTGAACAGGAAGGCGAACTTGATTTTCCTGCAAACAAAAGTAAATGATTTCAAAATTCTCGCTTATGAGATATTTGACATCATGAAATAAATTTCTTTTTAGATAAAAAAAAATAGAAAATAATCAACAAATTAAAGTCCCTACTAATTTTATTCAATCGTCACTCAATCACATGCGCAATATTTCTACCCTGTATAATCGAAACGACTGATTTGGCGCAAGGGTAAGGATAACTGCCTTCTGTGGCAGACATCACGGGTTCGATTCCCGAACAAGACAAATGTATAATTTTATAATAATATTTTGTTTTCACTGTAGACAGATAAAATATTCATAACATTACCTGTACGCAAATATCTATGTGAGGTACTGCAGAAGATTTCAAATGCCTTTTTTTGAAACTTGTAGGAAGTCATCTTCCGTAAAATGCTACGAGCAAATGCTACTGCTTTTAGTAGGAAACCATTGATCTTTCCTGCCAGTTGCGGATATCCATTTTTCTTTTATATCCGGATTTGTAGGAAAACTGAAATATGTAAATCTTTATAGACAGAATATTTATGTCTTATTTAAAAATTAAATAGATATTTAAAACTTAGATTTGATATTATGTCCATGTAAATTACCACATCATAATGTCTGAGCACAAGGAACAAAAAAACTCTATCGATAAAAGTATCGATAACATGCAAGCCCTATGATTGCACAGAATTTACGAACGAATTATTTTCGTGATTGATTATGCCTCCATATTTAGTTATTTCCAAATATTTTTACTTACCGATGAAACGAAATTCCTCCTTTTTCCAGATTCACCTTTTCACTTCGCAAAAGGCACGAAATAATAGCACAACTCGGCATCTTTTTGGGTTTTGTACTGCACCGAATACACGTCTGACAGCTACGCCATTGTGCAATACACTGCGAGCAATTTGACGTTCATATGCCCGTTTGCTCATATGAGCGGCTCGTCAACCACGCCCACTTTATCATTCTAACCTTTTTTATTGTTCTGTGATATTATTCACTAAAGATTCATTTTAAATTAATAATCCACATACCTGCCCATTTAAAATTAAATCGGATTTGTTCGTACAGTCAACTGCAAAAATATGTAACAACTTTTGACATTAAAATAATGAAATAAAGATTGTCATCTCTAAAATGTGTGTACATAATTTTGTACTCGACTGGACCATTAAAAGTGGGACTTAGCAATATTAGGCAATATGTTTGTTTAAGACCATTAATGTCTGCCTTCCCCTTCGGGTACAGAAGCCTGATGATACGTAATGTTGTGTTATTATCGCTTGCACTGATTAAAAAGCTTTACACTTAAACAACATACCCTACCATAGTCTGAAAGGAAAGTGTTTGCATACCTATCACCTGAGATGTCTCCCATAGGATCCCGAATGGGCATGTACCGACAGCACCACGTAATTGTCAACACAAACAGATAAAGCCTCGGCCGGACAGACGCGGTGGCGGTGGCGGTGGCGGTCAGTTGCGTAGTATGGATGTCTGAACATCGATTCACACAGGCGCGGCCTGCGTCGCGGTCCTGAGGCGGTCGGTCGCCGCCGCTTGTCACTTTGACATCCATCTTTGACAAAGTACTGTACTTACTCCTCTTCGTTTCTAAGCTCGGCGATCGCGCTAGGGTTATCAGTTTTCGCCCAGTCATAAAAACTATTTCTTAGAATGAAACAGCAAGAACATAAATAGAAAATATGAATAGATAATTAATTAAATATTTCAATATTATTACAATCCTTATAAACATGCAGCGTACCTTTATCTTTGGAATCTTACTTTGAGCCAAATTATGATGTTCTAACCATTGACCGATTTATTAATGTAATACAATAATTAAGTAGGTAGGTAATAAAGGACTTCCAGAATCTCATGGCATTTTTTAAAAACATAAAATTAGAATTTTAATGAAGCCACCCTAACTCTATACCTACTCTTTGGTCATCTATCAAGTGTCTTGTCTAACGTTTACATTTTGTTTTTGCCTAAAAAAATTTTTGTTGTTGTGATATTATGAAAAAAAACTCCAATCTATCTCGTTTAGTAACTGAAAATCTCAGATTTGGCAACCATGGCCGCGCGGCCTTGCCGCGCCTGTGTGCAGGTGTGGCGGTGGCGGTGGCGATGGCGGCCTGCGTGCAGAAGACCGCCACCGCCACCGCGTCTGCCTGGCAGTGGCCTTAATCCCACAATCAAATTTTGCTCTTTGTTACTAAAGTTTAAGGTAAAAAATCCTTTGAATGAAGACAGTTTGATGAGAAAACATAGTTAATGAAATTCTCTAAAGACACAATTTTCCCTACAAGCTTTGCATTTTAGTACAAAATATTATTTATAAGGTATCGGCAAATAGGTATCCCCAAGAAATCAATAATGCACTCGTCTAACTAAATTTATATAGATTTGTTTTCGTTAGCTTATAACATTGGAAATTTTCTCATTGTAATACCTATCCAGTCCAGATTTTCAGAATGGTGAAACACGAGAGGAATTTGGGCCGTAATACCACCTGACCGATGACAGCTTAGCTACCTATTGAATATAATAATAAGTGATAGGATAACATTCCTATAGTTACGGAGCTTCGGTTATGATTCCGAAAAGTCGGAAGTTCCCAATGATTTTCCACCTTCGATGCCGATTTCGGTTCTGATAGAATCGTGGTCAATATGCGCGCTTATACAAGTTTTGAATAAAGTGCTATTTTATATTACCATCTATGTATCTACATTTGATCTGCAATAAAAGATTTGTATTTGTATTCCCTTCTTAGCAGTATCTCCGCATTCATTTGTTTTGTGTTACTCGTGTTTAATTTTTTCAAAATGTAAGTATGGTTATCAACACAAGTTCTCTTCTACCCAGAATTTCGCTCTGACTCAGACCCCGATTTCGATTACGAATCCCATAAAACAAATTTAAAAACTTCGATTCCGACTCGGATTCCGATAAACTCACTTCCGTAAAATCCCTTAAAGATACCTACTTTCTTACCTATGTTAAACGTTATAAAATTATATAATTAAAAGTGTTTGGAATAGGTAAAAAAAAACATCAATAAATAAAAACCTATTAAAAATAACAATTTTGTATATAGCGCCATCTATTACAGTAACAGTTTCATCGTCCCGCTATCAAAAGCATGACGTGGAAAACATTCCCCACAGTCTGCTTTTGCTTTTATTAATTTAACAACAAATCTCAATAACAGATGGCGCTTAAGACAAAAGTGATGTTAGTCCTTCAAACGACCTTTATGTTTGCCCTCTCTTCGACTCCGTTCAATTTGACAGTAGTACCAACTGAGCTGTGCAGCTTAGGGAGTGTCTGTGTCACGTATAACTAAAAAAATGTGAGTATTTTTGTTATATTTTTGGAAAGCAATCAATGAATATTTTTTCTTAAGGTGACAACTCGCTCGCTTTATACATAAATCTGTAAAATTTACATTGTGTCAGTATTGTTTCTAGGTTAGTAAATTATTTAATGGTTTTTTTCTATAATTATCAATAATTAAATATTATATCTAAATCAACATTTTTTAGTTACTTATTGATTATTTTAAAAATACCGATATTTTATTAGAAACACGAATTTTAAGCGCCCGGTGACGTAGTAAGCTAGAAGGATTATTTAGTCATTTATGTCTATATATTCGCCTCAACATATAATATTAATTAGAAAACAATGCTAAGTAATTATAAAAGAAAAAGCCATACCTTAGAAGAAACATAGGAATCTAACATTTCAAGTGATGATATTGATCGGTTATTTTAGCAAACATTAAGCCTCAAAACTTTATTTAAATTGGAATTTGTTATAAACGAGTTCACAAAAAACTTAAATAATCCCATAACATGTTAAAAATAATTTTACATTGTTCTGAAACTGTTTAATGTCTTATTTCTTATTGACCTTTCAAGGTCGTTGTCAGATGATTTCAACTTTACATAGGTATTTTGGGTAAAACTAAAAAGAAATTTCATTTATTGAGTCTAGTACTTTTTTAAAAAAGGACTGACCTTATCATAGATGAAATGGTTAACATTTTTGAATTAAATATAAAACGGGATTAAACGTATTCGTAATCTATTTAAATAGTTCAATGTAGTTTCACAACACTATTTCTGCCAAATGTATTTTTTTTGAAAATGGAACTCATTTTCATTTGACTGACATTTCGAAAACAAAAGAAGATTGCATGAAATCAAGTGCCAAGTTTTAGGTGAGTTTTTGTATGAAAGATTTTATAATGTCGAGTATAAGATCTTCCATGTATTTTTATGAGAAATTTATATTTTTATTGTGAATCCTATAAAATATCAAAATGCCTCCGAAGGGCAAGGGTAAGAAAAAAGGACCACCAGAATCAGGATGGATGCCGGGTATGGGAACGAAGGGTATGTTCTGCCAACTTCTGTCAACCTTTACGAAATCTCGTACCTCTATCTCCCATATTTTAAACTTCTATTACAAAAGTGGATCTTTGTACACCTACTTAACCTACTGTAGAGAGAATACTATTTATTTATTATTGTCAGTAACTCTGAAAAATTTAGTTTATATTTAAATACATTTAATTACATTTAAACGGCTTTGATTCTAGACCATATTTTGCTAAGTAGGTACCTAACTAATAAGATGGTTGTTACTGAAGTGGTCTAAGGTTACTAATAGGTGTAAACAAGTCAAAGAATATTTTATTACATTAATTTATAATTGTATGAATCTTGTGGGTATTTCATAAAACATGCTTTTGTGAGTTTTCTAAGAGTGCTTATTTTGGGCAGATGTGAATCTCAGAATTTATTTTTATTTCAATGACCATAAGATGAATCCAGTGAATCTCAGAATTTATTTTTATTTCAATGACCATAAGATGAATCCAAATAAATAGTATTAGGTAAACAAACAAGTTCTTACTTAAAAAATGAAAACTATCGTTTTGAGCATGAATATTATTTTTCAAATTGTTTTAATAGTATAACCCCTTGAAGGTCAAGCGAACACTGGTGTTTGCAAACATGCTTCTATTGTGACTGGTTTTCTGACCATTGAGTGGTTATGAAGTAGGAGTGTGGCAAGACCTTTACATAAGAATGCTGTGCTTCAGATATGCTATGTTTGTCCACTGCTAGACATAGGCCACACCACCATTTTCATCCGTTCTCATTTAGCCCACACCAGGCAGCTTATGATAGCATATTAACTAGTATTGGAACTTGTTAATAACTAATGAAAGTTGAAACCATTTCTACACCCATATTGAGCACCATCCATGGTGCGATAGTCCTTTTTGCTTATTTTCTTTATCTTTGAAGTTAATTCTTAGATTATGGGGTGATAAAAAAAAATAAAGGAAGACTTAATTCACATCATATTTTTGGTTATGTAATTGTTTTTGGTCATGTAGGTAATAATATTGTCATGTAATTATTTTTGGTATTTATTTTTAGGTGCAATTAAGTAATAATCCTATTCCTATCTATTTAAGTTGAGTTAATGAGACAAGTTTTACAACTTAATATTTGAAGAGAATTTGGATAATAATTTGATATTACGGTGTTGGTTTTACATATTAGAGTAGAATTGTAAAACATTTTCTTATCTTTTAAATAAAGTAGACTATGATAAGGATTTATTAATAACCTATAAAGAAATATTTATTGACAACCTCTGTGGCCAAGTGGTCTGTACTTCATTCTCAAGGTGTTGCCAACTCAAATGGTTTTGGGTTCAATCCCCGTTGGGGGCAAATGTTTGCAGGAAGAATACAGGCATTTGTTCTCGGGACTTGGATGTTTATATAATTATGTGTTGTATATATTCTGAGCATTTATATGTATATTTTTCCAGTTCCAGTTTGTCTATTGATATTGGCCTCTTCTTCACTAGCATTGCCACAATCAAACGATAATTTACTGAATCATACTTTGAGATTCTTGAACTTTGATAATAGTTCAACTCATGGGGTTGAACCTCACCTGCTGTTTTTAGCTTATTTATTTGTTACATACTTTACACTTTTCCTTTCTTACTTGAATACTCATTTGTGGAGATTTGTAATTTGCATAGAATTTTAGTATATTGCTGTATGTTTATATTGATTATTGAAACTGTAAATAGTCCTAAAATAAAATAAATAAATAAAATAAATAATTATCTCTTAAGTATATTTATCCGTCATCTAGTATCCGTAACACAAGCAGCATTTGTTGCGTAAAATAGGGCTAGAAGTGTGCATGTCTGAAGATATTTATTTATATATTGGGTCCTTACCTATGAAATTGGTGTCTTTTTTCTCTCTTAGTATTTTGTCTGTAACTATTAAGATTCAGAGTATTCCAAAAAAATAATTACCTCGTCTAAAAATAGACTATATTTTTGAGCTCTTTTGATTTGTTTTGATAATTTGTTGTAAGTTTAATTGTGTTAAAATTGGACACGGAGACAACTCTTTTTAAGTGCCTCCCGAATACATCATTTGATTTGCATTCACTGAAAAACGATAAATAATTTTTATGAAGTGTGATATTACACATATTACTAAAGCTTGTCTAATGATAGATGCCAAATATTATTATCTTTGGATTTGTCGTTGTGAAGAAAACTGATAAAATTTTTGTATAGAAAATGAATTCCCCAAAATCTCCATACAAAACACCAATTTCATAGGTAAGGACCTAATATTATAAAATATAATAAAATACACTTATTTATAAGGTTATTAACTAGTTTTTATATTATGTAAGTGAGTATCTGTATAGGTATTTAAAAAGAAATTTTATATTTTCACACTCAGTATGTAAATACCTATTCCCTATGGTTTATTATCAACACATTTTGTTTCAGTTTCTAGTGTCTTGTGACATTGTTTGACTTGTGACAAAAAAGTAATGAAATAATGTCAAATAATCATTATCAGCAGGTTTTTTAGTTATTATTTATAATCTTTCTTAGGTAATTCAATTATCCGATTTTTGATTCTTCATGTAATTTTCTAAAACTGATAATATAGGATTATTTTTGTAATCATTACCTAAAATGAAGTGTAATGATTATCAGACACAACAAATAGTATAACAAATACCCAAACTATAAAAACTGTTAATTTTTTCTGTTTTATGTCCAACGAATGAATCATTCCTCTATGATACACTTTCCTCGTAGATACACTTTTGAAAAATCTCCGCTTTTGTTCCTGTAAGATGCACTTTTTTTAAACGTTAACAATCTTTCCTCGTAGATACACTTTTAGGTATAGTTGTGGAATACATTAATAACTAAAAAAAAAGTAGTGGTATTGTCAATTTTAGGATAATTGTTATTTATTTTGTTTTGACTTGTCAAAAGTGTATTTGATGGTACCAATGGTTAAATGACTGAGTTTGAGTTTGACTAAAATATAGACAATGGGGTTAAATGAAGCGTACAAACAAGAGAATGCCTTATAAACAAATGAACATCAGAAAACAAGTGAATTCCGTAAAAACAAATAAACTTCGAAATAAAAAGAAAATAATGATTTTTGTAAAAATAAGTTTTTTATTTTGAGTATCTGTTTTTACAGCGGCAACAGAAATTTTAGCTGTCTAACTATCACCGTTCTTGAGATACAGCCTGGAGACAGACAGACGAACAGCGAAGTCTCAGTAATAGGGTCCTGTTTTTACCCTTTAGATACGGAATCATAAAAAAACATGCGAATTCCGTAAAAACAAATGAATGTCAAATTAAAGTTTATTGATACGTTTGGCTATTATTTTCATAAACATAATTTTTTTTTAGTTTGTTTAGTGGTGATTGTATGACTTTGTACTTAAAAGCAATAGGGTATTTGACTGAGTAAGAAAATTTATATTGTATTCGTCTATAAGATTATCGAAAACTTTTGTGAAATTTTAAAAAATTACTTACAAAGAAAATCGCGTCATCTTTGGTTGTGGGGATGAAACAAAAAGCAACAACAAGCATCAATATAGCCATCTTTGAATTATTTAATTTTCAAAACTTGCAGTAATACTTTTCTGGTTTGTTGTACTTGGCCAAAGTGTATCTTACAGGAACTAAAGCGGAGATTTTTCAAAAGTGTACCTATGAGGAAAGTGTATCTTAGAGGAATGATTCCAACGAATTAGGGTTCAAAGTCCTCTGAAAAATTTTGAACTTTAATAACTTTACAGTTTATTTAGTTTGATGTGCTGTTGACTGTAGGGACAGGCAGATAACTCTTATCAGTATCACATGTATTCTAGGGAACTGTGACTATCCACTATTTTGGGTTAATGGTGTTGAATAAAAAAGAAATTGAAATACCAAGATACCCAGTTCAAGATACTATCGAAACAAGCAGATTTATTACCCACTTTGACAATATTTCGATTTCAACTGAATATGAGAATAAAAGAAGTGGATGGTGAGCTGACGAGTGACAGAGGAGAATGGAAGAAGACATGTTGTGCCGACCCCACCTAGAGTGTGAAAAGGGCAAGAAGAAGAAGAAGAAGAAGAACTGGCTATTAAACTAACGACGTTCTTGTATTATACACAATATTTCGGACTAGCGTCAATAACCTTTATTTGTTAGCAACAAGAGACACACCTTCCAACGTAAAGTTACCTAACGAATAATTATGATAAAACAGGTTTTCAATGCCACGGTTGGTAGGTGTGTCCTTTCTAAACATATTGCATCAGATTTTCGATATATTTTTGATTTGATTCATGCAGGAAATGATAAAGTATGTTATTATTTTGAATGTGTGTAATTGATTGTATAAGATCTTGTTTGTGATTTACTAGGTAGGCTGCTATACCTACTTTCATTATAAATAAAGTAAGTTTCATATTAAACTGTTAATGCCTGTAATGCATAACGTATTTAGAATTGTAGAACATAATCATGGTTTAGGTACACAGGTTTCTGTGTATCCATGAATGTTTTGTGAAGTTTGTTATAGAAAAGAAAAAAAATCAATGTAAAGATTTTCATTAAAAAAACTACAAATAAGTAAATGAAAATGCAAATAAGCACCTTACATTTTTCGTTCAAGTTTTTTTTCTCGTTTTATCTAAAAGTTCAACATATTGGAATAATATCTAAAGACCATAATTTTTTGTACGAGAGTTTATTTTAGTTTTATCATTGAAAGTCTAAAAGGTCAAACGCTATCTTCACATAGAGACACACCCACTTATGTAAAAGTTCGACTTGTTGAGGAATCAAACCGATAAAAAGTATAGGTATTACTTAACATAGTTAATTAAGATCACAATCCTGTTTGTCAATGTTATCTAGTGAATGGTATTTTAATGTTTTGATAACTAGTTGAGCAGTAGTTTTGATTTAGTTATTCATTGGGTTCCTAAGGAGGAGGGTGTCTGTTAATATTATTCTTATTTTTTCTAGGTAACATAATTGTATTTTGATCACCTCTTTTTGATTGCTACTTTAATCAAAAGTTTATTAGTTTTAAATTCTTCTTTTTCATCCTTATCGTCTTTGATATTTTCTTTTTTTATTAACCCCTCAGCGCGAACACAAGTGTGTCTGGTTTTCTGTCCATTGACAGGTTGATAGTAAATCTGCCAATTTGAAATTGTTCTCTAATTCAGTTTATTCAATGTTCATTTTTGTTCCAGCCACAATGAGCACCTACTTCCAATACCCAACTCCCGAGCTGCAGGAGGAGCTGAGGAAGATTGCCCAGGCAATCGTGGCTCCTGGCAAGGGCATCCTCGCCGCTGATGAATCTACAGGTCAGTTGTACAAGCTTATGAGTCACTTGAAGGAAAGTAGGGTGTTTATTTAGGTATCGAGAATCTGAATCAGAATTATAATATGTAAAATTTTGACGATTTTAAGTGCCAAACTTGGCCTATGAAATAAAATTATTATTGATTTTGCTGAAAGCTTTCACTTGCCAGATCTTCGCAAAGAAAGTTCTGGGTGCTTAGGCACAATTCTATATATATTCAATATGTATCATAATACTTTCTTACGACCTTTATTATTTCAAACAAACGTAAGGTTCAAATTGTATGATTGTATGAAAAGCTGAGAATTCTCGCAGCCCTACGACACCTATGAGCTCTTTTGTTGGACGTTTTGTTGTTTAAGTAAACAAGACTTCCAATAATTCTGACATTACAGATCCGGTTCTGGTAGATACCAAAATCGTTTCCTGACAGAGTCTGTCTATTAGTTAGGCATGCCTTATCCATAAATGAAATTCTTTAATTCAAGTCCTAATGCATGGCATGCATGGCGTTAGTCGAATGCATGCAAAAGGCGTTAGTCGCGCGAATTTCTTTTTGAATCAGCTGGAATAAGTATATGCATTACGTTTCAGAGATAACGTTGAATTTGCTGTTACGTTTCTGATTTACGCTTCGACTCTGCTCTGGTATAAATTGACCTTTAATTGCGCACACTCTTTTAAATAATACGGAAAACTTTGCAAGTTGCACATTGCTTCAAGGTAGCCTTACAACTATCACGCGTTTGAATGTTTAAAGAACCTACAGTGCGAGCATAGATCTTCGACATTAGCCATATTTGACCGACAAAAGCGTCCCACCCTCTCACTCCTTTCACTCCTCTGTAAAATTTATCGAGTTTTTCGACAATTGTCGATCTTATACGTCAAATTTGGTTTATCGAAAGTTCTATGCTCTTAGCGCTGCTCAGAAATGCCTTTAAGTTTTTGGTTCTGCTTCTGAAAGAAGCAGTTCTATTCACAGGATCACCGAAAAGACACGTTTTGCTTTTGAATTCGATAATTTTTAGAAAGTTTTTAATAGAGAGGCCTGATTAAGATTTCATTTCTATATGTGGTCTTTTCATGAAGAAACTAATTCAATTCTTAGGCCCGTATTCAAGAATGAATCAAACAAGCGTAGATCTTTGCTTGAGTAATGTTAGAATAAAATGGCGCTATTCATCCCCACATAACGCCATCCCTTTCTAGCTGTGAGAATGTGAGATTGATTCTGGAATACGGGCTTTAAATATGAAATTCCGATTTCTAAAGCGAGAAACATAACCTGTTTTAAAACTTTAGAATCTTTAGAATCAACGGCGATACATGTTTTGGTGTATAGTTTATTAACATTGAAGAGTGTGTAAATGTTTTACCAGGTACCATGGGCAAACGCCTCCAAGACATCGGCGTGGAGAACTCAGAGGAGAACCGCCGCAAATACCGTCAGCTGCTGTTCAGCACTGATCCGGTAAGCTTACCAGTCCACGACCATAAATTCCATGTATTCAAAGTTTTATAAATAAAATGTGGAACGTGACATTACGGTTGTGAAATTTTCTGCGGAACTTTGTAGAAAACCCTCGAAATTGACCCATCAGTAGAACAAAAATCGTAGAACATTAAAAGACAGGAACATCGTCACCAAACTAAAAAATTGATACCTTTCTTCGGCATTCTATTGATCGATACGTTTTATATCTATTTTCTTCAGATCTGGTCTGACTCCGTTCCATATCCTTTCCTGTATTATCCTTCTTTTTCTGGTTTTCATATTTCTTTCTGATATCGATCTGCTGCTGTAGAACCTTACGGTTTCTGAGCAATAGAACCTCGGTGACCGATAGACAACAATAGTTCTATTGGTGTAGGGAACCATAATAATATTGGCCTTCAGGCTTCATCCCAATTAATAGAAATGACCACACGTTATTTAAAACGGGACTCGTCTTTGACATATCTAAACAAGTAACGTCATAACACTTTGGGTGTCAAATTATACGATCTTCATTTATTGACCTTGATTACAACAATTGAGAAATTTGTCAAGATGTTTCCATTTGGATTTAGTTGTAATTTATTTCTATTGTAAGCCGTCGGATAGGATTCAAAGTCTACATCTAGTCAACGTAACAAACAGTCAACATTCAACAGATTTTCAACTTCAATTCATTACACACAAAGTTCGAGTTAAGATTTGTGAATCATTAAGTTTTATATGTATTTCTTATTATAGTGAAATAAAATATACCTACGCTGTCTCCAGTTATTGATTACACAAGTTACTGATAGGCATTAAGATTAAGCAAGATACACTTAGTAGTTAAATATTGAGATAACTACTCAGAGTAAACAGAACTGGAGCAGCCTTTGTCTAACATTCCCCTCTGCCAAATGCACAAGCATCGGATGCTTGCACGTTTAATAAAACTAGTTGAGCCGCCATTTTGATAGCCATAACATTGGAAACGTTGCGGTGAACAGAGCTCACGCAAAAATGCCTGCCTGTGCTGTTTTTTGTTGTAAAAATAAATAGAAAACATCGAGTATGCTAAAAGATGGTGTCACCTTTTATTTGTAATTATAATTTTTAAGATTTCATGATTATTTACTTCATTATTTCATGTTTTAGAATTCTACGATTTCAAATTTCGAACGCTAGTCTCGTGGGGAGTGCGGCTGTGACGTTGTCAAAACGCACACCCCACGTGACTATTTTAAGCGTATGTGTGCGTGAAATTTAATTTTGTGTGTCGAATTATGCATGTGTGCATTTGTAAAAACGGCTGGCTTTGAGTGTAGTGGTAACCTCACCCCCCGCAAGAAATGGCAGAAAAAAATGTTTGAGAAATTGACTAATGGCTACTCCAGTTCTGTTTACTCTGAGGATAACTAACATACATTTATTTACAGAATAAACCTTGATGATTGAAATGTAAGCTTTTGCTTTACATTCGGTTTGCTATGTTACATAAATCAAAAACGTCAAGCAAAAGTTTACATTTCATTCATCAATGTTTATTCTGCTAAGCAATTGTAAGTTTGTAGTAGAATTGGGGCGCAGATATTGTTGGTAATCTATTTTTTTATAAAGCTTAACAGATTGGTCTTATTACAAATGGACTATGTTTAATTTTGATTGAAGGCTACTGCAACAAGGTACATACATTTGCAATAAGCAATCGGCGCTAAAATTAAAAAGAAAATAGACCCAGTACTGGTTATGTAACAGTGTCAGATATTAGATATGAAGGGTTTCTTATATAATATTTGTGTTAAAATTAAGAACTTACCTAGTACAGTCCGTCTGTGACATAACCTCTGTCTCTGGCCAGGAACAGAATTGAGATTTTACGAAGGTTAAGATTCTCGATTTGTTATGTACTCTTTTAAAATATTTTCTTTTTTGCCATTGAAAAGTTTATAGATAGGACTTTAAATCAAAACCCGGGTTTTTGTTTATAATTTACCTACATCAATGTGCTGACCAGAATTTTCTACTGTATCTTCATTCAGGCGATCTCCGAGAACATCTCCGGAGTTATCCTCTTCCACGAGACCCTGTACCAGAAGGCTGATGATGGCACACCTCTGGTGAGCCTTCTGGAGAAGCGCGGCATCATCCCCGGCATCAAAGTCGACAAGGGTGTCGTCCCGCTCTTCGGCTCTGAAGACGAATGCACCACCCAGGGTGAGAAAGAGATCACTGTAGTTTACACGTTTTTATTCCGGTTGGATTTAGGCTACTCAATTTTGAGGCACGGAAGTGAAGAAGAAGACTAGCTAACGGGCTGAATCTTTGGGAATAGCTCAGAACCCCGCGACAATGCAACTTGCAACTATTTTCAACTTTCTACGAGAACTTTCTGGTCGAAATTTATACAACTTTCAGGGTTTGTTTGGGGTTCCTAATACCAATCAATAGATGGCGCTGCACGTAGTTGGATACATTATAGGGATTTTAATGTAATACATGGCATGCAAAGATAGTACGAGTAAGTTGAAAAAATGCGGCCACGGATCTATTCTTTATTTTGTATTTGTATATGACATTTACTTAATAGCGTCAAAAAATCGTTTAATAGCTATTTCTTGTAAACCTATAGTAGAAAACAGGATATTTGTTTTTGTTTTGCAAGGTTGAAAAATTTCATAATAGTAATGTTAAATTTCATATGTAATGTGTGAGATGGGATGAGATGTCTTAAAGCTAGAAGGTATCTAGTATGGCCGATAAAATTGTGAGGGGTGACTAAGCCTTTTGGAATTTAGGGGAAAGAAAAAGAAAAATCTTAACTCTATTTAAATTAATTACTTCTGGGTTCTTCTTTCTGAAGTTCTCCTTACTCACAATAGGAAATCAATTGTCAACTTTTCTATGGTTTAAATGCCAAATAAATTATATAATTTGCAAGATTAAAAATATATTTAGAAAAACACAAATTCAATGTGGCGTAAATAATTACAGGACTAAATATTCGTCTCTAACTTACTTTTTTTCTCAATGATGTGCCAACCCTAATTATAGCAGGAAGAAGAAGACTAACCTATACCGTTATTTTTCCGTTCCAGGTCTGGATGACCTTGCCCAGCGCTGCGCTCAGTACAAGAAGGACGGCTGCCACTTCGCCAAGTGGCGTTGTGTGATCAAGATCGGTCGCTTCACGCCGTCCTACCAGTCGATCATGGAGAACGCCAACGTACTCGCCCGCTACGCGTCCATCTGCCAGAGCCAGCGGATTGTGCCTATTGTTGAGCCTGAGGTGCTGCCTGATGGTAAGCATATGGGACGTTGATGTTATCGCCACGAGCGTGCAATTAGGTGGGACAATTGCAAGGCAAAGTGTCTAAAACTTTCAGCAAATTGGTAGCTACTCTTCGTTGCATCCAACAAAATGCTTCTAATACAAACCGCAATTTCAAATTACAAATTACATACATAGGTAGGAGGGAAAAGATCGGGAGAGGGTAAAATAATACTACCAAACCATCTCTGCCCTTGGGTGTCAAAAAAGGCGACTAATGGACTTGGAACTGCACAAACATCCAATAGCTTATAGCGGCGACGGGCTCACCACCTATCACACAGTGCAGTCACTGCTTGGTAAAGCGAGGACTATGGCAGTAGCTATTGCGGTGCTTTTGCCTAGTCTCTGACTAACCCTTAGGGGATAATAGTCGTGATAATATGTTTGTATGTAGGTAGGGGCTCAACAAGGTAGTTTTTTTATCTGTAGCTAGCAGGCAGCGATGAGCCATTAAATTATCTCAAAAGAAGTCCAGCCTGTATAGGTCTAATGTAAGAAATTTCCCGTGACAGCTGTCAGTTTTATATAAATTTACACGTATTAAAGGGGGTGTTACGAAACGATGGCGGGATGAAATGTTATGTTATATTTGAGTCTCAAACTTATGAAAAAGGTGTATGTATAAGTTTTCTGCTGTAACCATCATAGGTGAACAAGAAAATGTTTTTGACAGATTGACTTACCAGTTGGATAGTGGCTATTTGGAAGTGGTGAAACCCGCCATAACTATTGTACTGGATAGAGAATGATTTGTTTCTGTTTAATTCTCAGGTGAACACGACTTGGACCGCGCCCAGAAGGTGACGGAGGTCGTCTTGGCCGCCGTGTACAAGGCGCTCAGCGACCACCACGTGTACCTCGAGGGGACGCTCCTCAAGCCCAACATGGTCAGTATTGTCACAACATGGTCAGTATTGTCACAACATGGTCAGTATTGTCACAACATGGTCAGTATTGTCACAACATGGTCAGTATTGTCACAACATGGTCAGTATTGTCACAACATGGTCAGTATTGTCACAACATGGTCAGTATTGTCACAACATGGTCAGTATTGTCTCAACATGGTCAATATTGGTCACCTTCAGGCAACCACGTCTGGACACGACCACGGTCGAGTGGTCGCCGGTTTTTAGGCGTCGAGAGGTTCTGGGTTCGACTACCGGTGCAGGTAAAATTAAATGTTTGTGTGATGAATAATAGGTAGGCATTCTTTCTTTAGTCTAGGAAGTTTGTATAGGCTTGAATAGAACGAAAGTTACTTAATTTGGGATTAGTTATGTTTAAAATAAAATCTTCAGACCGTCCGCAGCCTATCTACGTTCTACGTCCGACTGTTGGGAACAGGCCTTACTCACGGAGAAACACATGAGGAGTATGGGCCGTTTTGCAAATTACTTGTTCTGATTGTACAAAACATACATACATACAATCACGCCTGTAATCCCAGAAGAAGTAGGCGGGGTCCAAGCAGCACTGTGTCCTTAAGACCACATTTAGCCATACAAAAATAGAGTTGGTCAGATGAAAAATCCTGAAGTAACAAGTGGCTAGCTCATCGCCTACACAATCACAGACCCAGTACCCAATACGCCCTTAGTCGCCTTTTACATGCTAGGCACGAAAAGCAGTTGGTACATTCTTTTTGTGTCCCGGACCAACACGGGACAAAATAATAGATATTGAATTTAAAGAGTTTGAAAATTACAGTGAAATTTCCTCAATACGAAAATAGTTTGTAGGTACAAATTACAAAAATTGTAGAATCTCATTATTAAATCTCGTGAGTGGTCCTCGTGATTAGAGAATGTAAATCTCTATTGCTCTATTGTCTATTCGCGTAGGTTTAAAACAATATATGTTTGTTCCCAGGTGACTGCCGGCCAGTCGTGCAAGAAGACTTACACTCCGATGGACGTCGCCCGCGCCACCGTCACCGCTCTGCTCAGGACTGTGCCCGCTGCCGTACCGGGTGAGTTTATCGAAAATGAACCTTATTTGATAAACCGCTGGGTTCAGTTTTAACATCAGAAACGTTTAGCTGCTCTAAGCTGTACATATAATGAAACTGTAGAGGTCGATATTAATATTGTAGAGGTAGAATGTCTGTACATAGAAAATAATGCGTAAAATCAAGTAAGGGGGATTTAAAAAGAGGGAAAATATAATATTTGGTTGCTGTGTCTGTTCGTCTGTATGTGTGTTTGTACGGAATAATCTCCGAAATGGCTGAACCGATTTTAGTGAAATTTTGCATGGTGGTACCTTATATCCCTGGTGAACATTTCCACAGTTCCCGTGGGATAGTTAAAAACTATAGTAACCGCGGACGAAGTCGCGGAGAACAGCTAGTCTTTATGTACATAAATTATTTCACTGTTAGTATTTCATTGAGAAGAGGTAAATAAATTCGCGCTGACCCTATCTTAAGAACCACTTATTTAATTGCTATGATCTGTCTATCTAGGGTGCGTTCCAAAACGAGTGAAATCTACTAGGAGTAGAGTAAATTTTACTCTAGGCTGTTCCAAAATACACCCGAGTGAAACCGAATCTTTTTTTTAATTTACATATGACAGGTAAGCTCTTGGCCTTCATCTCACCTGATGGTAAGTGACGATAAGGCCGAAGGTGGAAGTGAGCTTCACCTGTAAACCTCAACAACTGAGGAACTGGCTATCTTACCTCTTACCTCTGATTGCCGGAACACAATGCTTTAAACATCGTTATTATAGCGACAAATTTAGGTAAGACGGTGGTAGCTAGCCAGGCGCGGTTAGAAGCCCTACCACCAACCGGGGAGGCGTTAAAAATGGAATTTACTCCAAATTTACTCTGACAAGGGCGATGTTTACCGGTAGAGGTAAATTTTACCCGTTTTGGAACACCCGTAAATGTAAAGCTGGGTTTCGAGGCAGCCTTGGGTCGAGCGGCTGTTTCTATCTCTCAGATCTAGTGGAGATTCATGAACTTTTTGCAGCCCCCGGCTTGCTCAAGTAGAGACAGCTCGACATGAGGCTGCCCAGATACGCATCTTAATATATTCTTGCTTTAGTATAAGCTTGTCTTTGGAGGTTTCTAAAGAGAATTTACCACCAACCCGCATTAGGCCAGCGTTACGGTGGTGTTACGGCCCATACTCATGGAAGGCCTGTCCCAGCAGTGGGGCATATATAGGCTGATGACGAAAGAGATTTTAGCCCATATCATTTCAGCTGGATAGTTATTTCCTAATTCACAGTTTCGTACTGCCTGCGTTCGCAAATTCTTGTGTATAGTAGGTCCTTACCTATGAAATTGGTGTTTTGTATGGAGATTTTGGGGAATTCTGCACTTTCCATACTAAAATTTTTTCAGTTTTCTTCACAACGACAAATCCATAGATAATAATATTTGGCATCTATCATTAGACAAGCTTAAGTAATTTGTGTAATATCACACTTCATAAAAATTATTTATCGTTTTTAAGTGAATGCAAATAAAATGATGTATTCGGGAGGCACCTAAAAAGAGTTGTCTCCGTATCCAATTTTAACACAATTAAACTTACAACAAATTATCAAAACAAATCAAAAGAGCTCAAAAATATAGTCTATTTTTAGAGGATTTAATTATTTTTTTGAAATACTCTGAATCTTAATAGTTACAGACAAAATACTAAGAGAGAAAAAAAACACCAATTTCATAGGTAAGGACCCAATATTACATCAGTCATCAATACGTTTAAATATGATTTGGTATTTTGGAAGTGTTACAGAAAAACATCTCAAAACGCCATTTTGAAACAATTTTTTCTTCTATTACCTCATTTTCTCTTTTTCTTCATTCTTGTACTTGCTTTAATTACTTGAAATGTGAACATAAACAATAACCTTTCAGGAGTAACATTCCTGTCGGGTGGTCAATCCGAGGAAGACGCTTCCGTGCACCTGAACGTTATCAACGCGGTGGAGGGTCTGAAGCGACCCTGGGCGTTGACGTTCAGCTACGGGCGCGCTTTACAGGCGTCCGTGCTGCGCGCGTGGGCCGGCAAGCCCGAGAACGTGCTGGCTGGGCAACAGGAGCTGCTTAAGAGGGCTAAGGTGAGGTTGAAATGGAGATAATGGTTATTGGAAGCGTTTAGACCAATAGTTCCCAAAGTGGTCCAGTTAGACCCCTAGGGGTCCACGGGAGACATCTTCAAATGTTTGTCGGGTTTTGGGAATATAGCTGCAGGGGGTCCACCGGAACCAGATAAATTTTGAAAGTGGTCTATGAGAAAAATAAGTCCTCTGGGAATCTCTGGCTAAGACGTAAGTACAGATTCGTCTACGTGGATAGGAACCTGTTTACGCGACTCGGAACCTGTGTACGCAACTAGGATACTGTACGCGATTAAAAACCTGTCTTCGTAACTACGAACGCCGCGTGTACGCAACTTTGAACGTGAGTACGCGACTACGGGCGCTGCACTACAGATGCAGATGACTACGGATCTCAGAGTAAACAGAACTGGAGTAGCCATTAGTCAATTTCTCAAACATTTTTTTCTGCCATTTCTTGCGGGGGGTGAGGTTACCACTACACTCAAAGCCAGCACACATAAACAATAACTTTTACCGTTTTTACAAATGCACACATGCATAATTCAAAACACAAATTTAAATTTCACGCACACACACGCTTAAAATAGTCACGTGGGGTGTGCGTTTTGACAACGTCACAGCCGCACTCCCCACGAGACTAGCGTTCGAAATTTGAAATCGTAGAATTCTAAAACATGAAATAATAAAGTAAATAATCATGAAATCTCAAAAATTATAATTACAAATAAAAGGTGACACCATCTTTTAGCATACTCGATGTTTTCTATTTATTTTTACAACAAAAAACAGCACAGGCAGGCATTTTTGCGGGAGCTCTGTTCGCCGCAACGTTTACAATGTTATGGCTGTCAAAATGGCGGCTCAACTAGTTTTATTAAACGTGCAAGCATCCGATGTGCATTTGGCAGAGGGGAATGTTAGACAAAGGCTACTCCAGTTCTGTTTACTCCTCTGAGCTACGGATGTATGCAGCTACGAATATGTGTATGCGACTACTTTTAAGGGGCTTTGTATCTCCGGTTGCGTGTACGCAACTACGAATGCTCTTTAGGACAGATTTACGCGAGAATTAAAGCGTGTACGCGTATGACTCGTGCAGGGAACTACGAACGCGTGTACTTCAGACATGGTTAAGCTTACTCACACCGAGTTCTCGCAACTACAAACGAACGTGTGTACTCATAAACGCACGTATCACTGAAAGAATAACCATTATATAGATCATAATCTAATTCTTATATTATTAAATCATTCTATATAATAACAAGTAAGTGACTAACCACCCGTTGTTAAGATTTTGTGCATGCCTTTTAGTAAAGTATTAGAATAGTTTTGTGTTTAGAGTAGATTTTGATCATGATATGGCTCTGCAAAAACATTGGCTATTTGTCTGCATAATTCATACATACATACAATACATACATACCTCAAAGGGGTAGGCAGAGTCCATGGAGCACTGTGTTCCTTAAGACCACATTTAGCCATACAAAAATCGGGTTTGGTCAGATGAAAAATCGTGAAAGAGTAGTAACAAGTGGCTAGCTCATCGCCTACAAAATCACGGATCCAGTACCCAATACGCCCTTAGTCGCCTTTTACGACATGCTAGGCAAGAAAAGCAGTTGGTACATTCTTTTTGGTCTGCATAATACACATAAAAAAAAAATTGTGGTCTTTTCACTGCCTTTAACTAGTCAAGGGGCATAAAACGAGACACAATAAAACATAATTATATTGTTTGTGGACACCAGTGTAGCAGAAGTAGTGTGTTATTGTTTATTATTGTTTATTGTTGATGCCATATCATTTTTGTATTAAAATTAGTAATAACGTTATGATCTGCACCTGCATTTTAATATTCTATTTACTTTAATATTTATTTAACAACTTTTTTTCAATCTAACCTCAATCTATTTTTGACATGCTATGAAAATAAGAAGTAATCAATTGGGCACCAAACAAATATTTTTTCAGCAATATAATTATTTGGGCAGCAAAATAATTTGTTGAGCTGCAAAATAATTGTTTGGGCAATAATAAATTTGTTACTGGAAATGTATAAAAAGAATCAATGAAAGATCAAATATCAATTCCTAGGAAATGTTTTCTGATAGATATTAGGTTAAAGTATTTTTTATCACCCTTCAAAACAATGTTTGTGTCATCAAAACATATATTAAACAATTTGGCAGCAGAGAAAACATTTGAGTCGCTGCCCAATCAGTTACTTTGCTGATCAATTAGAAATATCTGCTGCCCATAAGTTGCTGACTTATTTTGGCTGACAAAGTGTATTTTTTCGTGGACCAAAATTCGAATATTTTGATGACCGTTTAAATCTAAAATAAAAACACCCTATGAAAAAATTACTTGTAGACAATAATATTTTTAAAATGCAGGTGACGATTTATTTGTGTGCTTTTAGTCGCTTTTATGTGTGTTTGTATAGCTACTAATTTGCCTTTTTTTTTCCCATTCGCCCATCTCGTCTGCCGCCACGCATCGACTCCGTGCTGTGACGTGAATCGCGCGGATTCTAAATTTGAACATCCAATACTCTATGGCATCTGATATTGCCAATTCGGAACCATGTTCGAAATTTAAAAACTAACCATTGACTATGTTATTTTTTAAATATGTTTTTAAATAACAGGCCAACGGTCTTGCCTGCCAGGCCAAATACGAAGCGGGTTCCATCCCGTCTTTGGCTTCCGCCAAATCGAACTTCGTCAAGTCCCATGCTTATTAAATTGTTGATTGTAACTATTAGTTGGAGCATTTATTTTTGTAGTTTGGAGTTTTTATTGTATATTAGTCTCGAATCATGGATTTGCAGTATATATTTTTGTTGAATCAACTTTTTTGCATTCGTATAAAGATTTTTAACGAGTTTTCTCATTTACATTTTATTGAGACTAATTTTTTTATTTTTTATTTTTAAGTTATGATCATCAAATGTTTAAGTAAAACTGAATAAGGCTATTTGCACAGTTGTATGTAGTTTTATTAGAAAGCAATAGTTTGTGTTTTAATCCTAATCCTGCCTGTTGCATTTTTGCATAATAATTCTTAGGTAAATAATTATGAATGTATTATGTTTGAGCTGTTAACTGTATGTAAAATAAAACATAAGTTTATTTTTAGTTATTTTTTTTCTTGTGTGTGTGAGTGTGTGTGACTTTTGTTAAAATTTGAATTACAACCTAAATAAGTTTGAAGCTTATATTTACAAACGATTTTTGTTTTCTTAAACTTCAAGGTCTGTTAGCTTTTTTTTTCGTATGTCAGGCAAGCTCTTGGCCTTCATCTCACCTGATGGTAAGTAACGATAAGGCCGAAGGTTTACCTGTAATCCTCAACAACTGAGGAACTGGCTATCTTACCTCGGATTGCCGGAACACAACAATGCTTAAAACATTGTTATTATGGCGACAGATTTAGGTAAGACAGTGGTAGCTAGCCAGGCGAGTTTAGAAGCCCTACCACCAACCAAATCGAGCAGAAAAACCCCTACTCCCGTGGGAAATCGAACCCCGGACCTCCCGATGAAGATGAAGCGGCGGTTAAAGCTTTTTAAATTCTGTTTTATGGTAAAATAAAATTATTTAAAAGCTTCATTTATTTGCATTTGTATAACACAAGTAACCTTAGCAACAGTTATCTCTTAGAAATCAATTATATTGGGTCCTTACCTATGAAATTGGTGTTTTTATTCTGTCTTAGCAATTTGTCCGTAACTATTAAGTTTCAGAACATTCTTATAAAATAATTGCCTCTTCTAAAAATATACCATATATTTGAGCTCGTATCATTAAATTTGATAATTTTTTGTAAGTTTAATTGTGTTAAAATTAGACAATTATTTTTAACTGCCTCCCAAATATATCATTTGATTTGCATTAACATAAAAACGATGAATAATTTTTATCAAGCGTGTTCACACACATATTGCTAAAGCTTGTCTAATGATACATGCCAAATATTATTCTCTGGATTTGTCGTTGTGAAGAAAACTGATAAAATGTTAGTATGTAAAATGCAGACATCCCCAAAATCTCCATACAAAACACCAACTTCATAGGTAAGGACCTAATAGTTGAATCTCACTTTTTTGGAATTACTTATTAATTATTGCAAGTAATCAATTACTTGTGCTCTATAGTCAAATCAATTTAAATCATTGAGATGTTTTATTTTCGTACGTACCTACTTGTAGTCCTCTATGTGAGGATTTAGGGCCCGACTTTTCACTTAATAAAAAAAGAGTTTAAAAAAACTTCAACCTTCATAATTCTTTTGGAAGGCTTAATTAAATCCTAATGCTGGAGGCATACTTAAATCTAAGCTATGTTAGTTTAGCTTAGCTCGCATAGCTGACACAGTTTTCCATACTTTTGTGCAGACCGAAAACTATTCGGACTATATGGAACACGGCGACAGCTATGAAAACTAAGATACACTATAGCTTAGCTCTTGGTCTGCAACTCACGTAAGCCTTTTTAAATTCAATCTTAACACACGGGGCCCAATCAATGCGATAAGCCTAAATCGACTAGTAGGTAATTGATATGGCATTTATGACAGAATGTAAAGATTTAGATGATCGATATTCATAATAGTCTTTGCTGAGCATCCATTTTATTTCGTATGTTTAAATTGCTGGCTTTAGGATACAATTTCTTGGCAGAATCAACTTCTGATGCGGTGACCTTGGTCTGCCGAATGGTTAAAAAAATACGTCGTCAATGACCGCTGCTCTGGGTGCATTACTTAGGATAGTATTTGTTTTATTTCTTATTTAATGATAAGAAATAAAAACCCATACCCCCCCACCCGTCCCCTAATGGGTACGATGGGACTGACATGTCTAAAAGGCAAAAGTCCCTGAATTAAGCCGAAAAAAAGGATACAATAAATGTTCCATTGAATGTCAAATACATTAAAGCTTAAAACGTAGTGTTGATTACGTAAGTGCCTTCAACAAGAATTTATTAAATAATATCTTTGACCTTGGTTTTTCGTTCGTCTGTCTAGTCATGCATAATCGATGAATATGATTAATGACAATACTGTTACAAGTTGGGCTACTTCAAGGCATATCCCTCGTAGTGAGCATAATAGTACCCATTGCAACGCAATAAGGAGCAATATTGAGTGCATAATATCATTTAGTACTGTGACAGCTGAACTAGTCAACGGTCACACGACGAGACAATAGAAACATCTATTGTTTGCGATCGCCGGTGTTCGCGGTGCTCTTCAAGGGGTTAAGACACGATTTGCCAAAGCATTTAGCTGTAATTTGAACGGTCAAAATGCGTTGGATATTAGTGCCGATTCCGTTGTCACAAACTAGTCTAAAATAACTAAATTGTGTATGTATACTTCTCTAACATTAAGGAGATGGGAAGGATATATTGGGTCCTTACCTATGAAATTGGTGTTTTTTTTCTCTCTTAGTAACTATTCTGTAACTATTAAGATTCAGAGTCAAATATTTGGCATCTATCATTAGACAAGCTTTAGTAATATGTGTAATATCACACTTCATAAAAATTATTTATCGTTTTTAAGTGAATGCAAATAAAAAGAGTTGTCTCCGTGTCCAATTTTAACACAATTGAACTTAGAACAAATTATCAAAACAAATCAAAAGAGCTCAAAAATAAAGTCTATTTATAGACGAGGTAATTATTTTTTAGGAATACTCTGAATCTTAATAGTTACAGACAAAATACTAAGAGAGAAAACAAACACCAATTTCATAGGTAAGGACCCAATATTAAGTACTTACAACAGTTTCAAGAGAAATATTACAAAATGTTACTCATTGTTATCCAGGGATTGGTAAAAGTGTTACTCCATATAAATATTTTGTCAATGAATTTTAAATTAAATTGGTGAGACAAAAATGTAGAAATACATTGAGTTCCAGAAGTATATGGAGTGCGAATAAAAAAAACATTCTACACACTAACTCAACCTTGCAAAATATCATTATCTAATATTTTGAATATTGACTTTGATTCTGAGAATATTAGGTCCTTACCTATGAAATTGGTGTTTTGTATGAAGATTTTGGGGAAGTCTGCATTTTCCATACTAAAATTTTTTCAGATTTCTTCACAATGACAAATCCAGAGATAATAATTTTTGGCACGTATCATTAGACAAGCTTTAGCAATATGTGTGATATCACTCTTCATAAAAATTGTTTGTCGTTTTTAAGTAAATGCAAATCAAATGATGTATTCGGGAGGAACTTAAAAAGAGTTGTCTTCGTTTCTAATTTTAACACAATTAAACTTACAACAAATTATCAAAACAAATCAAAAAAGCTCAAAAGTGTGGTCTAATTTTAGAGGAGGGTATTATTTTTTAAGAATATTCTGAAACATAATAGTTACAGACAAAATACTAAGAGAGAAAACAAACACCAATTTCATAGGTAAGGACCCAATATTAAGTACTTACAACAGTTTCAAGAGAAATATTACAAAATGTTATTCATTGTTATCCAGGGATTGGTAAAAGTGTTACTCCATATAAATATTTTGTCAATGAATCATAAATTAAATTGGTGAGACAAAAATGTAGAAATACATTGAGTTCCAGAAGTATATGGAGTGCGAATAAAAAAAACATTCTACACACTAACTCAATCTTGCAAAATATCATTATCTAATATTTTGAATATTGACTTTGATTCTGAGAATATAATAATATCTAGGCTGGAAAATAATTTGTAAAAATTGTTAGCGAGCTGGCATAGAGGTATAATAGAGCATATAATAGAGGGTGGGTAGTGATTACAATTATGGTTCGAACTAAACGAACAATCGATTATCTCTGCTTACACCAGAAACAATAAAATACCAGTCTACCAGTCTACAAAAATAGTATAAGTAACCACACGACAGAAACAAATTTACACTCTCAATGAATTACGATTTACGTCAAACACATTAAGATCGACATTCGATTGAATAAAATACCGTTAATTAGACACATGCTACTCCGACCGCGACTCCAAAATGAATGGCACCAAAAAAGCTGTTTCGGCCTTTTATACTCTTAGATAGGATCGACTTGGACTTTGACCAGTGATGCCTTAAGTAAACTTAAGTTCCAGCCGATCGATGATTAAGAATTTAGGTTCTTATTTCCTAACGTGGAATGACTAGAATTGTTTGTTTGTGAGGGCAATTCTTTTTTAATGTTTACTGAGATTTGGGAGTTATCTTATCGTCCGAAAACTTTGCTTTAGTGGCGTCCAATTCTCTAATATTTTAGCTGTTATTTTTTAATCTTTGTATCTTAATACTAGTATGTAGAACTTTTTTGTTGTTTTTTTTGTTAATAGTTTGTTTCTTTTTCAGGCCAACGGACAGGCATCTCAAGGCAAATACGTCGCTGGATCAGTGACTGGGGTTGGTGCCGATGCTGGCCTCTTTGTAGCTAACCACGCTTATTAAACACACAATTTTAAAACTAGCAACACCCGCGTTCTCCCGCGAGAATTGACAGATGACATACCAGCCATACAGTTTTGTGGTCCTCCAAATGATTTTTTTTCTGCGATCCACACTTAAATGGCTTGAACAAATATAATTTTTTTTACGAGATTTTGATTAGATTAAGCCATGCCTAATAAGTTTACGTACAGTAACAATACGCAGTTTTGTGCTATTATAGATGTAGTGTATTTAAAAATCATAATAATGTTGAAATTATAGAAAATCATGGTATTTTAGCTTCATTCGATGTGTAGAAGTAAATGGTATTAAATCACTCGCTTGCAACAATTTTTAAATTATATAAAAATGTTGTCAAAAAATAAGCATTTATTAATAATGTGGGACAATTTCAATGTTCATTGTAACACAATTAGTGTTTGCATTCGAGTGCATAAATAAATCTATAAATGTTACGTAATTTAGAAAAATTAAAATTTATCAAAATTTTATCATCAAGGAAATTATTTATTTTTTTAAGCCGTTAATTGTTAAGTTATCTTACAGTTGAACTTCGTTACTTTATACCAGTCATTTATGTAATGATATATTTATTCTCTTTATAGTTTGTAACAATATTGATATTTCTAAGTCTATTAAAGTTATTATTTAGATCATGTAGCCTTGGTTTTCTTTATCAAATCCTATAGACTATAAATGTATCTTTGTGAAACTTACTAAATGTAGAAGAAGTATAAAACACAGTATATTGAAATTTGCTCTCATGCCTTTTGTAGTATATAATTGATAATTTTATTAACATAAGTATTTGTATGAAATCATAATAATATAAAATAATTCTTATCCAGCAAAGGCGGAGAAGTTTATATTTTTTCCCCCTTTTCGCCTTTTATGAGGAAAACTGGGTATTAAATTTTTTATAATAACCTCAATAACTTATTCAGAATAGGGAAGTAATTCATTGGGCAGCCGAAAAGTCATTTAGGCAGTAAAGAAATATTTTGTTAGCAATATAGTTATTTGGCCGGCAAAATAATTATTTGGTAAGCTGAATAATTAGTTGGTTTGCGGAAAAATTAGTTGGGCACCAATAAATATGTTACCGGAAATGTTAAAATATAGGAAACGGATCAATGAAGGATCAAGGATCAATTCCTAAGAAATGTATTCTGATAGGATAAAAGGTTAAGGTTATTTTTTTATGGCTTAAAAACAATATTTGTGTCATCAAAACCTAAAATTAAACAATTTGGAAGCAGAGAAAACATTTGAGTTGCTGCCCAATTAGTTATTTTGCTGACAAATTTGAAATACCTATCTGCTGCCCATAAGTTGCTGCCCAGTTGGTTATTTTGCTGACCTTAATTCGAATATTTTAAAAATCCGTTTAAATAACACACGTTTTTTAGAATTAATCACATCCCAATATCTGATTAATCAAAAATGATAACTATTATGTTATACACACAAAACATTACACAAAAATATAATTTTACTGTGGATAGCAAAAACGAATTTCTCTGTAGGTAGTTAAAAAAAAGCCTTATAAAATCCAAAACAAGCACTCGAAAAGTCAACATTTTGCTAATTCATACTAGCAGGCGCTCATTTTATTTGTCTAATAATATGTACTTTTTATTCGAAATTTTGGATTGTCTGTTTTAAATAAAGAGCTATTCGAATTCTGCATCCGTTAAAATAAATCGGAATACTGGACATGCATAATTGTTACTCAGGCAAAGCTCCATATAAATTAGGCAATGTCCTTTCAATTATATAGGTAGGTACAGTCAACTTCAAAAATATGTAACCACTTTGGACAGAAGGTAAATGACTAAAATGTTGCACTACTAAAGCTTAAAACGCTTTAAAATAAACACCTACGTATGAAAAAAGGGTTTCCTACTTAACGGTTATTCATCATTATCCTGCCCTTCACCCAATTTCATTTGTGGTCGGCGCAACGAGTCTTTCTCCTCCACTCTCCCCTATCACACTCCATATCAACATTCACTCCCATTCTAGCCATGTCCTCATTCACACAATCTATCCATCTTTTCTTTGGTAACTTAACGGTTATTATAAGTAAGAAATTCTGTTAAAATAGCAGCCGGGTTGGAGTCGTCAGTTCCTATTACTCTCTTGTGTAATACCTTTATTCCAATGATTGGGAACTGTGTTTGGCAGTCTTTATTCAATAAGTATTTTAAATATCAAGCTCGTAATGTTTGTCTAGACGCCTGTTGCGAGTTTCAGTTTAATATTCGATTTTTGCCTCAACTGTGTAAACACATATATATTTTAATTATGTTTCAAATAAGAGATCAAATTCTTAGCGTATTTAAACAACACGAGAATTAACTCCTGAATACATCATTTGATTTGCATTCACTTAAAAGCGATATTTTTTTTTTGAACTGATACATGCCAAATATCATTAAGACTGGTCGTTGTGAAGAAATCTGAAAAAATGTTAGTATGGAAAATGCAGAGTTCCCCAAAATCTCCATACAAAACGGTTATTTCATAGGTAATTGTGGCACTAGTTTCAAGATAATTATAATGACAATATACTAAAATGACATCTTTCTTGTTGTGACTGTAAAATAACATTTCCTGCTTGCTAGTACTAAATCTGGTTAGTTCAGAATCTGGAAGTTGCGAATCTGGTTAGTTCAGAAATTGGTGAATTGAGAATCTAGTATTTAAGTTGTTAATAAAGGCTAGGTTATGAAATTGTAATTTTTTATACCAACAATCTTATTGAACCAATCTGAAACCATGAATCTCAAATACTGAATGATTGCATATAAATTATGAAGTAGAACAAATGGCCCGGGTGTGTCTTATTCCTGAGAGTTTGGAATTAAGTAGATACTCGCAAAGCTTCTATAGGTAGGAAGGTACAGTCAGCGCCAAAAATGAAATGATTGAAGCGTCTAAAGTAGTCAAAATTATCTTATGTACGTTGTTTTATATTTAAGTACTTATGCTATCCACAGTAACCATATTATTGTTTGATCCATTCAAAGTGGTCAAAATATCTATCTAAGCAAAAGTAAAAATTAAATAAAATATATTGATAATCTTGACATCACATTTTTTTAATATATATATATATATGTCAGGTAAGCTCTTGGCCTTCATCTCACCTGATGGTAAGTGACGATAAAGCCGTAGGTGGAAGCGAGCTTCACCTGTAATCCTCAACAACTGAGGAACTCGCTATCTTACGTCTCATTGCCGGAACACAACAATGCTTATAACATTGTTATTACGGCGACAAATTTAAGTAAGACGGTGGAAGCTAGCCAGGCGGGCTCAGAAGCCACGCCTACCACCAACCAAACCGAGCAGAAAAACTTCTGCCCCCATGGGAAATCGAACCCGGACCTCCCGATCAACACCCGGTGGTGTGAACCACTAGACCAGAGAGGCGGTTAAAAATATGAAATTGACAGACATTATTGCTTACGTGTTATGACCTTTTTGAATGCATCGAACATTATGGTTACTTCGACAAGGTCAGTTCTTAATTATGAAACAACGCAAATGAGATAATTTTGACGCTCCGATCAATTTGGCGCTGGCTGTACTCTTCACAGAGATATTTCTCAAGGGACTTGAAGATTCTGCACTAGGTACTTCAAAAATATTTCTAATTTCGTCTGAATTCTCAAGCACAATGTATTTTTGTGATTTTGTATTAAAACCTGCATCAGGTATCTATCACATTTCGTCAATTTTGATCCGAAAAGATTTTTCTTCGGCATTTAATTTTTATTCGCCGGGAGAATGAATTGGCGGTCCCCTGGCGTGGACGTTGAACCGACTAGCCGTAAAATTCTGGTCTATTATGAATGTATCAAGCGCCGTCATTCCCAATTTGTCGCATGATTGCACTTTGGTCTATTCCGAACCTATCTTTATGTTTCTTTAAAAATAATCTTTATTTTATCCTTATTATTAGAAAAAATGCAGTTTTCTGGACCAAAAACTAGTTCACATCACATCACAACTAGTTTCTTACTCTAGCATTCCTGCTGTCATACTTATTATTAGATATTATTTTTTATTATTAGTGGTCTGTAGGCGTCGCCATCTCGAGAGGTTCTGGGTTCGATCCCCGGTCAATGCTTGTATGATGAATACAGGCATTTGTTGGCAACCAGCAACATTAGTTGCTTAAAATGGGGCTAGTTGATATGTGTGAATGTCTGAAGATATTTATTATTTTATTATTATATTTATTACATTTCGATCATTCATTTAAGAGACCATTTGTGATATCATTGTGTTTATAAAAGGAACGTTATAATCATGTCAATTTTATCACGAGTCAAAGGCAATTTCCACTCTTAGAAAATCATTACAAGTCACAAGTACTACTTACGGAATAGTTTACACCTTTTAACATTTGCGGCTAAAACATTAGGTTTGGAATATACCGTGAACTATACGAATCTGACGGCAGGAGCAGAAATGTTTCCATTGCAACGTTGAACGGAAAATTTTCGGTATCCAGCAATAGTTTTTAAAATCATCTTGTCACAAACTATTTAGTTACTAAGGGTGAGTTTTTCGATCCCTAGTCAATAGTTACCACAATAGTTTAATTCTACTAATCTAGACCAGTAGCTTCAATGGAAACGCCAAAATTTGTGACGTCAGCTTGACAAATTGTGAAATTTGCGATGGAAATTCAAAGCAATATTATATACCTACATCAGCTGCGCCAGGCGCCATGTTACTAAACCCAGCAACGTGTTGTGGTTGTCTAACTTTATGAGTATGATTATTTAACTTTATTTACATTTGAAAATTCGACTACTGGACAAGCTGTCATATCACGACAGCATACGTTTTTGTCATTGGTCCATAGTTTTACCTACTTACTGGTCAACCTGACCACGGATCAAAAAACTGACCCTAAGTCGAAATGTCTGAGAAACTGCCTGTTATTATATTTTGTAGATAATTTGTCGTGACACATCAACATAAAGCATTAAATAATAGTTTTTTTATGCTTTACATATCTTACAAACCCAAATTTTTCTTATTCTCGAGAATTTCTTAAAATACCCAAGAATTAGTCTAAACAAATTAATTCCTCGTCATTTAGTAGTCATAATTCAATAGATAATTTGGGCTAAGAAATGTTTATTTGATAATTTGTATTTTTTATTTGAAGTATTTTTTTCTCAATAACTCAATATCATCCGCATCTGAAATATTATAATATACATCCTACACACTTCTTTTCTTTTGAAAATGTAATAGGTAGGCATATTATTATGTAAAATTATTTCAGATTACGCCACGAAATTTCCCTTTTTATAAACAGTCTGGAATTAAATAATTAAGACTTTGGTTTGGAAGATCAGGAAAACTTTTTAGGTCTTCTTAATTGAGAGCTGAATTAATTAACCCACGACAGGACAACGGCCCTACAGATCTAACTTAATGTAGGTTCTGCGTAATGAGTCCTCAAATTACTTAGTCTGACTTCCAGAGGTTAATTACGAGGTTACTGCCTATTTACGCGTCTGTTTTACTTTACAGATTTGGACCTGTAATTGAGTCGTTTGATTAAGTGTTTCCTAAATACCAAAAACGTTCATGAGTTTAATAGCATTATGCTAAAAAGGGTGGAAAGAATAATTTTGAGATGAATGTACCCTTGTACGAGGAGGAATCCATTTACGGACCGTACCTACCGCTAGCTATGTATGGGACTCACCTGGAAACCGTCACTACTCACTAAAACTCCCGGATATGCCCGTTTCTGCTCTTCCGTGGGAGCGACTCGGGGTCTGCCGCTGCAATTCTCCGAGCCGTATCCAGGGCCCGTCGGCCTAATCGGACGGTTGGGGTTTGCGCCAGTGGGGGCTTAGGAGATGAAAGTACCTACTTTTGACTCGTTTTTTGTAAGATTCTCCCTATAAAAGGGAAGGTACGGGGAACTATAGCCCATACAGCCATGTCTTCGGTATTTTTACGTCATCAGTATTTGCATTGAAATGCAAGTGTAATACATTTCAATGCGTCTTGGGAGAGTTTGGTGTCAAACGATCGATGGCAGACGCTGTGCTTTAACTTCGATGAGGTGGATTCGTCATCAGCCTATATACGTCCCACTGCTGGGACAGGCCTTCCTCGTGGAGAAACACATGAGGAGTAAGGGCCGTAACACCACCACGCTGGCCCAATGCGGGTTGGTGGGTAGAAACGGTCTCAAATGCGACCGGGACCAACGGCTTAACGTGCCTTCCGAAGCACGGAGGAGCTCGAGATCACAAAGTCTTGGTCACCCATCCACGGCCTGACCATGGCGAAGGTAGCTTTGTTTTCGACCGAAGCCAAAGCGCACTGACCACCACGCCACCGAGCTCCTCAAGGTGGATTACCACGATGAAAATCTTATCGATTTTCACACCACTTGACGCTTATTTCAATGATCCTCCACATTGCTCATCATTATTGACACTTATTACACAAAACTACTGATTTTACGCAACACGATCCACTCCGAAACAATATTACAATCACAAAAATAAAAATCACTTCCGCCACAGTTGAATGGCGCCAAAAAATCCTTTTTGACTCGATTTGTAATAAGGTTATTGAGCTTTTTAAATTTTCTTTGTTAGTTCCGGGAAGATGTTCCCAATTTTTTTTTAAATCTTGTTCCTGCCATATTCTTATTTGTGTGGTCGGCTCATGTCTTCTTCTTCCATTCTCCTCTGCCACTCGATAAGGAACTCCTTTTATCACATCATGGTTCACACATATTTAATCATTCGCTTCCTTGGTCTTTCTCTTATTCTTAGTATGGATATGGCTGGATCTTCACATCCACTCTTCTTGTTATGTATGTTCTTCTTGGATAGATATATTTTGGTTCACGAAAGATGACCACAAATGGTGGCCGTCTTTTAAATTCCCTTTGGAGGTGTGGGGTGAGGCGGGGGCGGAATACGTCAATATACATGCGTCCTCATAATTTGTTTTACTAATTAAAAAAATAATTTATAATATTTTGTCTTAGGTCTGTTCTTGTATAAACACCCGCAGACGATCGCATTTGTTGTCATCTTTCGTAAATCGAACTATACCTAAATCTAAGTTTTTAAAAAAATATTTTTGTTGGTATCGAATAGGTTCGTAACTTTCGTGTCAATATTTTTCTGTGATTTCATCGACAAGTTTCTGTTTAACATCAGAACTGACAAAGCTTGGTGTTTAAATATTCCTAAACAAATGCACCGTTCACTGTGTTATACTAGAAGAAAGGCCTTGTTATTCTTTATTGGCAGATTTGCTATCTCATCAAGAGTATATTATTAATCTCTTTTTAAGTAATTATTGTTATCTCGATGCAAAGCATTCTTTTGTTCAGCTCGTCAGGTGATACTGGGAAACATCAGGTGCAGCCCCTTTGCAGCCTTCAATAACCTATTTTTATATCGGTCAGGGCCTTCCGGGCTTAAGTCTATAAGGTGGCATTGATGCTAGCTTGTCTAGTCTTAATGAGCTCTTAGGCTTACAAGCTTTTGTAAGCTTTGCTATCATTAGCGAAGGATAGATCTTCAATTAACTAACACAAGTAGAATTTGTTTTAGAGCCTGTTACTAATGCGTTTACTTGACGGAGACAATCTTCTTTTTATTTTTTTTTCGGGATACTGTTGATAATAACTTTTCTAATTAACGCTCAGAAAAATACCCATAACATACAAAAAATTCAATATTGAGCATGTACTTTAATGATTTTAGTTTCTATATTAAGAAAAATCGCTGCACGTAGTTCCTGAATAGGTAACTGTTAATACCTAATTTTGAGCTCCTACAACGAAGGCCAAGACTTTGAAACGAAAAAAGTTTAACAGAAGTCAGTTCCTTCGTTCGTTGACGAAACTACATTAGAAATTGTGAAATTACAATTTGAGAACAGTTATATCTAAATGTAACTTTCTAAACCTACTTGTGATTAGCCATGTCACTTAATTAACAATTAGACAGAAGAATGAAAGAATCTCAGTAACCCACTTCATTTGTTACTATAATGATCGTAAATAATGTGAATGTATTGAAATTGTATAATGTGCGAGTCTCTTCATATATATAATTTGTCTTTTTAAATTGACAACTTTATCCTTTCTATAACACCCAAGAAACAATAGATTCGTTCCTAAAAGTTATTTATATTATTATTGTTATGCCTCTTTGAACAAAGACGTTAGACCATAATATGGATAGTAAAAGATGTTTCATGGATTTTATTTCTTACAAGGAACACGATATTGTTTCTTGAAGTGCAAATAAAATTTTATAAGCTTAGCTTGCCTAGTTCTTAAAGAAATAAACTGAATATTTTGACATAATGTGAAACTTAATATGCATTTACGAAGTAAAGAAAAATGAATTGCTGTTAAACAAGAAATATTAGAACGTTAATATTTGGGATAACTATCTTTTATTTGCTTTAAATATACAGATTTTTTTTATTATTGGCACGATAGTGAGCAATTTATTGAGACTAGGCGATAACAATATTACTTAGGTCAGAATGATTTTAATCTACTTTGGTGTTCCGCAGGGCATTAGCTTGGGCCCTGGCCCTTTATGGCTCGACCTGAAAAGCCTTTTGATGAAACTTAAATAAAATGTATCTGAGTGAACCACAAAAGGAGCATTACAGTTATTATATTAAGTGCTAAATTATTTGAAGAAAATTAATAATTAGATTTCATTAAGCAGTACATAAAAGAGTTAACAAATTGTAAATTAGATAAACAGGATACTTTAATATTATTCCACATTAACCTTTTCATTCTGAACGTATTGTAACTATTTGCGTAGAGACACTAAAGAGTGCGCATTTTATAAGCTTTGATTTTATTCTATGAGACTATAGTCGGAATCATAAACCCTCTTTTACCAAGACACTCAGGAACGGTATCAGCGTTCAGCATTTTTGCTTGTTTGCTTTTGGAATATTCAACGATTCCACAAGAGACCTCTTGCTTGGACCGCTTCCTATTTTTTTTTTCTTATTTTATTTTAACTTAATTAATTTGCTTATATATTTTTCCATCTTGTTCATTCTGTAAAATATTAATGAGAAGTACTCTCCATACAAGCTAGGTGCGTACTCTTAGCTAATAGGCGTTTTTGAGCGTGGATCTTGTTATTTTTGAAAGCCTGCGTAATAGCGACTTAACCTCCTCAAAAAGCAAATTTGGAAACCAATATGTCTAAAAATTACCACAAAGCGTATACTCTTTGAAAGCGCGTACTCTTTGGTGGCTTGGTACTTCACTACCAGAGGCGCACTAGTTCTAGAGAGTTCACTCACACCTCTAGACGATTGTAATACTGCAGACTTTATAGACCTTTATTATTTTTTTGTAGCCGCGAACGCACACTAACGTCAAGCACATTTAAAAATAATTTACCAACGTACAAGTAAACTAATGCGGGATGTAGATAGTTATATAGGTACTCGTATGTTACAAAGGTTATAAGACCAATTTGAAAGCAAATGCAGTGCTCTATTGTTGTTGTATAACATTGTCCGTAAAATTTTCATTGTTATATTTTAGTTATCAAGATGAGAGTAATATTATAACTTATTCTTCGAGTCGAGTTTACTTAGGTAACCAAAAAAATATGAACTAGACCGTTATCGAAACCCGACCCATTTAAATTATTATAATTTTTGTCCTTTGTGTTACAGATTAAATGAAACGTGAATAAAAGAGATAGAAAAAATTGTGTAACATATTCATCGATGGTCATATTGACTGTAAGTGGACTGTATTTCAATCAATTTTATATTCTTTTTAAGGAAAATATATACTCGACATTACTGATAAAAAATGTTTTATTTAAAAACACATACACCTGCTCACAATTCAACCTTCTAGAATTCCTCTTGTGTGTCCAGGCTATCCCCCCTTCCTGTACCTATTAGACTTTCACAAAGTGTAGTTTTATTTAAAAGACAGCTAAAGGAATTAAATATTGAGCTTTTCCTATTTAGTTATTTTTATTGCTACTACTTAATTGCTTTGAATCCTGTTACTATTAAATGAATATACTTTAGCCTTTGAATACTTAAATGTCT